>CM042539.1:29661254-30261254 GCA_023630585.1 Cranoglanis bouderius
TGGGATGGGAAAAAACACGGACACCTTCATGTTTGTCTTTTGTTAGCAACAGTATAGCTTCCTCAGCCTCCTCAAACCAGCGATATGTCATGGATTTAACACGCGAATATCCCCGTATGTAACGTTTGCATCCTCCAACCACCAGAGGGAACCCTCACCCGAATACTGATCACACCTCATTTTCTTCTACAGTCATTTCCTGTTTGCTAGCCATAAAGAGCCATGCTTTCCAACGACACATTGTGAAGTATTGCCAGTTTACCTTTGACTTAGATTATTGTTTTTTTGTCGTGTTTGCCCATTTGGATTGTCTATTTTTGATTCTCGACCTTGCCGGTAATTTTGACCATCCCTTTGCCTGTCGTTTTGTATTTATTAAACGTCTGCAAATGGATTCAAACCCACAACCAAGCCTGAGTTCATTACACTATATGTTAATTGATCTAACGTAAATACTAGTATATACAGCGTAGCTCATTTAAACAGTAATGTAGTGCTGCATTGTTTACTTTTCATGCTGCGAGCAGCCATTGTGATTAACAATGTCATTTGCTGAACTCAGGGTTGAGGAGACTTTCCTGACTCTGAATTGAGAGGGTGTTTTCTTCGTTTTATTCTCTACTCTGAAGTTCCAAATTGAATGTGGAAATAGTCTGTATACAAGGAAGAGGAAATGTCCTAGTATTCAGGGGCCCTCTGCAGGTGTGGAGGTGAAATGTCCCAGATAGATGTGACAAACTGTGGTTTATTTTGATAAGTAGTTATGGATATCTCAGAATAACGACAACAAACTCTTCGTAAACAAGAGTAAAAATATATTGATAAGTAATGACACCCTCTCTTCCTTTCTCCACTCGAAGGCGATTTTGTAAAAGCCGTACAGGTCGGGACACATTAAATAACGCTCATCTTTCACACACAAACCTTTCTGCTGGTGTATTTGTTCGCTTAATCCGCTCGTAGCCAGACAGGCCTACTTTACTGTCGAGTGTTTTAGTGTGTGTCTCATTCAGGGCTGTCTGGCTGGATGGTGGGAAATTAGCTCATATGGAGAGCCTTTGTCTTTCTGAAGGACACCGTCATTATACACCTCAAGAAGCGGCACCTCTCAGACAGAGAGAGTGTACGTGAGAGAGCGAGAAGGGCACACGGGGTGCTCATCTCTTGTTTCTGTATAGAGAAAAAGAGAATTATTGTATTGTACTCAAAAAAAGAATGGATTAAAGCACTTTTTTTCACCTCTTATATATGTAGAGCGTGGAGTGGGAGCATGGCTTTCTAACATCAATCTCATTTATCTTACGTTTTAAGATTTTTTTTCTTTCAAAATTCTTTTCTTCCAACAATACGTTGTTCGTCACTAATACATGCTTACTGAAGTATTTACGTTTGACACCAGAAACCAGGTTTTGTGTATAAAATCCGATTCCAAATGTTTGCAAATTGAATATTCTGCAACAAGAAAAAAAAAAATTATCCCAAAATAAAAAAGGTAAAATCCACCAAATAATACTTTAAACGGAAGATTTGCCATGACCCTCTCAACCTCCAGATCTGATTTGAACTGTTATAGCGGCGATATATTTATGCTACGGAGTTCTAGGGGGCGAATATTGAGAATACTGAGATCCAAAAGCTGCTCAGACAATACAAAAAAAAAAAAAAGAAGGTTGGAGGCAGTTAGAAAGGCAGAGGGTACCTATTGAACAATGTAGTGTGTATTTTGGTAGTGTGTAACATGATTAATAATGCAGTAATAATGCTAAAGGCAGTGGGTTGGTTTTTATATCAATTCTTAATTAAAAGAAAAAATGCATCCTGAATGACTTGCGTATCAATATTTATAATCAATATGTGAACTCCATGTGACATCCAAGATTTATTTTGTAACTGACTTTCCTGGTTTAAACTTTTATCATCAACATGTTGGTGTATTTTCTCAGTACTTTCACAGTATTTTCACATTACCCACAATGCCTGCTGGTCGTGGTGCCAGTGGGATTTATCCCTCAGTTCATTTATATTTAAAGAGCGCGATGCAGCAGCGCTTTAGTCCTTTAGTCTCTACCTAAAGAGAGCGATGCAGCAGTGCAGGCTTTAGGTAGATGATGTCAAACTCAAATTACCTTAAAGTGTCAAAAAGCTAAAGCTATTCATTTTTATCAACAACAATAGTAATAATAAAATAAATAAATAAATAATAAGTAAAGTTGCAAGCAGCATTTTCTTTGGCCAAGCACCCAGACTCAGTGAGCTGCACATTCACAGACATACTACAACTTCCTGGGTACATTCAGAGCATGGTCCTGAAGATAATTAAGTTTCATGACGATACGTAGATGCTTTGCTGAGATACACCCTCACGTTTGTATTTGCCAGCATGTTACAGTTTTGAATATCAAAATTCATGTGATAACTTTTGTTCAGACAGGTCTCAAGATGATGTGAAGATTGGACAAACTTTGGAGGTGGAGTAGCAAAAATGGTAGTTAGATGTACAGTGAAGTAAAAAAGTATTTGATCCCCTGCTGATTTTGTACATTTGCCCACTGACAAAGAAATGATCAGTCTATAATTTTAATGGTAGGTGTATTTTAACAGTGAGAGACAGAATAACAACAAAAAAATCCAGAAAATGCATTTCAAAAAAGTTATAAATTGATTTGCATTTTAATGAGGGAAATAAGTATTTGATCCCCTATCAATCAGCAAGATTTCTGGCTCCCAGGTGTCTTTTACACAGGTAACGAGCTGAGATTAGGAGCACTCTCTTAAAGGGAGTGCTCCTAATCTCAGTTTGTTACCTGTATAAAAGACATCTGTCCACAGAAGCAATCAATCAATCAGATTCCAAACTCTCCACCATGGCCAAGACCAAAGAGCTGTCCAAAGATGTCAGGGACAAGATTGTAGACCTACACAAGGCTGGAATGGGCTACAAGACCATCGCCAAGCAGCTTGGTGAGAAGATGACAACAGTTGGTGTGATTATTCGCAAATGGAAGAAACTGCATCAACTCAACTCGCCGTGTTTGGAGGAGGAGGAATGCTGCCTATGACCCCAAGTCATAACACCATCCCCACCGTCAAACATGGAGGTGGGAACATTATGCTTTGGGAGTGTTTTTCTGCTAAGGGGACAGGACAACTGCACCACATTAAAGGAATGATGGACGGGGCCATATACCGTCAAATCTTGGGTGAGAACCTCCTTCCCTCAGCCAGGGCATTGAAAATGACCTTAATGACTTGGAGAGGATCTGCAAAGAGGAGTGGGACAAAAGCCCTCCTGAGATGTGTGCAAACCTGGTGGCCAACTACAAGAAACGTCTGACCTCTGTTATTGTCAACAAGGGTTTTGCCTCCAAGTACTAAGTTGAAGGGGTCAAATACTTATTTCACTCATTAAAATGCAAATCAATTTATAACTTTTTTTAAATGCATTTTTCTGGATTTTTTTGTTGTTATTCTGTCTCTCACTGTTAAAATACACCTACCATTAAAATCATAGACTGATAATTTCTTTGTCAGTGGGCAAACGTACAAAATCAGCAGGGGATCAAATACTTTTTTCCCCCACTGTAAGCATTTTTAACGTTATTGTAACCAGTAGGTGGCGCTGTCACAGAATTTGTTGTATAGCCTCAGGTCATGGTCCTGAAGATGTCTACCACCAGTCTCACTTCGTGTTTGGTGGCTTTGCTGTCAGATGCCTGGGCCCACTATGGACAAACAGTTTGGAGTATTCGAAATTCTTTTGATAACTTTTGAAGATGATGTGTGCCAAATTTGGACAAAATTTGTAGGAGGAGTAGCGAATAAACCCTTTTTGACAAAATCCAAGATGATGGAAAATCTAATTTGCAGAAATTGATGTCATAGGGTGTGTTGAACTCCTCTTGAACCAGGGATGCCTGGCTTTTGTATTTTGGACACATGGTTCAAAAGTTATGACCATAAAAGTAAAATTTGACCCAATGATGGAGCTAGAGCATTAGCAGCTCTTGGCCAAAATTTGGTCAGAATGTTCCTTAGACCCTCCCCAATCATTGTGCCAAATTTCACAACTTTTTGCCAGATAGTTCAATGGGCTGTCATAGACACCCTAGCCAAAAGAAGAGAAGGAAAAGGTAGAATAACAATAGGCACCTTCGGTGCTTGGCCCCTTAATAATAACAACATATACTGTAGGAATATATCCATTCTATCAATACCGATTATGGCATTGGGTATTCAGATACCAAGCTCATTTACTCCTACTTGAACGCTAATGATTAGCAATCTGGACATATTTCACGATTAATGACTGCAATCAAAGCAAATCTGACTCGCAAGCAGCACATGGCAGCAACCAACCCTGCAGCAAACACTAGCTAGGTGAGAAAAAAACATCTACAGACAATGGTCTTGAAATTCGGAATTCGAAACCAACGCAAACAAAAACGTACAGTACGTCGAGCTGAAACAAAGCACATCCCCCACTAAAATATGGTATTGATGCACACTTTATGATGTGCAGTATATTCCAATGACGTTAAGAAAGACATTGAAGAAAGACCTTTTTGTATACTATTTTTTTTTTAAATACAAGAGTGGTGAACTATTTCTTTCTAATTCTTTCCCCATAATTAGCTAGAAATTAATTGAACTGTGAAGACCATTCCCTCATGCAGCCCTTATCTCCCAGTCTTACATGTATGTATCCTTCCTTGTGTCCAGATTTAAGTTTAATCCTTCCTCTGCTTCTTCCCCAGGCACAGAAGAAATCTCACTACTCGTTTTTTTTGGACTGCAGAGGTATAGGGATTTCTTTACAAAGCCTCCAATCAGAGTGGAATGTATGTTCTCCCTCTTACTCGAACTCACACCGGTCTGGAGTTCCCATGATGCAGTGAAACAGAATATAGCGCTCTTACTGAATCGCAGTTGGTGCATATTTAAGATAATTACAATAAATCGAGAGCGCAGGATGAGCATACGGTATGGTATGTTCCAACAATCAGAGTCCAAGAACTTTTTTTTTTTAATGTGAAGAGACAAATCTTTCAAATTTCTTACAAATTTTGGAGTTTATCCTAATATATGTTCTTTTTTTTCCTTAAAATCATCCCAACACCATATGCTGACCTCTATGTCTTTTGCATTGATTACTGATCAATACACAGTGCCACAATGTATAAATACTCAGGCCTCCATATTTCGTCATGTAAGATGCTGTAACCAGTCGAGTCGCACACGTAATTCGTATATTTACAAACAATACTCGAAAAACATTTCATTTCATACGACGTGGCTTGTGCAAACACTTACGTCCAAATTCTGCTAGATAAATAAATAAATAAATGTCTTGGGTTGGAGAACTCTTCAGAACGTTTTCGGAAAAGGTCGTCTGTGCTCTTCTGTTGCTTTTGGACGGCCCGAGAGGCGGACCTTCTCTTTCAAGGTAAAGTGACCACAAAGCGAGCTTTTTTTCCAAGACAGGAGAGGAGACGAGAGAGTACTCTGGAGGCAAAGGAAGGAGAGAAATAGGAGCCTGGAATGTGGCTATTGAGATGCAAAGAAGCCTGAGAGGGGGACGAAGAAAAAAAAAAGAGATAAAGTCAATTCAGCGGCGAATGCTTGAGGGAGCTGTTGGGCAGAGCTCCAAGCAGGGAAAAGCCCCCCTTATTAATCTAAATTACATGAGCTCATTGGGCTTTATTGAAGCCGGAGATAGCATCACTGCCAGGCCTCTACGGCTTCGACTCGTACCGGAGTATCGTCTCTCTTTCCCCCTTGCGTCCGGTGACAAGGTATCTTTCTTCTTTCTTTTGCGATGGACATAGAAACAACACTGTGCACGACTTAGCACGACCGCATCAACCCATAACGCATGGTTTCACTTCGAACCCATCTGAAAAAGTTATACCGCATTCTTAATTCTGATTGGTCGATTCATTTTCTATAACAGCAACATGGATAAAAGGAAGTCAAATCACAAGATTATATTAATTCTCTGAACAGATTTAAAAATAAACATCTCTAACTGTTGACATGGTTGATAAGGAGATATTTATTTAACTTTTTTTTTTTTTGGAAGGAGCCTCCAGTGTCAGTGTTTTGTAACAGATGTATACCTTTGTAGCTTGTCAGTCTATTATTGTTTATTAACTTCCTGAGAGAAAAAAAACAGCCAAATTGCTGTAGTATGAGAGGAATAAAAGACTTCGGGACATGCTTTTATAGGAAAATAAGTTTGATTATTGATTATTTTTCCTTTAACAGCACGTCTTGTATTTTGTTCGTGTTTTACACATCCGTACAAACTCGGCTGAATCGTTTGGAACAGTTATTGTGACGGAGAAGTGGGTTTTAGTTTGTGTTTGATCATCATCTTGGACAAGATTATGTTCCAAAAACTGGTTTTGAGTAGTGCGTCCATCTGAGATTCTCATTAGTGCGATACCTAAAGAACAAGTGGGTGAATGTTGGAAGAATCTATATGGAATTACCATTGTATGAGGCACACAACCTACTAACAAGAAGGGCAAGACATTTTGGCAGGGGCGCCATCCCCATTGACTCCACTGACATCGAGTCCTGCTTGTTATTAATTAAAGAACAACATGTAGTAGGTTTTTGTCAGTTTATAGCTATGCTCAATGCTATAGAACCTCCATGAAAAAAGATTAACAGTTAACAAGGCAAAAAAAAAAAAAACACCTACACACACCTTATGAAAAACCTTATAGCTTTACCTCATTAAAAACATTAAATAAACAGCTCCCTATAGAAATAATAATGTACAAGAATGAGCACATTAATATAAACCTTAACATACAGGAGAAATACAGTCAGAGCTGCTGTTCTAGAAAATGAATCAACACCTTTTGACCAATCAGAATCAAGCATTTAACAGCGGTTTGGTGTAATACTGTTTACCCTCATCATAAATCCTATAAATGATAGTCGTTAATGCTTGAAGATGTTTAAGGGGATAATATACTCTCCCACCAATGCTCAGTCCCAGCTTCGTCCGATTTCCGATCCCGAATCCGAAGCGTTCTCTCAGCTATTCAAAAACCCAAAGCAGGCCACATTAAAAACTAACTTTCCTTGGACTATGCAAAATATGTGGTTAGAAAATTCACAAGCTGGATCATTTTTCCTGCTAAAAAAAACCCCCTCAGATCGGATAGGGACAGACCACCATCTGACTTCAGGCGGAATAACCATCCTTCCCTTTTTCTTTTTTTTTCTCTCTCTTTTTTTTAAGGCCACAGAGGGGTCACAATATAAAATGGATTGCGCTTTATAATCCGTGACTCCGCTCAGCCGGATTGGGTTACCTGTGGTATGCTTTATTTGGAAAATAAAAGTCCACAGTTCGATCCTTTAAAGAGCTGATTGGTTAATTTTGTTTTCCCTAGAAAAAAAAAAATCTTTGAAAACGATATAGGCCACGCTTGAGGGTGTGTGTAAATCGAACAAATGTGCAAGTGAGCGTACCTGGGTGTGATTGAGCGGCTGAGTGGTTGAGACCTCTCACATTTATTTGAGAATGTGTGTTTTGTCAAAGTGCCTCGAATCGCCGGTATCGACTTCAACCGCTGTTGTCACCGTGGCCCCACCCAGGTGTGCTGCGTTTGCGATTTTAATAGGATTATTTAAGTGTAATGATCCTTTGACTGCTGATTTATTCGGGCGCCCTGCTCCTGACCCACTTTTTTTTTTTCTTTCGCCGCTGTGGATAAAATGGCTTCCAGATTTTTCGGCATTTTCGCAAACGCCTGCGCTGTGACAGATGAAGCTTTAATGTCTGCGGGCCTCGATGGCACAATCACTCACATGTATTGTTTTTGTCAGACTAGCCCCTGTGTGGACAACTTCAGTGACTTAATTTTCTTCTTCCAGATGTGTCCAACGTTTTTTTTCTTTTTTTCCGATCTTTCGCTTTATATACACATTTATACATATGAATTAGTTCAATTAGTTGAACTATTAGAATTTGTTATCTTTATTGTTTTTTATTTTTATTTTTATGTTTTCAATTACAACAATGTGCAATGGTGGAAACAAACGTATAGTCAAAAATAACACAAAATGTATGATATAGCATTTTTTTTTTTTGTTATGTCAAAGTTAAAGCCCCCTTTTTCCAGTTACATAGGAAAATAGTAGTTTTGTATTATTGCCTATCAAAAAATTGGAGATAAATTAATTGTTGCCATATGGTTAACATTATAATTGTGATGCATGATCGAAAGTGAAAAGTTTTACTGGAAATTAAAGGCTACAATAGGCGTTGGGTTCCATTTCTCAAGCAAGAACGCTTTCTGCAAGCTTTCTCCGTATTAAAGTCAGACAATTTGTTCTTCTTGGGACATTTGTGGCCCACGGATATTGCTTTTACAGATATGTATGTTAAAAAAAATTCAGGTTGCATCATCTGCATTTCTTAAAGATCACGGGAAGAAGAAAGGGCTCATGTTTCCTCTTGTTTCTTTCTTTCTTTTTAGTGATATTATGATATTGACTGATGAGGTCACTTTGAAAGTACAACCATGTTACCCAAATTATAGACTTAAATTTGGCCAGAAGAGAAACCTTGTAAAAAAAAAAATAATAATAATTAGATGTTGAAAAGTTTAATTTTTTTTAAAAGCTACCAGGATTAAATGGCATCACAATTATTAAAAACTTGACCAAAAATATATTACAAACTGTTAAGTCAACTTGTAGCCCACGTATTTAAATGAATAACCGCTGAATAAAAGCTCGTTTGTTGGCTACACCAACCATCAGATGTTCTCCAGTTCTGAACCAAAGACACGAGAGAAAGCAAATAATGACTTCACCACCTTTCCATTCACAGTAGTTTAAAACCTTGTGCTAAAGAAAACAGGGAGGTGTCACAGTGACAGACTTAGTCTGCACACACACACACACACACACACACACACACACACACACACACACACACACACACACATGTCTGATGGGTTGTACTGCTAATTGCTCATTTAAGTAATTTCTCCTTTACAGCCACTCAACTTTTTTTCCACATCATTTCTTTCAGGTCAGGGAATGGAATGTTTGAACTGTTTTTTTTTAAAACAACGACACAAAGCAGAAGTCCCTGGCGTGCTTCCATCGAAAAGTAAAATGAAGTGCGTAGCTGATGACCGTTATATAATACCTGTGTATACATCGTTATCATTAACACTTATTATGTGTGATGTATTTTAAGCCTGAGCTGGGCTTTCAATTTCAGATCCGCTTCCTCCAGCGCGCACATACACACCTCATCAGGAGGATTGGGGTCGTTAATGATGCGTAGGGCTCGCAATTACTCTTACTTCCTCACTCACAGAGAACTCGCCAACCTTTTTTTTTTCCCAGTCCCTTGGGTTCCTCTGGTCTTTTATCAGTATGCTCAGCTGCAGTGGAAACTGTAGCTCGGGGCACCTGCTCAATAGTAATACTAACATTATTAACATTTATTTAGTACTATTCTCACATTCAAGCACTATTTACAGCTTGACAAAATGAAAACAATGTGATTTGCCATTTGAAGCATGAAGTGCACGGTGAAGAACACACTGATCTGGGATTGAGCCAACTGTGTTCTGTTCACTACTGATGGTAGAGCTGTAGTCAAGACCGCCATTGTCAAATCCAAGACATGTCCGAGACCAAGACTAGCCAAAAATGAGTCAAGACCAAGTCTTAAGTGGGTCGAGACCAAGTCAAGATGAAAGCCAAGTCAAGGCCAAGACCATATTTAGTGAGATGAATGTCCAAGATGTTGAACGTCCAATAACCCAAGTCCAAGTCAATACAGAAAACATTCTGAGACCGGACTCCTTCGAGTCCTACATACTTAAAATAAATTCAAACAAGACAAAACAAGAAACAAAATCAAGCAAAACAAAACAAAATCGTTTACTAGACCCAAGTATCTACTTCATTTGCCTGCCTTCCTAGCAGCAATGTTCCATTTTTTTTTAAATAATCAAGGAGAAATCAGAAGATAATTGATCAAAAGTTAGCATCATATACCAACTCAAGAGGAACAAAAATGCTAGAATGGGCACTTTTCAGAAAAAATAAAGGTCGCTTGGTCACTGGGGTGGTGCCATCGATGTGTACCTTTACTATGTATCTTTTACCTAGTGTACCTTTAAAGTATTTCTCTAAAAGTGAATTAAAGATGTGGTCCATTTCTGTACAGCACTTCATCGTACTAGTCGATTTTTGGAACGTCCCGAAAAGGCGAAACAAGTCTACATATGCTATCCCATACAAAATGCATTCCAGTCAGTCTCTTATTGTTTATCTCACATCTGGTATGAGTCCTCGGCGTGACTGTGTGTGTTTGCGCGTCTGCAGTCTGCAATCTGATCACGAGTGAAAGCCACATGAATTCTTCACCAGCCGTCGTGTCCTCTGTGTTTGAATATAGTGCCAGAGTCCTTGGTCGGTGTTAACCCGATCTCAATTACAAATATCCAAGTATTTCTCATGTACAAGAGTAAATGTACTGGGAATTTATAACTACAAAACAGACATTTTAAATGTCTCCTTACAGAAAGCTGCACCTTAGCAAAGATTATACTGTATATTACAGTACATACTTTGCTAAATACATTTTTTTTTTAAAACTGAAGGTACTATATGGATCAGCCACCATACAGCCCCTCTAAGTTATTTGTTACTATAGAAACGTTAACGAACCTACCCTCACTACTTATACCGTGTAACACTTTTCCAATCTTCAACTGTTCTGTTTCAATGCTCACTCTAGCCTCAGATTCCTGTTCTTGGCTGACAGGAGTGGAACCTGATGAGGTCTTCTGCTGTTGTAGCCCATCCACCTCAAGGTTCTACATATTGTGCTTGCTGAAATGCTTTTCTGCTCACCACGGTTGTAAAGAGAGTGGTTACGTGAGTTACCATAGCCTTCCAGTCAGCACAAACCAGTCTGGCCATTCACCTCTCATCAACAAATCATTTCTACCTGCGGAACTGGATGACTTTACACTATTCTGTGTAAACTCTATAGACTGTTGTGTGTGTGAAATTCCAAGGAGTTCATCAGTTTCTGAAATACTCAAACCAGCGCATCTGGTGCCAACAACCATACCATGATTAAAGTCACTGAGATCACCTTTCCCACCCCCATTCTGATGTGTGATATGAACATTCCCTGAAGCTCTTGACCTGTATCTCTAGGATTTGATGCATTGCCCTGCTGCCACGTGATTGGCTGATTGAATAATTGCGTGACTAAGCAGGCGTATCAACACCTTCTGACCAATCAGATTAGATAATTCAATCCATCACCATGGTATAAGGCCACAAAAGAAGAGTTGAGGGAGAGACTGCTCACCTTGATTCCCTTTCTTTTATATGCTGGCCATGTTTTCTCATAGAGTTACAGCAAGTGAGTGACATAGATAGTACATCTTCCCAATTTAAGATGTGTGAAAAACTTTGATCAAACAGTGTTACATAGGGTCATGGTCAATATAAAAACCATCCATTGAGAATTGTACAGAATTGAAGTTTTTGTTCCGCCAAGATCCACTTAATGAAAAAACAAGCCAAAACACAGTTTGTTTTTATTTGTTTATGGCTGGTATACAATACCAGCCATAAACCTCTGACCCAAATTTCAGTTTGATCAGAAGCGATTTCTGTGACACAAGTAACAAGAAAATTACTCAACTTTTTCTGACCAATCAGAATCGATAATTCATTGGCAATCTGATATAATCTGGTTTCATGCGTCTTATGTCTTATTGGGTCTTATTACTTAACCTGTAGTGGTAGTTCTTTTGGAAAGCCTACCAATCATAGCACTGCCTGATATCCATACCACATTATTTACGTGTCCTCCATGAATTGCATTCCAGTCAGTCTCTTGTTGTTTATCTGGTATGAGTCTTAGGCATGACTGTGTGTGTTTGTGCATCTGCAGTATGTAATCTGGTCACGAGTGAAAGCCATATGAATTCTTCACCAGCCGTCTTATCCTCGATGTTAGAATATTGCACCGAAATGCATGGGCAGTGTGATACATCAACAAATCAAAATATTAATTGGGCAAGTAATATAATGTTAGCTGAAGTGAATGTTACTTGCTTTAGTGAGTCCTTATAAATACATATTTGGGTGCAGTGCACACTTGTTTGCTGGGTGGACCCAAAATTTAACTGATCAAATTTTGGCCTAAGTGGATTGAGAGGTGGAAAAACATTGGACCCAAGTGGAATTGGGTGGACCAATATTTGACTCAAGAAAATGGCTGATTTTAAGCCAACGTTGACCCAGAAAAATGGCCGATGTTGGCAAAGTGGCTGAAAGTCTGTTGACCCTGATGGCCCAACATTGGCCAGCGGACACAGCAAAATGGCTGACATTGGGCCAATGTTGAGCTTATGTTAGCAAAGTGAATTTAATGGTGGCTGAAAGTCAATGGACAAAATTACACTGACACCCAGTTTGCTACCTGGGTACTTCATTATGAAGGCAATAGTTCAGCCTAAAGCTTCTAAATGTTAGACACAGAAGTGGTAAAAGTTGAAGCACAGCTTCAAATTATTCACACAAGTTAAAGTAGAAAAGTATAAGGTTTGTAAAGTAAAAATACATGAAGGATTGGCATTAGAAAAAGACATCTGCTTTAAATGGCACACTGATGGTAAATTAGGTCCTATTTCACCAAGGAACCGAATAGAAGAAGAAGAAGAAGAAGAAGAAGAAGAAGAAGAAGAAAGCCTTTATTTGTCACATATATATTACAGTACAGCAAAATTCTTTTCTTCACATATTTTAATTGATCAAATTTTGGCCCAAGTGGATTTAAAGGTGGACCAACATTGGACCCAAGAAAATGACTGCTTTTAAGACAATGTTGACCCAAAAAAAATGGCCGATGTTGGGAAAATGACTGAAATTCTGTTGGCCCTTTTGGCCCAACATTGGCCAGTGGACACAACAAAATGGCTGGCATTGGGCCAATGTTGAGCTTATGTTGGCAAGGTGAATTTAATGGTGGCTGAAAGTCAACGGACAAAATTACACTGGCACCCATTTTGCTTCCTGGGTACTTCCCTACACTATGAAGGCAATAGTCCAGCCTAAAGCTTCTAAATGTTAACTACAGAACACAGCTTCAAATTATTCACACAAGTTAAAGTAGAAAAGTATAATGTCTGTAAAGTAAAAGTACAAGAAAGATTCACACTAGAAAAAGATGCCTGCTTCAAATCACACACTGATTTTGGTTACTGATGGTAAATTAGGTCCTAGTTCACCAAGGAACCGAATAGAAGAAGAAGAAGAAGAAGAAGAAGAAGAAGAAGAAGAAGAAGAAGAAGAAAGCCTTTATTTGTAACATATACATTACAGTACAGCAAAATTTTAATGGATCAAATTTTGGCCCAAGTGGATTTGGGTGAACCAACATTGGACCCAAGAAAATGGCTGATTTTAAGCCAACATTGACCCAGAAAAATGGCAGATGTTGGCAAGGTGGCTGAAAGTCTGTTGGCCCTGATGGCCCAAAATTGGCCAGCAGACACACACAAAATGGCTGACATTGAGCAAAGCTGACAGCTTTATTCCTAATCTCTTACAAGATAGTTAACATTATACAAACTTGCAGAGTGCTAATAGCTAGCTACCACAATACAAACTGCCTTGATAAATACAAGCAACAGGTAGAGTGCAATGATGGGTATTATATATGGAGATTTGTTAGGAATTTGCCTAGAAGATCCTTGAAGCTACTTGTGAAAGTCATGTTAAGTCAAGTTAAAATTCACCTTGCCAACATAAGCTCAACACTGGTCCAATGTCATTTTGTTGTGTCATTTTGTCATTTTGTGCCATTTTGTTGTGTCCACTGCCCAGTGTTGGGCCATCAGGGCCAAAAAAAGTCACCTTAGAACTTGTAGTGTTTGAACATGTAGTGAGGAAAAGTAAATAAATAAATAAATTTCCATATGAGTGTGAAATCTGCCATCATTGGACCACCTTGGATGGTATTTTTGATATATTTGTCTTTTTCAAGTGTACATTGATGAGTCTCCTTTTTCTCTGAAATTACTGTCCCCTCTCTGTCATTTACAATTTCATCAACCTGCAATTTAGCGTTCTACACACAATCATTCATGCTGTAATGAAACAAACATCAACATGAGATCGTCCATGAAGCTATTTATTCTGAAATGTCTTCTAACAGTCAAGGAGTAAAGGCTTGTGTCATGATCAGCTCATGTGACACTTCCACCAAAATTGGCGGAAAATTCCAGGACATTGAAACCTCACACCTATGATAGCTGTTTAATCCTCGAATATGATTGGTTGGAAAGTGTTGATGTCAATGATCGCTAAGTTTTCAGTAAGCATATTGTTTTAGTATAAGAGGATTAATACACGTCAGGTACATGCTGTTCTAGGAAAATAATCAACTTGAAGTTGGCAACAGTAACTCCTCTTCGTCACGCCACCGGTTGTTGATTATTTTACTGTAACAGCATGTCTCTGTCGTGTTTTATGTTTTATACATGTAACCTGAGCTCATAGCTTTGACTGAGGTCAAAGCCTGATGCTCGGAGCTCAGCCAACAACTCTTATTGATTCCATTTCTCCTAGATTCTGGCCACACTTTCACAGCTTGTTTAGTACAGAAAAGCACATCTTTTTCGATTTTTTAGCAAAAGGACAGACATGCAGCAGATTTGGGATGTGTGAAAAGCTTTTAAAAAACAGTGTGGCAAAGTGTCATGGTCAATATAAACGGCATCCATCAAAAATCATACAGAATTGAAATTTCTGTTTCGCCAACCTATGATTAAAGGGGGAAAAATCATACCGCAATAATAAAACACTTGGGGGCATGCCGAAATGAAAACAATGAATCACTGTTACCACCAAAAACAGCATGTCACAAAGTGTTTTATTCCTTTTATACCACAACTTATCATAGATTACAATATTTTTTTTGCTTAATTAAGAAATGACATCATTTTTTAAATTAAGTTTTTTATATATTATAAATATTTATATATATTTTTTATCTTATAAATGACTTTTTTTTTATCCGCTTATAGTTACACTTAACTGTGTAACATCAACAAGACAAGTTAGTTCCTGTTATCATATATGTTGTAGCAGCTCGAGCCCCTCTTCAGGAGCTCCTTCTGAAGACTTTCCTGTGGTGGAAAATGTAAAGTTACAGCTTTACCTCTGGGTGTGTTGACAAAGCATTGACACTGGGGACTCCATCGAATATTAACCCTTTCCCGCTGGCGAAATGGAAATCGACTTGTCGCACATTTTCAATCAGTATAAACAAATGAATCATTTTATCGCTGCAAGTCTGTTATAATATTAGTCAGGACACTGTTGGATTTCTGTGTGTAGAGTATCGTGACTCTGTGTCTAGCTGCTGGTGAGCAGGGCGATGGGAAAAGGGAAGGGTGTGAGCCCACTACTGGGCAAACAATTCACACACAACTAAAGCTTTTTTGATAACACCGTATATAATCACAATAAAATTATATTATTATAATATTTAACCCTAGAAGGCTAGGTTAAAAGAAAAGGAAAAACTCATGAATTTCGTAAAGCCCTGAGTGTCTACTTTCATATGAGCCATTAACCACTACTGTGGAGTTTAACATCACAAATAAATTCAATGCTGAACACGGGCACCCCAAAAATCAGGCACAAATTCCATTTTTTGGCCTCTGGTAAAAAATAACGTTTCCAATATCAGCAAATACACGATTTTATTTGTTAAACAATAACTTTTTTTTTTTTGTGAAAAATCTGTTTATTTTCCGCCTTATATTACATAGGCAACAAGTCAAGAACATGTCGTCATGCTAGTACGAATAGGCCGAGAGTCGAGGAATATGGTCAAGCTAAAACCCTGTTAATGAGGAGTGTGTAAAATGACCTACAGCAAATAAATAAATAAAGCACTAGTCAAGAGTTTTTCTTACCATTGGTAGAAGATATTTCACTAGCTTGCTAGCAGCAAACAGATCCAGAAGTACCACGGCTTTCGATATGAAACCAGATTCTAAGTTATTGGTGGCATGAACGTAGCTAAAGCAGGATACTTCGCTCAACATCACAATGTTAAACCATCAAAAACTAAGAAGAACTATGAATACGGAGCAAACTGGCACTTGAGTAGAGTTGACGAGGTCTATGACTGTCATCTATGCCAGTGAATTGATCTTATACCCACTTGAACTGCTTTCCTTCAATATGGTCACCATTGAAAAGGCAAATAGTGGATTTCCAATTGACAAAACACTAAGTAAAACAAACCAAAAAAAGAAGTAAAAAATAAATACAGCGATTATTTACGGTATGTATCATCGTCTGGTCCTGGTGTCTTGGTCCATGATGCATTGGGTGGTCCTCATCTGTGAATGTTTTATGCTTTTGATGTTGGAGGCTTCTCAGTAACCTATACACACCATGTATGCTATTATACACTCATATACCATTACTGCATGAAGTGTGCTTGAGACACAGTACATGAGACAAAATTAACTGTACCAGACAGATTCTATATGAGGTGAATGCATGAAGAATTAATGAAAATTATACCAATTATACCACATACCACACACTGCCATTCATTATTTTCTTATAGCCATGTAACCATATGCCCTGACGTCTTTTATTGTGCACTGTATTTTCACAAAACTTTACTTTACAATAACCCATTGTACACCAAGTATACTCCAGACAGATACCTTTATATTTCTGGAAGATCTCCCATCACTTTGGGCAATAGTACTATTGATTCACTGAACGTAGGCATCAGATATTTTATGCGTTTTTAACTGCCCTGGTCATAATTTATGAACACGACCATGGTGCATGCAAGGTGAAGAAATAGTGTTCTGGCTGTATTTAGAAAGAAAGATATCAACAGTGGACCGAGAAAGGTTTCATAATTTATTAGCGACATAAAAATGAATTCAATTCATTCTCATTGCATTTCTCAAACAATCTTCACCAATGTGTTTAAAAAAAAGTTTGGTCATTTTTTTCATAAACTAAAACAATAGGTTAATAGAATAATCTGTAGTCGGCATCATTGTATTAAAGGAGCATTAGGGAAGATGTGTCAAAATTTGTTAAGATTAGGTCTCTAATGGTTAAACAATTAGAGTTAAATAGGGTTCAAATGATTTTTTTTGTACTCCGCCACTATTCCCGTCCATAGACACAAAGCTCCGCCCCCAGAACATTTAGAGTCTTTACCTCCGCCCGCGGAATGACTTTGCCATTTGAGTGTTTGAAAGCCGAGTTATTACACTATAAACACACAAAATTTCTGATTTATGAGAATGGTCAAGAGTGTCTCCACTGTCCTGTAACAAAATACAAAATGTATTTACTTGATTTGTTTTGTAAAGCGAACAATTCAGAGCTTTATACAGAGTTACACGGGGTTTGCGTACCTATCTATCAAAAAGCGAATTCTCTAATTCTGCATCCAACTACACCTTCACCACCTGCTCACAGGAGAATTATCTGGTTGTGCAGGGTGCTTACCAATTTCAGACTGAGATGGGGGCAAGTGAAGGGGTGTTGGGGAGTATCTATAAAATGACTGACAAGAAACCCATGTACAAAAACAAACAAGCACTCTGACCATAACACAGATTTTTTTTTACTCTTTACTACAGATAATTGTAAATTATAATAGTACACGCTATAGTATTATTTGTCCATTTCTCGTCACATAACAGTACCCGTGAAAGTAGGTGTTCTCTGAAGGTTTAAATGCAGTTTACTCCATTTTTACTTTTGGGGGGATAAACAATCTTTTAAAATGCTAGTTTAGTTTGCATTCAGATATATGCAAGAGAGAAATGTATTTCACGTCAGGAAAGTGTGTACTTTTCAGAAATATACTGTATATAACCATATAAACTGTATTAAACCATATAAATACACCAGAAATATTCTCATGTCCTTCCAAAAATGACTCCTATCTTGGGAAGAAGCTTGGTCAGGTCATTAAGATAAATACTTCCAGTCTTTTTTCAATGTGTACAATTCCTTGCAATTGTGCAGTCAGTCTCTTACTGTTTATCTGTTTATCTGGTATGAGTCCACGTGCTTTCGTGCGTTTGCAGTCTGTAATCTGATCACGAGTGAAATCCACATGAATTCTACACCACCCATTGTGTCTTTGCCATTAGAGTATCGTGGATAAGTGTATGGTCGGTATGACTGTGCAATCTGTTGTCATTCAACATCCCGAAGATTTCTCTTGTGCATGAGTGATTTTGCTGGATTTCATAGTAAGAAGAAAATCATTGCTAAGATTTGTAACCGGAGATGTCCATGGAGGTGACATTCTCCGAGATTATCGGTCCTGTCATTTTCTATTTGCGAACAGTAATTTAGCTCTCTATACACACCCAATATATATATTATATATACATTGTGTATACATACAATATATATACACACCCAGTATACAGTACACCTCAATCTACAGTTGTTGTGTCCAATTTAACTCTCTCTCAGAATCAAAGTGTGACGTTGTTTATAAAAGTGTATATTATAAATATTTTTCCGCCACAGGAAATGTTTCAGGATTTTTTTTTTTTTTTGCTTTGTGCTTTCCAGTTTCATGGTAACTTAGTTTAGTTAGAGAGAGAGAAAAAAGAGACTGATGAGAGAACAATTGTTTATAGGTGCTACAGTATAACATAAGTGAAAACAGGCGCTAACTTGCATAACTTTTCATATAACTATAAACAGATAAACTGCAGTGATGTTATCTCTTTTGTTTTGTTTATATTGAACATTTTTAACTTTTAACTCTTGTCTCCGCCCCTGTCCCGTGATTGGTTTGTTCCCTGATTGTGCTCGCCTGTTCTCAGTTCATTCTGTTGATTAGTTTGTCAATTTATACCCTTCTGTGTCTTTGTCTTTTTGCGAAGTCTTGTCAATCTTATCATTATCAATTGTTACTGCACCTTGTTTTCTGGTTTTTCCTAGTTCCCTTTTTCCGTTTTTTGTCCTGTTTGATGCTACATGCCTGATCCCTGACCTATGCAATGGCGAGTTATTGGAAAATTGCAAAATCATACTTGTATTTGTGACACACGCAAAATAGAAATAGATGGCAGAGATCTTTATAACGTCAATCTAACTGAACAGAATTACTGATAAATACGTAGGCGCCGAAAGTCTGAGGTCAAAAGCTGAGGTTCTGAATTCGGACAAGAGACGAGAGATCGAATACGCATCGATCCCTTCTCTCTTATATGCAGACCACACATTTTCATCTTGTCTAATTAAATATGCATAAAAGTGCACATTTAATCAAACCAGAAATCTTGTCTTTTGATGTTAGAATTTAAACATTTATTTCACTGTGAAGATGCTCTCAAGAGGAAGACTTTCATAGTAAACTTTGGGAAAGAATTTCTTTGTTGTTTAACCAAGAAAATACTGTGCACTATTATTCAAATGCTGTATACTTCAATCCATTTTTCCCCCCACTATAGCAGCTAATGCCGATCCAAAAAAAAAAAAACAATGAACATTTTGGGAAACCCCTCTGTAATATCCTTCTGAATAGGGATAGAAATGAACTTTATGAAAATTTCATAAAGATAATTTTGGTTCTGAATACAGACAAAATAGGCTAATAAATTTGAATGTGGTTTAATGTGTTTCTACTCTTATAACTGTGATTATTTAGGCTTATAAAGGAAATTATAAAGGATACACCCGGCCATTTATGCACTTATGCAATCAACCAATCATGCGGCAGCAGTGCAATTGATAAAATCATTCAGATATAGGTCAAGACTAGAGCTTCAGTTAATGATCACATCAAATAGAATGGGGGAAAATGTTGTCAGAGTGACTTTGATTGTGGCGTGGCTGTTTGGATTGAATATATCACACAGAACAGTCGCTAGAATTTACATAGAATGATGCAGAAAACAAAACAAAACACCAACAAAAAAAACCATCCAGTGATCCAGCGACAGTTCTGCAAACGGAAACGCCTTGTTGTTGATAAAGATCAGAGGGGAATGGCCACACTGGTTTGAGCTGACAGGAAGCCTACAGTAACTCAACCAACCACTCTTTACAACCATGGTGAGCAGAAAAGCATCTCAGAACGCACAACACATCAACGGCCATAATCTGAGGCTACAGTGGGCACAGGTTCACCGACACTGGACAGTTGAAGATGCAATTTAACCAAATAAAAGACTGACATGACCAAAACTGTAGCATTTAGCCTTAAACATTGTTGCTATGCTCACCCACATGTAGTGTATTTACCCAAAGGAAAAAAAAAGTTTAATGTTCTTTTAAAAGGAGAACGTAATTACACTTGTATATGTGTAAGTTTCCACTTTCCCCAAAGGAATTCGATCAAACTTGGCATACAAGTAATTGCTGAATAAATTGTGCACCCATAAACACACACACACACAGGTCAGTGCCACTGTCAGCATGAGGTCAGCTGAGGTCAAATTGCTTTTCTGGAGTATAAATCAACATACATTGTCCTTGACCAGAGAAAGTGAAACTGAGAATGAAGATGGAGACAGGGAAAGAGCAAGAGAGGAGGGAAAAAAGACGGCAAAGATGAAGGGATGGTGTTGCTTTGAGGTTCTTAATTTATCATGTCAGGCCAAAATGGACAGAAGATGAAGCGAGAGAGAGAGAGAGAGAGAGAGAGAGAGAGAGACAGAGAGAGAGAGAGAGATGGACGGGTTCACTCACAGCGACTGTTCACTCTAATCACATTATCTCTTACTCAGCTCCTGGCAGCTTTCACTAGGACATCCCGTTCGAAAAATATTGATTCTCTACGTGATGCGCTATATTGTTCTAGCCCAAACAGTTGGAGGGGAAAAAAATGATACCCATATCTCTTACGGACTGAAATAGAAATAAATTGCAGAGATCCGTAGGACATAAATCTCAACAAAAGTGGCTAGGCATTGAGAGTCCATGAATAGGAACTATTTTTATTCCAACGCTTATCAGAAATTCGTGGCACATTTTACTGGTGCCGAGTATTCAAGAACACATTACGTCATCGTTTAAATTCGTTTGGCTTTGTTCGTGAAGTCCTCGAATAAACTCGTTTCAAATATCCTGTATGATACTGTATGCTTTATTAAACGATTAATTTGGATGCATTTCTCTGTAAATTGGCAGACAAAATGTTCCTGTAAACTTCTGAATTCATCCTGCTGCTACCATCATGAGTTACATCATCAATAAAGATTAGTGAGCCTGTTCCAGAAGCAGCCATGCAAGCCCAAGCCATGACACTACCTCCACCATGTTTCACAGATGAGCTTGTATGTTTTGGATCCTTACTTTCTCCACACCTTGGCCTTTCCAGCACTTTGGTAGAGGTTAATCTTGGTTCCAGAACTTTTGTGACTCTTCTTTGCGAATTCCAATCTGGCTTTCCGATTCTTACTGGTGATGAGTGGTTTGCATCTTGTTGTATGGCCTCTATATTTTTGCTCTCGAAGTCTTCTTCGAATGGTGGATTGTGATACCTTCACCCCTGCCCTGTGGAGGTTGTTGGTGATGTCACTGACTGTGTTTTTTAGGTTTTTCTTCACAGCTCTCACAACGTTTGTTTCTGTCATCCGCTGTTGTTATGAATTGGCCTTGCCATTCCAGTAGTTTCAGAGGGGATTGTTGTTTTTTTTTTTTGTATAACCGCACGGTCTGGAGTGTGTTATTGCCAACAATTACAATGTTTCATAGTCTACAGCCTTACTGCCATATTGCAGTGTGTACTGTCTTAAAGAAAAAGAGAAAAAAAGAAAAGGAGAAACTTCATTTTCTTCTTCCCATGATCTTTAGGGAAATTCAGATGATGCAACTTCCTGTTGTGGAACATTCCTAGAATGGATTCACACATGCAAAAATACCAAAATAAGAATTGTTTTTTGAAGTATTTGAATGATCATTCACTATTGCAAGGTAGGTGATGTAGATTTTTTAGGTTATATTAATGTTTTAAGGTATCTGAAAAATGAACACATAGGTGTTAAACTGGTGTTTAAAAAAACTATTTTATGAATAAATGACAAAAAAAATCTTATGTGAGGAATTATGATGACAATATGTATGTTCGACAATGTGACAATGTGTATGTTCATGTTTTGGAGGAAGGAAAAAAGGCAGCTAATGCTTGTTTGACCCCGGCTCTCACCTGGTTGCCTGGCAACAGTGTGTGCCTGAGCGTTCCTGCGTCCCCGTGGCGCGCCAGCCTGAGCCGCAATCACAGTCTCGCCAGGGTCACATCGTCATCATCATCATCAGAGACAGAGGGATCCAGAGACACTGATGAGGGAAATAGAGATGGGCAAAGAAAAAGAAATTGAGAGAGTGGGAAAGAGAGAGAGAGAGAGAGAGTTGTGCAAGATCAGGTGTGAGATATCAGAAGTGACTGGCAGGGAGCAAAACCTCTTTCCCTGCTTGATAGAGAAGAAGATAAAGAGAGAGAAAAAAAAGCAAAATTCAATCCGTCTCAGAATAAAAATCCGACAGACAGGTGCTCTTTCCTCGTTGCTGTCTGAAAATGTAATTTTATAACGGGAAATCTTATATATGAACTTCCATCTGGTTCTGGTTGCAAATACACTCCGGAATCTTTGACCATGTGGAAGGCAAAGCGCAAGAATGATCGCAAATTTATTCGCAATTAATGTGTTCTTGAGGTATTAGGGAGAAAATAAAAAATCTGAGAAAGTCCTGCAAACCTGTACTCATTTAGAAGTGTCACATAAATATTCGAACTGACCTTTGCTTTACCTTTACATACAATTAGCATTGCAGATTTACACCTGCATTTACATTTATTCAATAGTTCTTTATCCAAAGTGAGGCAGAATACGATCGAAGCACAAAGCTGAGCCCTTACGAATTTCCTTCAATGGTGTCACGTCCGAGTCTGCATCTGCTACAAACTCCCATGATCCTCACCCAGTGCCCACATGTTAAGACTCATGTCTCCCCCATCCTCCAGACCCAAAACATGAGAAACAATAGGATTTGTATATTTAAAAAATAGTCTGCATTTTTAAAGCAGTACCTTCAGGGCCCAAAACAGCTATAAACAACAGAATGGACCCTGAAGTACCTATTGAAGAAAATAAAAACAAATGCAAATACAATGACCAAATAATCTTCAGTCATGTTATGTTGGGTTTTGAAGCGCACGTGGTGAATCAGTGCTTGTGTTGTTTTCCTGCAATGGTGTTTATGGATTGCTTCAGGTACAGGTCCGGTTTTGGCGGCTTGTTTCGAGTAGTCTCCGTGCTCACCATGCATCTCGAAACTCCACTCAGTGGCCATTTAAAGAAACGCCGTCACTGTACATTGTACTGTGACTGAAGCCTGATGTAATTTTGTAGATTTGAATCTTACAGACATGATTACATCAACGAGCACAGCTTAGATGCAGCTGATAGCATTATAAACTCGATCATATCACCATATGCTCTATCATTCTTTATTTGAAATTGCTTATGTTAGCCATATATTTCTTTTAGACTGGTCTAAATCTACACACACAGTGCTGTTATCCAAACTAATCCAGACCTCCATTGGACATTCAAGGAAGTAACCATTTTTTAGCACAATTGGCTGTCAATCAGTCTTTAATACACTGAAAGTAAAGCTAAGGAATGCTTGTCACATTCATTGGAACAAAAAAACAACAACAAAACAACCAACCAACCATTCAACCAACCAACCAACCATCCAACCAAAGAACCAACCAACCAACAAGGTCACAAAGCATGTTAGGGTTCCTCTGACAACTTTTCCACTGGTCCAATTATGCTCTTCAGTGACACACCTGCAAGAGATCAATGAAATAAACCATCAACCCCCACACTCTACATGTACCAATCACAAGATCAAATCGAAATCCACTGTCCAGATCTCCTGAGATCTAACAAGACGGATGTTTGCATAATCAGCCACAATCTCTTTAAATATATCTCCCAGACATTCAGCAGATCAAGTGAAGCCTCTTTCCAGCATGTTGCCTGTGATAATTATGAGGCATAGGGTAGTCTAATCTATACTCTCACAAAGTGCTGGCAGACTCCTGGAGACTCCTTCCAACAATGATTTGTTTATTTGGAGCGTCCACCGTACAAGCCCCAGTGTAAGTTGTTATTATAGAAATGACTGTCAGGAGCTGCTGTTAGAATAAAATGAATCAACACCTTCTGACCAATCAAAATGGAGAAATCAGCAGCACTGTGGTGTTAAAGCAGTGTAACCAATATTTATGCAAACAAATGCTTGTGAAGAAACAGCCATTTTAATTCAGCTTGTTTCTCTCACGCCAAAATGACTTCCATAATACAAAACTTATTTGTAAACAAACAAAAAAAAATGTACTGGTTAATTTATATCATGTCACTTCTACCTAGAGTTAAAAAGGACTGAAATGTGATCAGTATGAAGACAGGCTCTGGCTTTGATGTGACCCCTGCTCGTATTACTTAACCCATTTCAGGCTGTGTGTGTGTGTAGATAAGGGTGAGATGAATATTGATAAGCCTGTTATTGGATAATTGGCTGGTGTGCGATGGACATGTTTGTGCTCATGGGATTGAAAGATCAAAGCGGTCACTGATGTGATCGCAGTAGTCAAGCCCCTAGCCGAGGCAGACTATACAAAATGAAAACCAAATGGGGAATAAAGTGATGACTGAGTCGAAATAGTTGCAGATGATATGATAAGAAGTAAAGCAGGGACAAGGGTTAAAGATCAGAGGTCTGTGTGTAGATGGGGGTATATGTGGAGTCTGGGATACTGGGATGACTGGGTCATGTGGTGTCAGAAAAAAATCTGAATTAAGTAATGATTGATGGCAATAGGGGGCCAAGCACTGAAGGTGAATAGGCACCCTATTGGAATTGTATGTTTTTCTTCTTCTTCTTCTTCTTCTTCTTCTTCTTCTTCTTCGTATTACTATTAGGGGGCCAAGCACTGATGGTGAGTAGGCACCCTATTGTAAGTGTATGTTTTCTTCTGCCTTTTCTTCTTCTTCTTCTTCTTCTTCTTCTTCTTCTTCTTCTTCTTCTTACTGTTAGGGGGCCAAGCACTGATGCTGAGTAGGCACCCTATTGGAATTGTATGTTTTCTTCTTCTTCTTCTTACTGATAGGGGGCCAAGCACTGATGCTGACTAGGCACCCTATTGGAATTGGAATTTTTCTTCATCATCTTCTTCTTCTTCTTCTTCTTAGTATTACTATTAGTGGGCCAAGCACTGAAGGTGAGTAGGCACCCTATTGGAATTGTATGTTTTGTTGTTGTTATTGTTGTTGTTGTTGTTGTTGTTGTTCTTCTTCTTCTTCTTCTTCTTCTTCTTCTTCTTCTTCTTCTTCTTCTAATACAGCAGTTTGATCTGGTAGACTAAGGCTGCCTGTAGAACGTGGAGTACAATTTTTATGGAATTTGGCACAGTGATAGAGGACAGTCTAATCTACCTACACAGCAATTTTGGGATAAGCCATTCAAGCACTCTAGTGCCACGAATACGGCAATTTGAACATATGTTTGCAATAATAACTCCACAATGCAACATTATAGAAATGATTCTTTGGATCATGCCAATGAATTTAATGAATTTTGTCCTGTTAATTTCGGCCATATTGCATTTCCTACCATTTTAAATATTTTTCGCTTCTTCTACAAATTGTGTCCATTCATCACCAAATTTGGACAAACAGCATTGAGACCAACCTGAACAAAACCTGTTTCTCAGATTTTTTGATGTGAAAAATGGTTCATTCTTAACATGCAAATTAATTTGACGAAGTTGCCAAACAACATGTTTAGCAACATGACACATTGTTTAAAAAAAAAAAAAAACAGCTATGAGATCATTTGCACCTTGGGAGCGTTAGTGAAAATAGGAAGCGAGGCAATATCTCCACAATAGCTTGGCATTTTACCTTCAAATTTTGTATATCTCCATGGGAACAAGTGCTGATGGTAATGATCTGTATTGCCAAGGGGTGGGGCCAAAAAGTGCTTGTCTTCCTTAATCACTGCTTGCAGCAATTATTATTTATTTTGCATTATTCAATAATGTTTGTACATTTGTGTTGAAAAGTGAGCTCAAGTTGTTGGTTCCTGGTTGAAGGTGTGCGTCACCATTGTGTATCCTGTCTGTTTGCACTCAACAGGGACAAGCTGCGAGTGTGCAAACATTACACTCAAGCACAAATAAACAGGTGTTTTGAACGTGTGCATGTCCTTTGAGCTGGAGAACAAAAATAAAGTGAGGTGTGGGGGGACGAGAGGGGGAGAACAACAAACAAAAGAAGAAGATGAAAGGCAGGAGGACACTTTTCAAGTGTAGTAGGATGTAGATGTGGGCCAAAAAGCCTTCCCAGCATGCAATGTACCACAATACTCATGTAAAGGTGATGGCCTAAACAAGATCACATAGAATTAATTCAAACAAGACTTTTTCATGATTATTTTTGGAATATTATTAATAATATTTTAAGTATTCCAGTATTTCCATTAGGGTTGGACAATAATGACTGCAAATACAATACCAAGTAATATCAAGACTAGTATCCTGATAAAAAACATATTTTTGTGTATTTAAAAAAGAAAAAATGTGATTTCTACAGTGAGAATTTGCATTGACTCATTGATTGATTGATTGGTTGATTGATTGATTGATTGATTGATTGGGATCAGTAGGGCCTGGCTGACTGACTTATTGATTGATTGATTGAGTAATTGATTTGATTGGAATGAACAGTGGCTGACTGAATGACTCACTGACTGATTGATTCGTTGATTGATAGCAATGAACTGTACTCACTGACTGGCTCAATGATGGACTGATTGATTGATTGATTGATTGATTGATCAATGGATTGATTGGACTGAACAGTGACTGACCTCCTGACTCATTTAGTCAGCCACTGTTCATTCTAATAAATCATTAAGATTGATTAGAATGAACAGTGGTTGACTGAATGACTCACTGAATGACTTACTGATTCAATGACAAACTGATTGACTGACGCACTGACTGATTGATTGATTGACTGATTGAATGATTGATTGATTGAGTAATTGATTTGATTAGAATGAACAGTGACTGACTCAGTGACTGACTCAATGATTGATTGATCGGAATGAACAGTACACATTTGTATCCCAGCAGCTGTATTGTATTGCCCCCCCCACCCCCCCACCCCCCCTGTTATAATAATGGCCTCTCCTCACCACAAGACTCATTTAAAGAGTCATAAACATATGAAACAAGCCTTAATTGAAGCTAGTGGGTTTCCCTTGGTTTCAAGTCCAAGACAATTTCTGGCAGATTGCGGGGATCGACTTTGGTCAAATAATTTTTTCCTAATGCTTGAATGTATTGCCCATTGTTGGCAGCTGACCTGAAATAACAAGCCACCATTCCGAACTAACTTTCAAACCGCATCTTGTTTGACTTTATCGCCCTAGTAGACTAGGAGTTGGTATTTATACCACAGCACTGTCGCATACTTGAATCTGTTAATAAGATTTTTGGACGGCGTCTCCAGTGTCAGTGCTTTGGAACCGTCAGCACCATTTGGATGAAATTCACGTGAAATTACGTGAAGTGCTCTGAAAGGAACTCTTAACATGGTATATTCCATTCATCCTGTGTGGTCGTGTCCATGAAAGGACACAAAGTCATCTTTTGTAATCCGGGAGACATGAATTTGCAAGGCCGGGATGTCAGAGACGGGAAACGTCAGAGTGCTTTGGAAAGGAAATGGCGCTGCGAATGGCGCAGAGAAAATGTTGTGACAGGCTGGCTGCGTTTATCTGCCGTTAAACGCCGCTGCTCGGCTGTGTTTTCCATCCATTTGACCTCTGACCGTCTAATTGGAGCTCTATAAGAGGAGGTCATGTATGGAAGCCACTGTAGACAGGTGCTGACAGAGTGGGGGACGGGACGTGGTGTGTGTATCCTCTAAGTGACACTAGGAAAGAGCGAGAGAGAGAAAGAGAGAAAGAACAAACCTAGCTCCTAGGTTGTGTACTTGCTAGCTTGTGGACATGACAGTCCTGAACCCTCTGTCATTCACACACACTGACCTGCTTATACACCTGGCCCTGGATCATCATAATTGACACATTCTGTCTGTCTCTCCTCAGGCACGAATTCCTAATGCCAGCCTTAGCGTGCGCTGAATTCCGACAAGCCGTGCTTCATAAATTAAACACAACCCGCTGAGATGTGGGTTTTCCTTTCCTGGAGTTTCACTCTTGCTTATCTTATTTCTCCTCAAAACTCCATCTCTCATGACTCTATCACACTAGCAGCTCATTCCACCCTGTGTCACACATCATGAGAACGAGCGAAGGCCACGTTTCTTTTCCTCTCTTGTTTCTTCTCAATAAACCGACAACTGTGGTGACAGAGATTTCTCTTTTTGGAGCGTCTGGGGGAGAAGTGGAGAAGAGGGCTGGGGGATGGGGGCTCGCTTGAAGTGTCTCCCTTGATATCTTGATATCTCAGTATGAGTCCCATCTAACCCCGGACTCTATCTAAAGTTTCACGTTTCCTGCGGGCTGTCAATTACCGCGCCAGTGTATTCGGTTGCAATAAAAACAGCCGTAATCGCGGCGTCTGGGCCTCTCGCCGTAGATTTTGCGCTGTTGAGTAGGGTATTCAGTGACAATTACTGCTCTCTCTCTCCCTCAAACTCCACCACTCAATCTTCTGCAAATATTTTCAGAGCTTTTGACCGTCGCTCCAGTCGCGATGATGGTGTAATTGATTCCAAACGCCATTATTTCTCCAGCTTTGCCATGCTAACTAGTTTTTTGTCGCAATTACATGGAAGGATCTGCGGTATTTTTAGCCGATGCATGCTTTTAACGCCTCCCTACTCTGTCTCTCTGTCTCACACACACTCACACACACACACACACACACACACACACACACACACACACACACACACACACACACACACAGTCCCTTTTCTCCTTCACCTGTCAGTTCTAGGTGTAATTTATACAGGCTGGTATAAGCAGGTATTGTGTGGGCGTCAGGCCGGCTGCCTATAATCACATACATCAAGGCCTGTGTTTTAAGTGTTCCCTAGACTCTTTCTTTCTCTTTTTATCTCTCTGGTTTTTTTTTTTTTTCTTTGCTCCCTCTCACCTGTACAGGATCTTCAGTTTAACCCAAAGCCAGCTTTAGGTTAATACAATGGGAACAAAAAAAAGAAATGCATTTTAAGATGTTCTTCGGGCACAGCGTACAAGTTTGTGTGTGTGTGTGTGTGTGTGTGTGTGTGTGTGTTTGTCTGAAGGGTTGCAGCAGCTGCATGAAGCACAAGGAAGCACTTACAGGCCATGGTTAATGCGTGCGCTATCCGGGGATGGGGTTCCGCACAACAATGAACACGAACGCACTCGTTCTGCATAATCATTACAGGTTTGTTCTCAGCTGGCTCACTTCTAAATACACGCTCACCCACGCCAAGCTGCGGCTCGAGCCTGCTTTGACAAGGATTACACGTGTGTATTATTAGCCACAGCATCTTAGACGGAGCGCTTAATTAAATCTATAGCCTTTTCATTTTGAGCAGACCTCCAGTCAGCTGGACTAAATGATCCAGATATGTCACTGGTGTTTTTTTTTTTGTTTTTTTTTTTTGTAATTCTATGCCATGGACCGATCAGAAAATAGGCATCAGGGGGGCAGAGGATCAGATATCCCATAATTCCAGAAGCCTGGTGCAGACATCAACATGAAAAATGGCAGCGGTGAAGCTGGGACGTTAAAACCCAGCTCCAATAACGACCTACTGTTACACAAAACAATTTCACTTATGGTTTTGTGGACTGGAGCGCTGTGGGTTGCAGTGAGATAAAGCAGTTGGGGGTTTGTGTGTGTGTAATTCATATTCATGGCCAGCGGGGGAGCTGTAGCAATACATTAAATAATGTTGAGGTCAACTTCCCTGCACGTTCACTAAACTCTCAGAAGTAACGACATGTATTGTTCCTGGTCGCTATGGTGGTACTGTCATGGGTACAAAGGTCCAATTATGTACCTTAAATTATTTCTAAAGCTATAAAGATGCATACAAAAATTCTATTGTACAGTACTTAATTAATTTACTTAAATACTATTTTTGTATTTTGAATTGCACTTTTACTCAAATAAATTTCCAAGAGGAAAAAAAAAAACATGAAATGTTTTTAATTGATAAAATATAATTGAAAACATGGCTTGTTTTCTTAAATTTTTCATTTTTCACCTTCAAGGAACTCATTACGAATCGCAAACACCAAGTATGTTGAGTTAGGTTGACTATAAGTTTGGTAAATTACCCAGTTAATTTTTGTAATTCACCTGGTTAAACTAGCTAGCTAGCTAGGATTTATACATTTACATACATACATGTTAAATTAGCTATAAAAATAGGTTTTATACATTAGTTTGTTAAATTAGCTAGCTCATTAAGTTTTGGACATTAGATTGTTGGATATTAGACATTGGATATTGGATATTAGTTTGTTAAATTAGCTAACTAGTTAAATTTTATACATTAGTTTGTTAAATTAGCTAGCTAGTTAATATTTGTAAATTAGCTTGTTAGATTAGCTACTTAGTGAAATTTTGTACACCAGTTTGTTAAATTTGCTAGTTAGTTTTTGGACATTAGATTATTATATCAGCTAGCTTGTTAAATTTTATAAATTAGCTTGTTAAATTAGCTAGTTAGCTAGATTTTATGCATTAATTTGTTAAATTAGCTAGCTAGTTAAGTTTGGTAAAATAGCTTGTTGAATTAGGCATTAGAGAAAATTTGTACACCGGTTTGTTAAATTTGCTAGTTAGTTAGGTTATACACATCAGATTGTAAATTAGCTAGGTAGTTAAGGTTTGTTTTCATTATTAATGTGTCTCTGTATTCATTCCAAAAGTGTTATTAAACATTAGCTAACGAGCAAGTTCTAGGTTTGTCTGAGAATTAGCAGCAAAGTATCTAGTCATGCAGGATGTGGTATAAACTTTTAGTTCAATTATAAAGGAAGTCTAAGAGCAGTTGTTGGGGCATCAATAAACATCATAATACAGTTTCATTGTGTAATAAGTTTTGAGTAGATGTTTATTGATGCCTCAACAGTTCTTCAGTCTCAAGTGTTTTTCAATTAAATGAATGGATAAAATTCATAAGAACAGTGTTGTCTCCTCCTCATATCGTTATTGATTTGAATTTATATTATATAGTGGAGTATTTTAAAACTTGTCGTGATGGAATTGAACAACTGGCCCTAGACATCCATTATAAAGGAGTTTTGAGTAAACACAGATATGTGTTAAAATTCTAGTCGGTGTTTGTACAGCTAGAAAATATGAAGTATTTCTTTAAGTCTCTTTTAAATAGAACTGAGCATTTGAGGATAAAGAGTCTTGGTAGATTTGTTGTTGGGAACCTCAACAATGAAACTAGCCCTGCCCCAGTTATATTGTTTTGACAAGCAAGTATGGGTTGACTGAAAGGACTGTCGGGAAAAGTACTGTGTGTGTGTCATATGTCTCAGAGGAGAGAGTGTATATAGCTGGCATATGCTGGCTGTCATCATCTATTTTTAAATGAAAACAATCCAAAGGGAGGATCTTCGTCCCCAGCAAACCATCTCTGACATAACTCTCCTTTCCTTTCGTTCCCCCTGTCTCTCCACTCAGTCTGATCTGTTTTGTCCTCTATGACTTAAGTGTATTACTAGTCCACTCACTCTGATTCACTGCTGCTAGAAAATTGAATCATCTGGATGTCTATATAAATGTCAGATAAAGATACAGGGGTTTGATGGAGCCTAACCTCAGATGATGCAATAACATGAGAATGATGAAGCCTCTTGAATGACTTTCATTTATATTGTCTTTCAGGAAAAAAAAATCCAAAAACAATTTTATCTGTTCTGCTTTCATGGAGGCACAATTTAATTTTTTTCATTTTAGCTGTGGATAATAAACGTGCCAACTATGGAGTTAGAATCATGCCATTAGGAATTTGAATTGAAATGCAAAAAATGTGAATTATATGAAATTTAAACTCTATGAATAGAGCATTTGCATACTGATTAGCTAGTTAAACACCTAGAAGCTGTAATTCATCCTCTATTTCTTTCCATGTCACGGCCCTTTTTGTCATTGTCAACATATGATAACTGTAATGAGACATTTTAGAGACACATCTATCCGCAATTCAACAAACTGCTCTTCTATCAAACAAATCCAATATGTTTTGTTTACGTCTCACCATCGCCACTATTGTGTTTGTAGCTGTCCCATGTGTTTTGTGTAATCACATGCCGTCCACTTATTGGTGGATTTTAGACGAGCATCATAGCAATGCTCACACTTTGAGATTTTAAGCGAACATTTTCTGACACTGCCAGCAAAATTGGGAAGAATACCGTACAGCGTAAATCAAACATAATCCATTTAAAAAGCATTCAGTTTCTCTATTAATTCACAGTTTTGGATTCACTTGCACAATACCATCAGGGTAACTTGCAGGCAAAAGCAGTTGAAAACAGAGTTTTGCATCTAAATCAAAATTTCTAACGGCAAGATTTTAATGGCGGCCCCTTCACAAGGTGAATTTCTGACATTTTCTACAACATATGGATCCAAAAACTTGAACTGAAATATGTTTCTCTTTTGCAACACAATCCGAAGTAAAGTCTTCTTTAAAAAAAATAAATAAATAAAACAAACTGCAACAACATTGTGTACAATTGGTATCTGGTTACAACCTGATTTGATTAGGCGTATGTCCATTTCACTAGCAAGGATTTAGACATCTTTATACAGACAGGCTGGTTTTTTCCACTGTTAAACTGGCTCTTTACCCAACATGATCTTTGCAGGAATTTAGCCTAATCAAAATTATATACGAAATAAAAACATCCAACAAAATGTCTGTGGTGAAATACAGTGCATTTACGGTTGAGTTGTCAAAGTTCGTCCTTTGTTGCTGTTTGCTTATAGGTCTAATCCTTGACATCTTGTACCCTAGACATCTTGTACCCAAGACGAAGAGCATCACACTCTCAAAAAAAACAAAAAACAAAACAAAAAAAACCCACTAACCCCGTATCAGGCCTTCTCCAAAATAAATGCCATGAATCCTTAGCCAACATGAATAGCTCTCCATGGGCAGTGTACATGGTCCACTCAGAACTCCTGTAACCTGAGGACGGTGGAGCTGAAATCCCTACGTGGAACCCTTTAATTAGGTCTTTTAAGTGAATCTGTGCTCTCTTTCTTTCTCAGGCTCATACTCTTCAGCTGCCCAAACATGCCAGAGGAAGAAAAGAAAAAAAAATGCTGTTATCCTTGTAGCTCCTGAGTAGTTTGAAATCAATCTATCACAAATGCATCTTGAGTAGGCGTGTCCTTCAGTTAATGCTAATATCATATCTATAAGCAAATCAGTAAATATAGATCATGTGGGTGAAATTGAATTTATTGATGCGGTGATGTTTTTGTAACATCTACATTATGGAACATTAATTAAAGGAGATTTTATAACAGTCACAGAGTTTATCTGAAAAGTTTATATTATTAACTTCAAGAGTGAAAAAAAAGATAGACTAGTGAGGGAGTGACTGTTTATCGGTGTATACAGTATAATGTAAGATTAAACGTAACTACAAACAATTACAGATCACGGCATATCTTTCATTAATAAATAACAAATTGTAATAATTAGCAAATTACTGTGGTATAAGAGGAATAAAACATGAGGACATGCATTAATGGGAAGACAATTAACTTCAGGTTGGTAACAGTATGTATCTTTATGTCTTGGTGGGGGACAAGGACTGTGGGAATATTTGGCTGGTCCCCATGAGGAAATCTTAATGAAAAAAATAATACAATTAAATAATAATTTAAAAAAGATTCCTAAAGATTTCCTTTTGGTTACTGTGGTTAAAGCTAGGGTTAGATTTAGAGTGTAGGCATAGTGTTATTTAACTACATGAATAATTCTGTCAGTTGCAGGTCCTCATAAGGATAGTAAGACAAATGTGAGTGTGTGTGTGCATGTGCGTGAGTATACATATGTGTGTAGAAGTTGCAGTACTGCGGTGAAGTGTTTCCTCACATATCAGCTCTTTGTATAGCAGACCTGTGTGCTGTGTGTGGACACAGAGAAGCAGCTTGTCTTCTTGCTGAGTCCATCTGATGCAACACACACACTCTCTCTCTCTCTCTCCCTCTCTCTCTCTCTCACACACACACACACACACACTGCGTGACTCGACTTCGCCCTAAGCATCTTCCACATTATGTGTGGTCTTAGCACACACAGCATTGTTTGTGCAGCGACTGCAATTTACTCCTAACTGCTGTTGAACTCATTTTAGTCTGACCTTCTCTCGTTTTTATTAACTGTAGACGTGTCATTCACCATACTGAGGTAAACAGAGAGTTTGGTCACATAAACCTGCATGTACTATTACACACTTGCCTCTGAAAGAATCAGATTTCATCCCTTTCCAGTAGATGGCACATACTATTTTCGTACCACTTGCTCATCTCAGCCTTGACTCTTTCTCTCAGCTTTCCTCGGCTGACGTGTGTCTATGTATCGAGCGTTCACTGTGTTGTTTTTGTATACACTAGCAGGTCTGGTTTGAATATATATATATATATATATATATATATATATATATATATATATATATATATATATATATATATATATATATATATATATATATATGAGCGAGAGAGAGAGAGAGAGGGCAAGGCAATCAACACGATTGTTGATTGTGTGTCTCTGGTAAGCTCATTCACAGTAACACGTCTTCACTGCTTTGTTGGAGGCCAAAGTCGCTATGTCAAAGCAAAAACACTCCTTATGCCTTTTCGCTTCGATACCCCTGTTTTCACCTCAGCTATTCCACTTGTGAGCCATTCATCTCGCAAAGAGCATGTGGACTGCCAAATGCTGACGGGGTTTATAGCACCGTCGGCTCACAACTTCAAACTCGGGCCATGGGTCAGAAAACTAAAAACACACTATTTAAAAGCTAAAATACAATCCAAATTAGATTGCTGAAAGGCCCTAAAGGGACAAGGATTGTCAGCGTATTCAGTTATGATGCAGAAATAGACCACCAAAAAAAAAAAGATGCTGACTGCTGAGAGTTCTCCTCGACTATGAATAATTTCGGGACAAAAGAAAGCTAGTATTAAAATACAAAGAAATTATCCAATTTCCCCCCATTTACAGAGTAGACTATAAACAGCTGGGTCTCTAAGAACCCTAACTATTACATAATTCATCTCTGTTTGAGCCTATTTCATTCCTAACAATATGCATCGTACTCCCACTCCTCTCTCTGTATATACAGTATATATGTTTAACGTCCACTTTAATAGGATTACGCAATGAGCCAATCATGTGCCAGAAGCGCAATGCATAAATGCAGATGCAGGTCAAAAGCTTCAGTTAATGTGCACATCAAACTTCAGAACGGGGAAAAAAAATGGAATCTTAGTGACTTTTACCATGGCATGGTTGTTGTTGCCAGATGGGCTGGTTTGAGTATTTCAGAAACTGCTGATCTCCTGGGATTTTCAAGCATTACAGTCACTAGAGTTTACACATAGTTGTTTAAAAAACATCCAGTGAACGGCAGTTCTGCAGATGTAAATGCCTTGTTTTTGATGCGAGAGGTCAGAGGCCAGACTAGCTCGAGCTGTTAGAAAGGCAATAGTAATGCAAATAAGCACTCTTTATGGCCGTGTTGAGAAGAAAAGCATCTCAGAATGCATAACATGTCAGACCTTGAGGCTTATGGGCTACGACAGCAGAAGACCACATCTGGCTCCACTTCTGTCAGCCATGAACTGGGATGTGGGCATAGATGGTTTTTACTTTTCCACTCTGACAGACAGATATTTTGAGAAACAAGACCAACTCAGTCTGTCAGAAAATATCATTGAAAGGTGCAGACAGTTATAACTGCAGGAGCAGGCAGGATTGCTCATTCTTTCCTTGGGAGCAGGTGGGATTGGTCAAACGTACTGTTGGAGTGGCAGGGATTGGTCAAACCTTCTGCGAGACTGGTTGGGATTGGTCAAAATTTTATGCAGGTGTAGGTGGGATTGGTCAAACTTTATGCAGGTGTAGGTGGGATTGGTCAGACTTTTTGGCAGGAGCAGGTGGGATTGGTCAAACATTCTGTGGGAGCGGGTGAGATTGGTCAGACTTTTTGCAGGAGCAGGTGGGATTGGTCAAACTTTCTGCAGGAGCTGGCAGGGTTGCTGTTATATCTTTCACTTGGATGTTATAAGTTGCACTGAGTAAATACAGCTGGATAAAACAAAAACTGTGTCCATCTTCATTTAAGGCTGAAAAGCAACAAAATGTGATTATTTTAAAGGGGGGGGGATTGTTTTCTATACCCACTGTATTTTCTTTCCTAATGGTTTTACATTGTTTACACTTCAGCTGAATCATAAAAATAAATATTCCTTTCTGGAACAAATTTCTGTGAAAAGGCTTTCCATGTGTGAAGAATGACAACATGACTACATGAATGATGAGTAAATGAATTATCCTTATGACATTTCCTTCATTATTGCTAAGTTCGCAAGAAAAGCAAAAAATTATTAGCGCACGTTACATTATCGTGATCATACAGTGGTGTGAATTCTTCTGGTCAAACTTGCTTTATTAGATCTGAGCCATTTGTGTCCTCAGGGTGAGCTAAATATGCTGGGAAAAAAAAAAAAAAAAAACAGATGTTCATTTAAAGCCGGCAGGATTAGCGAAAACAGCTCTAACTTTGTCTGGTTGTCATCAAGCAGGACAAGCGAAGTGAGTAAAAATAATCTTCCGGGAGCCATTTCACCTGAAGCAGTCTTACGTTTGCTGCTATTGTAATGAAAAAACCCAACATAAAACTGCTAACATTCAAGATGGGAGTTTTATGCTAGCTTTTACTGAAACAGAAAACCAGCGGTGTGGCTATTGTTGCTGCATGGCACCTACATCTGGTTGACATCAATCAGAAGTGGATAAAAAATAATTCTCCAGATTTTGGAAGCCATTATACAGGAAATTGTTATACACTAGATCATATTATAATGAAAAACCCAACATGCTTATAAACAATGCTAATCCAACAGCTGGCATGTTTATGCTAGCTGTTACTATAACATAATACTAGCAGTGGTACTGCATGGCACATTGGCCTTAGAATCTAATTAGCAAAAAGGTCTCTATTATTTGGGGAAAAAATATATACAAAAAAGCAGTTATGTCAGCTGCTACTGTAATGAAAAACCAAACATAACAGCTAATCCAATAGCTATTAGCTCTTAAATCTAGCAGTGTGGTTAGTTTTTCCTACACATACTGTATTAGCCACCAAATTTGTACTACAAGGACTGAATTGTGATCTCTTTCTACTTCTTGGCACCAAAGTAGCTGCAACAAACTATGTTATGTTGGAAATATAGTCCAATTTATCTAACTCAACTGAAATTGTCTCGTTCTGTTTACAGATAGTTTTGCTTCTTGCTAGAAATTAATGCTTGAAATAAACTGAATAAATGAAAATTTTCTGCCAATAACAAAATTACAAAAAGGTTTCTCATAATGAGAAACATTTAAATATACACACTGGCCTACATTCAACCCTGCTGGGAAAAAAAACAAAACAAAAAAACAATAGAAACCAACACAGAAATTCTAATGGTTTCCACTACAAATACCATTACAAACCATCAGCTAACCATTAAAACAATTGCAATTACCAATATTGGTCCTTAATGGTATCCACTAGACATAACATTCCACCCTAACAGAAGCCAGTAGAGACCCACAGGGACCATTACAGTTCCCATTACAACCAATACAGTTCCCATTATAACTATTAAAACTGTTAGAAATTCTATGAGGGTTTCTGTTATTTTGGATTTTTTTCAGCAGGGAAGATATTTTCATATGTTATTTTGCTAACATATTTCTGCAGTGTGTCATGATGGGAAAGGGCAGCAACGCACAGATGCCACAACACAGTGGTGTGTGTGTGCCATGCACTTCATGCTCCGTATAAAAAGGAATGGTTTATGTTTCATATACATGGGCTTAATTACATGGCGAAATGCCTTTGAACTGGTTTTCTTGTTTATCCGCCATCCTCTGTGGTAATATCCAGCGTGTATGTTCTGGGAAATTAATAAAGCAAGCAAATGACATAAGGTAGAATGCAAAGGCAGCATTTATTTGATATGTTTGTAGGCATGGAATGGAGCTTAAATGTGCACAAATGCATGCACGCACACACACACACACACACACACACACAGTGTATACATACAAGTGGAAAAAATATGTACTGGTTGGGATTGAGCTCAAAAGAGAACTTGAAAGTGTGCGAACACAACACACACACACAGGCAGCACTTCAAACAAATACATATAGGGGTCAGGAGTGAATAAAGCGTTGGTTTCATGTGATTTGGCTTGAGAGACAGAAATGCACAAAGGCTTGCACGCACACATCTGCATACCCAATCAAATACGTCAATCAAATGCACCCTAAGGATGATAGGATTAGGACAGAAATAAAACGAGGTTGGCACACTCATATATGCATACATACATCTACGCTCTACCCCACTGAGCTGTCATATGCTTGCTTGTGTTCGCTGCGTTCTCCTGCTGCCTTCTCCAACGCACAAATCCAATGTCCCACCAGGTGCACAAGCACAAAGGGAAATGGAAAAGGGCCAGATCAGAGTGTCTGTGAGCGTGTGTGTGTGTGTGTGTGTGTGTGTGTCCACATGGATAGAAATATCTGATATTTTAGACCTTGTGGGGTCCCCATTTATCTGGTCCTCACAGGGAAAAGTGCATTTAATTTTTTACACAGTGAAGCTTTTACTGAAAAACAAACATACCTGCCAAGACATTTCTATTTAGTTATTGATCAGTCCCTCCAGGATTTTGCGATTTTGCGATCGCAGAACTAAACGCAAAATCAAGCACATTTTGCAATATTCTGCAAAATTACCGCAGATTTTCCTGCAGATTTGGGCCAAGACGCATCATGTGACGTCGTCACAACGTGAATTCATTCAAAGCCCTCTTCGATTCACGTGCGTCAAACATGAGTACAGCTAAAAGGCCTCACTAAGTTATCACTGTGAAAGAGCATGGAAAACAATGTTGTGCAATTGCAATTTCACCAATTCAAGTAGTTTTCCGCAGAAAAAACCTACACAAATTGCATCGCAAATTTTGAAAAAAGCCACAGAAAAATCAAGCATTTTTGGCTGCAACCATCACAAAAAAAAAAAAAAAAAAACCTCCACGAAATCCTGTACAGAATGATTGATGTTAAGGTTAGGTTTAGGTTTAAGCATAATATTAATTAGCTGCATTAATAATTATGTCAATGGAAGGTCCGGACAAGGATAGTAAGACAAATGTGTGAACCTTGCATGAAAAGGTATCAATGGTTATAGGTAGTTATTGCTAGGTTGACTATTAAGCCCTGTTTGGACTGGATTCATTTCACATGGAGAGGTGGGATTATGTAATTATTACCATGTTGATATCCCTCCAAAACCAAAACAAAGTTTAAACCGCATAATAATAAAAATATAGACAACATTTAAAAATGACATGTCAGAGAAGCAATGACTTCCTAGCATAAGGACAGCTCACATACATGTTATGGTCATGTGACCTACTAATGATCTAGTGCAATGATCAAGCGTGGCCACAAACCCTACACACAAGTTTTATTTTTATAATCCTTGGTGAGTGAAACTTATCTACTTGCCTGGCTAACACTAAAAGTCCTTGTGAGGTCCTTTTTTTTGTGAATGCTTTTGTTGCGAGTATTCTTCCCAGGAATTCAAGTCCAAAATTTGCATTATTGGTACTGAGAGACAGACCTGGCCTTAACATATTTTCAGCATGTGTTCTCGCTTTTGAAAAACGCTATGAAAAAAAAATCATTTGTTGCTCATTCTTGCCCAACTGTAAACCTTTAAAGTTGGACTGGAATTTGTGTGTTTTTAGGACTTAATTTATACACATTTGAATACAACAAAGTGTTTCCTATCAGATATGTCCTTAATTATTTGGTGAACCATTAAAATCTTCAAATGGCTCTCTTTTTCTAAGAGTGTATACAGTGTGCTGTGCATTATTTGCAGTATTCACCCTGTTACCTTTTCCACATTTTGGTTTGTTATACCTGGAACTGAAATATATATATATATATATATATATATATATATATATATATATATATATATATATATATATATATATATATATATCTCAATGTAAACACATCTGTTCCTGGAAGACCCCATAGTTTGGTATAGAACATACCTTAACAAACAGCATCATGAAGATCAATGAGCTATCAAAAAAAGTCAAGGACAAAGTTCTAGAAATGTAACAATCAGGTTTACATTAGTTATGGCATTAGGGTAACTCTCAACATGATGGTACCACCACCATGCTTCACCCTAAATATTGTAATTTGCATTCAGTATTAAGTGCCACTTATTTGCTGGTATTCTGAGCATATACAATCAATGTCTGAATTAATGACACCTTTGTGAATTATTTTTTAATCATGTTTATTAATTAAACTTTTTCAAATATTTTTTTTTCTGTAAAATACTGGCTTAACAATTATATTTGGGAAGATTCCACTAAAGAGAAAATTCTACTACTCCACCACTTGAAAAACATTGATTTTTATGTTCCCACCTCCCTTGCTGTCTTGATTTGGCTGTATATTTGGAGTCATTATCTTCTTAAAACATCATTTAGTGGGAATTATTAACATCCAGATGCAACCAGTTTTTGCGCTAAAACGATGCCATCAGTCTTCACAAGAGCCTCTGGACCACAAGCCACAAGACAACCCCAAGTGCATCACCATATTTTATAGTCGGTATAAGTGCTTCTCCTCATATGCAGTTCCTTTTTTTTGCCAAATACACTAGTAGTGTGCTAAGCCACAAAGGTTTGATTTTGATCTCATTTGACCACAACACAAAATTCCAGTGGTAGTCCTGTGAGGATTGATAAAGTTCACTCTGAGAGATGTTCTCAAAAAGAACCAACTTCTTAAGAAACTGGGCTAACAGAGTTTCTGTAGGCTGAATGCAACATGTGTTATTCTTATTCAATCTAACCATGTTCCTATTAAATTTTGTATATTCTTATGAGAATGTTTTTGGATTCACGGACAATGATAAGGATTAGTAAAGCCTAACTGTCATATATCATTAGACTCAAAAACCAATCAGATTTTTTGACTAGATGACAAATCTACTCAATAATATAAAAAGGACTAGTGGTAGGCCTTGTGGAACCTTGCAAACATCAACACTACACACACAACTGACTTTCAGGAAACGCCAATTACACCCATTTTGAGCATATCTTTTCTCAATCTAAATGAAGAAATTCAGATAACACTTATCTGTAGCCATAATAGCAAAGTAGTCCCATATGAGGTGTGCTTTCTCAGTAGGAATTCTCAATGTCTATGTGCAGACACTCACCATGGTATAGCTAATGTACCATGTCTGGGGTGCTCTGTGTCACGTGCATAAATGGCTTGTACTCTATGTCACTTTAAATGGCCATTCACATGGAACATTTCACTGTAAATGGAACCAGACTGGGTCTGTGGGGAGGAAAGGGGAGTTCAAAAGATAAAACTATAGACACAAAAAAGTCATGCTCTACTCCTGGCACTCAGTCCAGGACTAGTCACCTTGGAAATAAGTGGATACAGATTTTCAGTAGACATTCCTCCACAATTTTGTGGGCATGCATGAGTGACCAAGCTTGTGAAGATAGTTACCAAAAACCCAAATGGCATAGAAAAGGCTGTCATGGGTGCCAAACATCCATGTACTGTTTTCCCCAGGGCTTCCATGACTTGTTGGGTGGCAGTCCTTCATATTGTCATTGAGTTGATTACCACTAGGCAGCCCAGGGGGACAGTTTTGCACAGTTGCTGCCGCTGACACACACTTCATCCAGACAGCGAGGAGCGAGGATATTCTGTTAGCTGTCCTTACTGATTTTGCACTATGATCCAAAGCAAACACTAACATCTATTTTAATGTCTTTGTAATGCTTATTCCATTAGTACAGTATTCTGTTAAGTTAGCAAGAAACAGCTTTACTGATGTATATTAGTAAATATTATCTTGTTCTAGAGGCGGCATGGTGGTGCAACAGGTAGTGCTGCTGCATCACAGGGTTCCAGGGTCCCTTGTTTGTTCCTGAGCTCTGGTTACTGTCAGTTTGGGGTTTTGCATATTCTTCCTGTCTCTGTATAGGTTTCCAACCAGTTCTCCAGTTTCCTCCCACCTCCCAAAAACATTCTAGTAGGTGTATTGGCTATTCTAGGTGTGAGCAGTGCCTTGCAATGGACTGGCTACCCATCCCGGGTGTATTCCTGCTTCGCACCCAGTGTTCCTGGATCCACCATGACCCTGACCAGGATAAAATGCTTACTGAAAAGGAATGAATGAATGATCTTGTTCTAAAGGTCTTAATGGGGTCTTATACTTTTGGACCCTACTCCATGTGCAATCAAGATTATTACCCTATTATAGTATAGTAAAGTGCAATTGACCATTTACTCTAAATTGCTTGCTGGTTTGTTTTGGGAAAGACAATCGCTGTGGGCAACCATTAATCAGTTAAGTAGTGAACCAAGGCCACACATGGATTTAATCCCAGTCTCTTAATCACGATAATCGGTCTGAAACAACATTCCCATATCCCTTCTTTTGACTACTTCAGGCTATGTTATGGAGTTCCTCATTACAACATGCCGTCTTTGTCAGTGACTCAAATCTGAACTAAATGGTCCAAAGCAGGTAGTAAATAGACAGAGGATGAGAAATGGTCAGAATTCTGACACACGAACACACTGTTGATATAAGCAAGACCTCTAACACAACTTTTTCTCTGTGTCTGTATACACACTAGCCTGCTATGGGTTCACCTCGCTTGTTAGGAGGGCAGCTCTCATTAAAAAGTGCTTAACCTTACATTTTTCTCTCCTTCTCTCTGGCTGTCCCCTAGTAAATACTGCAGTCATTTCCCAAACATGCCCATAATCTGAGGTCAGAGAAAGTGAGTGAGAGAGAGAGAGAGAGAGAGAGAGAGAGAGAGAGAGAATGTTCTCATTTTTCTCCTTCTGTTACTCTGTCACTCCTCCCCTCTTGAGCCCGAGAATCCGTATCATGGCCAACATCATTTTAATGTCTATAAAACTGCAAAAAAGGGTTTGTAAAGGGTTAAGCCATGAAACATTGTATCACTGCAAATGGAAGTGTGAAGTGTGAATGTCTGAGCACTATGAAATATTCTCTCACTGACAGCTTGCAGCTGTTAATAAAATCAGCAGGGACCATCAGGGAGACTTGTGTAAGTTACACCTCTGGGTCAAATACACCCAGAACTCCTTAGTCCGCTGGACTAATGGCCTTTCAATGTGCCCTTGGTCACCACCCTCCTTGCAAAGCTACCAGAAGTATGGGCCTAAGTAGATGGCCATCTTTGTGACCCATCCCTAGACAAAAAGAGCAGGGTGGCCCCTAAATCCAGGCAACAAGAGCATGGTTATCAACCTGCGCCTCCCACTGAAGAATCTCAAGCTTGTAAACCTGTAGTTCTAGGTCCCCTGGAAGATGCTGAACACCATCTCCAATCTTTATAGTGGAAAGAGCTCCCACTTTGCCATGTGGAGAGGTTCACCTACCTGGACAATACCTATATTGTACACTGGCCCACCTGATGACCAGTTCTTGGTCTCAGAAACAATCTGAAAGAAGGTTTGTTTTGTCGACCCTGGGCATATGCACCCAATACTCTGACTCCCTGATAACTACCAGGAGCTTTCCGGTGGCACGCCAATAAAGGACTGTTTAGAAAGGAACTTTCCATACTTACTTACTTAGTTACAAAGCCTTAAATAAGCAACAGGGCTCAAAGTAACAGGGTTAGAATTAGCAAATAAGCAAAATGCGTTTAACTAGCATACATGAGGGCATGAGGGGCTTAATGATGTTATATCGACTTATTTAAAGTTTTTTTAATTTTTTATTTATTAATAATTTACTTGAAATCTATAATTGGGGTGACAGCATTGTGATTTCAAAGTGACCTCATCAGTCAATATTACAATGAAGAAAAAAGTTTGAGAGACTTTTCTTCTTCCTATGATCTTCAGGAAATTTGGATGATGCAAAGTTGAACAGGTGACTTGTAACAAACCTTTAGTCTGGTTACTAGCTTTATTTATGTATTTCTTATTTTAGCTTTTCCTTTTAGCCTGGCTGATTTGTGTTAGTTTAGATTTGTGTTTTGCTCCTCCGCCATTTATTTTCACTTTCATGTTTAGTTGTTTAGTCTAGTTGTTCATTGTTATTTTGTTCTACCATTTTATTTGCACTGTAAATAAACCCTTACATGTCCTTACAGCCCTTGGTCTGCTCATTGCGAGGCCCTGAGGAATAAGAAATAAGAATACTTGTCTACTTCCCTGTTTGTTCGTGTTGCATATCAATTTAGGAAGCTTCTTTTGTTGTAGTCTCCCTTTTCCCTTGTGTGTGGGTTTTTTCAGACACAGGGAAAAAATAACGGCAGGGGCTGTACATGTTTGGATTTTAAGTTTCAAGACAGCTAGATATAGCTTTGTACTACCTACATCTAGGGTTAGATATTCTAAGACTATCTTTAGCGGTACTTTTATTTTACTTCTTATTACACTGAACACATTGAAGAAGACAGTTCTGTGTTGGTCATATCAAAGCATAATGAAGAAGACAATTTTATGAAATGGACCTTACAGATTATGCAGAATCCAGCCCAAACATGGAGCTGATGGAGGTTCATGATCTTGATTAAGGGCCCAACAGTGACTCTGCCAGTCCTGCAACCTAAAACCTTCCAGTAACTAGCACAATTCCAATTTCTGTAATTCCTTTCTCTAAGATGAAGGATATTCCCAATCACTCAGTGACTAATAGTCTGATTATATATCAGCACATCTTCATTCGCATTGCATAAACTGCCTTGATCATTGTGATCGATTATAAATATTTATCTGATTAAAATGGTGGCTTAGTGGTTAGCACATTTGCCTCATGCCTCCAGGGTTGAGGGTTTGATTCCCGTCATGACCATGTGTGTGCGGAGTGAGTTTGCATGTTCTCCCCATGCTTCGGGGGTTTCCTCCAGGTACTCTGATTTCCTTCCCCAGTGCAAAGACATGCATTGTAGGCTGATTGTCCATATGTGAATGTGTGCCCTGCAATGGACTGGCACCCTGTCCAGAGTGTCTCCCTCCTGTGCCCGATGCTCCCTGGGATAGGCTCTGGGTTCCCCATGACCCAGCAAGGATAAGCGGTATAGAGAATGGATGGATGGATTATCTGATTAGACTTCCCTGTGTAAGATCCTGCTCTTGTAGAGACTATATGGAGTGTTACAACACGTTCTCTTCCAAACTCTTCCAGAGTGTGTTTTAGCTGAACCTCTGACCCCCAGAGCCGACCTCTGTCTCGATTTTATTGCCCCTTAGTTTGTCACAATCTGCTGTAAACTTTTCATCCTCCCTTTGAGACTTCACCCCTATGGATGTCACCAATAAAGCACAAGTATTTAGTTACGACATGTTTATGTGGATATTTTGTGTGGAGGATAGAGGTGGGGACGGGGGAGGTTTGGGGACAAAGCAGAAGGCTGTACAAAAGTTTACAGTCAGCTGGTTATTTTATAGATTTTTTTGACTGTTTGTTGAAAGAGATCAATTTTGTCAAATCTGCTGCTTTTGAGATTGTGGAAATACTGTATGGTGTGGGCTCAATGAGTAAAAAAAATTATTCAAAACTTATCCAACTCTAATTATTTAATTGTTAGAGACATACAGTATTTTTTCATGAATCTTATTACCAGTACCTAATGCACCTTTAAGGAGAAGGATGGAACATTCCATATACTAGGGTGGAGCATTCCTTATACCTTTATTAATACAAATCCCAGTGAAGTCACTCTCATTACTTAGAATTCCCACAAACTTTGCATGATGTGAGTCATCAACAAACCACATCAGGGTCTAACAAATATTTAAAACGAGTACCAGCGGCACCTCATATCCTAAACGGTTAAATATTCAGCTGTGTAATACATTCCTTTGCCAAACAAGAAGGCTAAGAAAGCTAACCAGCTAGCTTGTCCCTTTCTTCAACTGTGCTGTTTTAGACAGTATTTGACTTCCTCCACTGCCACCATATGCTATAAAGGCGTTCACCGTATCTCTGGTGTAAACAGATTCCATATCAACAAATACATTGGGGAATGTCAATTCAGCCAAAATGGGGAAAATAAGTCCTGGCATGAACACAAGACAGTCTTTAAGATTAAAGCAGCAGTACGAATCTACAGTATCCAGGTAAGATTATCTACTGAAGCAAGGGTAACACTATGTCATATTATACAGAAATATTTTGTGTCGGTGCAGCAATATGCTTCATGTAGATGATTTACCTTGATGGCTAAAACATTCTGCAAGGGAATATTGTTAAAAATATCCCCCGCGGTGGATGCTTTGAAAGCAAAACGTTTCACAGTGCTGTTTCACTTTTTACGACCCAGGGAGTGTGTTTTAGAAGCAGCGGCTGCTTTCTTCGCCCTTTCAGTTCCTTGTACAATTAAGATGACGGCCAATAAAACCTGGGGAATGCGTGATGATCTCATCGCTCAGTCTGTAAAAGCGAAAAACCAAGCACGGGTTGCCATAAAAAAATGCAGGTCCTCTCTATAAAAAGAGAGAGCGACAAAGAGGAACTATTTTTTTTCCTTTTCTTCCAGTTGCTAGTAGATTCTGCATGATATATTTGCCATGAAAAGACATAATTTCACTGAGGAAAAAGTATAAGGCTCTTTTTTAACATTTTCAAAGATGGCAAGCCCATAAATTTGGGGTGGTGCATAATATGGTGCATAGGACCAATACTACTCAATATTAACTTTGAGTAACATCATCAACTTAGCATTATATATATATATATATATATATATATATATATATATATATATATATATATATATATATATATATATATATATATATATATATATATGTATGTATGTATATATATATATGTATGTATATATATATATATATATATATATATATATATATATATATATATATATATAACAAAAACAAAAACTTGTAAGGTTTGTTGCTATATGTCTATCTTCAGCCTTTAGTGTACAGACTTTACAATGCTTAAGCTCATATTTTATCATCCTTTAAGATTCATGTACCTCATACCCTAGCTATTATTATATGACATGCCGATAAATCTCAGTGTAAACTGAAGCTGAGCAGGACAGAGAGAGAGATGGCAAGAAAAAGATCAAGCACGATGTGAAAGTTAGCACTAACAGGACTAACAGCCCTCCAGGGCATGACTGCTCTTTTCCCCTCATTTCTTTTTGTAATGGTCTCATCCTTTGCTCCAGGGGTTTGGCAGGTCAGGCCTTGCAAGATCACAGGCATGAGGAGATCAACTAAAATTGGTCCACAAAGAGAGAGAGAAAAAAGAAGAAGAAATTTAGAGAGGAGCACTGACCACAAGCCAAAGGCTGTTAACTCAGAGGCAGTTTAGTATTTTTTCACCAAGTGCAATCTTATCAAAGAAAATTCACATTAAACCAAACCTTACATAGAATGAAGCAGTGAGTCTTATTTATTAGCAGACATACATATATTCACTTTTAAAGAAAGAGTTTGACAACACATCAGGTCAATGTTACAGTTGGGTACAGCAGGAGCTCAGTTTTTGGATGACGCTCACTGTTTGCATCCTTGCCCTCACCTACAGTATAGTCATGTCAATGAAGGACTCAAATCCATACTTGGACCCCAGTCCAGTCTCTATGTGTTTTCTGTATTGACTTGGATTTTTCTCAGACTTATTGACATTTGTACTTGGACTTGTCTCAGGTCTTGGGGATTGGATGAACTTTAACAGGATACATGGCAAGCACATCACACATGACACTGCTGCCAAATTTCTTAACAAATTCAAAAAGACTGGAAGTGTTGTGGACAAACTGAGAAGTGGATGTCCACGAACATCCACTGACGAAGGCACAACTGACGTGGTGCTGACAATCATAGTCCCCTATGTATGGAGACTTTTCGGAGACCCTGTAGAAAACAGCTTAATCATTAGTGCAATGCAAAAATGTGGCCAACTAGTTGAAGTAAACGCCTCGAATATGATTTGATGGTTTTCAATCTCAATCTTGACTCTGTCTCACTTTCATTTGGACTCATCTTGACTTGGCCTCAACCCCCTTAAAACTTGGTCTTGACTTGATGTCAGCTAGTCCTGGCCTGAGACTTGTCTTGGGCTTGACATTGGTGACTTGACCAAATGAATAAGGCTGTTACCGGCGGTGGAAACGATGTTCCTTCACAGGATTGCTGGGCATATTCCTCATGGTGTGGTGAAGATCTTGACAATCCTTGGAATAGTGCCACTGCTCCTTCAAAGAAAGTGGAGCCAGGTAAGGTGGTTTGTACTCTAATGGGAGCTGACCAGGAACATTCCACTGGATGGAGACTACAGGACGGAGACCCTAGGACCTGCTGGTATCAAACAGTTGGCTTGGTAAGGTCTGGGGATCCACCAGGAAGAGCTGTAATCTTTGGCTGCTGATAGAGAAGTTTGGGCTGACCTTATCAGCCTGTTGCCCCTGCCAGGAAAAGCTGAAGAAAAATAAATGAATGAATTTCATTTAATAATTTTTTCAATAAAAATCAAATAATAATTTCAATAATTGTGGCTAATTAACCTCTTCACAATTTTAAAATAGTTTCTTTTTTCAGTGATGTTGTGCATCATAACTACCACACTGAATGTATTCATGTATTGATTGATATACCACAGCGGTGTTGGTGCCTGGGTCCATGACACTGCTCTGTTTTTAATTATTTACCTACAACAGCACACCCCAAAGTGCTTTATTCCTTATTTTACCAATGTGACAGTAACAAAACATTGACAAATGCGTTGGATGAGTGACTTGTAATCCCCGTAGAGTCCCTTCAAAGTTGACTATATGTGTGTGTATAGGGTGTGTGTGCAGTTTTGTATGGCAGGGCTTACCATTCAGAGACACACACCCAAACCCTGGTTTCACAAGACACATTCACAGCATACAGTAAATTATACCTAGTGTGTATTTATACAATGCACTTCACATACACTATAGCTATCTGCTTTTCCTTCACAAAACAGAAAACGGACATTTCCTGGCTTTGAGTCAAAAGCTAGACTTTGTTTCAAAACTCAGGAAGCAGTCTGAAACTGCTTGTCCACCATCAGTAACAGGCAATTTGGCCTGTGACCCTTTAATATCTCAAATCTGGGAAACTCCTGATGAAAGAGAAACTCTTATCTATATATAGGACCTACAGCGCTGTGTTTGTCTTGTGCTGCCCGTTACTTCCTGTTGTGTCTGCGACACATGAATTGCTCAGCAGTGTTGCAGACAACACACCAATCATAGGATTTAGCCTACAAGTCCAAACGTGACTGTAGACTAAACACTGTTTGTTTGTGTTCAAGCCACTTTAGGTTTCTCTGAAGAGAAAGGTTGCAGGAAACAAAAGAAAGGCTGGAAATGGTGAAAGGGGATTCAAAGAAAAAAACCGACTCTGCACATAGGCAACAAAGTTTAAAATCCCTTTTGCTCAACAACAGGCTAAGTGCATATATCAGATAAATAACTAATCTTTATTAATATTTATTTATCGGTTATGAAAAATGTCCATTTTATTCCGACAACATTCACTCAGCCCTGTTACCTGAACACATTCACCCCTATGAAATATTTGAAATATTCATCCAACAGGAAGTTGCATCATCCAGATTTCTTGAAGACCATGACAAGAAGAAAAGCAAGTACTCTCATTTGTATTATTATTATTAGTAGTAGTAGTATTTTTATTTATTTACTTTTTCAATTATATTGTGATACTGACTAATGAGATCACTTTGAAAGCCCTTAATGTCCTCATATCATTAACATTGATGTTCATTAGCCACATTATTTTTCAAAAAACCCTCAACCCTGCTACTCATTTAAGTGCAAAATGTCGCCGTTATCAGCTAGGAAAACTCGTAGACTGGGTTAGATTGGGTATAGATGGATTAAATCCTTGTTTTCTTAGATTAAAATCTGAAAAATTATTCAAAATAGTTTCATTTAGGAGTTACACTGGCTAAATAGTACTACAGTTGTCTCTTAATGACCAAAGTGTATGTAATTCTCAGTAGTGGACTCAGACATCTGTACCCTGATGTACCTTAACCCATCCATCCATCCATTTTCCATACCACTTATCCTACACAGGGGAGCCTGGAGCCCATCCCAGGGAACTTGGGGCACAAGGCAGGGGACACCCTGGACAGTGTGCCAACCCATTGCAGGGCACAATTGTATTCACACACTACAGCCAATTTGGAAATGCCAATCAGTCTACAACACATGTCTTGAGGATTGGGGGAGGAAACCAGAGTACCGTGCACACAGGGCTGAGGTGGGAATCAAACCCCCACCCCGGAGGTGCAAGGCAAACGTGCTAACCACTAAGCCACTATGCGCCTCTGTCTGACTATGTGTTTGATTGGCTGTCCATCTATTTCTTCCCATCTGTCCAATCTTTCCATCTCTATTCCACAGATATCCACACACACACACACACACACACACACACACACACACACACACACACACACACACACACACACACACACACACACACACACATCTAGAAGTGATGAGGCCAGTCTGCACTCAGCTTTGCTCTCAGACACAGCGGCGTTTCATCAGCAGGGCAGCTAAAAATAAGAGGGGGATCACAGGGAAGTCTGATCCGATCCAAGAATACTGATGAGATGCTGATCAGACTCAGCCTATAGCCGCTAATCACGCATCAGACCCCTGGGCTCAGGCTACTTCTTCTTTTTCTCCAGCCACACCTCTGGCTGATTAACATCACAAACATGTTGGGGTAAGATATGGCTGGATGTGTCAGCGTGATGAATTTATTATAAGAAAAAAGCTGTGTTTTTACACTACGTGATAGTTTCTAAAAGTGTGTTCACAAGAACAGGTCAGACTAAAGATTGTTGCTATTTCTGATTATAAACCACAATGCTGTTGAATTCTCTATTCTGATTAGTTGATTCATTTTCTATCTCAGTAATGATATATGGCTGATATGATGAAGCTTTCTGTAAGGAGATGTTTATCTGACATGTATGGAAGGAGTCTCCAGTGTCAGTGTTTTGTAACAGTCAATATGTTTTGTGCTGGATCAAGTGCAATTTTAGAAGGTGCTGAGTAACAATGGTAGAAGCCATGTTGTTAAATTAAACCAAATTTGCAGTGAATTATGTGATAATTAAAACTAGGATATGATTATATTGGCAATATCCTAGACTCCTATAATTTGCCATCTAACCCCACACAATTTCCTTCTTTTAATTCACATTTTCCATCCCTGTTTTTTTCTTACTTAAAGCCAAGTGCTTCTGTTTAAAGATGGTTGATAAATCCTGTCTTAGGTGCTATTAGTCAATAAAAATCTGGCAACCTTAGATATATGAACTACACGCAGGTGATTGCATAATCTGAATGGGAAGCCAAGAAAATTGGTACAATGCGTAACCTGACTCTGAATATGCACAAATTTCCCCGTGTAAATATTGATGTAGTTTTCGCACTTTCAAATTTGCTGACGCAGAATACGACCCTTAAACTGTATTTGCCATTTAGTTTGGATTAAAAATGCTAAAGCACCTCTTCAGCTAGCTTTGATTTGAAATTTTAAGGTAAACATTCACCTTACACTGTACAATATCTGCTAACTAGCCTCAACTCTTCTTTTTCTTCTTCTTCTTCTTCTTCTTCTTCTTCTTCTTCTTCTTCTTCTTCTCCTTCTTCTTCTTATTATTATTATTAGCAGCAATATTAGTATTTGTGATTAAACCATAAAGAAACCTTGGGGACTGATATTTTTGAACTCCATATCTTGAATTCTTTTCGGATATGAAAATAGTGAGTCATGTTTCTGCCGAAATCACTCCAACATGTTCCGATTCCCTTCGGATCGAGTCCAGTTGTGTAGAAGCGAGTTTCAAAGCGCACGGGCTAATTCCTTATCTTGATGTGCGCACACGGCTGTGCGTTCCGGAGCGTTCCCCAGACGAGTCATTTAAGCAGCTCTGTCATTCAGTGGCTAGCGGAAACAGACAGGCTGGGGTCGAGAGCACCAAACCGCAGATTCGGGTCCATCAGGCAACACTTAGCAGCAAAACTCATTAAGGCCATATGTGACACAGCTTCCTGGACTAGCAACTTGCAGCATCCGAGCTTTGTCTGAGAGTGGTGATGATAACGATGCATTCATTTCTAGTCAATGGGCATTTAATGGGCTTGGTTTCAAATGAATCAAATGGAGATTTCGCTTGCATTCCAAAACGGCAGAAGAAGAAATGAATCAATTTACGGAAGTTGGAGTGTGAAATTACTGTAGCAGTTTGTCTGCGATTGCTAAAAAATCTAACATGGCTCCTGAACAACTCGGGGATTGAAATGCAATTGCGCCCTTGATGTGCGTCCAACACTTTGGACCCATCCACCGAGGAATGTTGGAAAGCTCTTGGCACCAAAAAAAGTTAGGATCCATATGTCTGAAAGAAAGACGGATTTAAAAACGCTATGTAAGACGAGGCCCCCCCCCACCCCGTTTATTTACTCATTCCTTCTTCCCTCTCTCATTTTGTAGAACCCGCAGGATGACCTGCTGACAAGCAAACAGCACTGCCAACAGATGGCTCTGCAAATGTTCTCCTAATCCCCTTCTCTCTCTCTCTTTTTTTCCCCTCCGCAATGTGACTCCATCCCTTCACCTGCCAGTGACCTGCAGCCGAAGACAATTTCGAGGCGAGAGAACTGGCTCCGGTAAACATGCACTGACATCACACCAAGCCTTCAAAGAGCAAACTTCAAGGAGTAACCCAACGTTTCCAGGCATGTGACGTGTTTGGAGAGATTTTCGAGTCACCCATGACAACAAAGCCCTTCATTAATAATGAGGTCGTTACAAACCGAGCCCTATGTCATGCTAGCTTTGGGTCAACCAAAACAGATTTCCAGTTGTTTAATAAGACAGGAAGGTCAATAGGTCATCCTGTGGTTCCTACCCAAAGGAAGAGTAACAAGATAAGGAAAAAAAACTTTCAAAACAGGTCTAGCTTTAAATATAGAGTACGTGTTAAAATTTTAGTCACGGTTACAGTTCCCACCTTAAGTTGATTATTTTCTAATAACAGGTGTTTGTTTATAATTTGCCAATGATTCAATTTTTTTGTCTTATTAAAAAACGACATAGAAAGATAGCTTTTTATCTGTTCAGCTGCGAACCGTTAGCTTTTGTTATCACTTACATTATAACAGCTACTATAAACAGCTGTTCCTTCACCAGGCTCTCTTTTTTCCCCCTTTATTGAACTTAATAAAACAAACAAACAAACAAAAATTAGCTTGATATGTTAACAAGAAACTGTCTTGAAGACTTTCCTGTTACTCACCCTGATACTGGAGACTCCTTCCATAAATATTAAACAAACATCTCTTCATCAGAATGTATTATTTATTTTTTTGTCTGTTTTTGTTTTTTGTTATTCTATTTATTATTAGTATTAGATTATGTACAGTCTCAGCCATACAATTCTCCATAAATTAGCTGTTGCAGATTTGATTCGTGCAGTTTTCGATGCAGATTTCGTGCTATAATTTAAACAAAAATAATAACATCTTTGATTAAAGTGGACATCAGTAACCATGTTGGTTATGGTTTATTCTTGAAACCTTCATATTTCTGACCTGTAGTGTATATTTAGTCCTTGTGCATGAAATGACCCAGAACCAGATGGCCATTTAGGGCATGGAACAGCAAATAAACACACAGCCACATGGAGCGGAATGTTCCCAAACAACGGGTTAAGGAGAAATGAGCTGCTCAGCAAACAGAGATGTCATAGGTGATGGCAGAGATGAATAAACTCTCCTCTACTTTCATCTTTCCTCCACGTTTGCGGCTCATCTGCTTTTCCACACTGCTTTCCATATTCAAGGAGCTGGTCTTATGTCTTTACTAAGGACATGGGATTATACTACTACTACTACTACTACTACTACTACTACTACTACTAATAATAATAATAATAATCTGCTTTTATTGCTTTACACCTTTCATTCATGGAACACAGCTTCAGAAAGTACTAAAAGAAGACATGAATTGGTCAAAAAAGTAAAAAAAAAGACCAGCTCAGACATGTGCTTAAGTAGTTAAGGTACTGTAAAATCAGGCTTGAATAAACATTAGAATTAGGTCTCCTAATATTTTGCACATAATGTATTTAATATTTGATATATAATATTTTACTTAATATTTTTCATATAAAAATATGTAAACATACAGTACGTTATATATTGTACATCAGTGTTTTAGATATAAATTTATATAAACATACTGTAAATTGATGCTTGTTCCAGATGTGACACAGTGATGGTGATATAAAATTAAATTCTAATAAACATTAATATAATTAAACAAAAAAAACATGTATAGCACTGTGCAAAAGTTTTAGGCACCATATTTTATTTTTAGTACAAACTTTGTTATAGATTATTTATTTTATGACTCCTACATTATCAAATCAGTACAAAAAACATTTTAGATTCCCAAACATTAGTTTTCTAGCACAAAATTAAATGTTACAGAAAAATGTTTGTATGTCATTAAAGAAAGCAGCATATTACGTAAGAGACACTTTTCAGACTACTTTTTACTGCTCTTTACAGTATTTTTTTTTTAATGTAGAAACATTTAATTTCGTTATTTTGAAGGCATCTTTGCTCTACAGCATTTCTTTGCATGTGCTTAAAACTTTTGCACAGTATTGTATATATATATATAAATAGGTAAACGTATAAGTATGGATAGTAATAATAATAATAATAATAATAATAATAATAATAATAATAATGAACCACACATATAGTGTAAGTCTAAATATGTGTGTAAATATATAAATATAAAAACTACGCAAATATTTTTAAAATATACCATGTATTTGATAATTACAAATTATTTAACAAATAATTTAATACTTCACATTATTTATTTTCTTTAAAAAACGTTCATGACATACCAAAACACTTTATATGGTTTTTATACTTTGATTTTCATGCTGTATATATACCTACTATGGAAAATAGAAATGGATGTATGTGAGCTCAGACCGGTCACACAAAGTGGAACTGGCAGCTCTTGCTTCTGTGTGTGCGCGCACGCACGGCAAGAAGTGAACCCTGTCACCATGTTACACCGAATCTCATAAATAAACGTAGTCACGGGTGGGATGACACAAGCTGTCATTGCATCCATTGCACTTGAATCAACTAGGGCCTTACTGTCCAGGGGCACCGGAAAACATCCATCCATCTACAGTATCGGAGCGTGCTTTCTGCACGTGGAATGTGTTTTCTGCGTCTCAACACCTTCCTCTGCTCCGCATTCCTCGACGGTGGAAAACAGAAACGGCATTTGTTTTCGATTTGAATGCTAGCCAAATTTCCCAGGTGAGGGAGGTGCCACTCTAACGTCTCTCATTAGCGCTACAATGGAAAAATGCACTGTAAACACTAAAGCTATGGCTTGACAAGTGTAAATAGCCATAAAAAAAATTAAAAAAAATAAAAAACCTTAAGAATTTTATTTTAATGGTAAAGAAAAAAAAACAAACAGTACTCCTTAATCATATGGATTCACAATAGCACTAAAAGGGATACAGGAAGTGGAGTTTTTAAGCATGTCTGTCCCGGACACATGGAGCGAAGTGATTGTGACATAGTGAAATTTTGACATTTTCTATATAAGATGTTGAAAACCCACAGATTTCCCTGAACTGAAATATGTTTCTTGTTTTGCATGTACTGTATCTCAAATCCACTGAGTGAAACCAACATAGTGAATGCGCGTCTAAAAGCAACTGTTAAAATATTTTCAAAATAAATAAATACAACTACTCGTTTCATCAAATGTTATAAGTTTATGATGGAAAATGAGTCATCACTTCATCATAAGTATGATCCACATCACATCACGTCTCTGTATGCTCTTATCCTGAGGTAAAAATCAATCACGGCATTTGACGGACCAGACTTTCATCATTGCTCTGATCAGTTTTTTATTTTATTTTATTTTTAAAAATGAGCTTTCACAGTGTGCGTACATCATGGATAATTTGTAAGCTGGTATTTAGAAACTGAATCTCTTAGGATTGTATCTGTTGATCAAACAACTTGATCAAAGCCTGATCATTAGGAAAGCACACTTAGCTAGCAAATTAACATTTAAAACGTCTTCAAACACTAAAGATTTAACTGAGTATGAGTATATTATTCAGAACCATACAGATAATGTGTTTTAAACAAATACAACTACGGATACAAATAGAAGATGCACTGAAAGCTTGACAGAAAGGTTCACAGGGAATCTGGCAAATCTGGTATCTGAGCCAGCAGATATAAAGCTTGTAGGACAAAGATCATTATCATTAACATGAATGTGAGGCATTTACTTAGTAACTGCCTGGTCAGGGTTGCGGTGGTTTAAATCATGCTACTATTTTTTTTTATATATATATTTTGAGAAATAGAACCAATTACATTTGTTAGAAATGTTAGAAATCATAACTGTGTGAGAGAATTTAGAAAAGAAAAAAAAAAAACAGTCCTAGTTGAGACTTATTGAGGTTATGAACTTGAATGATATAGCTGAAGCTGAGGAACTGTCAGAGCCAGACACAATGCTGACACATGCTGCCATTTCTACCTCAGGGTTTTTTTCCCCATAGTGGTAGGATTCATAAAAAGAAAGAAATACAGAAAAAAAACCTTCCTGTTCAGACCATGCCCACTCCAAGTTTAAATCCAAATACACATACTGTACATACAGTGGGGGAAAAAGTATTTGATCCCCTGCTGATTTTGTACGTTTGTCCACTGACAAAGAAATGATCAGTCTATAATTTTAATGGTAGGTGTATTTTAACAGTGAGAGACAGAATAACAACAAAAAAATCCAGAAAAACACATTTCAAAAAAGTTATAAATTGATTTGCATTTTAATGAGTGAAATAAGTATTTGATCCCCTATCAATCAGCAAGATTTCTGGCTCCCAGGTGTCTTTTACACAGGTAACGAGCTGAGATTAGGAGTACTCTCTTAAAGGGAGTGCTCCTAATCTCAGTTTGTTATCTGTAAAAAGACACCTGTCCACAGAAGCAATCAATCAATCAGATTCCAAACTCTCCACCATGGCCAAGACCAAAGAGCTGTCCAAGGATGTCAGGGACAAGATTGTAGACCTACACAAGGCTGGAATGGGCTACAAGACCATCGCCAAGCAGCTTGGTGAGAAGGTGACAACAGTTGGTGCGATTATTCGCTAATGGAAGAAACACAAAATAGCTGTCAGTCTCCCTCGGTCTGGGGCTCCATGCAAGATCTCACCTCGTGGAGTTTCAATGATCATGAGAACGTGAGGAATCAGCCCAGAACTACACGGGAGGATCTTGCTAATGATCTCAAGGCAGCTGGGACCACAGTCACCAAGAAAACAATTGGTAACACACTATGCCGTGAAGGACTGAAATCCTGCAGCGCCTGCAAGGTCCCCCTGCTCAAGAAAGCACATGTACAGGCCCGCCTGAAGTTTGCCTGAATGATACAGAGGAGAACTGGGTGAAAGTGTTGTGGTCAGGTGTGGTCAGATCTCTTTGGCATCAACTCAACTCGCCATGTTTGGAGGAGGAGGAATGCTGCCTATGACCCCAAGTCATAACACCATCCCCACCGTCAAACATGGAGGTGGGAACAATATGCTTTGGGGGTGTTTTTCTGCTAAGGGGACAGGACAACTGCACTGCATCAAAGGGACGATGGACGGGGCCATGTACCGTCAAATCTTGGGTGAGAACCTCCTTCCCTCAGCCAGGGCATTGAAAATGGGTCGTGGATGGGTATTCCATCCTGACAATGACCCAAAACACACAGCCAAGGCAACAAAGGAGTGGCTCAAGGAGAAGCACATTAAGGTCCTGGAGTGGCCTAACAAGTCTCCAGACCTTAAACACATAGAAAATCTGTGGAGGGAGCTGAAGGTTCGAGTTGCCAAACGTCAGCCTCGAGACCTTAATGACTTGGAGAGGATCTGCAAAGAGGAGTGGGACAAAATCCCTCCTGAGATGTGGGCAAACCTGGTGGCCAACTACAAGAAACGTCTGACCTCTGTGATTGCCAACAAGTCAAAGGGGTCAAATACTTATTTCCCTCATTAAAATGCAAATCAATTTATAACTTTTTTGAAATGCGTTTTTCTGGATTTTTTTGTTGTTATTCTGTCTCTCACTGTTAAAATACACCTACCATTAAAATTATAGACTGATCATTTCTTTGTCAGTGGGCAAACGTACAAAATCAGCAGGGGATCAAATACTTTTTTTCCCCACTGTATGCGGATATTTGGAGCACTAAACAGATACACGTACAAATAGTGGAATTGGGATACACTTAAATTAATCATTGACTGGTTTTGGAGCCATGTTGGTTAAACTGGAAAGGAAAGATAATGTTAGAAAAGTAATAAAAACATCTATATTGGGATGTTTTTAGGGAAACATATTTATGATTTCCTAAATTAGAGGTGTCAAAGTTTGTTCACAATTTTTTCCAGCCTCAGCAACATCTGAGAGGTTTTCCCAGGCCATCTTAAGATGACATAACAGAAAGAGAGAGAGAAAAGAAGGGAGGAAGGATGGAAGACCCAGTATTAACACACTTTATTAACAGCAACAACATGGCTGCTGATACCCTCAAATAAGTACATTAAAGATACTGGAGAGGAGGAAGAGGTTAAGAAATGAAATGGTCTGGGTTGAGATTGACATGAGGAGGGAGGGAAAGTGGAGGAAGATGCTGAGAAAACTCCATAGGTGAAGTGAACTTCAGAAATTGAGACATTCTGATGGAGGAAAATCCCCTCCTGTTTGCTTGGGGCAAACAATGCAATGGATTTTTTCCCCTTACCCAGCATCCTCCATTGCTATGGCTCTATGCTTTCTCTCTCCCTCTCTCTCTTTCTCATTCTCCTGTCCTGGGAGACCTGACTGGCTCAGAAGCGTACGTCTTCATTAAGACAGCTGTCAAGTCTGGCATGTGAAAGGGTTTGGAAAGGGAAGGGGGGGGGAGCGAGGGAGAAAGAGAGAGCGGAAGAACTTCAAAAGGTCTCAGACAGGGTTCCCGGAGGAGCAGGAAGTCAGAGCGAGAGCTCAGTGAGCAGAAACTCGGCTCTGGCGAAAATTCAGCCCTCCTCAGGCGCGCTACTTTTCTCTCTCTTTCCTTCTATCATTTTACCACTTGTCATTACTGTCATAGACATTTTAGAGAAAAGTTATTGTCCCAGAACGGCCGATTCAGATGTTTAAACAAATCAGCCAGATGCACCTGATCATTAAGATTCACTTTTGAAAGACGCAGTGGATAATTAAACATCAAGAGAAGCGAATATGTCCTGTATTCAGACAGCTTTGTCTCTATAATTCAGAGAAAGTAGTGCCATATGCTCAGCTCTCCTTAGGATATAGTGCACGTCAGCTGGCTCCTTAAAAAAAACATCAGTCAAGCCATACTAAATGAAGTCTGAAAAGTGAACATGGTATGGTAGCGGAGAGTAAAAGACGCCCTTCGGCCTCTTGGAAACGTCAGCAAACGCTGCGGCGACATCAAACGGTTGCTTTCTGGAGTCGAAGACAGGTAATCCGTCTTCTCAGGAGGCCCTTCAAAGCGTTCCATTCAGGAAGCCAGGAAGGATGGAGCAGGCAAGTTCTTCTGTCAGGGGCCAAGCATTAAAATGGCTGAGTGAGAGACGAGGTGTTTATTAACATCAGGTGATTCTGGTTAGTGCGGAGGTCAGACCGGGCATGAGACTGAGAGACTGGCGGCAGAGGGCACTCACTGAGGTCAAAGTCTGTGTGTAGTAGCTGTGTGTCCAAAGGATTTGTGACATGTGTAAAATCTCTTTGTCAGCCATTATCAGTAGACTAAGTGGTCACAAAGCTGGTAACGGATTTTTTTTAAAAAGACAACATATAAGAAGTTAAAAATACCATTACGTTTCACAAGCTTTTGCTAGGAATTTGCCCCATGTGGTTGTCAAGTTTTAACATCAACCATTAAATGCGACCTTCATAACAAGCTGTTTGGATAAAAGCTGAGAGAATCTCACAAAATGCAGCTCCTGAACGTCAGCAAACGTCATTAGAAATGCAATTACTATTGTCTTGTGTTCAAGTGAGACCAGAATCACACTTTTTGGTCACTAATCATGGTACCATCAGAATGTTTGGCGACAAAAGGAAACCAGCTGATACTTGCAAATAACTGATAATAAACAGCTGATAATTGCAAAATATGGCAGTTGATAGTTGGGTAGATTAGGGCTGCTTTGTGAAGATCAATAGCAACTTGAATTCTGAGGATATTTCAGCTCAAAATTTGGTTGCCTCTGCCAGGAGGTTAAGTCCTGGCCATAGATAGAGCTTTCAACCAGATGTCTTGTATATATACTTTAATGACTTTTTGGTGAGTCCCATTAATTTACAGTTCATTATGTAGTAATTTTTATATATATATATATATATATATATATATATATATATATATATATATATATATATATATATATATATATATATATATATATATATCAGTACTGTGCAAAAGCCACATGCAAAGAAATGCTGTAGAGCAAGGATGCCTTCAAAATAATGAAATTAAATGTTTCTACCTTAAAAAAAAAAATACCATAAAGAGCAGTAGTAAAGGAAACAAAGTCACTATTTGGTGTGACAAAAAATAAAAATAGTAGTCTCCGGTACAATGTGTGCAGTTTTATAAAGAAATGAGCTGGTAAGTTTTATTGAGCATCTTGCAGAACCAGCCACAGTTCTTCTGGAGACTTTGACTTTCGCACTCGCTTCTTATATTTGCAGCAAAACCCAGCAGCCTTCATTGTAGTTTTTTGTCTGAAAAGTGTCTCTTACGTAATATGCTGCTTTCTTTAATGACATACAAACATTTTTTTCTGTAACATTTAATTTTGTGCTAGAAAACTAATGTTTGGGAATCTAAAATGTTTTTTGTCATAAAAGTCATAAAATAAAAAATCTATAGCAAAGTTTGTACTCATAAACTAAATAAACTATACATTTTCACACTACACATTACACAACTTCTATTAGAACAATTATGTATTAACCTCAATTTGAAGTCTGGGTTGTTGTTTTTTTATTATTTATTTTCCCATGGTCAGGTTGACATTTGCATAGGATTTACCTTTCAGTGTCTGTTTGCTTTAAAGCGGTTTGCTTTAACCTGTGAAGTGTTATTATTTATTTTGTCTAGTTTTAATTTACAATATTGTCTGTTTTCTAAAATGACACAAAATGAGACACAACACTTTAAAAAAAAAAAAAAAAGAGCAATATGTAATTTTCCCTTTCTTTGATCTTTCTCTAAAAAAAAACAAACAAAAAAAAACAAACAATAATCTAATCTAATCTAATCTACACAGCATTTGGATTATGTACTAGACTTGTAATGAGAACCTTAATGAGAACTTGATAAATACGTAATACACCCTTAAAAAAACTCAACAGACTGCATAGCTTTGTAATGCTTTGAAGTTCACCCCCCCACAGACTCCACCCCCCCAAGACGCCTTTTTCGGCCTAATTTTAATGTCAACTCAGGTTACCCTTAATATTCCACCCTCACTCTGCACATACACACACACAGACACACAATTTGCTCAAATCTAATCAAACAAAAGCTCATGAAGGGACAGTAGCTGCACACACAACTGATTGTGGAACTTTTCCAGACAAAACACACACACACACACACACACACACACACACACACACTGGCCTTTTGTTTTGGTTTTTTTTTTAGAGCTTAGAATGTTCTCCATTTTTTCAGTACTTGGACTTGGCCACTTCCTACCTTTTTTTCCCCTTCTTTTTCAGTTCGTCTTACCTCCTACCTCCTAATCAGTTGAAATATCAAATGCTCAAATACTCAAATTCTGCACACCGGTCCGTTGAAGCAATGCTGCCATCATAAACACACACACACACACACACACACACACACACACACACACACACACACACACACACACCCCGTGGGGGTTACACTGGTTTGGGATGTGGTAAAGTGTGATGGATGCTGGCAGGCTGTGTTACGGCACCGTTATGTAGAGGGAGGAGAAATAAAAGAAGGCCCGTGGTCAGCGAATGAAATCGGAGACCGTCTGGCTTCAAAGCTGCTCTCCTTCCCTCTTTCCTTCCTTCTCTCTCTCTCTGTTCCCACGTTCACCCGTGGCCTCTTTAAAGAATCATATTTTGTGCACGTTAATTCATTGAGTGATGTACGTAGGAAAAGACGAAGGGAGAACATTCTTTGCTGTACATGGCCATGTTCCTGAAACTATTTGCGGCTTAGTGACATGGCGCATTATCACGCTTGAATTGCTGTGACTTCTCTCGAACTCCGGACCTGTCTGATTCATCCTGATGTTCTACTTCGGAACTGTGACTCACCGTCTGATGCGGCAGATGGTCCCACATGAATACGCTAAAGATTTGCACTTCTCACATCACACCTTTATCTCAGTGGATAATAATGCCTGGATGCTGTAGATTTCTACCTATAAGCTGCGGCTGTAATCATATCCTGCGTATACAAGATGCCTCCTGCGAAAATCCTACAGTTGTCTGGAACGTCGTATGTCTATGGTGTCAGAAATTAACGCTTCCTATGTACTTCCATGTGGTGCAATACCAGCTTATAATAGTATGTGCAGCATCACACCATGTGACACGGTGTCTGCAACCGACTAAACTGACTAAACTAGTGTTGTGTCTCAGACTTCATACTTATGTACTATTCTAGAACATGGTATTGAGCATTACTAACCAGTTTCCCCATTAAGACCTCTCACGTAGCCTTCAAACCTACCAAAAGGTCTGTTTTGAGACGCAGATCATGATGACAATCACGACAACAGCAGCAAGAGATTGAAAGAAACTGGCCTTTATTGCCCATAACAAACATCATTTCAACACTCGTAGTAGTTTGTCTTGCCACCGTCACCTCTGGTTTGCGCATTAGTGGGCTAAATAATACATCTACATTCAGATTTCTGTAAAATGCTATTCAAATAAAATTGATTTGCATCTTTTTGAATTTTTTTTGTTTTTTTTTGTGTGTGATTTAATACTGATCCAAAAAAGTAACAATCCCTGTTACTTTCTTTGCTTTTGGTACTATTCCTGCCAAACTCATGCAGTTGGGCATGAAAAGCCCAACTGCATGAAATGCTGCATTCAGAGCCACTAAGGTCTCTTGTTTTGCTCATTCCACTCTTCTGACTTGAAATGATGGACTGCCTGATTTATACCACACAGTGCTGTGATGGAACGTACAGTATGAACCACTGGCATGAGTAAAATATATCAATAAATCAATAGAAATACCAATAAATACATTAATAAAGAATTTACTATAAATTATAGCATATTTAATACAGTTGCTGACTATTGTTTCATTTTCCTTTTTATGGCTTGTGCAACAGCACAAAAGACACACACACACATACACACACACACGAGCTCTCACACTTTCTTTCATCTTGACCCTGTTCAGGGTGTCAACACTGCAGTACAGGCAAAGAGCATGTTATGAACATAAACCCACTGAGTGATAAAAATGCACACACACACACACACACACATACAGACACACACACACACACACACACACACACACACACACACACATACATACACACACACACACACAGAGAGAGAGAGAGAGAGAGAGAGAGAGAGAGAGAGAGAAAGAGAGAGAGAGAGAGAGTAGACTCAACTGAATGATTACATGATTGAACTGATTCAGTTGCTGGGATAAAGAGCAATCAGAAAGGATAGAGGTAAAACGAGTAAAAATGTAAGAAAGGATAAAAAAGGATGGAGTGATGATAAAGCAGTAAAAAGAAAATGTTTGGATAAAGAACTGTCAATAAAAATGAATTGAAGAAAGGGTTTTTTATATAAATTGAAGTAAATTAAAGAATAAAGAAAAAGAGAGAAAAAAATCACGGGATGGTGGAAAACAGCTAAAAGAAAGTGAAGAAAGACAGTCAAAAGAAAGAAAGGAGGAAAAAAAGAAAGATAATGAGGAAAATTCAACAGAAAGAAAGAAAGAAAGAAAGAAAGAAAGAAAGAAAGAAAAGTAAATCGTAATAAGAAAAGGTTGGCAGAAAGAACAAGAAAGAAAGAAAGAAAGAAAGAAAGAAAGAAAAAGAAAGAACGAGAAAGAGTCAGTAGAAAGAAAGAAAAGCATAATGAGAAAAAGAAAGAAAGAAAGAAAGAAAGAAAGAAAGAAAGAAAGAAAGAAAGAAAGAAAGATCATAATAAGAATAAGTCGGCAGAAAGAACAAAATAGAAAGAAATAAAGAAAGAAAGAAGGTTGGAATCAGAAACAGACAGGAAGGATGAAGTGAAAGAAACAGTTGGGGGAATGGGGGGAGAAGGTAACAGGAACGGTAGAAGAGTGCACGGTTGCTGAGTTGAGATGTAGTACACAATCTATCATTCCACTGATGTACATGTGGAGGGATCCGTATGGAGAGAAGTGAAGCTCAGTGTGCTGGAGCTGACGAAGTGACCATGAGACTTTAATCACGGCTGTAATCATAACACTGGGTTTAGTCTTGGGGTTAGTGTGAGTTCCAGCGTCACCGAGATCAGCTTTCTCTCTTCCTGCTTTCTGCCGTAATTGAATTTCGCTGCTACGCAATTAAAAGCGACACGCCACGATTTTTAAGAAAAAAGGAAGAAAAAAACAGACTTTGACTTTGTATCCGTTCTTTATAATGGACACCCGATGCTGAGTGTGTGTGTGTGTGTGTGTGTGTGTGTGTGTGTGTGTGTGTGTGTGTGTGTGTGTGTGTGTGTGTGTGTGTGTGTGTGTGTATAAAGACCGTACATGGTGTGCCTGAGCCAAAACACATGGCATAATACGTTCTGGTATATTTCCGAATTAGGGTTAGAGTTCAGACGGGATAACTCCATTTTTCCTAATCATTTCATTTTCTTTCAGCCATGACAGTGTCTCCTTTTGATGTGTGTGTGTGTGTGTGTGTGTGTGTGTGTGTGTGTGTGTGTGTGTGTGTTTATAACAGGGATCAAAATATCCCCACAACTATAGCAATATTGAACAGTATTGTTTCATCAGGATCTCATTTGGCTGGTCCCCACAAAGCAAACAGCTTTTTCCCCCCTAAATAACTTCAGCATTTATTTAAAACAAAAAACTAAAATAGACAAAATATTTTATGATTACTGAGGTTAAAGTTGGGGTTAGATTTAGGATTTAAGTGTAGCACAGCGTTAATTAGTTGCATTAATAATTATGTCAATGGAAGGTCCCCACAAGGATAATAAAAGGTGTGTATGTGTGTTGTCTGGTCCTCATTTGGCTGGTCCTCACAAGTCAAAGTCAAACATGTTTGTGTGTTTGGTCATACATGGCAGAAACGGTATATGTGTATCCTTATTCCAATATCCACATATGGGCAAGATATTCTGATACTTTCATGAGTAAAACTGTGTGTGTGTGTGTGTGTGTGTGTGTGTGTGTGTGTGTGTGTGTGTGTGTGTGTGTGAGTTTATGCAACTGTCTCGGTCATCCTTTTGCACGTCCACAATAGCCGAGAGTTCTCGCAAAAATTTCCCGCCCGGACGCTGTGTGCCATTTGCCGAGGTGTGAGAAGACGCATTCTGACCAAACCTCCATGTTCCACATTGTCTGTTATGACAAGAGACAGATTTATAGGGTGTAGAATAAAAAGTGAGGTCCTTTAAACCTCGGGCCGCTGATGAACGAGGTGGCAAAACGCAGGAAACAGTGATCAGTGGCGCAGCTAATGCAGGCCTATGTTTACACATCACCTCGATCCATGATTTATATTAAACAGCCAGCTCACACACTCTGCTGGAGACTACACACACTTCGTATAGCAGTGCTTCCAGTGATAGCAGGCAGCCCAAAATAAAGAAAGAAATATTTATCAACCAGTGCATCCAAATGGAGTTTTTCATTATATATATATATATATATATATATATATATATATATATATATATATATATATATATATATATATATATATATACACACACAGTATACATGTGAGTGTGTGGTGGTCTGGGAAAACTTGTCAGATGTCCCTACGGCACACTTTCACACCTCCACTTTATGAAACCGTGAATATATTTGACCAAAACTATGTGTAAATGTTTTATTTACTTTATAACATTGCCAAGGCTATTTTCCAGCAAAGATCATGTTGTATAGACCTCTTCAGTGTTTGTAAACGAAAAGAAGTGCAAACCTGGTTGCAAAAAAAAAAAAAAAAACAGTAGCTACAACCCATTTCTACGTAGTTATAATCTGACTGAAGAATCTATAAACAATTTTATTTAGGAATTTTTTCTGATTGACATTAGCTACACGTCTCTTCATGCTTACAAATTTGTTGTTTGTGGGCATGTTCAAGACATAATGTTTTACGATTACAACATCGGGGGAGTCGTGACACTGAAAGCCGAGCTGCCACCTAACCCGGTGCCATAAACTCATTTGTAAGTTGAATAAAGTTAGCTAGCTAAATGTTTCCATTAGAAGCAGCTCCTCAATAAAAACATGACCTACTGTAGGTATCTAGCTAGTTTCTTGAGTTACATAAGTTTTAAGTACTATAAAATTGGTAATGGTAACTAACTATCAACCTAAGCCTGTTAAGACACTGGAGACTCCTTCCAAAAATGCTAAATAAACATCTGCTCACAGAAAACCTCACCACATCGATAAGAACATACATTTTGTGACTCCGTTTTTGTGGAGCATGTGCCCAAACGATAAAGTATTAGAACAAGCCTGTTAATATTAAACATGGCAGTTGGAACTACTGTCAGAGCTGCTGTTACAGAAAATAAATTAACCGACCAATCAGATTGGAGAATTCAAGAGCACTGTGGAATAATGTTAACTAACACAGTAAATAATGTTAGCTAACGCAACCATAATATAAAACATTACCTATTAATACAGTATATAACTATTTCTGATTTCCACATCATTGTATACCATCAAACCTGTATATATTGTAACGCACCTAGTTGCATCAAAGCGGAATTAATAAAAGCTCAAAGGTTCACTTGTAGTATTTATAAGAAAAGCTGCCATATTAGGACTTCGAATCATTCGTTCTTTATTTCTTGGTGCACAAGTGACTCAACAAAACGTCGCTACAGCTTCACAGCTGCATTAATGTATTTGGACCTAGCGAGAACGCATTTTGAGGGGACCAGATTCCTAAATGGGAAGGGCCAGAAATTGATGATGTCTCCATCTGTTGTTTGCCTGTGAAAAATCAGATGAACCAAACCACAGCAGCGGAATCATATGGCGCGGTGTCATGGCGTAAACAGAGACAGTTGGTGGGCCGTGGCCTAGGATTTCTCATCAGCTTGAGTTTGTTGGGTTCTAAAATGAAATGCTGGCCATGATACTTCACTAGTTTGAGTTTACAACCACAGTTTTGTCCGTAGCTCTTTTTACCAGAGCCCAAAATAATGGAATTTATGAATTGAAGTTATTTGTGATGTCGCACTCCACAGTAGTGGTTAATGGGTCATATGAAAACAGACACTCAGGGCTTTAAGAATTTGCAGTTTTTCATAAAGATTTATTTTTTTTACCTAGCCTATTAGGTTTAAATTTTATAATTTTATTGTGGCAGTTGTACACTGTGTTTTCCTATCAAAAAAGCTTTAGTTGTGCTACACCAGTGTTATTGTGGAGAGGTGGGAATTGTTTGCCCAGCAGAGGGCTCACACCCCTCCCCTTTCCCATCGCCCTGCTCACCAGCAGGTAAACACACAAGTCACGATACTCTATACACAGAAACCCAACAGCGTCCTGAATAATCTTAAAACAGACTTGACGGAATGGAACGCCAGTGTACTGTGAGAAAGGGTTAAACGGTTTGTCTAATGATCGAAAATATGAATGCGAATTCAAATACAATCATTGATTTAAAGGTTAAAAACAAGGTGTTGATTACTTTTCTATAACAGAATCTCGGACAGTCGTTCTGGCTGCAATGTTTACAGTAAATTACTGTGCTCGTTTTTATAGTAACGATACATGTAGCTTATAAGAATCTGATTACATGTTTCTGTTTTAACATATTTAAGAAAAACATATACTCGTTGATATGTTGGCATTTTCTTGAGGAGATGTTTATTTAATATTTATGGAAGGAGTCTCCAGTGTTAGTGCTTTGAAATAGTCGGAACGTTTTCCAACATGGGAAGGACTTCAGGACGGAGGACTGTGAGATTTCCCATTTGTTGCATTGTTTTTTTTCCCCCATCTTATTAACTTCTTATGTGAGTGGGGCAAGGGAAGAGGCTGGTAAGGGAAACGACTGTTTATAGCTGCTATAAGTAAGTTATAACAGGAACTTGTTTCCTGGACGTTCCATACCATTATATGCAGCTACAAACGTATAAAACTACAACGTAAAGTTGCTGTGGTGTAAGAGGAATAAAACACTTCGTGATGTGCTGTTATAAGAAAATAACCAACTTCAAGGTCTACTTCCTGTCAGGCCGTGTCACGTCGTTGATCATTTTCCTGGAACCGCACACCATGTCGTGTATTATTTCTTATACACTCTATGAGTTTTTTTTTTTTTTTTATGGTCTAATCAGCTACATACACACTCCTCATTAGCCAAAGCTCATCCCAGGTGGATGACTGACAGTCTCACACCGCCCCCTATTACTCTGCCTGAATGAAGCCTATTTAGTGTTTGTGTGTGTGTGTGTGTGTGTGTGTGTGTGTGCATTTGTGCAGCAGATTTGACCTCTTGTTCTCCTGCCTTCATGTTAGAATAAAAGGGACATTTTTTTCTCAGTCTGCATATTTTTCATATTTTTGTTTGAACAGACAAATTAGTTTACTTTTTTCTTTCATAACCGCTACTATTTCTAGAATGCCCTTAGACCTTCTACTGATTATGCATTTGTGTGGATCTATATCTACACTGTTCACCTGAAATGCTTCCTGGAAGATACAAAGAATATAATGTCCGACTTTGTTTTGTTTTTTGGTTCTTTTTGTTTTGTTTTGTTCCAATTTTATCAAATTACATTATACCAGTGCTAAGAACTATTATTTATTGTTCTGTACCTAGTATAACTTCTTTACCTACTGTACCTTCTTTACACAGTATACGGAAAAACGTCCAATAACGGCACATCCCGTGTGTTTTATTCCTCACAGCAGTTGTTTGTTGTTTGTGTACATTGTTATGTTTAATGTTGTGGAACATCTGCACCCCAAGAACGCCCCCAAACCCACCCACCCCCAACTCCTGAAGACTCAACTCCTGAAGTTACAGCTTTATTTCTGACGTTTACAAAATCGATGGAACTGGAGACTCCTTCCAAAAAATGCTCCTCACAGAAACAGGTCACCATATCAATGATTAGAGCTATTAAAAATAATAATAATAATAATAATAACAAACCAAAAAGTCTTTTTAATTATTTCCTTGTCAATCATTGTTACAATGCTTGTCACTGAATTGACCAGCATCTGTTAATCTAATGACAGTATCATCCCTCAGGCTGTCTTTGTGTAGATGTGTACGTGTGTGTTAGAGAGAGAGAGAGAGAGAGAGAGAGAGAGAGAGAGAGAGAGAGAGAGAGAGAGAGGAAACGGATGCTCACTCATTCCTTTTCTCCACCGACAGTCCAATCTAGATAATGAGAAGATCTTTATTGGCTTCAGTTAAACCCAGCTGATAAATCAGTTCATCAGAATCGCAAAAGCTATTTAAAAGAAAATAACGCATACACGATCATGAATGTTTGGGATTGGTATAGATATCATTTTCCATTTGTACCTCTCTTTTGCACTCCAGTGATGCTATTTATCAGGCGTTCAGTGTCAAAACGAATGTTAAAAAAAATAAAACCATCCCTGCTACCTTCTTTTCCATTTTCTTTCTTAATTTCTCCCTCTCTCTATATACAAAAAAGACCAGATGGACAGATGACTCTGTTTTTAGAGGGTGAGAAGTCCCAAGAGGAAAATATTTCCGTCTCCTAGATCCTCTGCTGGTGACTGGTGCATCTCTCTCTTTCTCTTTCTCTTTCTCTCTCTTTCTATCTCTCTCTCTAGCTCTCTCTATTACCCCTCTGATTTTTTTTTGTTTCTTTCTCCCTCTTTCCCTCTTTCCCCCTTCCGCTCTCCGTGCCGGAACAGATGGAGCGTATTTCATGTTCCCTCTCAGCCTTGAGGAAGCGTTACAGTAAAGCCGATGTGCCGTGCTCACGGACAGGGCTCATCTGTCAAAGGCACCTTGTTCGAATTTTCAGGCCTTCAGCTGTGTTTTGGAAGCCATGTGAGGCAGAAAAAGGGTTCCAGTAAACACTCGGCACACTTCTCCTGCCTCGCAGCACACACACATACACATACATGATGGAGCCAGAAAACACCTGGAAGTTCAGAAACAACTGCTACTCGCCCTTCCTGCATATCTCTACAAGCCATCTTAAAGTCTATCGAAACTCTTTTCATGCTGGGTTGAGGAGAATTCACGGAGCGCAAGCAAGTCACACACACACACACACACACACACACACACACACACACACACACACACACACACACATACATTTGTCTTACCGTTCTTGTGAAGACCTTCACATGCACACTTTCTTTATTTGGAGAAAGCTCCCTTCATGCTTCAAAAAAGTGCCTCATCATTCACCTCCATGACAGATTGGTCCGAAATTCAATCAATCCGTCATTGCCTCCACCCCCCTGATCTGTCCTGCGAAATCGTAATAAAATAAATGCATCCAAAATGTATGAACTGGAGCAACTCATAACATCCAAAGCTGTGGGTGGATAGATCCATATCTGCAATGAATGTTCTGTTTGTGACTGGAGTAAAAAAAAATTATAATAACAATAATCTTTTTCTTTTTTTAAAATGTGTGTGCATGTGTTTTAGGATCGACCACGGGCCTGTAATGTATGATTACATTATAAATCATATACGTATCGTACATATTTCATATGGCGTTGAAAGGGAACTGAAAACAGCTCGGTCCTCGAGGGAAAGGTGTGTGTATCTGAGTCGAGAGAGTGTTTGGCTTTGTTCGGATTTTAATGTACGGCCGTTCCAGTGCGCATGGAAGAAAGCGTTTCCAAACAACTCTCTCGGCTCTTACCGAATTTCATGCTTAGGCTTTTTTTTTTTAGGTTTAATGCATCACTCAAAGAGGACTTATAGACCAGATGAGGCAGCTTCGAAATATGTTATGCAAACTGCACAACCATGTGGTTTCAGTTTGAGATCTGCAAGAGATTTGGTGTTTGGATTTTCCTTTTTTTTTTTTTTTCATGTAACGTTTTCCCAGAAAACTTGGATGGACACATGTACGTTTATGTTTATTATAAGTGTAGCGTCACATATATTTATATTTTACTACTGAGCTAGCATGGTATTAGCTCGTACTGTAGATTTCATTCATTTGGAAATTTTGAATACGTGTCTAAAGGAAGCAAAATGGAATCGAATTCGCAATTAACGGTGCAGAAGAAGTCATCAAACATCTGTAATGTTCGATAATTATCTTCGTTCTGTGGAGGCCTGAGCATTGCTAGCCGCACAAACACACACACACACACACACACACACACACACACACACACACTAGGCTCTGTCTGTTTTGCATTAGGACAGTTACCTTACTCTCTGTTTGGACAGGAAGTGCCCCTTTCAGACATGGCAGTGGCAGACAGGCGTCTTCTGTAATTGCTCACCATACTTCAGCGGCCTTATTGGATTTCACGGCCCACCGTGGACCTCGCTAATCAACGTCAGGACCTTAGCCCATCGTATTTCGTCCACTTCGCCCAAAGATTCAGAGACTAAACAGAGGTGCAAGGACACCAGGAACCGTATTCCCACAAACAACGGCTCTTGACATGGCCCAGGCATGACCTTCGTGCATGTGTGGATCTGTATGTACATGCCAGAGAGAGAGAAAAGTAAAGGAGTCAGGGTTCGGCCCTGCTGGGAGTCGCTGTAATCGCATTAACCCCCAACCTTGGCCAAAACAGCACCTCATTTGTCTGCCCAGTGCCTCGTCCTGCTGATTGACACCCTCATCTCTTCTCATCTTTCACCCCTGTGGCTTTGTAGACCTCGGAGAGCATCCAAGGTCGAGACATTTGTGATCACACACGAGTTCTTTGATGTAACTGTTGCATATACATTCAAACCTCCATTCTAATCGTCTATCATGTGGAAGAAGAATTCAAAGGGCCCATTTTTGTACCTCTCCCTTATTCTTATGGGCACCAAAGGTCTATCTAGAAAATAAAGATAATAGATAATAAAAAATAGTTGCAGAGACTTTTGGGAAAACCATTTAAAATTTTATGCTGACTCATTCTGAACTAGTCTCATGATTGTCCAGTTACATGCTCTGTAGAATGTACAGTATATATCCCATCCCCAGGGGTCAACATTTTCCTTTTCCAGACATCCCTTTGTTGGAAAATGGTTGGAGATTATCCATTTCAAAGAAGCTAGAATTTGTGCAAGTTGGAGTGTTTTACAAACTGTTTAATGCCAGAATGTCGTTACCTCATACTGATTTCTCTTTGGTAAAGTCAACAGGCTTGGGTGAAGGCATTGTGGGAAAAAGGTCCCCATTAAACACTTCGCTGTTCTCCATATTTAGCGAGTTCGCTAAGCCACTGTCAAGTTTGTTTAGATTTGGTGGGGGTGTTCTCAAAATCTCAAACACCATTGACCATTGTAAATCAGTCAAGCACTTCAACACACCATCATTCTTCCTGTTTCAGAAGGAAATACGTCAACATAAGGATTCTGAAAAAGTCGTCTGTCATCCAGTTAATCCACCTAGTAAAAATTGTACTATTGTCAGCCAGATTCCACTGTGTAGTTCAACAGGTAGCAAGAATCGCAAGCAGTGCTGTAGTTACAGCATTAAAGAGAATCACATGACCATTAAGTTCATTCTGTTTAAACAATACACATCAAATTGAATTTTTGTTTTGTTTTGCAAAAGTCAGTAGGAGGACGGGTTTATTGGTTGATGGACCTATCAGCTGGAAAAAAACCCCCACAAAATCTGCATGTTCCTGGTGCCCATGTTACTGATTTTTTTCACCACTGCAGAAAGAACCATAGAATACTACCACCATTATTTCCTTGTGCTGTACAGTATATATAACAGTTTTGTTATGTATGCGTAGGTTTGCCCTGTTTTGAAACCACTCCCTGGTTTTTGAATCCAATGACAACAATGACTAAACAAAAGCACATCAACCAAAAGACTTAATCCAAGGCAAAGACTATAGCATTGTATAGCAATTTTTTTTTTTCAATTCAAGCTGCTTAGTGATCCCAGTGTGCAGATAGAGGACATAAAAGTACAATGCACTAGCACAGTTAGGCCAGTTCAAATGCAGGACAGTGGGAAGCGGGCCTCACCAGATGGAGCAGGTTCTGGCATCCCTGCATTTTTGGACCCTCCGCCTGCTATTAGATGCCAGCACGCTTGGGAACCTGGCACAGACGAGCCGTTATTTCAAGGGTGCGCCACTTTGAGAACCCAAATCAGATGGACCTGGTCACATGGCTCAGATTAAGTCGTTTTGTTTCAGAAAAAGTAAGAAGGAGGGCCAACAAACAGCAACACCTCACCAACTGTTCCAGTTCCTAATGAGACCAGTAGATTCAGATCACTGTTATCCCTCAGGCACCAACTTGTTTTACCAGATTATTGGTATTCCATATATTCTTTTGCATCTATACAAACATCTACCTTTTGGTACACCTTATAAGTGTACAATCACAGACTATAGCTCATCTTTTCCCATTTTTAACCATAAGATGATGTTGGCTCGGTAACACTGAGATGGTTAAAACCCCACAGCAATATTCACTTGGCACTCAGAGCATCACTATACAAGCTATCTTGCCCCTATCATGCTGAGAATGGCCCACTACACCAATAACATCTGGTCAGTTATGGTCTTACAGTGGTACCTTTTCCATTCAGTGTATATGGGTTTTCCACACATCAATTTTATAGTCATCTATCTAAGCAGTTCCTAACCATCAGTCTGTGGGTTGTTTAGTGCTTGGCTGAAAGGTTTGTAAGGCTTGAGAAATTTGTTAAAAAGCTTGAGAAACCCTGGGCCAAAGCTATAATTTAATTTTCAGTAACCACTGAATGGGTTGTCCTGATCAGGGATGTGGTGGATCTAAACTAAGTTTGAATGGGCATGAATACACACTGGATGGTATGCCACTCCATCACAGGACATCATGCACATTCACACCTAGGGGCAATATAGAGTAGCCAATCCACCTAGTGAAACAAGCCAGAGTACACCCACACTGACATGGGGAGGACAACTGTAACTTCACACAGACAGTAAACTAAGGTCAGAATCAAACCGGTGAGGCAATACTGCCTTTAAACCCAATTATATCTTCGTGTTAAAAAAATAATAATAAAGGAGGAAATGGAGAAAGAAGAAATAGGGGGAAAGAAGCACTTGTACATATGGTACTTGGTAGAGAGATAAATATCAGTAAAGTTCAGGAGATAAGGTTGGGATAAAGACTAAGACAAGCATGGATATCTTGGTGGGGGGCAAGTGAATGGAGCAAGACTGAAGTCCCATGAAAGCTTATATCCTAAAGCTAATATACAATCGAAGAGTTGGAAACACCTCTGGCTCAACTTGGCAGGGACAGAGAGGGTGAATATGAGAGTGGTTTTGGAGGGAGTAGAGACTGAGGTATAAATTTTAAAATAAGACCGAGCCTTTGGCTCCTGAGCTATACTTCTTTAACCAGAGTTCCCTAAAGGACTATGGAGGAGAGGGGAAGAGGGCTGAAAAGAGAGAGAGAGAGAGAGAGAGAGAGAGAGAGAGAGAGAGAGAGAGAGAGAGAGAGAGAAAGTCTGAATAAAGAGCTCAACTTTGCAGAGAAATTGCAAGGATAGGTGATGGGGGCAAAGTAGAAGACGACTGAGATATGTAGTCAGATACATTTTTTATTAAAGCTTGACCTTCACAGCAAGAAAAGAAGAGCACCATCGAGGAAAAACTGTCTCCCTCTTCGAGGCTGAGGCCCAGTACATTCAAGTTAGTGTGACACTGAAAGCATAGCTTCAATTCTTGCTTTAATTCCCAGACAGATTCTGCACTGCCTGTTTAACCCTTATATGCAGAAACAGGAAAAACATTTTACTTCTCAACAAGTGGAATGGAGTCCAGCGGGATTCAATGAGGAGGACACTGAAATCAGAAATGTTACTATTTACTTTAGGAAATAGTATGTGTGTAATGCAATGATCATATTTGTATCTGTTTAGTGGACCATATTTAAATTCAGTTTTAAATCCAAAGTGGGCGTGGCCTAAACTGGAAACCTAAACTGGACCATTATGCCCTGGTATTGTTTTTGCTTGAACCAGCCTGCAATATTTTTAAACAAATGTAATTGGTTCTATTTGCCAAAACCTTAACAAACCAGTCCCTGACCAGGCAGTTACTAGAGATGACTTGAACACTGTAAATTCAATTTACAGCACCACATTCTTGAGTAGAGCAACCGTTAAAGCTAAGACAGAATGGTTCCCCCCCTTTTTTTAAAAATACACCTTTTATTATCCAAAGAATCTATGCAGTAATATCTGAGGTGTTAGATTAATTCAGCTGCAAAGCATCCAAGGTGCTTATGGTATGACGATCCAAAACAAGCTAAGACCGAAGGCCATTTCAAACAAGACGGGCAACTTTGAAGATCCCTGAACTGAAATATGCAAAATATGCATCTTTATTATCTAAAGCTTCATAGCCTGCTATGTCATTCTATCATTCGCATTCCTAAGGTCTTGTTGAATTACCGTGTTTACATTCTGGGTGTCAGAGCTCAACTCTTGCTAATATTCAGCTGATATTTGGCTGTGCTCTTTATTCCCCCAGGGTCTTTGCTCCATGTTATTAGACTGAAAATAAGATATGAGTCATATCTGGTGTCCAGAGCTACATTACAGACATGGGAAGATTGCTAGCTCAGTTCAAGCAATGGCACAGTAGGAGCTAGATTTTGAACTAGAAGTCATCGGAGAACATACAACCTTGGAGGAAAGAGAGTGCTAGCAATTTGTAATGAGAGTTTTTATGTATGGTGCACATTATATAACTTTTTTTTAACCACAGCGATGTTGAATTCTTAAATCTGATTGGTCAGTAGGTCTGGTTGTAAGACAAAATCCAAGTTTATATTAATGTGCTAGTTCTAATACATTTTAGTAACAATATACACAGGGATACTGTATATCTACTGCATATAGCCGACTGTATACATAAATGGATTAAAAAAAAAAAAAATACTGTACCTCCCCGGCATTTGATTATTTTCCAGCACACCCTGTTGTGTTTTATTCCTTATCTGTCTTTTGAAAGGGAATCAAATATCACACACAAGTAACGTGGCCATCTGTAATGCAGAGTAGTGTTGAATCAGTTTATTTAGGTTTTTCGGTAATCACAGGACAGGCCGTTTGGATACACCCACATGTCTGTCAGGACTAATGATAGGCAAGGCTATTATCACAGTCCAGAAACATGCAGGCGAAGATCAGACCCGAAATCCTAGAACTTAAAGTAAACACGCGGAATAGTGTGGTCTGTCATGTACCGAAGCGGAATTCGTTTTCCAGTTGCTTTAAGGAAGGAACGGTTTTTCCAGACCATCTTGCATCTTGCTGTGCTCCGAAACATTATTTGCGCATGGATGATATTTCGCATTAATACAACTTCCCAGAGACATATAAATGTCAGGGAAGATCCACTCCTTTTCCTCTTACGTTGTTTGTTTTGGCCTTCGAGTTTGTTTTGTTTCTCCAAACCAGAAATTTTTCCGATTAGTCCACCACCCAGTCCCATGGACCATAAAGATCTTCACTTCACCAAGCATGGCTAGCATTGCTAATGTCAAGTGGAAGCTAGCATAGAAGGGTAATTGATGGATAAATTGATAAATAAAACCCGAACCCCCCATTTGCAGGATATAATTTGACCTCTTTCACTGATCAGTGGTCAAGAAAACGTTTTAAGCACAATGTAGCTTTATCGTTCTCACTAGAATAACTCACCCACAGACTCCAACTCACACACACACACACATACACAGAGAGTTTTATATGAGGAAGTGGGACTTGAGTAGTCAGGAACAAAAGGTTGTTGTTCTCCATTGTGAGTCAGCCACTGGGCACAATAAAAAGCACTAAATAAAAAGCTTTGTCCTGAGCCAGGGTCATTTAAAGGGGATTTCTGAGCTGCTGACCTCTGTGTGTGTGCGTTCACAAATCCACTGAGCAAACACGGACAAAGTTGTGTGCGGTCTCTGCAAAAAGGCCAAAAGTTGTGACCTCAGTATTAATTCTTTTCTATGTGGCAACTTGATCGAAAAATAATCAAAGCTATATAAACTTTATTATGCTAAGAAGCTAGTACATGCTTGTTGATAGCTCCAGAACGCTACAGCTCATGTCCGATCACAATACTCCTTTAAAACTTTGCTCAATTTACACAGCTACAAAGTTTTGTTAATGATCGATACTGCTGATCTTTTAAAGCAGTATAACCCTACTCATGCTGAAGCAGGTTTATTATTAATTCCTGATACCATCCTTAGCTGATAGTAGACGTTTTCCTATCTCTGGAATAGTGTTCTAGATGATATTAGGAAACAAACGCAAGTCCTGTAAATGTTTGTAAATCCTTCAAATGTTTTAAAGATCTACCAATTGAAACTGGCTTATACATTAGTTCCTAAACTATCTGTAGATATTTCTACTGCTGTTTTATTAATATTGTTATTTATTAATTGTATTACCTTTGAGCTTATGGGGTCTTAACAGACTCAAAATGTCTTCCTCTACTAAGTTTATTACCAATTATTGTTGTTTAATGAAATTCTTAAGCAATATAGACAACTGGTAGGACCTTAAAAAACATGAATTTTCAGAATGATGAAGTTCTATGTTTGTTTAATAAAGAACTTTCTCTTTAACTAAATGAGCTCAGAATTTTGATCATGTAAATAAATCCAATGGATTTTGGGGGAGGAGTTAAATTAAAAACATAGTAAACAGAAAAAAATATAGTACATTTAAAAAAAGTCCTTGTGCAAATCGATTGTCCGAATATTCATTGTAAAAACCGTGAAATGGTTCTGACGGCCAGTTCATGTTAGCGATGATTGATATTGACAGTATATTTTTCTTCTCCAAACAGCGAACTGTATAGTCAGTGTTACAGATTTAGCAAGCTAATATGTCTGTATGTTGATCTTAAACAAACACTAGTATACAGCTGCAATCAAATTTATTCAACCCCCATTGCGAATCAGGTTTATTGTCAAAATTTACAGACTTTCAGCTCTTTGTAATGAACAAATCAAAAGCAATTGAAATAGTTCAACACAATGAATGCTTCAAGTGGTTTCCCCAAATTCAACTGAAAATGCAACTTATAATGACTTCTCCAGTTTCAAAATTATTCAACCCCTTCATGGCATGCATCTTTAGTACTTAGTAGAGTACCCTTTTGCTGTTATGACCTGCTGCAAACAAGATGCATAGCCAGACACCAGCTTCTGGCAGCGTTCCTGAGGAATCTTAGCCCATTCCTCATGAGCAATGGCCTCCAGATCAGTAATATTCTTGGGTTTGTGTGCTGCAACCACCTTGTTCAAATAATAAAATCAGGTGACTGTGATGGCCCTGTAGAATCTTCCAGGACTTCTTCTGCAACCAATCCTTGGTGGAATTTGAGGTATGCTTGGGATCATTGTCCTGTTGGAAGGTCCAATGACGCCCAAGCTTCAGCTTCTTCACAGACGGCATGACGTTTTCTCCTATGATTTCCTGATACTTCAATGAATCCATCTTGCCTTCCACACGCTGCAGATTTCCAGTGCCAGAGGATGCAAAGCAGCCCCAGAGCTTCACTGAGCCACCACCATGCTTGACTGTGGACTGTGTTCTTCATTCTTCTTTCTCCAGACATACTGTTGATCCATCGTGCCGAAAAGTTCCAGTTTTGTATCATCGCTCCACAGAACAGAATCCCAAAACTTCTCTGGCTTATTTATATGATTTTGAGCCGACTTTTCTTGTGCTTTTGGGTCAGTAGTGGTGTACATCTTGGAGTTCTGGCATGGAAACCTTCTGTGTTTAGTACGCGCTATACTGTGCTCACTGAAACCTCAGTGTCTGTTGTCACAGCTGTTTGGCATATTTGTGCTGTTGTGAGGGATTCTATTCAGGGGGTTGAATAATTTTGAAACTGGAGAAGTCATTATAAGTTGCATTTTCAGTTGAATTTGGGGAAACCACTTGAAGCATTCGTTGTGTTGAACTACTTCAATTGCCTTTGTTTGATTTGTTCATTGCAAACAGCTATTTTGACAATAAACCTGATTTGCAATGGGGGTTGAATAATTTTGACTGCAACTGTATACACTGATCAGCCATAACATTAAAACCACTGACATATGAAGTGAATAACATTGATTATCATTACATTGGCACCTGTCAAGGGGTGGGATATATCAGGCAGCAAGTGAACAGTCAGTTCTTGAAGTTGATGTGTTGGAAGCAGGAAAAATGGGCAAGCGTAAGGATCTGAGTGACTTTGACAAATTGTGATGGCTATATGACTGGGTCAGAGCATCTCCAAATCAGCAGGCCTTGTGGGGTGTTCCTGGCATGCAGTGATTAGTAGCTACCAAAAGTGGTCCAAGGAAAGGACAACTGGTGAACTGGCGACAGGGTCATGGACGCCAAAGGCTCAGTGATGCACATGGGGAGCAAAGGCTAGCTTGTCTGGTCTGATCCCACAGAAGAGCTACTGTAGCACAAATTCGACTTGGCCTCCAAATTCCCCAGATCTCAATCCGATCGAGCATCTGTGGGATGTGCTGGACAAACAAGTCTGATCCATGGAGGCCCCACCTCACAAATTACAGGACTTAAAGGATCTGCTGCTAACGTCTTGGTGCCAGATACCACAGCACACCTTCAGAGGTCTTGTGGAGTCCATGCCTGGATGGGTCAAAGCAGTTTTAGCGGCACAGCGGCAGCACAATAATCTACACAATATTAGGCAGGTGGTTTCTAATGTTATGGTTGATAGATGTAAAGTATTACTCTTACTAAAGTAAAAAACTGTTGCTTTGTTTACTGTTGATGCCTGTTTACTGCTCACTTAAACTCAGGGGTTAAGATGATGTCAGTTAGCTCATCTGCTGTTTTTATTGGAGACTGCTCTTTTGGTGTATTTTTGAGTGACAACTCGTACCAGCAAAAAGAATCAAGAAGTGTTCGATCAGAAACAAAACAATCAAATGTTCTGCTCTTTTGTCTGTTCAAATGCAGGAACATCACACCAAAATAAGAGAATCTCACAATGCATTATAGATAAAACCCCAAGAATGCCGGGCCTCTAATTTTTTGCACTTCACTGAGCGAAATGGGAGGATAATAGCAGCGATGTACGTATATTTATGTTTGTTTGCATCCTTGTTTCCCTCATCCTGTTATTAAGGCCACCGTGATGGCCCTGTCTGCCTCCGATCCCATTCTCAATGAAGAGGCCTTATGCCTAAATTCGCTCGCTTTTCTCACTAATAATGGGCTTTGCTTGTCTTGTATGCTGCCTTGGCTTTTGTGTGGGAGTGTGTGTGTTTGTATGAGCTTGTGTTTGTGATGTAGTTAATAGCTGTTATCCATTAGTCTGGATTTAATGTAATTCCCTGAATTGTTGGGTGGATAAGAAGCTATGTGTACATGAAATCTGGGTTGGGCCATTTTCAGAATATCTGGGTTTAAGGATGTCAAGAAAAAAAAACGAAAAAAAACAAAACAAAAAAACGACAGAGCATTGCTGTTTTAGGAAATTAATTAACGAAGGGGTGGTGTCAAAATGGAATTACAGCTACCTCCTTGACGTTGATCCTTTTCCAATAACAGCACGTCTCAAAGTTTTATTCCTTTTATACCGTAGCAACTCAACAACAGTTGCGATTTGTTTGTTTGTTAACGAACAACACCATCACGTTTATCTGTTTATAGTTACATTTAATGTTAGCGCAACAAGTTATCACTTTTTATCAAATTTTAGCAGCTATAAGCAGTCGCTCCCTCACCAGCTACTGTTTTTGTAGTAAAAAAAATTGGAAAAAATAAACAAACAAAAAAGTCCTCTGTCCTGAAGCACTGGCACTGGAGACTCCTTCCATAAAATTTCACCATATCGACAATTCTATGTTTTTCTTTCTTCTATACAGTGTCCTCCACTAATATTGGCACCCTTGGTAAATATGAGCAAAGAAGGCTGTGAAAAATTGTCTTTATTGTGTAACATTTTGATCTTTTGTTTAAAAAAATTCACAAAAATACTCGGCTCTCATAGATATCAAACAATTGCAAACAAAACACAGGTTTAGCCAAAAAAAAACTTTGTTAAATATAGGTGTGCAACAATTATTGGCACCCTTTTAGTCAATACTTTGTTCTACCTCCCTTTGCCAAGCTAACAGCAGTCTGTTCCTATAATGCCTGATGAGGTTGGAGAATACATGGCAAGGGATCTGAGACCATTCCTCCATACAGAATCTCTCTAGATCCTTCAAATTTTGAGGTCCACGCTGGTGGACTCTCCTCTTCAGTTCACCCCACAGGTTTTCTGACAGTATGACAGTGACTTCGGATTGTAGTTCTTGAGACTTTCTGACCCCAAGACGCAACTAACTTTGCAATTCTCCAATTGTGAACCGTTGTGATTTTTTTGGCCACTTGAACCATCCTCTTCACAGTGCGTTGGGACAATATAACATTTAACCTTTTTAACATTTAACATATAACATTCATAACATTTCCAGTTGACTGGAACTTCTTAATTATTACCCTGATGGTGGAAATGGGCATTTTCAATGCTTGTGCTATTTTCTTATAGCCAATTCGAATTTTGTGAAGCTCAACAACCTTTTGCTGCACATCACAGCTATATTCCTTGGTCTAACACATTGTTATGAATGACTAAGGGAATTTGGCCTGTGTGTTACCTAATATTTATCCCCCTTTGAAACAGGAAGTCATGGTTGAACAATTTCCTGTTCCTAGTCACCCAGGTGTACTAAAAAAAATGTAAAATATCAACGGGAATATACTTCAAATATATTTTTCTCATATGAATTTATAGGGATGCCAATAATTGTAGCACACTTATATTTAACAAAGTTTTTTTTGTTTTTTTTATAAACCTGTGTTGTGCTTGCAATTGTTTGCTATCCATTTCTTCTGCTCATATTTACCAAGGGTGCCAATATTAGTGGAGGGCTCTGTAAATACATATACGGTAAATTTATCATATTTATATATCATGAGCCTTAAATTATGCTGAGCGTCTTTCATACAAGTCCCTGTAAATGAGTCGTTACTATACAAACGATAGCATAACAATAAGCGCATTAATATTTGAACTCTTGACAGAGCTGCTGTTATAGAAAATTAATCGACACCTTGTGATGTAATGTTTTGAAATCTTCGTACCTTTATGTAATGTTTCTCTTATATATACTGTATAGGTGTCTATATATACATGCATGTAGGTGCATGTGAGTGTGTGTGTGGGAGTGTGAGAGCAAAGCTGAGGTATGTGAGCCCTCTATGTGCATGCAGAAAAGTGTGTGTGTGTGTGTGTGTGTGTGTGTGTGTGTGGGAGGACGAGAGTAATGTTTTCAGCAGGTCACCAGCTAACTATGGATATTTTCACTTCTCGTAGCCTGCATTGGCTTAGCCAGGATTAGAATGATATTCTGTTACATAAACAGTGTGTCATTTCACGCTAGCTTTCCTCAAACCCGAATCCGAGCGACGTTATTGGAGCACTTAATAGCTTTTCACATGTCAGCTCCGGCACTCGAGACACCGATTCTTGCTGTTAACAGTCAGTGCCAGGTATCTCTGACTCAGCACCTGCTGTCTTCCCATCAGAGTGTGTGTGTGTGTGTGTGTGTGTCTATGTGAGTGTGTACATGTGTCTATCTGGGTGTGAAGGTGAGCGACCCTCATTAGTAACTAAATGGTATCAGCAAAATGCAGAGCTTCATTAATCAGCTAGTCGACTGGCCAAGTAGGCCAGGTCAGCTTCAGCCTGAATGTCTCTCGTTCTCTTTTCCTCTCTCTATCTCTCTCTCCATCATGACACATTGCTGGAGAATTGTATTGTCCAGGTACATTTTCAATTTCAAAGGTTCGAACAATGTAAATCTACTCCTAAAAAGATTTAACAATAGTCCTTTTATGTAATAATGGTTACATTTATGCACTATACATGAGTTTGAAATGCATGCTACATTCTCTAAGTTTAATAACGTTAAAAAATAAATAAATAATGAAAGGAGATTCACAATAGAGTTATCCGTATTCAAAGTTGAGTTCCTCACGCACAGTGAGGATTTAATATTAAAACCATGCACATCAGTGTTGCATTTAGACTTCAAACATAACTCTGGATTTCATAAGTCCATGATACTATTATCTAATTAATAATAATAATACCATCCCTTTAAAATGGAGTTGATCAGCGAAGACGGCATCTTAATTGGAAATATTGCAGAGAAGACTGCTTGGTCAGCTTATCCTTGAAAAAAGTCAACACGTTTTCTTATACATTTGACAAATCTACTGTATATAGCGAGCTAGAAGCATGATAAAATAGCTAATATCCCATACACACATTATGATTTCATGACCTCAATGTAGCATCTCATGGAATCGCATGGACGACAAACGAATTAACTGACAGAGCACGATATAAAAATAATGTAAAATAATAGGATGTGCTGGATCAAGTGCTATTTTGCGAGCTGCTGAATAATGAGGGTGGAAACCATTCTGATCAATTCGCAGTGAGCTATGTGGCAATTACGACAATATAGTAGCTAGTTTTTTAGCTAGATTTATTTCTAATGCTTGCGATCTTCTCATTCGTACATTCATATATCATCGTATTTTCGTTTTGAATATTGCCTCTTGTTTTTACGTTACGTTGCATTTCATCTGACATGAAAGGGGGAAAAAAGTTTTTCTTCTTCAGTCCGCATTTTCTATTCTTTTATTTATTTATTTATTTTGGTTTAAAGGCACTCAAGAAAATTTCTGCCAACCTTTGAAGCATGAACTACATGCAGGTAATTTGCATAATCTGAATATGAAGGTCTGAAAATGGACTTAAGCACTTGCGTAGCCCATTTCTGAATGCGTGCAAATTTCCCATGTAATAGTGACATAACATTTAGACTTACGTTGCCAATTCTGAACATATTAGTGCCCTGTACTTACAGTACGGTTTAATTACAAGTATTTATACGTAATGGCAAGAGTTTCTTGAGAGTATACATTTTTTTTAGGTTATATAACACAGTCCTTGCTAAGCTAATTGCACATCAAATGATTTTCTCAACAAAAAAAAAAAGAATTGACTTTTGCACTCGTAGTCCTCGCTATGAATTTATATCTTTTATATTCCCAATTAAAATGCCTATCATGAATAAGGGTTGTCCCTGAGGTCTGTGAGAGAGATCAAACGAGAGAGGGGGAGAGTAACAAAAGTACTGGGTTGATGCAGACGCTCAGCACTACTGTCCATCTTCATTAACTTAAGTACCATCAGCAGTGATGGGTGGAAAAAAAACGAACGATGCATTTACTGCCAATGACTATCTCTCTTTCTAGTTCTTTCTCTTTCCGGACTTTCCCGTCATTCTCTTTATGAATTTCTACATTGAAATCCTGGCTGAATATCAAAAGTAGATGTTTGGCGTATGGATAAAGACAGGATGAGTTGCACATGATGGAAAAAAGAGTGTTGTAACTGGGTCATTAACGAGAATAAAAAATTTAATTAAAAAATCACATCTTGGATTAAAGCTCACGTTTTCTCTGCCACCAGCCAGCCCTAGAGAATAGCTCTGGTTCTTTTCTCTTGGTGAAAGCTGAGCTTATGCCTAATCTGTCTGCTATGTGCGGATGAGTATTAAGATCTATAATTAGAGCCTACAAAGAGCCCAGAAGCATTTCCTTTTCCTGATAGGTTAGTTGATATTATTGTTGTTATTATTCTTGTCGCTCCACTCTTGGTCTGGTGGGTGGAGATTAAGTTGTGAGAGACATTTTCACTTTCTGGGGGCCGTAAGGGAAAACTCGACCTTGAAACACATTAAATGTGTTCACTGTATATTGAAATATTTGCTTCAGTTCATTTCAGTTACCTTCAAGCATAGCTACTATGAACCTAAATAGTAAAAATAAACAGAAATACTGCATAGGAAAGTCATGTATTGTTTTGAATTCCTCATGTGGTTTTGTTTTGATATATGCCTCAGTGTTTCTGGTCCTGTCTCCGCCCCTGTCCCGTCATTGGTGCGTTTTCCTGATTGTGTTCACCTGTTCTCTTTTTGAGAAAGGTAATTGTGACTTTATATCTCAGAATTGTGATTTTCTGACATTCTGAGAATTCTGACATTTTTTCTCACAATTGCTAGTTCATAGAAAAATGAACTAAAAAACTAAAAATCAAATAAAAATGTGTTGAATTTAATTGATTAGCAAAACCTGAACTAACAGATAGAAGCAAATCGACTGGTGTAGACGTCAACGAGACGACACGGTCCAAAGAGCACCAACCAAACAAAAAGAACAAAAAAAATTTTAAAAATGGAGAGCTCGAAACTCACACTTGCTACGTCGATATTTATTTTTTAAAAATCCATATAAATCTTAGGGGAGTTACTTTTAAGAATAGCCAAACACATTTCCTAGTTAAAATATGACACAATGTTACAAAACCACCGACAGTACAACTAGTTCAAACCAGACTTGGTTGCATAAGGTGAATATATTTCCGAAAAGTCCTAACGAATGATTTAAGCCACTGTGGTCTTAATGATGATGACGACTTGAGTCCCACACCCACACGTGAAATATAGCCACGGCTGTTTCACGTGTAATTTAAAGGCTGTGTTGGAGATTTAGTATCTATAATTTTCTTTTCACAGAATGTCAATCCTAGCGCAAGCCTTGATTGGTGAAGGAGAAAATGGATCCAAGCTTGGATCCAAGCAAACCTGTCAGGATAAGATACTAAGAAGCTTGGCAGGAAGTCCTTGATGTGACTATTGCCTCGTATAAAACTAAAAGTGGTAAAATCTATCTATTTAAAAAAAAAGAATAAAAAGAAAAAGAAAAGAAACACCATTGAATTAAACAGCCAGCCATAAAGTTCTTGTCTAAATTGGTTTCTCCATAGCTACAAGACCACCTACTAAGTCTTGTCTTCAGAGCGAAAGAGGTGGAATTGACATGACACCTCGTTCCAGAACCATCAGGAATATGAGCACTTCAGCATGAGACAGAAGTGGGAAAAAATTCACTTTCCTTATTACATTATTATCGCTGATATTTTATCAGGAATCTCTTAAACTGGTTTCTAGTGCACAGTACATAATCCTGTATCATAATTATGTCATAACCAAGTCTTAAACATGTCATCTTAAAGATGACTGCCATAACAGTTTATGTCCAACAATATACCCTCATGGAGCACTTTATTAGTACACCTACTCATTCATGGCATTATCTAATCAGCCAAACCCTACCCAGTATTAGTACAGTGTTCATAATAAAGTGATCTGTGAGTGTACTATGTACCAGGAATTGTCATGATAGCTGTCTAAATGTTCAAATCCATTTTTTTCCTAATTATTACAGATACCAGCAAATATCTCTCACAATTGTGGATTGGATATGGGGAAAAAAATAAACATTTCGGATGTCGGATCCTGTAACAAAAGACAACCATTTTGAAAAGCACACGTTAAGACGCTATTTATTAATATTTAGCTGTACTGACCTGATCTATCTATTAACTAGCCATCTGTGAGCTGAACATGAGTAATTATGGCATTATTAGTTGTGATGATGTGCAATAAACACTTTATCTCGTTTATACAAGGTTCTAGGTAGCGTCTAGGGACGTTTTCAATAAAATGCAGAAGTCACTTGATGTAACCTAGAACCTCAAGGTCTAACGTGATATAAGTTATTAATTAATGCACTAATTCTTAATTAGTAGTTAATTAGTAATGACTCAATTATTAGTTATTAATATTATGAATATTAATATTATGAATATAGACTAATGCATTTTATAATATGGACTTTAGTAAACAAATAAGAAGACCCACATTAAACCCCTTAAAATTAAGTGTTACCAAAATTTTTTATTTTTTTTTAAAGATTAGTAGTTTTCAAACAAAGCAATATCGGATGTGTATCTGAATCGGCTAATACGAAAGATTTCAGTATCGGAAAAAGAAAAGAAAAAGTAGTATTGTGCCATCTCTACTAATTATACTCTGGTTTGTAGTTTGTGTGGTATAACAGCTCGCAAGAAAAGCCACTGATACTTCATAATAATAATAATAATAATAATAATAATAATAATAATAATAATAATAACAATGTTTTAATTATTAGCATAATTATAGTATAATTATAATAATATACTTAATAATATTCTTTTTATACAGCACCTTTCATCCATTTAAAACCTTTCATGCTTTTTTTTATATACTTTAGGAATATATATATAGAAATTAACCTAACCTTCTGTAGCTCTCTAGACTATGTGTTGTTCTCCATCTTTATTAACTTTGTGCATAAAATGAAAAAAAAGAAGAATTTAAATTTAAAGTAAAAAATGTTTTTTGTGCCAGACTCCGCCTTTGATTTTTTTTAAACTAGAATTTTTTCAAAAGACCTCCTTATGTCAAGCAACAATCCTCAACTGTATACATTTTTTATGTTTATATATGTGTATATTTCCTAATATTTTTGTTTCATATTTTAAACCTGAAAATTGTAGACATTCGAAATTTCAAAAATAGGCATATTGTTTATTATAGCTTTTTTCTTTTTTAAACACATGGACATAATAATAATAATTAAAGTAATATTTAGACAGAATCAAAATTCATATATCATGAAATTTTAAGGAAAATGAAATAAAGAAAATATAAGAATCTGGAGATGCATATAAATAATTCATGCATGAATGGGTATAATAATAATAATAATAATAATAATAATAATAATAATAATAATAGCAGTGACAATGTAGAAATTGATAACAATGTAAAAAAAAATGTGTAAAAATAGAATAAAAGTGCAATAATTAAAATAATGTAAAAGTAATTATGCCAACACATGTCAGTAAAAGTAAAACAAGTATTTAAAGCTAGTTGAAAGCTAAAAGTGAAAAAAAAAAGATATTTTTAGTTGTTTGTAATGCAATGCATTGTTGGTGCATTAAAACAAGTTTCATACACGTGGAATGTGGAGAAGGCTAAACACTAGACACAACCGAATCCCCACCTCCATGTGAAAGTTCACACCAGAAACAAATAATGCGTGACTCATGAATTCTGGTACTTCGCCGTCCCTCGGGTCATGACGCATCGCAAACAAGTTTCTCAGCAACAGCTGCTGGGTGTCCCATGATAATCTCTCTCGCTCTTCTTCGCTATCTCTTTCTCCCCCTCTCGGTTGAGCTGGCTCGCAGGCTGAGTGGCCAGGATTGTGCTGCACGTCCAGCATAAGAGGTGATGACCCTCTGTGACGCCGCATGGTGCTCTGGGAGTAGATGAAAGGAAGAACGTCCCGGCCCCGACCATTACCCATCTGGAATAGCGAGTAACCCGAGTACCACCTCGCAATCAGAGGTAGCTCAGTCAGGCTTTTTGCAGGAGGGCAGTGAGAAAGAGAATGTGTGTGTGTGTGTGTGTGTGTGTCTCAGCATGCCTTTCTGCAGCAGCCAGCCAAGGCCACTTGGGCTACACATAGTCATTCCATCCAATCAAGGTGAAATCCAACATTCCAGCACTCTTGAACTGATGAAACAGAAAGAAAAGGATGTTATATGCTATACAATGACTCCATAAGTATTGGCGCCCTTCACCATGACACCACTAATACCGCTAGCAGGCTATTTTGATGTGTTATTAGTTTGGAACACACCAACTGATATTACGCTTACAAATATGTCTGTAAAGTAATGGTGCACAATATTTAACCCTCTACTGCATGAATTATTATATTTACAAAATGTAAACCCTAATATATATATATATATATTAGGGTATGTTGTTGGTAAATTGTTGCCATGTGGCAACAATGCACAATGGTGGAAAATATTATATAGTCAAAAATAACACAAAATGTATAAGATTACAATCCAGTTACTGCATTTTTACAGACTATAAGTTGCAGAGTTTTTTTTGCCACGTAGTAAACATGTGAAAGTTATATATTCTAGAAAGGAATTACAGTTGTAAAAAGTATGTGGATGGATTTTCAAAATACATACAAAAATTAGATCCAAACATGTTTTGGGTGAACTTTTTAAGTCTTTCTCTTGAATTCTTCATTTTGTTTCTCTTGAAACATAAAATTTAGAAAATATGGTGCAAATGCAAAATGTCTGAAATTACAACAGTTTTTCTTACTTCGAATGTGAAAAAATGTAAATATAATATTAGAGTAGCCTAATGTATTTTTTGCTATGTAGGTCTGTTTCAGTGCATGAATGTGCATCCACAGTTCCATTATCGCATGTTGTTGCCATATGGCAACAATTACATTTTACCATTTAACAGAATACTCAAAATTTATCAACTTGTTAACTTATCTCAAATAGTGTTTAATTATTTTCCTTTAAGTAGTTTTGCCTAAATATAGAAAAAAATAATCACATTTTGCGAGCCCTCCAAGGATACCCTTCACCATGCCACAAACAGCACTTCCTGATCATCTGGCATGGCTTTCTTTTTTTTTTTTTTTCTTTTTTTTTTCATATGTCAGAGTTAAAGCCCACTTCCAGTTACATAGAAAAATAGTAGTTTTGTATTATTGCCTATTAGAAAATTGGAGATAAATTAATTGTTGCCATATGGCAACACCATACAATAAAGGGTTAAAGTGTGCAAGATCCAGATAAAAAAAACTTTAACACAGCCCTCTATTTTTTTTTGTCTGTTCCAGCCCACCACGAAATATAAATGTTAAAATACTTCAATACTTGTACTTCGTTCGCTCAGTGACTTACGTTCCGAAGAGGTATGGGTTACGCATATGCAAGAGAACAGACCATTTAACCAAAAACATTGAAATAAACCTCTAATAGGAGTCTAATGCAGTATATTACCAATATGCTGCTGTATGTACTGTGTAGTCCTGATTGTGATTAATCTAATAATCACTGCAGATCCCCCTCATTATTCACTCGCTTATAAAATAGCACTTGATCCAGCACATCCTATTATTTCGCATGATTGTGTAATTTTATGTTGTGTCCTTTAAAGAAAGCATGCCTGCGGTTTGAAATATTACCTGCCCAAGCACTCAACTGCTATGCTTACAGCTCACGTTAAGTAAGTGTTCATAAATTTATGCTCCTCTCTACGCGTGCATAACTCCACTCTGAATACAGCTCTATGCGGCGTACACATCGATTTTTACTTGTAGATGAAATGCCTGATCTTGAATTCTGGAGTTTTGTGCTGAGGGATCTGCTGAACCAAGATAAACATGGAAATCGGTTGTGCCCCCGAGTTATGTCCTGGCAGCGAGATAAGCGTCGCAATGACTTCATTTTGTCACTTTATTATGCACTCGCTGCTTCCTGGGAGTCATTACTTTATTGGGAAGCAGCCTGCTTTTTTCACCCTAGTCCCCTAGCATGAGGTGTAGCGGCTTAGCAGGGCTGTAATCATCTTCCATCAGTCTGCTGCGTCCCTGGTGCTCGAGCAGGGTAGCTTAACAGAGGGCACTGTCTGTCCTGGATTAGTGGCATCAGCAAGAACTCACCCCCTCTTGGGAAGGCTTATTAGCCGCTAGCAGCCGAGACCCATTCCCGAGCACATTAACACAGTAATATTACACCCTGATGAGGTGTGGAGAATCTCCGTCTGGACACACACTCCTCATCATACATTCCTCCCACATTCATCACAGATCAGGCTCCACCCCCTCCGGCCCACAGAGTACACACTTTGACAGGATTATTATCTGTCTGAATGAACCCAAGCTGAAAATAATTGCTCTCATGCTTATTTTGCTTGTTTTCTTTTCGTTTTTTTTTTTTTTTTTTTGCTTGTTTCCTTTCATGTGTCATCCTTGAAAAAAAAGGCCGTTAACTTAATTCTCTTTAATTCTCTTTCAAATTTGAAGCTTGAAATCATCATGAGCTGATTAGACATGAAGTCTAATGAGGCCAGATAAATCAAATGAAAGGTAAATTGCTAGGTTGAATTTAGCTCATTCCATGACAGGAAATGCTATTTCAGTCTTTTCTGGTGCAATTTGCAGATTTGGATGTGCATGTTTCAGATCAATAGACCTTTATCACCGCGTGTCGTCACTTCCGGGGCTGAATATTAACGTAAACTAATTTCCGATCTGCAGCAGCAATGGACACACGAAGGTTCACTACATCGCTTCGAGATCTTCCTCACATCAACAATGTTTATCAAATCTTTCTCAAACGAAGATATCCAAACTTGAGAAGGGTTATAAAATTGAAACTTATAAATTAGGTTTAAATTTAACGTTAGCTTAAATTAGTCATGTCGCCGGAAATTGAGTTATCAGTGTCCCAGTGTGTAGTGAGCCAGGGTCCTTACCAGTGCCCGATCTTGTGTGCACGATACTGATTCACGACCTAGGGAGCTAGGGAGCTGATTGAGACACACCGTTAGTCTTTTTCCCTATCCTGACACACTCCAGTAGCATAGTTCAGCAATAAAAATGGTTAAAAATAAATAAACAAACAAACAAACAAACAAATAAATAAATAAATAAATAAAATTAAAAATCCCTTTCCATCTACCTTTGGTAAACAAACGAGCGTTGTGTCTCAGATCACATATTTATGTACCATTTTAGACTAATATTGAATTTTCAAAGCCTGTCATGTCACCTTCAAACCTAACAAAAGCTCAGTTTTGCGTACAGGTCTTCTGGATTTTATAGATTAGTAAATATGTTTAAATGTAAGGTCAGAGGCCCATGACAACAATCACGACGACAGCCGGAAGTTTTAAAAGAGACAGAGCTCATCACTGTGTTTAACACTGCTGAAGATGAAATCTCGAAACATTTTACAGCTCTAGAGAATGTCGCTTTTTTTAACATCTTCCGGATGTACTGTATATAAGATACAGTTCTAAACGTTCATTGTGGACGAGTTGGCAGTTTACAGTTACTAGATCACTAATTACACTCATCTGCTGTTGTCTTAGCTGAGCTGCCAGTGTATTTGTCTACTGCTCTCCACAGCGTCTGAGTTGATCCAGATAAGATGTGTGTTTTAGTTTAATACAGCTGCCTCCACAACACTCTGATACTTTAATACACCCACATGAAGCCTCCAGTCGAGCTGCCGTCTCAGCAGATTAACACTGAGCACTGCTGCTAATTCCACGTTCATTTACAACTGACTCGCTCCATGCCAACTGACAGATCTGCCCACCTTTAAAAAAGGCCAGTATGAACCTGCTCTTTCAGACGTTGCTGCTTTTCACGGCATTGTATTCGTGTCTGCCCGTTAATGCATCAGCAACCCGACATTACATTCAGCTTTTTATCCACCTCAAAGCTTCGGGTTTATATCAGCTCTATAGCTGTGTAGCCGTGCAGGTTTTACAATGGTGATATAAATAAGGGACCCAATTGTAGGAGGGAAAAAAGTATTCAGTATTTTCAGTACTTGGTTTTTCTTTTTTTTTTTAGAGAGAAGGTAGCGTAGGATGCTACACATAATACAGTAATGCACTTTGAAGGCTGGTGTTGAAGAACAAGATGAATATCTAGCTATCTAGCTACCGGTCGGGTTAGCCTATTAATCAGAGGGTTACACTTTAGTCACATAAGTTGGACTTAATCTTAGGATCTTAACGTCTTAATTGGAGATCTCAAAGACTGTGGATAAAATTATGAATTAACTTAAAGTGATACACTATAAGCATAGCGGATAAGCGCTTGGTCAGATTATCCTTTACACTGTGGCCATGTCTTTCTTTAGGAGAGTACATCGAATGAACCAAAAAATTAATTCTACAAATCAAAGTTGCGAATTAAAAGCGTGATAGAATAGGCAATATCCTGTGTGCACATTATTTTTTTCTTTTTTTTGAGTGATTACATCTATGTATTGGCAGTGCAAACCCACCAGTTTTTAAAAAATAAAAAAATTTATACAGCTGTTTACAGAAACCTCAATATCTCGGCTCAGGATGGGCCTAGTTCCTTGGGACAAAAACTGATCCCTAGAGCACATGATACATTAACATATATAAAGATTTTGCACATTCATGTTCCTTAGACTTAGAACTTAATCCAAATGTCCAAATGTAATGCTCAAGATTGCTCACAGGTCCACTTTTAGGGTCAATTTATAATGGGAAGGGTTTGAGTCTCAGTCTTAATTTTTTTAGGGGGTAATTAGGTAAGTATAGTGAGCATGCAGAACATTTCAGGTTTTAGACTTGAATATGCATTTTTTTTTTAAATTCCCCTCACTTCCGGGTTGAATATCTCTGGTGGGGGACCAGATATGAACCTGAAATTTTCCCAGAAATAAGTCCTCTATAGTAACACTCTGCTGTAAAAATTGTTAGTTTGAGATTGGAGGTAAACTCTGCAGGACAATTGAGCTTAAGGGCCAGATCTATCATGTTGGTACAGGTGTACAGTTGGTATGCGTGAATAGATTTTATCCAAATATGGAAGTTCAGTGTTCGGTTGGGTATTTTACAAATGAACAGTGTCATAAATAGAGCTGTGGTGTTGTTTCTCCTGTTATAAAAGCAGTAAGTGACTGGAGAAACAACACCACAGCCCTGTTTTTGTTCCAAGGAGCCCATCCTGAGCCGAGATATTGAGGTTTCTGTGAACAGCTGTATAACCAAAATCTGTTGTGCGCCATGACACAAAGATGGCCATCGTAGTTAAACCAAGTAAAATAAATAAATAAAAATTTTTTTTTTTTTAAAAAAACTGGTGGTTTTGCAATGCCAATACATAGAGGCAATCACTCAAAAAATAATTTTTTTTAGGAAAATTAAAAACAGTCGAGCAACCTACACTGACCACTTGAGGTGGAATGAACCTACGATTTGATGACTTCGATTTGGCTTCATTATGTTGCGTGCATGAGTAACTGTAGGCGCAAGGTATAAAAAATAAAATGCAAAAAAAAAAAAAAAGGTTGTGCTGGATCAAGTGCTATTTTATAATCTTTCGAATAATGAAGGTAGAATCTACATGTATGTTGTTAAATCAAACCAAATTTGCTGTGAGTGTGCATGAATAGTCCAATAGACTATTCATGCAGCAATATATTAGAATCCGAATTACATATATATATATATATATATATATATATATATATATATATATATATATATATATATATATATATATATATTTTTTTTTTTTTTTTTTTTCCTTCAGAAAATCAAGCAGGTGTTTAGAAGAAGCTGAAATACAAACTGTGACTGCTTAATTTTTTTTTTACATAACTTACATAAAGTCTCGAACTCCAATGTAAGAGTATATGCTTATACTAAACAGCTTTTTGACTTCTACACCTGTATAATTTGGAATCCAACTATCCGGTATCACCCAGAAGACGCCAGGTTCCTCTCGAGGTTTCTTCCTCATGTCATCTCAGGGAGTTTTTCCTCTCCATCTCTTCTTTCACCTCGTGTTTGCTTATTAGGGTTCAAAATCTACATCCGGATTTCTGTAAAGCATGTTTGCGACAATAAAACTATACAAATAAACCTTAACTGGGTTTAACTGAATCGAAAGTGTAAAGTATAACCAGGTATACATGTATTACGCTTATTCAATTTTTAAACATTGACATTTCGTGCATAATTATGGCTGTTTATTAAAAGTTTGGGACCAGTCCCCAAAGGCACAGCGGTGTTCATGCCATGTTGGATCGCACTATCTATCATGTCACACTGCCTGCTTTAAGATATTGGGTTGCTTTCGATTTGTCCGCGGCAGCGTCCTTGGGAAGCACGACGTGGAACCGGGCTATGATTACAAAGCAGTATATGAATAATTTGAATTGACTTTTGGAGTCTTTCTCTATTATGGGGGATGAGTACTGAGTCATTTTTAAAGCCCTGGTGCGGAGGAATGTGTGTGTGTGGGGGTGGGGGGGGGGGTCGGGGGGTTGTGGGTTGAGGTTGGATGTAGGAACAATGGTATGCGTGATCCTTAAAATGAACTTCTCTGATCAACAGTGCAGAGAAATTAATTAGGCTTAATGAAAGTCGGGCAGCAGAGCGTCCTGGATGAACGTCTCCTTCCTCCTCTCCATCACTTTCTCATTATACCTCTTTCCATCCCTCTCTCTCTTACTCTGTCTCACTCTCTCTCATATCTTTGGAATACAATTACAGTGCATTCAGTGATGGCCAGTAGGCCTAAACGCTATCCAAAGTCACTCAGAAATCTGTAAACAAAGAGCTACTGTGGCGTGAGGACAATAGACAATCTACAAACAGCTCACACACATGATCTTATTACCTTCCAGAGTTTTCTTTGGAGCTTCTATCCTTGCCAAATGGACGGCATCTATATGGAGAGGCACCTCAAGCAATCAATGCTCTTTTTTAATTCTCGTCACTTGTTTCTTTTTTTTTTTCTTTCTCTGTATCCGTGTCTTTATAAGACACACACACAGGTGTAATCATGGACAGCAGTAAACAGAAGGTTCAGATGATCATAATGACATGTTACAAGCAGCAGTGATGAGAGAGAGGGGGGGGGGGATGGATACACGGTCCCCTCTGAAAGTACTGGAACGGCAAGGCTAATTCTGTTGTTTTTGCTATACATTGAAGACATTTGGGTTTGAGATCAAAAGATGAATATGAGACGACAGATCAGAATTTCAGCTTTTGTTTCCTCATGTTCACATCCAGACATGTTAAACAACTTAGAACATGGCACCTTTGGTGGCAGAGCACACAATTCTTTAGTGAGCAAAAGCAAAGGAAGAGATAATCTTATAGTAAATTAAAATAAATAACACTTAATATTTGGTTGCATATTCCTTGCTTGCAAGCCCAATGCTTGTGCAAATGGCTTTGATAGATTTTCCCTCTTTTTCTCAGCTTCAAAATGGCTTGCTTTTCTCCCGTAGACAGCCCTTTGGTCTTCATGTTGGTTTATCCTTTTTTTTTTGCTTTCTTTTTTTTTAGCAACAAATGCAATCTTCACAGGCAAAACCTTGGACTCAAACCAAGAGTCAACATTCAGAGCTATTAATTCTTTAAACAATCAATTTAACAGGGCACACCTGGGTAACAAGAAACACTGATCAGTCATGTGTTCCAATATTTTTGATCGGAGGTGTTAGATTAATCTAGATGTAAAAAGTTTACACCCCGACAAACCCCCCCCTCCCCCCCCACACACCACCCTGCTCTTAATGTATCCTGCTGCCTTCTTGAGCATCAGTGAATGTTTGCACCTTTTCTAATAGTTGTGTACGAGTCCCTCAGTTGTCTCACTGTGAACAGATGGATCTCAACATCATATAGCCCACTGCTGGAAAGGGGTCAAATATGCAGAAGATGCTGGAAAAGCAGATGTAAATATGAAGAAATGAAAGCTGAATTTCTGACCTCTCATCTCATATTCATCATATTCTCAAACCCAAATGTCTTCAATGATATAAAAGTGCAGTAATTCATGCAAATTGTATGATTGGAAATCGGTCCAGTCGAGGTTTACATTAGTTAGTCTTCTTATGTGCAAATTTACACACACACACTCAGGAGCACTAGTAGGCTATGAACGTTTTTTTTTTAATTGTTTTTTTTTTTTTTTTTTTTTAATTACAGGAATTCGTGAATGCACAAATCTGTTGGTATCCAGCTTGATAAATGAGGCCAAAAGCGTGTGCGTCTGTGTGTGTGTGTGTGTGTGTATGCCTGTGTGTGTACACAAAGGAAGGACTGAAGTCACACTGCAGTAAGTGTCCTTGTCCTGAGTAATCTGGACTTCTCATGCATGATAAGTGACACTCCATAAACACACACACACACACACACACACACACACAAATCTGTTCCAATTGCTGGTTCACTGAATTTTAAGGTGCGCTCTTGCAAATTATGCAAACTAGAGCAATGAATACTGTTGTTGTTGTTGATTATGTTGTTTTGAATAAATGACCATAAGCAAGTTCAGCATAGTTTAGAATTCAAATGAAACATTCACAGTTTCGACAGAAGCGAACATTCTGATATAAATTATATCACGGCTAACTTGATATTAATAACTTTTTTTTTTTCTTTGATTTTCTAGGTTGCCATTTTATCTCACACAAACAAAAGTCAAAGGGAAACAAAATGCACCTTCATTGTAATTATAAGGAATTCAGAACTTTTATATGGATCTATGTACCTAACACAAAATCTTTCAAATTTGCAATTGTGGTTCAGTGATATTTTGTCATATATGTAAATAAAAATAAATAAATAAAAGTGCACTTTTCCCTATATGAATAAATGAATAAATCATAAAAATAAAAATAAAAACATTTATAGCATGCACTGGTCATCCACAACTTGTTATGTCTTAATTTAATGTTATTTTTCTGTATTACTTTTCCACATTTTAATATTTCATATCAATCTGCAAAATGTTAATCATTTAAAACAATGCCCTAAATAAGCTGTTTCACATAACAGATGATGCTCAAGAAGGCAACATGATACATTAAGAGCCAGGGGGGTGTAAACTTTTGAACAGGATGATTGGTGTAAATTGTAATTATTTTGTTTAAAGATCTTAATTTTTTTTTTTTTATTTAGTACTGCATTTCAGAAGCTACATGTGATATTTACATGTTTCCCAGAAGACAAACTAATTACAGTTTACACCGATCATCCTGTTCAAAAGTTTACACCCCCCTGGCTCTTAACGTATCGTGTTGCCTTCTTGAGCATCAGTGAATGTTTGCACCTTTTGTAATAGTTGTGTACGAGTCCCTCGGTTGACCTAAATGTGAAAAGATGGATCTCAACATCATATAGCTACTGTTGGAAAGTGGTCAAATATGCAGAAGATGCTGGAAAAGCAGAGAATGTTCAGGACCTGGAGGATTTTTCTGAAGAACAGCGGGCAGTTTAACTGTTCAGGACAAACAAGGGACTCATGAACAACCATCACAAAACATAAAAACAGTTGTCGATCATCCAGGTAACAACACACAGTATTAACAACCACATACAAGCGTATGTAAACTTTTGAACTGGTTCATTTGTGTTAATTCAGTTATTATTGTGTCTTTTGGTCTATATGTAAACAGCTAAAATGCCATTTTATTTAGATTTTACAGATTCTGCAAGGCGTACGTAAACTTATGATGTCAACTGTACAGTAAATGAAGGATAAATAGAAATAACAGAAGAGTACCATCCAGGGTGTGTTCCCACATCACTCCCAGTATTCCCTGGACAGACTCACTGAAGATGAAGGAAAAGTAACGCAGGATGTTGGACATTTTGCTCTGAATCACCGACCAGACTTTCAACAAAGAGCTCTCATTTCTCCATCCACTGCGAAGAGGTCAAAGGTCACGGGTCGCATAATTACCTTTGTGTACTTGCACAAAGCAGGGCTTTTTGCGCCAGAGATAGGCTTGATTATTGCTTTGACCTTTTTTTTAAAATGTGCCTTTGTCCGTGTCCCGGCCACAGAACAGGTCAGAGTGGTGTATTGTGACGAGAGCAGTGTAGCTCGCCAGGTTTATCTCCTCAGGTAGCTTGTTTCAGTGACCCGTGACCTCCTGAGGCCACACACGCTCGCACACTGTCAATGACTCCTCGGTGCCATCAATCTGTCAGTCCCTGGTCAGGAAGAAGCATTCAGCTATCTTTTGGCAAGATACAGGATACAGTCTCTCACACACTGTTCCCCCTCCCAAACGGACAAGGGGATGTTCCAGGTGATTGGGTTTCCTAATCTGGGTCCAATCCTTTGTGCACTGAAGCTCATTTCAAGTGTCATATTGTTCAGACGCAACCGAATGGCAAAGTTCTTCGAAGAATTACAAGTTTCCTTCCGCAAAGACTGCTCGAACATAAAGGGTATCCTACGACGCTCATGAAGTCGTAATCCAGCAGCTCAGAGGAAGCTCAATCGAGTTGATGGGTTCATTTAGCGTCTACCATCTCTCGCTCTCTCTGTCTCTCCCTCTCTCTCTCTCTTTCTCTATCTCTCTCTCTCTATGTCTGCATGTGTGTGGACTAAGAGGCTCAAGCTGTGCAAATGTGAAAGAGCAGCCCCAGGGTTCAGCTCCATCACAATCCCATATTTAGGGCCTGCTTAAGGATCCCTCGTATGAAGAGGATCCAGCTGTCAGTTCTTTTCAGAGCTATTCACTGCATCCATGTAGGCAAGAGCAAATGTGTGTTTTTTCTATGTTAGTATCTTAGGTAGCTTGTGCATAAATAACACTAGGGGCAATTTCTACAAAACCTTAAAAAAAAAAGAAAAAAAACATTTCAACCGATCACTATGAGTGCACTGAGAAACGACGTTATAGATAGTTTTGGAAACATCCTTTTTACAGCTTCTTCCATTAAAAAAAAAAAAAGAGTTCCCATCCACATGAACAGCTTTTTCGAAAATATCTTCTTGCAAATGAATACACGAAAACGTACTGTATGTGTACACCATTCCAGTGGTAGTATCTCATAAACTGTTTTATACCATAACACTGTTGAACTCTTGAATAAAAACATTCATTTTCTATAAGCCCAGCTCTAACAGTAGTTCCAGCTGCAACATAAATGACAGGTTTATATTAATGCACTCGCTCAACTACGTTATTGTTTCTATAGTAACAGCTCATTCACAGGGACTTGTTATGGCAGATGCTCCACAATTTCCATCCATCCATACCTCTTATCCTACACAGGGGAGCCCAGGGAACTCGGAGCACAAGGCAGGGGACACCTTGGACGGGGTGCCAACTCATTGCAGGCCGCAATCGCACACACATTCAGACTATTTGGAAATGGTAATCAGTTTACAACACATGGCTTTGGATTGAAGGAGGAAACCGGAGTACTCAGAGGAAACCCCCGAAGCATGGGGAGAACATGCTAACTCAGCCACACAGGGCATAGGCAGGATTCAAACCCCCAACGCTGGAGGTGCGAGGCAAACATGCTAATCACTAAGCCACCGTATCCCCCTATACCAAGGCTAATAATAAACAAAAAAAAGTGTTGTATATATATATATACAATATATAAATATATATATATATATATATATATATATATATATATATATATATTTAACTTTGTGGATGTAATATGGTGAATCTTATTGTTAAGAGATGTTTGTGGAGTCTCCAGTCTTCAGTAAGGAGTCTCCAGTGTCAGCGATTCAGAAACTTTGGTAAGTTTCCACCATGGGTCGTTAGGACACAGGACTTTGCATGGCAAGCTGTGATTTTTGCCCATGCAAAAAAAATGCAGGAAGGAATTTCCATAACATTAAATGTAACTATAAACGGTTAAAAAGTGCGAGCGTTAAGAGCATGCATATTAAGCAGTAGAGAAAACAAAATGCAGAAAAACGCCAACATGGCCAAGAGTTTTCAGAACAAAAGTGACAAACACATGGATTCCTATGTGTATAATTATAATGAGGTACCACTACTCCTTAAAGTTACACTTGAATACAAAGTGTTCACCTGGGTCTTATCCAAAATCTCCCCAAACATGTTATCAAATAAGAAATTACAGAGCAACAACCTGTAAAGTTACAACCTGTTAAGTCTTAGCACATTCATACCACACAAATAATGCAGTGGGCATACAAACGTTGATGCTGTGACTGAGGGTCTTCAAAAACATACAATTTTTCTGTCCACAGTGAAAACAAGTCTAAAAATTCCTCCACCTTGGACAACATTTTTGAAAAGCTTTGGTCTAAGTGACCCAAAATGCCATTTTTTGAAAAATATCTGTCTATATGTGGATGGGGCCAAGGACAGGGAGTTGTCAAGATCTTATAAAACCTCTGCTTTAAAACTCCTGTCAGGTCCGAAAGCTTTTCATATGTTATGGGTGAGCGACTTTCTGTGGGTTGTGAGTACATCCACGAGAGAGTGCAAATGTGTGCTTCCACATATGCCTTTGAGTGTGTGTCTAGATATCCTTGGCAGTCCTTGAGGAAATAACCATGTGTGACAGTAGGGTTAACCTTGAGAAACCTCCCCTACTTCCCTTTTATCCTCAATAGCAGGCAAAGAAATAGGTAATCTAATCCTGCTATGAGCTCATTGAGTTGTCAAAATCTCAAAAGAATCCCCCGAAAATATCTAAACCTTACGTCCGAGAGCCCCTCAGCTTTTGTGTCCACCCGTGGCTGGGGTTGCTGTGGGAACACCTAAAGATATCCGTGAGAGGTATTTAAATGAGAATGGCATCCTCGAAAGTGGATGAGGGGATCTTTTTTCCCTTCAATCCCTCACTTCTTGCTCTGATTTAGCTGGTCAGCACGCATTTGGGTACGGATGACTGCATGAAAAAAGGCACCCCACCGTCACCCCATGTATCAGTGCCTCAGAAGATTAGCAGATTCTTTTGCTAGGACTAATCTGGGGATGGAAAAGGGACAATACCTTCCCAGAGACAGAGTGGAAAAAATAGGAAGGGAGGAGAAGAACAGCTTCAGTTCTAGCCTTCCTATTCATCCTGAGCAGTTCCGTCTCGTTTTGCCCAGCCCCCAGAATTGTAGGAGAATAAATTCAGATCACAAACAAGAAACGCGGGCTAACAATTGCATACTCATATGAAATTGCGCAAGGTATGAAAATATGCAAATGGTTAAGGGTAAGGTTAGGGTAAGGCAATGGCTTTGGGAAGTCGTAGCTTTTACTTCATTTCTATGAAATCTAATGATGGTTTTGCTTTTACAAATTTCATGTATGACTGGGTTCAAGGGGAGGTTATAAGTAAAAGACTTCAAATGTACCTCACTGAATGAGAATTCAGGCAAAATGAAAATTCTGGAACCAAAATAACAGCAAGAAATTAATTTTTATTACACACTTTGTGAATACCCTGCGTGGAAGAACTAGCCCAAAGAAAAGCGTACTTTGCATGTGGAATTGCTTGTATACCACAATAACTGGGATGTGGAAATGCATCTTTTAGGACTATGGTTATAGCCCAATCGTGTTTGTTTACCATTCACATTACATCTTGTATGCTTGGCATATAGGAACAGCAGTTGTTTTAAGAAAACATTTAGGTATTTAATTGCTTGACGATATAGAATTGGATGGCTCCCACCTCCCTATATCTTTAAAAAACCTGGCCCTTGTTCTATCTCTGTTGACTGTTTCTCTAGCACCAACTGGAAGGCTACAGTCAGTATAGCCAGATGATGTGATGTGGGTCTTCCACCTTTATTGGGCAAACCACTGTTTGGTGGTCAGTGGTAAAACACTGTAGTAACGGTAAGTGACTGCATATTTTCAAATGCAATGCTGCTATGCCTCAGCAGTTGTGATGAATTATGTGCATCATGGTGATGCCCTGATCTGGCAAGAAACATTTTAGTGCTTGCATAGCTGCATCAACGAAGCAGATGCTATAACCTTCACAACTGTATCCATCTGCTGTTGTGGTTTCTGAAATTCAGTTTCCTGGGAATCCTGTGATGGCTAAATATGTTTACAAGTGACTCCGTCTATTTGAGTGAATTGATCACTGCCATGCAATGAGTTCAAAAAGTCCTGTTCATTCAATCTTGCAGTGCGCCAAAGACGTGTCCAGGTACTAGTGGCAGGTGGCACAGTAGGTTCTTGCAATGGTGTTTGAGGAGCAACTGTGCCTCCATGTTTGAGATACAACCCACACTTACCACATTCTCTACCACTGCAGCCAGCATGCCTGTTCTTTTATCAGGTCATACCTTAAAAGTGCTTTTGAACACACCTAAGAATTCTTAAATTGAATTGATACATTGTGGAATAGCCCAATCATGTTCTTTGCCAACTGTATTAGAAAATAGTTCAGACATTTGGAAGATCAGTTTGGAAGTTTTGCTAAAGCAGCTTTAATACCAACCTCCAGCACATTCACTGCCCTCCTGCATTATGCTCTGATCATCCACAGGCATACATCATACATCCACAGGCATACATCAGGCTCTGGCTCCATATGCAAGGCAGCTGTACCGAGTTACTCCATGTTCTGTACTTCATCACACTGTTGTTTTGTTGCTATCAGATCTTGCATTTGGTTCCTGCCTGCTGCTATTCCTTCTACTTTGTGTTTCCAGTGCAGTAAAGGTGCTCACTCTTGCCTTTGCATGGACTGAGCAGTCGAGCTTTCTGCCTATTTCTGCCCCTGCTGCAACCTTGTAGCAAAGGAGCTTACCTTTTTTCTTCCTAGAGGCTCAGAAATATTTCCATAGCCACCAAGCTTCACATATTGCTATCAGCATTCTGTTGCATTATCAGCATTAAGCCAACTGCTATAATTGCTTGTGAAAAAAAAATGTTCCTAAACAATTTAGCCAATAATCATGTTCATCATCAGGTTCCATCAGTGTCTGGCAGAACAAACAGCTTGCCATTGTGCCTTAAATACAAGAAGTTGGGAGGTACAATGATTCACAACAATTTATGAAATAGTAATATTATGAAATTAGTCAGACCATGTGTCTATTTTACCAACACAGGCAAAGATGGCAAGAATAGTAACACCAAGGTGTGTGGCAGTGCACTCTCATTTGACAGTGCAGGATTAACATTAACAAAATTAGGATTAGTAGGGTATATTTAGCATCTTTATATCCTTAACTCCTTGGCAAGATGAGAACTGGAAAGAGGATGAATGTGACATAGCAGGGTACTTTTACAGGCTACCCACATGGGGTCACGGTCACGGGGTGATGACTTTGCTATTTGTACTTGGCAAGTACAGTAAATAAGCACCCAAGAATGCTCCAGTAGTTCTGGAAACCATCATGATAGGCTGGAGCATAAGATAGAACAATAAGAAAAGAATGAAATAGAAAACTTTATAACAAACAGTGTTTGTTCATCTGTGAGACTTACAATATTATAATCTTTTCATAATATTTAAAAAAAAGTCTGAGGTTTTTCTGTCACATTTTCAGCAGTTTCTCTCAAATGGTGGATGAAATTTCATTACATTCATAATTTTGTTCTACTTCAGAAGGATTCCGCTGTGGATAATGGTATTCCTAACCACTTTGATATCTTTTTATTTCCTCTTCCAGCACTGTAGAAAGTCAAAAATTTGCTCATGGCAAACTGCTTGAGAGTTTGAACCTGTTTGAACCTGCCTTGAATAAGATTTGAGTTTTCTTTTTTAGATACCTTAATGAGACACAATAAATAAATAGGACTGCTTATTTGAGCTCAGTTGCTCTAATTAAGGCTGTCTTGTAATAGGAAAACACAGTTAAATGAGTATGTTAACAAGTAACATTAGACTGTTTATGCATATGTGTTTGGACATCCTGCTGCTTGGAATACCTCAATAAAATTCGCTTAAAATATTTTTGGAACACTTGAGCTTATTAAACACCGGCCTTGCAATGTTTCTCCGTGTCCGGTTCCATCAGCATCAAACTATGAGTCTGGACAGAGGGAGAGAGAGGGAGAAAGAAAGACAGAATTGGAGCCAGGACGTCATAACAAAGCAGGCCGAGTGAATGCACACTGTGTCTAACGTGGTTAAAGGGATCAGATCTTCAAAGCTGCCGTCCTCACACCCAGAAGGCAGTGTTTCAGCCTCACAGTGGTCAAACCCAGCGTCATATGGTGCAGCTGTCTGTGTGTGTATGTTTCGCTGCCACTTTGTGTGTGTGTGTGTGTGTGTGTGTGTGTGTGTGTGTGTGTGTGTGTTTTGGATGGCATGCAAAGGAGCCACTTCTCAGTGGGTATCAAGTTCGTTTTGGCTATGGAGCTTGGAGACTCATTTGCTTTTGTTCATGGCTCATTGGCAAATGGGGTGGATTTGGATACTTGACGACGCATTATTAGGGTCATCTTTACAGCATGGCTGCACCATATTATATATATATATATATATATATATATATATATATATATATATATATATATATATATATATATATATATATATATATTTTTTTTTTTTGTATTTTTTCCTGCCGTCTTCAGACAAAAAATGAAACTATCTCCTTCATGATAATTACAATGCCGTCTCGGCCATATCCTGAACCATATGGCCGCGTTAGGCATCCAACAATCTGTTCAGACTTCCACTGATGTTTTGATCATCTGTCATCCTTCCCAGGCCTCTGCTTCACTTATTTGTATAAAGATCAGGAAGGTGAGAAACTGCACTCTTTCACATGGCCTGTAACATTGGTTCCATGGGGCCCAAGCACTCAAAGTTGCACTGTTTGGCGCTGATCATTAACTTGCATTCCAGTGGCTACGAAGAATTTTGTAATAAGAACAGGAAGGTGAGAGTCTATTCTCTTTCTCAGGCCTAAAACATCAGTTCCCAGGGGCCCAAGCACTCAAAGTTTCATTCTTTGGCACAGATCATCAACTTGCATTCCAGAGGCTATGAAGAATGGTCAAGTCAATTTTTATAGTCATAATCTTTGCGCCGTCTCAAGCCATTACTCCTCAGAACGATGCTGGGATTGTGTTCTCTCTCACTTCTTTACTGTTTATCTTGTAGGCCTGATGTGGAATCCACATCAGTCGCTTTGCATAAAAGCATCTGCCACATGACTATCACATGCTTCATGTCGATGAAAAAAATACGCAGGACAACATAAAGTGTAAATCATCCAGAAAAAAATATTTTTAAAAAGTCAGCATGTGAAATATTAGGCATTAGTTAAAAGTTATGGTAGACATGGCTACTACGTTCCCCATTGTAACAATGCATGCATGGCGGTATTTGTTTACGTTGCCATGTGTCGTCTGTTCTCTTTTCATCCTCTCTCTGCCCCGTCCTGTAATCGGATTGTTGCCCTATTGTGTTCACCTGTTCTGTGTTTATCCTTGATTAGTTTGTCTATTTAGACCCTGTTGTGTCATAGTAAGTCTTAGTATGTTTTATTGTGCATTTTTAAGTCTGAGCTGTGTTTCTGAATTTTGTATTTCTTTACACTTCCTGGTTTTAAACCTTGCATGTTTTTCCCATGTTGTGTTTATGGATTATCCTTTAATGTTGCCTGTGTTTTCACCTGAACATTGATGGACATTGATTATGATCCTTGGATCGTCCTAAACAAAGCCTTTTGTTACTTGTTTAAGAGCTCTTATTCTGTTTAAGTTCCGTTATAATATAGAATGGAGACATCAGAACAATTTCAACCCAGTTTTAATTAGCAAAAGGTGCAATCTGTTCTGTCATCTGTTTTACTTGTTAGCAATATATATATTTTTATATATAAGAATAAAATATGTGTGTATATTTGGCATGCCTCTCACCACATTCTCTTTTACATTTATTTTTTTTTTATTTTGTATTAGTCATACTTGACAGAAGTGCTGTTCTGAATACAATGGATTTTGCAAAAGTGCTGATATTGCTAACAAGAAAATCCTAGCAGGGAAAGAGGGGGAAAAAACAGAAATTCACTACAAAAACCCTGGCATGTATTGTTGAGTGAGACAACTTTTTCTTTTTTTTTTCAGATATGCGGCAAGCAATAATAAGAAAACAGCAAGGCAAAAATTCAAATCTGCATTCATATAGTGCATTAGGTTAGACGCTGTGTTGCTTTTAACTGAGTCGGTCCTGACCATGTCATTCCATTAGTCACCACTTATACACACTTAAACACACAGCTGATTAGAGCCAGGGCCTGGACGATTAATGAATACCTACACAATGAATGCAAATAAGCTTCCAGACAAAGTAAACATGAACAATCAGGCTGCTTAGCACCAAGATGGTAAAGCAATTAAAATTGTTCAGTCATGAAAATATGATTTTGAGTACAAAGTTTGCACTTAAAAGTCTTGGGGGTTTGGTGACAAGCTCGGTTTCTAGGGACCCAGTCCCCAGTGGGGGTGGTTTGTCAGGTCGGCTAAGTGTCTACACACATAATCACACTGATGGACATACACACATGCTCATACCACACTTCCCCCTCACCAAAAATGTTACGAAGGACTAAAAACTGAACATTCCTGCCCCTGAAACAAAAAACAACCCTCTCCTTCAGAGAATTATATCTTATCAGCTGTCAAATTATCAGCAATGCACATGTATCATGATAAGGATTCCACCCCACACCACTAGAGGTCCCCATCACTAACCTACTAACCTAGGTTAATTAACTCACCTGATTCCCATCACTTCCTCATATAGGGACACTATATAAACACTTTTCACGAAGTCTTGCCATCTTTATCATCTGTAAATCTGGGATTTTTGATCTTTCAAATATCAGCCTGTTCATCATGTCTGCAAACAGCAAACAGTGATCATAGAGCTTACTCATTTTTCATTGTAAATGGTCATATTTATTATTTGTGTTGCTGTCTTTTAGTAGAAATGGAATGAGATTTTTCAAGGTAATGAGATTTAAAAATGCTAGACCGTTACTCATGGTTGAGATACAGTACATGCAAAATAGAAATATAGTTCAATTTAGGAAAATAGGTGTTTTTTAGAAAAAGAAATTAGTATAGTACAATAATAGTTTTCTTGCACGCTGGCTTAGAGATTAACATGTTTGCCTCGCACCTCTGGGGTTGGGGGTTCGAATCCTATCTCCGCCAGGTGTGCGCGGAGTTTGCATGTTCTCCCCATGCTTTGGGGGTTTCCTCTGGGTACTCCAATTTCCTCCCCCAGTCCAAAGACATGTGTTGTTGGCTGATTATTTGGCATTTCCAAATTGTCCGTGGTGTGTGAATGTGTGTGATTGTGCCCTGCAATTGGTTGACACCAATTGGTCACCCCCGCGACCCTGCATAGGATAAAGTGGTATAGAAAATGGATGGATGGATGGATGGAAGAGCTTTCCCAGGCCACCACACATGCTGTATATACTAAATAAATATCATCAATAAAACTTAAATGGACAAATTCTATATACTTTGCAGTTAAAGTCACTCTCATTACAATTCCTATGAATGTTACATGAGATTAGGTTGCAGCATTTTAAAATTCATACAAGAAACTGATATGAAAGGTTACAAGCAGTTAAGGTGAGCCTGAGGGCTGGAGTTAGCAGTTTTATGAGAGCTTTATTTGTCATTAAATCAACAAAATTGCTTTCATTTAACATAATTTTTGCACGAGATTAAAAATTGAACGCACCGCTTCTATGTTTTATCTGTTGGAAATTTCCATTACATGAAGTCATGTACCATATGGTCTTAATTGACGATTTGGTAAAGATTTAGATAGACAATGAATTCTTTCCAACTGCATACCAGTGATTGCTCTATAAACAAGAACTTTGGGTAGTCCCAAAAAAAAAAAAAAAAAAAAAAGAAGTAGTCTGAATCTTCTGCTAGCTCTTTTTTTGGTCTACTTCCTTCTCTGTTTCTGCATCTCTTTCCTCTCTGCATTCTGTCACCCTCCTCTTTTTTTACGTTTCCCAGTCTGTTTTTCGTCACCTCCCTCCCCCCCCCCATATGTTGCTCTGGTTTGTGTCACGGTGTGCCGGTTCGTGTCGTCAGAAGGTATGATTTTACCTCAGCGAGAATGAGCGGAGTAATTGAGCTGGACAGAGAGAGAGACAGGGAGAAAAGGGGGACCCAGAAACGCCTGTAATCTATTAGTTTTGGCTGTAGTTGGTGGATTCTGGCTTTTGTGAGCTTAAGCAAATAGTACATGTACTTGCTGTTGTTCCTTCATTCATCTTTCTTTTTATTTTCATGGTACTCATCAAACAAGAAGAGAATCTAGCTATCTAACTAGCATGCTAGTTTGGTAGCTGTGGGTAGCTGTAGCAAACAAGCTGGACAACATGCTACAGTATTTTTATTTTTTATTTTTTTCAACTGTATTTTTGGAAAATGACATTTGATGTTATTAAGTGTAAATTACACTGTAGATCTGGTATCTTCTTCACTACCTAGCTAGCTTGTTAGTACATGGAGTTATTAAGATAAAGTTCATCTGTTAATGAATGAAGCGTCATACGTATACATACTTTTAACCTTTTATAATGTAGTCACGTTTAATGATGTGGAGTATCTGGAAAACAAGTTTGTTATCACTTACGTTATAGCAGCTATAAACAGTCGTTCTCTCAAAAAAAAAAAAAAACTATTTTTTTCCCCTCTCAACCAGAAAGTTGTCTCTCGTGAAGACTTTCTATTGGAGTTGTTACTGGATCTCATCATTCACGAAGATTATAAGGCAGCAGTTCAGTCCTTCCATGTTCGGAAATTTACTTTCTTCATCTTCTCCTTGCTTGCAGTCGGATCTACAAAGCTTTCCAGTCACCCAGATCATTTTGAAATGTTTAGTAGTAGTAAGTCATGGCAACTGGAAGCGTGTTATATTGGAGTGGACTTGCTGAAACCACCACACACTAGCGTGTGCTGATTGACCTCAGCATGTTAGGAACGCAAGGTCGCTTGTGTGAGTGCGGCTTTTTGTTTCTCTCTCTCTCTCTCTCTCTCTCTCTCTCTCTCTCACACACACACACACAGATGGTGGCGATTAAGGCAAGTAATGGATCGGAGAGATGGATAAGCCAGAAAGAGACATAAGCAAATTTCAGCCTAGTCTTTTTTTTTTTCTTTCTGTGTATTATACAGCAGAGTTGTTGAATTCTCAAATCTGGTTGGTCAGCAGGTGTTGCTGCTGTAAGATAAGTGATAACAGGAGCTGACTTATTTATTTATTTATTTATTTTATGACGTCGTTCATTAATAAATAAACAACGCTTAGTTTTGACAAGTTGTTGCGGGATAAGAAGACAACTTTAAGACATGCTGTTATTGGAAAAGAATCAACTTCAGAGTGGTCGTTGATTCATTTCCTATTTTTTATTCTTTTCTTATTAAAGATAACAGTATATAGGAGCCTTGGCCTTTCTACTTATAATATACTTATATAGTCGCAGCAAGACAGAATACATGTGTGTGAATGAGAGGGATCCAAGTGGAACAGTGAGGTTACAGGGAGAAGAGATAAAGAAGGTGCAGGATTTTAAGTACTTAGGGTCAACAGTCCAGAGCAACGGGGAGTGTGGAAAAGAGGTGACGAAGCGTGTGCAGGCAGGTTGGAATGGGTGGAGAAAAGTGTCAGGTCTGTTGTGTGATAAAAGAGTACCAGCAAGAATGAAAGGAAAGGTGTACAGGACAGTAGTGAGACCAGCGATGTTGTATGGTTTGGAGACAGCTGCACTGAGGAAAAGACAGGAGGAAGAGTTAGAGGTAGCAGAGCTGAAGATGTTGAGGTTCTCTTTGGGAGTGACAAGGATGGATAGGATCAGGAATGAGTACATCAGGGGGACAGCACATATGAGATGTTTTGGAGACAAAGTTAGAGAGGCCAGGTTGAGATGGTTTGGACATGTTCAGAGGAGGGAGAGTGAATATATCGGTAAAAGGATGCTGAGGTTAGAGCTGCCAGGCAGGAGGCTGAGAGGAAGACCAAAGAGGAGGTTTATGGATGTAGTGAAGGAGGACATGAAGGTAGTCGGTCTGAGAGAAGAGGATACAGGGGATAGGGCTAGATGGAGGCAGATGATTCGCTGTGGCGACCCCTGAAGGGAACAGCCGAAAGGAAAAGAAGAAGAAGGCCTTTCTACTTATATATGCATTTGTATGTGTGTGTTTTTTTTTGTTGTTGGATAGATGTATATTTGTATGTTTTAGTTATTTCCACGTTGTATCGTACTTGTTTATTATTGTTCCGTTGTAGTTGCGGATTGTTAACTTGATTAATGTCTTGCCGTTTCTGCTGTTTGATGACGCTGATAGTCGATATGCCCAGCGATCAATTGGCTCCCTGCGATTTAATACAGTTCACTCGAGTTAATTTATTACAGAACCGTAAGTAAAGACAGAGGCCTCTGGGCTACTGAGAGCCCTCGGAGAGAACAGACGTTGAAAACTCCTGTAGATATTTATAGATTGTTTCAGTAGTATTTGAGGGAAATATTAAAGAAAATCAGGCGAGGGTGGGGGGAATGAACCTGCAGTAAACAGGAAGGGTCTGCAGTAAACAGGAAGGGTCTGGAGAGACTAGAATAAGCTGTTTGTCAGGGAATGAAAACTCAAACAGTCGATAGTCATTTGGTGTGCATGATGTGCTCTTAATGTTAAATGAAGGTCAGCACTTTTAGTCTCCTTCTATTACTTAGGAAGTGTAGCAGCTATTCATCCTTTATCTATACATAATATCTTCATCTAACCTCGATGGACAGATCACTAGCCGGAGCACCTGGCACAAGCACATTTCATGTCTAGGATATTCGATATATTGATTCGTAGTTGCCTAGTGGATAAGCACGTTCAACAAACAGAAAAAAAAAATAAACAAAAGTACTGTGTATTGTCTTTTTTTTTTTTGCGAAACAAAAAAACAGGTTAGCTATGTTTAAAATGTACATGCTTCCCAATGGTGTGACGAATATTGGGATTGGATTCAGGAAACATATACATAACTTATATTCATGGTACATATAGTCGGTCAATAAATAAAATATAAAATGAAAACGCTAGCCGAACTCGAATACTATCTTTTACGTGAGCTGAAAGAACAGAACACACAGCAGCTCAGCTTTAAGTGTTGGGCAAAGACTTGCTGACGCAAGAACAATGTGCTACTTTGCTATACTAATTTGTTTCTCTTAGTCTGTATTAATGTGATTAGAAAAACTAGCAATGATTACTATATTATATTACATAGCTACCACTTTTTTTTAGCCTAGTCAGTTTTAACCAAAACGCAGGACTGAGCAGGATATTGGCGATTTTATTTGTTCGGTGAGTTACTACTGTATGAATGCAAAATGAATCAGGTTTGGCGTCTATTTATGCTAGGTTTTTGCATGCTAAATGAAAACATGTGAGTTAAATGTGTCTTTGTAAATAATTACAGAGCCCCAGCCTTGGACGTCTCACCCATGCGATATGTAAACTTAGCTGACAACAATGAACTTTCAATGACTGGAATAAAATAAATAAATAAAAAGGTTTGAGTGGTTCATGATGACACATGAGCTGGAAGTCCAGGTTGCGAGATTACAGTAAACACAAGCTGCTTCTTCCAGTGAAATTAGGCAGTTCTTGGCCATGAGGAACGAAAATTACCAGACTCTCTGGTCAGAATTTCTGGTAAGCCTAACTATTACCTTAAACATGTGCCTTACTCGGCTCAGGGTTGATTATTCTCATTTGAACTAATTTGTAGACAGATTGTTTACTTACACAGAAGAAAGGGTTTATACTGTAGTGGATCTGGATGAACGTGCACCTGAATAACACACACCACGCATTTTCTAGTTCTTTTAGATCTTCAGACAGCAGTTTTATTATACTGCACACTCACTAGCCACCTGCTCATTCAGGCAATTATCAATCAACCAATCATGTGGCAGCAGAGCAAGGCGAAAATACAGGTCAAAAGCTTCATTTAATGTTCACATCAAACATTAGAATGGGGAAAAATGTGATCTCAGTGACTTTGACCATGGCCAGACAGGCTGAACTGAGTACTACTGGGATCTTCATGAACAACATTCATTTACATTTCACAGCATTTGGCAGACACCCTTATCCAGAGCAACTTACATTTATCTCATTTATACATCTGAGCAGTTGAGGGTTAAAGGCCTTGCTCAGGGGCCCAACAGTGGCAGCTTGGCAGTGCTGGGGTTTGAACTCATGACCTTCCAAGCAGTAGCCCAACAGCTTAACCACTGAGCTACCACTGCCCATTCACTACAGCAGTGGTCACCAACCATGTTCCTCGAGATCTACCTTCCTGCAGGTTTCATCTCCAACCTAAATCTTATACACCTGTTTTAGTTGATCAAGAACTTCTTAAGGCAATGATTAGATGGACAGGTGGAAGTGATTATGGTTCTTCAGGAAGGTAGATCTCCAAGAACAGGGTTGGTGAAAACTGCTCTAGAGTTTCCAGAGAAACAAAAAACATCCAGTCAGAAACATCTTGTTGATGAGAGAGTTCAGAAGAGAATGGCCAGACTGGTTCGATCTGGTTCGACAGGAAGGCTACGGTAACTCAAATACCCACTCTTTACAACTGTGGTGAGCAGAAAAGCATCTCAGAACACATATCTGAGGCTACAGTGGGATGCATAATGGAGCGTAACATAACATAACAATGTGCATTAATGAGGAATGATGAAATCATGTTTAAGAAGAATAATTGAATTTAATTGTAGTAGTACTTTTGATAAATAGTGCTGTACGTTATGTTAAAGTGGTTCTTCAGACTGTAAAGAGCCCTGAGGTATTGTGTACAGTATGTCTTGGCTTAAACATGTAGTTCCGCACCATGCCAGATTTGTTTGCAGACCTGCGTACATCGATGTGTGTGTTGGACTGCTTCTCCTAGCGTTTGCCCCACAGGGTGGTACAGATGGCATTACTTCAGCGGTAAACATTTTGACAGAATGCCTCCCAGCATCCTCTCTACCTCTACCCTCGCTTCCTTTCCTCTTCCCTTCTCTCTCTCTCACTGTCTCTCCTTCAATCTATCACACTCCACCTGCCTCCCTGTACTCTATCTATCTACAATTATATGCAAAAGTTTTGGCACCCCCCACCAAATGGATTGACCTTTTTCCACAACCATATTTTTAAAAAAATGATGAACATAAAAAAATAGAACTTAGTACACCACCTCTGGCAAATATTACAGCTTGCAAACACTTGTTCTTGTTTTAGTCATTTTCAACCACTCTTCCTTGCAGGACGCTTCTGAGATATTCTTGGGCCATCTTGCATGCCCAGCATGTTTAAGATCTACCTACAGATTTTCAAGTCAGGGAACTGTGAGGGCCATTCCAAAAGCTTCAGCTTGCATTTCTTGAAGTAGTTTGTTTTAGATTTTGAGGTATATTTTGGATCATTGCCCTGTTGTAGATGCCAATCCCTGTTCAGCTTCAGTTTCTTGACTGACTGTGTCACATTTGCTTCCAGAAATTGCTGATATTTACTAGAATCTATTCTTCCACCTACCAGCCTGTCTGGCACAGTGTTTGTTGTATTTTAGAAACTGCTGGTCTCCTGGGATTTTCACACGCAACAGTCTCTAGTGTTTATGCAGAATGGGATGAATTACAAAAAAAAAGCATCCAGTGAGCAGCAGTTCTGCAGGCAGAACTTATCTTATGTTGTGATGTGGTCACAGGTAAGGTTTCCTGCTGATGACTCTTCCATGCAGATCATGTTTGTGCAAGAAATGCTGTACAGGACAACAGTGCACGGCCGCTGCTTCTGTGTCAACGAAACCATCCTGCAGGTCATTAGTATCATATTAGGAGGGTTTTGCTTTGCCTTTCTGCCCAGTACATGTGGACAGTTCTATCTGAAAGCCTTCTTGGTCTTCCAGATCTTGCCATTAACCTTAACTACCATTTCGTAATGGCAGAATGGAATCTTAATGAAAACTGTGAGCTGGAAGCACTATAGATCTATCTATCTATCTGAGAAAGACAGATTGAAAGAAAGATAAATGAAGAGAAAAAACACTGCTGTGCTATGATGGATGTTGCTGACCTGGCGTTCAATATTCTGTGTGTTAGCAACATAACCCTCTTGTTGGGACTGTCATCACAGACGTCTGGGAAAATATATTTCCTCCATTTCTCACATTACTGCTGGATTCCTCCTCGGTTCCTCCTTGCTGTGTGTGATTTATACAGCCTTATCCTGAGTATCTCATCCTCGTGGTAAGAAATGATAGCGCATTGTCTGCTGTAATTTAAATGTTTGGTGTTTGACAGAGATGAAGTGTCCTATAAGCGGACTAAAGCTCCTTCCACTATTGATCTTGGACTGTAGCCGGCTCAAAGGCTTTGTGTGTGTGTGTGTGTGTGTGTGTGTGTGTGTGTGTGTAAGCCTTTGGTGTGCTTGCAAACTCATGAACCAATTTGTAGACCCATTCCAAATATTTCTGTCCTCTTTTATTTTACTGTGTCTATCTCTCTAGCGCTCGCTCTCTCAATAATTTATCTCCTTCCATTTTTTTTTTAATCCTAATGAGGACCATGCGCTCTTATCACATTGTAAACATGTTTTTGTTCTTTTTTTCTGGCAGTTAGCTTAGCCACTCAGACATCTCCATATTATTTTGACTTTGTTAGGAAAGAAAGATAGAAAGAAAGAGAAAGTGGCGGAGGAGAAAAATATAATTAACAAACTATCTAAATATATAAATATTAACAAACTATCTAAAGAAAGAGAAAGAAAGAAGGAAAGAATACAGATGCAGACAAAAGTGAAGAATGGCAGAAAGAAAGAAAGAAAGAAAGAAAGAAAGATTCCAGGGGAGAAAAATGTATGTCATAAAACAAAAAATAAATAAATAAATAAACAAAGAAAAAATTGTTAGGAAATAAATAAAGAAAGAAATTAATTCTAGGGGAGCAAAAATGAATAAAGGTACATTCAGGAATCAATTAAACAAACAAAAAACAAAAGAAAAAAGAAAGAAAGGATAAAGATCGTAGAAAAAGAAAAACTAACTGGATGCAGTGTTTCCTTTAAGAAAGAACGCAATGAAGAATGCAGATGCAGACAAAAGTAAAGAATGGCAGTGAGGAAAGAAAGAAAGAAAGAAAGAAGGAAAGAAAGAAGGCAGTAGAGTTAGAGAATTTAAGTGGAATTTAAGAAAGAGATAGAAAGGCCAGAAGAGGTGTTTAAAGGAACGATAAAATAAATAAAAGATATTAACTGTATTGAACCTCTGCTTCTGTCTGTCTCTTCATTCTCTCTCTCTCTCTCTCTCTTTCTCTCTCTCTCTGTGTGTGCTGGTGAGAGGCAGTGTGTGAGTGTGGCACTATTGAGTGAACCTCATTATCTTTGCCATCTCTCAGTCATTAATCATAGAGCAGAGCTCAGTGTGTGTCCGCCACCCACACCAATCACACTCACTTACACACTTCACATATTAAATACCACTGCAACACTAACGCAATAAACACACAAGAAAAACACACAGGAGCGAAATGAATGGAGGTTTTGGATTGGAGTGCTGATGACTTTACATGGGAAAATACTAATTAAAGGACGACACGTCATACATTTTATCCCTTTATAGTTACATTACATTCGTAGTTTACGTTGGTTTCATCTGTGCTAGTCGTCCAACTTGCTAGGGCTGGATCTATTTTGAATTCCAAGGTTATGGAAATTAGGGAAATACCAATTGGAAAAACGGCCCACACCTGAACCTCGTAACTATTTGCTATTCGAAACAAACAAACAAAATAAGCATGTCTCTATACTGTTTATTGTATAATATAGCATTGACACGGAAACATTTCCGAGGCAGCCAACGGCCGTTTTTGTTTTGTTTTTCAAAATTTACACAAAAACAGAAAGATGAAAAACCTCTTTTAAGGAGACCACAGAGATGGTGGAGTAGTCCACCTGATCTGCCGAAATCTGCCTTCACAGAGCTGAAAAGAGCAGGATTAGAGGTTAAAGCCGAAGTTTTAGCGCTTGGCTTTATTTTCTTTCCTAAAGAAATCCCACACTGTAGGAACTGATTTCGTGTCGGGGAAAGAATGAGATCCGAGAGGAAAAAAAAAAAGATTTCTCAGGACTACTTTAGATGGTTGAGGGTTCTTAATCCAGATCGAGGAACCCTCTAGTACCTTTATCTGTCTCTGAATGGCTGAGTTAAGCACAAGAGAAGTGAATAGGGTTTTGTTGTTGTTGTTTTAAATTTATTTTTTAATTGAATTCATATAAGAATTTATTAGCATTTAATTATTCTGTTTTAAAAAAAAAAAAAAAAATTGGTGACAAAAAGATAAGGTAGTCACGGAACGGACTTTTTAGCAACAAGACTGAACTTGTTTCGTCTCGTAACTATTAATGGATACATCAAGTATGACGTGTCGTTCTTTAATTCTTTTTTTTTTTAATGTGTAATCATTGGTAAACAGCTGTCGTATGAAACACTCCGTGATCTGCTGTTAATGGAAAAGAATCAACATTAAAAAGCTTTCCTATCACGTCTTTCGTTTTCAGTGCTCCGTCTGTATCCGCTCCTGTCCTCCGAATGCTCTGTTATCCTACTGTGATCACCTATTCTGTGTTTGGCTTGCCTTCTTATATCCTTCACTTGTCGTGAAGGATATAAGAACCCCAAGCCGTTGTTTTCTAGATCTCGTTGCTTTTTGACCTGTGTGCGAAGTTCTTGACTTATGAATATGGATTATGAATATGAATATGATTACTCTGTCTGACGCCTGCTGTGATGTCTGCTTGTGATTCTTGGATTTGCTCTACATATTATTTATGCACTTGCATCCTGCTTGAGTTGTTACCATGAAAGCATTATATATTAAGTGCATTAATATAAATCTGTAATTTGAGTTACCAGAACAGTCAAAGCTGCTGTCATAAAAAAAAAAAAAAGACTTGACACCTTCTGACCAATCAGAATCGAGAATTCAACAGCACTATGGTGTAGATTATATCAAAATATAATATTATATAATATAATATATATCTCTATGGACATTTCACAGCTCACATTTCACGTTATATTGCACTCTCTCTCACACACACACACACACACACACACACACTTCTATAGATTAGCTCAACCTTTCTCCCACTCTCTCTCTCTCTCTCTCTCTCTCTCTCTCTCTCTCTCTCTCTCTCAGCTCATCCCTGGCTCATTAAATACCCACTAATTTCAAGTGTATTTCCTGAGTTAAACTTCTAAGTTCTTCTCACTTATTTTTTTTTTCCACTCTTCTCACTTCCTCTCAGCGTAGTGCCCAAACACATGCATAATGCATGCATCTCTCATTAGGGTGATTGTGGCAGGAAAAAAAAAACAAAAAAAACATTGCCAGGCTCGCGCTGGGGTCTTTCTCCTATTCGGAAAATTGCGTTTTCTAGGGCTTTTTTCTCTCGTTTATTTATCAAAGGTCTCTCACACAATCAGCCATCATGGCAGGCTGTGGGGAAACAGATGTTTACTGATTAAACGTGCCAGGGTGGCTGTATTACGGCCCATTCAGCACGGAGAAAGCACAGGAAAAGCTGAGGGGGTGGGAAAAAAGAGCTGGAATGAAAGAAAACAGCTGACGAAAGGCAGACCAGTAATGTCGTTTGATTGTTACGATTGTTCTTCAGGGGAGAATCGGCCCTCTTCATCCATTTCTTTTCCCTTTTCTTTCAAATTTAATGTAGTACTTATCTTTGCCAAACTGCTTGGGGTTGGAGAGGAAGAAATCTAAGAGGATGTCTCGAAAATTGGGTATTAGAACTGTACAATCTGATATAATATACATATCCATCCATTTTCCATACCTCTTATCCTATACAGGGTCACAGGGGAGCCTGGAACCTATCCCAGGGAACTTGGGGCATGAGGCGGGAGACACCAAGGACTGGGGGCCAACCCATCACAGGGCACAATCGCACACACTTTGGACAATTTGGAAATGCCAATCAGCCTACAATGCATGTTTTTGGACTGGGGGAGGAAACCGGAGTACCTGGAGGATACCCCCGAGGCAAAGTCACAGCGCGGAGGCGGGATTCAAACCCCCAGCCCCAGAGGTGCGAGACCTTCCAAGTTCTTTTAAAGTCCATATCTCAAAGGTCTCTAATACTTTCATCCAGCTAATGACTGTACGCTATATATCTATAGAATGAGCTGAGTTTGGAATCCAATAAAATGAATCAATTTAGGGGAAAAAAGATCAAGAATCCTAAAAAAATTCCAATCTGCCGTGAGCTTTTCATGCTACACAACGCGGCTAGCACTATGGATAAGCGAGCAGACTGCAGTGTTAACACAGTGTTAACCCTGCTGAAAAAAAACCCCCAAACAATAGAAACCGTCACAGAAATTCTAATGGTTTCCACTCCAAATACCATTACAAACCATCAGCTAACCATTATAACCATTACCATTATTGGACCTTAATGGGATCCACTAGACATAACATGCCACCAATAGAAGGCAACAAATTACTAGTAGAGACCATTACAGTTTCTATTAAAACCAATACAATTCCCATTATAACCATTACAAATTCTATGAGGCTTTCTATTGGTTTTTTTTTGGGGGGGGGGGGGGTTTCAGCAGGGTTGAACCTGTATCAAAAATATATCAATATGCAAAAGTTATGCAAGGTCTCGTATAAAATGAAGCGTCTAGTTTACCTCCCTGGAAGGTATGAACTGTAAATCCAATTTGAAAAAGCATGTTGAGGTAAGTCTTGCTACTTCGCTAACATTAACTAGCTATATTTAACCAAGCTAGCCTGTTTTCTTTGCTAATGCCAGGTTAGATTACCATCAATTCTAGTAGCTAACAGTATATAGCTAGGTAGTGGGTCAAATTCTAGCTAATATTTTACTTCGGATTAATTCATTAGCAAACTACATCGCGTTTGTCATGCATACGGTATAAGTAGCAAACTTACAGAGATGGAATGATGTTTTCAGGCAAAACCAGTTGGCACAGTTGCTTTAAATCCTGTAAAACTTTTAGATAAGTAGTAAGAGTTTGTTTTTTATATGAAAATATTACAATAACTAGGCTACATTATTTGGCTAGTTACTCAAATACGTAAGTTCAACCACGAAAAATTAAAAAGTCACACTTGGCAATCAGTCATTTATTTTTCTCGTATTTCTATTTTACAATTTACAAACTAGTTAAAAAAAGGACCATAAATAAATGAAATGTACCTAAATTCATTTCTTTTTTTAAAAAAAAGAAAGAAAGTAAACAATGGCATTATATAGATAATTGCAAATAAGCACATTGTTAATCTACACAACTAGATTAACTGAGCAAAAAAACAAAAAAAACAAAATAAACAACAACAAAACAACATGATTTGTTAGTTTGATTCCCCAGAATTAAACTACATTTAAGAAACTTGGCACAATACATTCTATAGCTCTCCAACTCCTCCACATTCCTTGCATATTTCCAATCAGGAGCTCCAACTGCAAAACGTGAGGAAGAAAACTTTTTTCGAATGGGAATGCGTGTTAAACAGACAGACAAGATCGTTGGCTTTCATGAAATGTGAACTGTCAATTTTTCCCTCTTTAAAAAAAAAAAAAAAACAACAACAATAAAACATTCCTGTGGTAAGTTTAAGGTTCACGTGTCTGTATTCCAGTTCCCAGAGCCACAATTGAAGTGTTAGCGCTGTTTGCTAATCCTCCGAGTCGGAATTTAGCTTAGCAATCTGAATTCGTGACGGCTTATTACTCCAGAAGCGTTAAAAAAAAAAAAAAAAAAAACTCCAGTGACTTCCTCGTGGCTAAAAAAAAAAAATAGAAAGAAAAAAAAAGCTAGCAAATGTTTGTTTTCTTTTCCAGCAACTCTTCTGTCTTAGCGTACTCTCTATGTCTTCTTTAAGTTTGTGTTTTTGTGTGTTCCTAAGAGCAAGTGTCATCCTTCACAGAAAAAAAAACAAAAACATACAAACACACACACACACATTTGAAGCTGTAGAGTGCATCCAGCTAAGGCTAAGCAGCTAGCATGTGTTCTGTTGCTAGCATCCATTCAGTCGCTAGTTGCAGACAAAACAAAGCTCTTGGGGGATGTGCAAATTATCCATAGCCTCTTCTCAGCTTGTTATTATTTGTGTCTGGAAGCTTTTCTGCGTCGAGACGAATCTTGAGGAGAGCTGTAAATACTTTTTTCTTTTGCTTTCGCTAAAGTGGTGAAGGATGTCGCTACAATGCAGAAACGCTGAGGTGACCCTACAGAGAAAACAAAATGACAGAATGTAAGTGAAATGGATGCTTGAGGTGTTTTCAATACACAACGGCTAGGTTTAGTGCTAGCTAGTAATCCTCAGAGAACAGAGCTGAAATAGCTGCTTTGCTTTGTTGCTCAAGGGGGAAAAAAAAATGGTTCTCCTTTTTTAACCCCCACTTTTTTTTCTATCCTATTGAATAACACTATAAGTATACCTTTGTCATCATTCATTTCTCCCTCTCTGAATCCCATCTTGAGGACTGTATAAATAAGTACCAGAGGAAATAGAGCAGATCTCATAAACAACGGAATAGCGCTTACCTTAGTTCCATCCAGCTTCCAGTGAGTGGGAATTTCACAGCCTGCCGGGGTTGAGAGAGTGAGAGTGGAAAAAAGGAAAGAAAAAAAAAAAAAAACAACCCATAGAGACCAAGCTGGAGAGAAAAAGACGCAAGAGAGATCTCAACTCAGAGCAGTGTTCTCTAATCCATTGGCACGCATGACTTGCCAGCCAAGTAGAGACAGATATTCCATTTCAAAGGGGCGGAGAAGCCTTCACATGGAGCCAGAAATCCCAGAATGGAGAAAAAAAAAAAAAAAAAAAACTTCAGAATGTCTTTTTTTTTTTTTTTTTTACTTTAAAGCCGCAGTTTTTCAATCTGGACGATGAAATGGCACGAATTGGAACGAAGTGGAACGAATCCAAAAAGTTCTACTTATTTACATTTACATACATACATACATACATACAAAAAAAAAAGAGAGAGCATGCCCTCAAAGTTCCAGCGTGTAGCAAAATGCACGACATAGTGAAGAACGTAGTTTCACAACACCACGGAAGGAAGGGAACGAATCCTCCGATCGAAAGGTGATCCAGGGGTGGAAAAAAGAACGAAAGAAAAAAAAAAGTGCCATTAGCCGTCCGTCCTTGTTCTCGTTTTGTTTTTTCGAATTTTTTTTAAAGTGCGTAAATGAGGATGAGGTAAAAAATGGAGTTGTCTTTAAAAAAAAACGAAACGAAACAAAAACAAGGGGGAAATAAATGAGTTATAAGAGTGTAAGAGTTCCCGATCAGACTGGAACCATCCTGTCCTGTATCTGCTGCATCTGGGACAGCATTCCCTGCGCGCTGCTGAGGATCTTGTCCTGGTGCGTGGCTGACGAGATGCCTATCCTTGTCATGTCTCTGTTGGATGGGAAAATAAAGAAGGGGGTGATGAGAACATAACCAAAAGCACTATTTGGTAAAGGTTTCTGCAAAGCATAACGAAAACCTGAAACCAGAGCTTTAAGTTGTGTGTATGTGTGTTCCATAAGAAGCTCCACAAGCCGTTCGAGCTAAACCGAAAAACTAGCGGCTGACATTCTACACTTAGGGGGGGAAAAAAATACTATATATAAAAGCCTTTACATAGAAGTGTAATGTTTTTAGACAATAAGTCAAGACAATGCGGTGGCTTAGTGGTTAGCATGTTTGCCTCGCACCTCCAGGGTTCAAGCTTCCATTAATTCCATTCAATGTATTTGTATAGGCTGTTTAACAATAGACATCGTTACAATGCAGCTTTACAGAAATCCGGATGGAGATTTATATTTAGGTCCCTGACGAGAAAGCCAGAGGCGACGGGGGCGAGGAAAAGCTCCCTGAGACGACAACCGTGAGACTCAAAACTGAGGATGCATCCATACCATTTTTTTAAAAACAAGTACAAGTCTGCGTAACGAGTTTTTCCGGTGGTCATTACTGATAGCGAAACGAGTAAATCAATCGGGGGACGTCACTGAACACTTTATTTAGCGCTGTTTATGTTTCTCGGTTTGCATAGTGGCCATGAAAAGCGCCATTTTCTATCTAACGGTAGCTAGCCGATTTTTAAAATTAGCTAGCTACATTAGTTAGTCTTGGATCGAGTAAGGAACTGGCACTGGAGCTGAGCGGATTTTGTTTCACTTCGTAAGTAAAGCGCGTTTTATTATTTTAATTGCGGAATCCCTCGCTCGTAAGGACCCCATAGTGGCTGATCGTCAAGAACAACATACTGGCTAAGAGCCGTTGTTTTTTACTAGGGTTATGTGTAGACATTTTTTTTCTTGCTTGCGAGTAATGCACTCTTCATGCTGAGTTTTATGTTTACGATGTTTCCGCAGGTTGTTCGCGTTGTTGGAAGAGGCCGTAGTCATTAATCGCACCATCGCACCAACAGCCACTCTCAAGCAACACAGCCTAGACGTGGGCCTCGGTGCCAAATTTTCATGACTTACTCTTGCGTCATGTGCACTACCGCCTCTGGAGTGGTGTAGCCGGCGGCGGTGAAGTTGTCACGGTAACGCTCCATGTTGATGGCCGTTAGCCAGTCAGACACGGTGCCCAGAGGAGAGGAGAATTCTGGACTGCTCGGCTCTAGGAGAGTAGTGTTGGGTCTGGAAAAGACAGAGAAAGACTGAAATGTCACTTTGCTGCTTGGGAACGCTCCATTTTGGGGGAAAAAAAAAAAAATTCATGGGTCTGCAATACTTACAGCTAAGTATTTTACAAAGTTACAGGTTCATAGGGGCACATAAAAGTTTATAACTGCACGCAACAGTCTTTACTCACCACGACAGAGCTATTACAGTAAAAACCATCAAAGTCATAGCCAAAATCTGTGTATTATATTTATTGTAATGTACGGTAATATAAATATAACATAATGATCCAGGGATTTATTGAATGTTTCTCGATGAGCCAATGCAAGGCCTTATACTAACAGTCTTAAGAGGAATATGATCCTGTAAAAAGAAGTTTAAAAAGATAAAACCTGAAATACCCTCGATCTTTTAGCACAACAATTAACTTTAGTTAGTGTGGTAACAGGGCACCGGACACCTTTTGATCAGACATAATAGTTGATTCCATAGTATACCTTGCTATTTCTCCTCCAGTCCTCTTTAGCGTATTGGGATTACGGATTAATTTGTCCAACATATTGACGATTTGGCTAAATTTAGGTCTCTCAGCTCGCTCTTTTTGCCAGCAGTCCAGCATCAGCTGGTGGAGAGAAATGGGACAATCCATTGGCGGGGGAAGCCTGTATCCCTCTTCAATGGCTTTTATGACCTGAAAAAAAGAAAGAGGACAAAGACAAAAAAAAAAAAAAAAAAAAATGAGAGAGGGGGAGTGCTGAGAAAGCTGAGAAGGCGAAAGGTCACAAACTGGCCTCCTTTCGCATCTCTGAATCAGCATGTTCTCGAAAAAGGTCTCGTCACTCACATCCTGGTTGCTCATGTCCCAATATGGCCGCTCGCCGTAAGACATCACCTCCCACATGACGATCCCGTAGCTCCACACGTCACTGGCTGAAGTAAACTTCCTGTACGCGATGGCTTCTGGTGCTGTCCAGCGAATGGGGATTTTTCCACCCTGCGATTGATAGGTTCCCATTATTTCCTTTCGAGAGACACAACAAACACGTGCGACGAGGTTAATCACACACACCCACATGCACACACACACACACACACACACACAGACATGCAAAGCACTACGGCACTATGGGTTAGTAACAAAGAAAGCAACAGCTTGTCGCAGGCAGACTTGCTAAAAGCTCTGTTGTCCACACAGAACACGGCAGCGTGGACGTTTGCTGGCATGAACAGCAATTTTACACGGCTTCCTTCGGATTAGTAAGGCTTTATAAACTTACTCGTGTTGTATAAGCTGCGTCCGGGTCCTCCTCCAGCACCCGAGACATGCCGAAATCAGACACTTTACACACCAGGTTGCTGTTGACTAGAATGTTCCTGGCGGCTAGGTCGCGGTGGACGTAGCTCATGTCTGAGAGATACTTCATTCCCGACGCAATTCCTCGGAGGATACCGACCAGCTGGATGACTGTGAAGCGGCCATCATTTTTCTGCACAGACAATGGTGGAAACAGTACTTTTAGCATTGTTAATGTTACTAATGATTCAAACTTTCAAAAGGTCAGGTTTAATGTTAGACTCACCCTCAGGAAGGCATCGAGGGAGCCGTTTTCCATGTACTCGGTGATGATCATTACAGGTTTGCCTATGAAGAAAAAAAAAATACTTTCAGTTAAGGAACTAAAAACAAAAGTGTTTTTTTTTTCTGTACACGATTCAAAAGCTAGTTCAATTTTGCCTCCAATTTTGCCTTAATGTAATTTAATGTCATTTCAACACAGGCTAATCCAATCTTGGTCGATAAAATCAAAGTCTAATGTTACAACTAACTATTTAACTCTACTAGCACTGAGAAAACAACATGCTAACTTGTCAGATGTGCTACATAGCGAATTTACCTCAGTCAAATATGGAAATGATTAAAAAATAGTTAAAAATAGTTGTAAAAAATATCATTACTTATGAAGAAAATCTAGTAGGGTTCAGGTCAGTAAGTATTCAGTTAGCAATCAGTCTCCACTAGCCTTCAGCAAAATGCTAATGTTACATCCTGTGAATAAAATCTAGTAGGGTTCAGTTAGCAATTTATCTCCACTCCGCCTTAAGCCATATGCTAACGTTTGAAGCCAGTGTTTGAAACAAACATAAACTCCATTTTGAAGGAATACAATGCTGCTGCAGCTGTAATACATCTTTCTCCCCCGCTTCTGACCTCGCTTTCTTTTTCCTCTTCCTTCTACTTGCACGTCTTTGCTAGCACTACTTCATAACTAGCAATCAGCGAACCCATCTGCTCAGCAAACACTATGTTGTCTCAGCCAAAGGCTCCACAGAGGCTGCCTCATGAATGGTAATCATCTCTGCCACGCATAGACAAAATGCAGAAGAGAAAAACTCATCAAAAACCTTGAGAGACAGAGAGAAAGAAAGAAAAAAAAACACCCCGTGCACAATAAGCAGTTTTTCATTGTTTCGTTAGCTGTCTGGTTGCGTAACTGTCTCTACTGGAAATGCAGAGAAAATGGGCTTTTGAATGAAGAAAAAGTGCTCGTATGTTGCTCAGAAAGTTTGTTGTGCTTTGTTTAGTGCGCTTTGAGTGACACTTCCCAATCAACAGCCTTCTTTTCTCACACTTTCTCTATCTTATGTGCATAGGTGTTATTTCCCTGCTTTTCTCTCAACATGTTTGTTTATTGAATGCATCCATTGCCGAGGGGCGATCTTGCGGAATTACGTTCCCAATCTTTTCACTGAAACGGAGAACAGCAGCGTTGATGCCTTTACAATGGATGACAATCACGCACACACACACACACACATGGGCTCTCCACCTATGAGAAATCATTACGGTGGAAAAGCTGTGGCTTCATTATGCAAATGCAATCTCGCGCTGCCGCATTTAGCGCCATCTCTGAATGCCTCCTTTAGGGACGGCTGGCATCTCCCACTTTCCCTCTCTCTCTCCCTCTTTCTGTCTGTTGGAGGCTTGGGGGCATTTCGGTGCTTATTTATTCAGGACACTTGCAGTATCATTAGTGATTTAACACATTTAATTGGCCCTGTTGGAGATGGAAGGACCACCATTATTCGCCGGCAATAACAATCAGCTTGAGCCCTCTTTAGTCAGGCCATGGTTTTTACAAGGCCTCGTACCGCCATTAATAAAACCAACAGCTCTCACCAGGCCAACTAGCCCAGAGTTAAAAAGGGCCAAGTAGGGAAGCTAAGCTAAACACCTTCTCGCTCTTGCTTTCTCTCTTGGAAGTGTAGAATCTTGTCAGTGTGGAATCCCAGCTTCCTTCAGGTTCAACACATTCTGAGTTGCTTTTCTGCTCACCACTGTTGTATAGAGTAGTTCACTGAGTTACCATAGCCTACCATAGCTCCTGGTCATTCTCCTCTGACATCAAAGTTGTTTTTCAAACAGTAAATGGGAACTAATTGCAGGTAGGAGCTAAAGGTGTGAATGAGGAACTGAAGAACTGTCAGACCATATGCGCCATAGGATTGGTCTGAGGAATCAATCGCACCAATCGTTTTGTTTTGTCACTCTATGGCATAGTATCTACATTACATTTACAGCATTTGGCAGACACCCTTAAGACATACCTACCAGAGCGACATACAATGATCTCATTTATACAACTAAGCAGTTTAGGGTTAAGGACCTTGCTCAAGGGCCTAGCTTGGTGGTGCCAGGATTTGAATTCACAACCTTCCAATCAGAAGTCCAACGTCTTAACCACTGAAAACCCGTCTTCCTCCAGGTTCGACGCCTTCTGAGATGCTTTTCTGCTCACCACATTTGTAAAGAGTGGTTATTTGAGAATCGAGAATGTCACTTGTTGCACTTTCACTGGAATCAGGAATAAGAGTCCTGGGATGAGTTCTGCAGGACTCTTTTATGATTACAGCAGCAGTTCACTTATTCAGAAATATACTGTACTTTCTCCTCAATGAAACGTACTGTAAATGTGCTACTCTGGCAAAAAAAAAAAAAAAGTGTGTCAAACGTATAACAACCGTTTATTATTTGTAGAAATATAACCAGCTCAGTATGAGTTATGGCAGAGAACAGATGTCAAAACTTTTTTGCTTAATTCACATATACAGGCAGATACTTTCAATCAACACAGCGATACTAAAAGTTGTGATGTGATACCTGCCAGTCTGCCAAGATTCCGGGGCTGGCAAAGAAGCAGCCACTGGAAAAGACGAGCTTGATTTTCATCAAGGTGGAAAAAAGGGAGTATGTAATGGAGTATGTAGTTTTATATATGTATACTTTTTTTGTTTAAGCTGGGCGCCAAATGGTGATTACGATGCACTGGGTAATTTAGAACATGGAGCAGGAGAACAGCACTCAAGGGAGCTTTCGATGCCAAGTGCCAAGCCAAACCCTAAACTTGTAAAAATTTTGGGAATGAAAAAGCCTGAACTGTCGACTGAGCAAACCGAGTCCCAGTACTGACAGGTGAAGGCTTGAAATGCCTCCAAGGCTCACACAGACTTGAGAATTAGATCTGGATCGAGTTTTATGACGCTTCATCCAACTGTACTCACATTTAGTGACGACTCCCTCAAGGCGGATGATGTTGGGGTGATCGAACTGGCCCATGATGCTGGCCTCGCTCAGGAAATCGCGTCTTTGCTTCTCCGTGTATCCAGCTTTCAGGGTTTTGATGGCCACGCAGATCTCTCGTTTCCCCGGCATCTTCAAGCGCCCGCTACACACTTCGCCGAACTCACCTGCGATACACGCCACACTGGGTTATATAACCGCGCCACAATACGCTGGTTTTTCAAAGACCGTGTTGTATTTAGAGGACGCCTTTTTTTTTTTTTTTTTTTTGCGGCAAATAAAGCGATCGGAACATTGTGAAATCTGAATGGGACACAGCCGGAGGGCTTCTTACCGATGCCGATGACCTTTTCGATCTTAATGCAGGAGGCGTCGATCTCTTTGGCGAATTCGCGCACGGCCTGGTTGGGGTCCTCGTACGTGAAAGGGTCCACATAGATCCGCACCCCTGTGGATAGATGGATGGATGGATGGATGGATGGAGAGAGAGAGAGAGAGAGATGGAGGTCGAGATGAATGCGAGAACTAACAGTAGTGCAGGCAAAAACACAACAAATGGCAGAGACATCTGTTTTCTATTCACGCCACCCTTTTTTTTTCTTTTTTTTTTTTGCTAGCTCCTGTCAACACTCGTTTCTGCATCCCCTTTGTTCCTTTTTACTCATCTTCTCCAGCAGAGTCAGTGTGTGTATGGATATGTTCAGCCAGTGCTCGCCTTATTACCTGGGTGTAGGTGTTTCTCTTCATCTGAATCCTGCTTGGCTTTGCTGTATTTACTCCTCCTAGACAAACAAACAAACAAAAAAAAAAGACCTGAGCATTATTTTTCTGATAGAAATCTCAAATTTATCACACACACACACACACACCATTTTTCACACTATTCAGCCCTTAATGAGGCAATCATGCCAAAGTTTTCAAAGCTGACAAACAAAAGGTGAGCGAGAGACATAAGAAAGAGAGAGAGAGAGAGAGAGAGAGAGAGAGAGAGAGAGAGAGAGATGCAGGAAGGGGCCGAAACATTCGACCCTATCCAAACACACACACGAACATGACCAATTCCCCTCTCTCCCTCAAAGCTCCAGGGTCACCTGGTCTAAGCAGCAGGAGTTCCAGTACACACACACACACACACACACACACCCTCACACATACATACACACCCCACTGTGCGCAGGGTCACCTGGGCGAGTCAAATCAACCTTTTCAGGAATGCGACTGTGTTGTTATTGTTTCTTCGCTGCAGTCTGGCGTTGACAAAAGCCCCCCTGAGGTGGGCGGGGAGACACAGAGAGAAAGAGGAAGGGTGTGTGTGTGTGTGTGTGGAAAGAGAGAGAGAGAGATAGTATGTGAGGACAGGGAGGAGGGGACGATCCACAGGTAGAACAGGAGAAGGAGGAGGCCAGGGTTTAACGCCTGAACGCTCCGGTATGGCCTGAAACAGCCTCACTTGTGTGTGTGTGTGTGTGTGTGTGTGTGTACGATCCAAAAATTTGTGTCGTTCTTTAACTAATAAAAAATCTAATCATTGGCAAAATCCTTACTCAAGATTCTTCTTATTTACTAATAAAGTCAATATCAGGTGCTGGTTGCCAAGCAACAACTGAAGATGGATACAGTGTTGTATTCCTTTTATTTATTTATTTATTCTCTTGGTGGTGTGCTCAGGCTTTGTTGGATCCCGTCATGTCGACCCTCCCAAACGAAAGGGTGAGAAAAGGAAAGATAGCAAAGGTGTTATCTTTTTGAAAAGGGACAATGTCAGGAAGTGTCTAGTGGGAGCTTTTTTTTTTTTTTTTGGAAAACAAAGGGCCCATTCATTAGGGATGTGATTGGAATTTAGGACACAGGTGATTATCACCGCTGATAAACGCTACGGTGTTGATCTTGGAAAGGAAAAGAGAAGAATTGCTCACTTAAAGGATACGCAGGAAAGCAAGCTTTTAGTCGAGACGCTTCGGACTGTACTGTGTTCCAGGGTTCATGTACGTAAGGTGGCTGCTGACGTGGAATCTAACGTGCCCACGCAAACAGACAGTTTGACAAGCAAGAGGGGGGAATAAAGAAATATGTTTAGCATGCGGTGCCGGTGACATTTTACCCGTGGGAGTTCTGACAGGAAGATGATGTAAGTAACGGCGGTGAAGAGATCCGTTCTGACCGACAGAGACGACAGGAAGGTGACCAGCGGGAATAAGAGCGAGGGAAAGAGTGATAATGTACCTGCGTCCGATGACGAAGACGGCGATGAAGATGAGCAGCAGAACCACGCTGCCGATAACGGAGACCAGGAGAACCGTGGAGTTCGCTCCGTCGCCGATGATAGGAGAAGGAACTGGGCCGTGGGAACAAAATAAAACAAGCTTTTAATGATCAATACTTGCGCGAGATCGTGAAGCTTTAGCTATCGGTACATTGACGTAACAAACAAACAACATTGTGTTGATGTTTTGTTTTGTTTTTTATTCTCTCTCAGGCATTTTCTTTGTCCTGAGCTAACAAAGCCCTATCTGTTCACAAAGCAGGCTGTAATTATAGACACATCAGCCAGTTTCTTACTAGAAAAAAAAAAAGCCTGAAACTTGACACTTGTCTCATTGTTTGTAAGAAAGAACCCGCTAAGTTTGTTTGTTTTACCCAAACATTTAAAAAAAAAAAAAAAAAGAATGCTGGCGTGTACACACCTGAGTTGGTCATGAATTCGAAAGGAGCGCTGAATTCTCCGTAGCCGGCCGCGGTGCGGGCTCGTACATGGAAAACGTACGAGGTGAGCGGACTCAGGCCTTTAATGTCAGCGCTGCGGGACGCCGTCTTCATGATGCGATAGCTGCGCTCGTTCTGATCCTGATTGCACCAAAAAAAAAATTTATTAACGTACGAAAAAACAACAGAAACTACTCGAAAAACGTCGAATACAATCTTCATGATGATTTATATAAACGTGATCAGGAAAAACACCTATGAAAAACCTTTTCTGTTCCTTATTTACATAGAAAAGTCAACACTTATCAACATTCTTCTTATTCTTCTTATTATTCCACCTTGTTGCTTACACATCCTGAATCTATAATGACTTTATACGAAGCTTTACATGTTAATTCATTTTTATTCGTGAAAAATCATTTAAGGCATTACAAGACGCTCTCAAGAGCAAGCATTTTACCGTAAAGTTAGTTTTGAATATCATTTCTTTATAGTTCAACCACATTTTTCAGTTTAAGATCTGACGTAAATGCAACTATAATCAACATTCCTCTGTAATATCTTTCTAACTAATGATGTGTCAAAATTCATGAATGAAGGTCATCTAAAAAATGAGATTTTCCTGTAGGTTCTGAATGTAAACGGAAAAAAAAAAGAATTGTTTTAAAACTGCAATGTTTTGATGGGTTTCCTCTAGCTAGATGGCGTACAGCATAATGACAAAATTGACATACATCATAATAATAACGTACCAGAAAATGAAAATTCAGGGATTATACATTATATGTGGCATGAAGTGATTGCAGAGTGGGCGGAGCTTACAGCATTTTTTCAAAGTTGCGGTGTTGCGAGGTAACAAAAGATCAAACCTTACGCTGTTGAGTTCGAATCGTTTTATTACTACAGTGCAAAAGAAGCTACAATTTTATTTGATTTTGTTTTCAATTGACGTCACCAAAATTGTCTACCTGTAGCGTCTTGTCTAAAATTTCTCCGAACAGAATGAACCCACGTGATCAGACGTTTTGTTTGCTATGGAAAAGAAAGCACAGAGACCAGGATTCTACACAGGTCTGATATAAAAAAAAACAAGGGGGAAGCTTTCTGTAGGGGAAACCACAAACCACAGTTTTTGAAAAAAAGTGCCTGTCTATTGTTTGCTCTCCCTCCCATGGGTGTAACCGGAATTTGCTTGAGTAGAAATCCCTGGAGCTTTCTTCTGCATTCAGACCACTTTGGTACTTCGAAATCTGCACCAAGGCAAGCAAAGCCAGTGAGATCTTTTCCTCCAAGACCCCTAATGCTTGGTTTGTAGCTGTTGGAGTGGAACATAAGCCTCTGTGTTTGTGTTTATGTGGAATTTTTTTTCGTGTAATCTATCAATCACTCTCTCTTCCCTGCTCTGGACTACCATTCACTGTCACGTTTCCCACAACATTTTTTTTTAAGTTCAGCTATACGTCCCAGATTCAGTGTCTGAATCTCTTTGTGTAGTTCTTAGCCCCCCTGCTATGAAATTGATGATGATGATGATGAAGGGTTTTGATCCTCTCATGCCACCCTACTCACCTTCTCGTAGTACTTGACCTCGTACTCCAGGATGACGCCGTTGGGCCTCTCGGGCTGCTGCCATGCCAGCGACACACCGTGCCGGGTGATGTCCTTGGCCTGGATGGACGAAACTGGAGAGGGAGCTGGAGAAGATGAAAAGAATAATAAAGTGTAACAATAACATGGAGAGAAAGTCTAGAATGCTAGGCGTGCTAACCAAAGAATTTGAAGTGTGACTATTTTAATATTGGTTCCGTTCCCAAGAACTGGTATGAAATTTAAAAAAAAAAGAGTTTATCTTAGTTTTGGAGGTCCCAGGAAGCTAGAGATTCTGGCAAATTTTGGGCTGAAGGTCTATTGCGCCAATGGTGCCAATGGATTTTGGGCTGAAGGTCTTTTGCACCAATGGTACCAATGGTGTGGGTATAATGGGCCAAAAATGGTGCAAATGCCACCAACCATATCTAGATTTTAAGCCTAAATTAAGCCACCATCATCACCAAGTCACCATTATTATCCTGAAGATTGGGTGGTAAGCATGGATAATCACTGATTTGCAATTTGGGACAGACGCTGAGTTTTGAAAAAGACTGCTGTTTAATTTTGTTTAAAAGACAAACATATTAGCCCCATGAGGCTATAAACCATTACAGCGACCGAGATATGTTTACGCTATCGTGCCGAGATGAGCATGAAAAACCTTTTGGAGTGTCGCTTAACGCCAGCAGCTGATCGATGTGGGTTTCGTGTTCCCTGTACGGAGGCTGCTCTCGCCAAGGCGGCCGTTAGGACAGCACGATGGCTCGGTTTTCTCGGAGATAAAGGCGGCGACCTGCAAGCTTTTTATTTTCCTTCGTAACCAGACTTTATTATTGGAAGCAAGTCTGCTGTAATCTATATAGCTTTAAATCCACATTCCAGAGACCATGCGAGATCAAGCTGAGGCTTACGGCCTTTCATTTGTGTGAATGGCTGCACAGAGAGGAATGGAAGCTGATTTGGAAGTGAGGCTCATAAAAAGTCCAGTTGTGTGTGTTGTAAACGCTAGACCGAGTTAAGCGCAACACGGACAGGTGTGTCCACCATTAATGAGACACAAACATACCACGGTTTCACAAACCTTTAATTAAACACCTTGTAAAAGATTTACCACTCAACAATAACAAACTAGGCATCCCAAGCACATGCTTGGTAATGCAGGAATGCTAATGCTAACACACACACACACACACACACACACACACACACATTCAGTTTATTGTCAGAGTAATTGCTTTTGACGCTCACTTGGCAAGCTGCGATGAGAAATTTGTTCACAGTAAAAAAACAAAACAAAAAAAAACTTAAGACTGGTTTTCCATATTTGGCTAGCATCTCCAGCCGTTTGCGCTACGCATGCTACGCATCAACCTCGCACCTAATCATATGAGGACGTTATACTGGTATTCGGTGATCTCATACTCGGCTCTGCATCCACACGAATCTCACTATTTCGTTATATGATGTGCGAGGACATTTAAACCACTCTTATTATTGTATATAAACACGCACACACTGAGCTGCTAGCTATTAAATTGGGCTAGCTAACAAACCACAAGGGCAAGCCCAAAGTGTGAACATGCGTTACTTTATGAATAGTACAGCAGTTTGGCTACATGATTTCATATGTAGATTCCGTGACACACAAACAAAACAAAAACGCAAAACAATTCCATTAAGAGTAAACATTGTTTACGTAAGGAATATCACAGCAATGCGTTAATTACAATTTTGTAGTTGTTAAAGAACGACAACTTTTGATCTGTATAGTCACGTTTTCACTTGCGTTATAGTTATACCCGTTCCGTCACCAGCCTCTCATAATTATACAAAAGGAAAAATAAAAAACGCAGCTTGTCATGTTACCGAGAAAACGCAGAAGTCGTCTGTCGTGTAACGGAAAAATTAAAGTGCTAAAACTGGAGACTCCTTCCAAAAATGCTTAGTAAACATCTCTTCACTTTTAACGTTTAATCAACAGTTAAATAAGATGTTGTAGGTTACATGGAGCGTCTGACCAGTTAAAAGCGGGTTAATTGTTGCTATAGAAACGATAACACTAAGCACTACGGTCCGAGCTGCTGTTAATTGTTACTGTTTCGCGAAGAACATATCCTAATATATCTTATAATGAAGAAAAATGGTGGATTTGTGTCACTCACCGGCCTGGTTGGTGGTGACTGTGACCGAGGCGGCCTGTTCAGGCCCGGGGCTCTGCGGCGACACGCCATTGACAGCCCACACCTGGAAGGTGTAGTTCGTGTGCGCCTGCAGCTCGTTGATGGAGACGCGCGTGGTCCGCAAGCTGAGCTGCTGCGGCGTGTAATGGACGCCGACGCCGCACGGCTCGCACCGCTGTCCGCCCGGGCCGCACCGTTTACACACCACGTTGTAAGTAAGATCCTGTCTTCCGCCGGAAAACGCCGGCGCCGACCACTCCAGGTTCACCGACGTCTCGTTGACATTGGAGATGAGGTGCTGTGGGGCGGACGGTGGCTCTGGTGGAGCAAAAGCGAGCAGGAGATTAGATTACGATGAAATCGCTATAGAGAGAAATGGAGCGTGCTAGAAAAACATGACGGAAAATCTGCATCCACTTCGCTGTCGTAGTTATAGGCTCATTACAAGCTGGCACTAAAGGATTCGAAGCATGCAGGAGATCAGTAAGTTTGTGATATCTAATGCGCATCGTTTCGCCGTGGGTTTTTTTTTTTCTTTCCCAAAGCAAGGATTCGGTGCATTATAAAATGGCAAATTAGATTAGGAAATGTTCCAATATACTATATTTTAGCAGTTCTAGTGTCATCACCATAAACCATCCTGAATCTATTAAACAAAACAAAAAAAGTTAATTTTTTGGACATGGAACAATGAGTGGTGATCAAAGTCATTCCATATTTGCACATTTAGGTCAGTGTTTATTCAGCGCTTGGAAAATGGGAACGAGAGGAAGAAATGAGCGCACAAACCCACACGATCTCATGCCCTTTTATTGTGTGTGTGTGTTTCTGTAAACCGGGCGCTGCTGAATTTAGGCATAATTACGTTTATGACAAACCATCGCCGCAGGCCTTCCCCTCTGTTTGCTCTGTGTGTGTGTGTGTGTGTGTGTGTGTGTGTTTGGGAGAGATCATGAGATGTTCATCTCTATAACCGAGTGGGTGGCTGATAGGAATCTTATTAATACTAATTGCTTTGCCCTTGCGCGTGTTTGTGCCCTGTTTAGACCACACACACACATATGCGCACACACACACACACACACACACTGTTGAAATGAAGCTCTCGCACAAATAAATGTCACAGGCATGAAATATGCTCTGAACCCTAGCCAATACTCGACAAACTCTCCACAAACAGATATGTAACAAAAGGCAGATTTTCTCAGTCTTTCCCCCAAACATCCTACGGATGTTACGACATGCTAGCTGAGCTTACAGAAAACACAGCTCCGCTTCGTAAATAAAGTTAGCTGTTGTACCAGAGAACTCTCTTTGTGTCAGCAGAATTATATTTCTGCCTGCAAAAGTTGTGTAAAATGAGAGACAACTTTCTTCAAACTGCCTTCTAAATGAAAGAACTGTTACTTTATCTCCCCCCCCCCCCCCCCCAAAAAAAAAAAAAAAATTATTATACTGTGGAAAAAGTGGGCTAGTTTACTAGCATTTAGCTAACTGGGTAGCTAACTAAGTCAACTAATATTAGTTAGTGATAAAATGGCTTCAATATGAATAATAGCCTATGTTTTGAGAGTTTTAGGCTACTATTAAATAAATAATTAAGAATGTTTCGATGTAATTCAAGACTCTGATACTGAAATCCCCTGTGACAAACAGGAGCTAGTTTGCTAGCAGTTAGCTAGTTTGGTAGCTGAGTCAGCTCATTTTAGTGCTAGGTTTGCTCATTTCAGTGACAAAATAGCTTTAATTTGAATAGAAGCCTACATTTTGACAGTTCTAGGCTAATGTGGAATGAATAATCGAGAATATTTCAATGTAATTCAAAACTCAGATACTGTAATCCCCTGACACACATGAGCTACTTTGCTAGCAGTTAGCTAGTCGGGCGGCTACATTAGCTAATTTTAGGAGGTGGGGACATTCCTAAATCATATCATATGTAGATTTAAACTGTTTTAAGCGGTAAAGTTGTGGTGATATCCAGAGGTAAATCCAAATGACAGGATATGATTTTTGCTAGCTCAGCAGTTAGGTCAGCTAATATTAGTGCTAAGATAGCTAATGTTACTTTTAATAGTAGCATACATTTTGATAGGCTCCTGGCTCAGAATTAAACCTAATGTCTGTCTGTGACAAAACTTTTCGTTTGATACCAGTTAGCTAGCTAAATATCGTGTATTTTGGCAGATTGGACAAAGGTGTGTGAAAGTTACAAAATACTATTCTTGCTAATCTGTTTTCTTGCTAACCAAAAAATGGTGGATGATACAAATTCCAGGTAAAATGCACGACAGTAACAAAGTTTCGATTTAAAACTTGGTTTCTTTGACGCCGACAAATAATCTCTTCGGTGTTTTTGTTCTGAAAATGATATGCACTGCAGCTACTTTGTGATTTCTCCTTTCTTGAAACCCTATTTAGCCTGTATTATTAGCCGGGCTGGCCGAGCGAGGGTCGAACCGAGCACTTCAGTGGTGATGGACAGCAGCTGATTAAGCTACATTTCAATACAATAAGGCGTGAGAAAGGTTTAGTGTAATGGGGTCAGTCCTCTTTATCCGTCTCTCTCTCTCTCTCTCTCTCTCTCTCTCTCTCGCTATGACTCACTATGATTTCTCTGCTTTTCAAGTCAAAAACAAAAGTGAACGCAAGCAGAAGATACGCATTTAAAAGGTATGTTTAGCAAACGCACTTTTAGAGTACAGCCTAGCAAAGTTTATATGTTTACATTCATTTCTTTCAGCTCACACGCACACTGATAACATCTGTCTCTCCTCGAGAGATCACTGCATCTTTCGACACGCTACAGGCTGTTTAGCTTCTGTTTATCATGTATGCGAGTGTTTTGCTAGCTTCAGGCTCTCTGCTTCAATGCGCCTCAGACGCTGAGGTACATATTATCGTGCGATTTCCTTCACACACACAAACTTCAATACACACTCACACTTGCACTTAAATATCTTGTTTCTATTATAGATGCATTATTTCACAAGGGTCATGGGATTTGAAGTTGATTGCCAGGTGTTTAAGTGTGTGTGGGGAAATGAGCAGAAGGCTATCGACAAGTTGTACACACTCTAAACTAAAAAGTGCAGGGTTTATAAGTCTGAGTTCGCTACCAATGAATGTTCGAATAAAAAATAAAAAAAAGCTTCTTCTTTTTTTTTTTTTTTTTTGCTAATACAATGCAAATCAAAAGACGTTCATTATTAGCATTGATGATAACAGTGCAGTAATATGCTCTATCCATGAGTTAATTAGCTAATTAGCCACATTGACGATCCAAAAAAAATCGATGTCATGTAATGAATATTTAATAAGTGAGGAATAAAACACAACATGGCACAATGGATCAACGCAGACTTTTAAACCCTGCTGTACCTCCATGCTTGTGGGATATATTCATGTAAGAGGTTTCGGATGGGTATACATACGGGTACAGGGCATGGATGCAGGGTCCGTCTCGGATCGGAAGTATCCTTTGTCGCACGTGCATGACGTGGAGCCTTCGCGCACCGAGTAGCTGTGAGGAGGACATTTGGAGCAACCGGCATCGCTAGCCAACGCTCTGTAGTAGCCGATCTTACAGGCTGGAGCGAAAGAAAGAGAAAAAAAAAAAACAGAGAGAAAGAAAGATTAGCATAAATTATTTTGCATTGATCCAGCTCTATTAACAGGATATTTTATTATATTACAACTTCATAGGAGAAATTTTCCATCAGCTTAAGATAAAAAAAAAAAAAACCCTCAATCATCAGACTTTTGGACCCTATTGTAACGCAATACTACTGCAATTCCCTTTCATGTATTGTAAATGTGTTTGTGTGTGTATGTGTTTATGGGGTTGCCAGGTCAGCCATATGGAATGGGGCTGTACTGGAACGCTAAGGAATGTGTTTCAATGAGACACAACACCATGGTTTTATGACACTCTAATTAACAGAGGAAGCGATAGCGCAGGAATGCGCTGCATCATTCATCCTATCACACTTGCCGCACACACACACACGCGTGTACACACACACATGCTCACACCGAATGATCCCTCTCATGTTATTCATATTTACTTTATCTTTCGGTCGTCTTTGTTTTTTTTGTTTTTTTTTACAACAAAGATACACCATGTGCCTCATTTATCAAATGTACAAAGAATTTATCTACAAAGAATTTTTTTAAAATGCAGTTAGTTTCGGGAAAACTTTCGAATCCAACGAGAGCTCTTGAGTTTTACGTAAATTTACTTACCAGCCTCGAATTATAATAGTTGATGATTCAGTCTACTGCAACTGTGTATACAGATTACGGTGTCAAGTTTAAATAGTTTATTTAAGTAAACGAAGGCAAATAAGACTAGGACAAAAGAAATGGCGCCCTATCAAAGAAGTAAGAGTTAGTATGTGTCTCTGGTAGCTGACTCGCTGCAGTGGCTGAGCTGCATTATTGGAAGGTTTAACATTCGCCATTTAGTTGCCATTTCGTTGATTTGAGTGCTCTGCGAGCTTTGCCTTTCATGGCGAAATGTCAAAATCAGCATTCCGGCAAAATCAGCCTACGAAAATGTTTTCCAGCATTTTACTAAAAGTTCGATTTTTCACAAATGGCCTTTTCCATATAAGGGTAAAATTCCCGATGTATAGCATCACAACAATATTAAAAACAATGGCACAAGGACTGATTTTATCCATTTTCCCTTTGCTTTGGGCACCTCACTAACAATCTGTCAATTCTTCAGCTTTTCTTTCTCTCTTTCTTTCTTTCTTTTTTTTTTTAACATGGGAATCCCTCCACAAGACGACCGCTTCAAACTAATTTCTATTAATCTCTCTTTCTCCCTTGTCCAACTGTCTCCTTTTAACCGTGCAAAAGTGACGGCGCCCCAGGGAGCCGGATTAACACCTCTCCACCTTTCCCTGTCTTCTATGTCTACAGCGCAATCCATCCATCACTGTCTGCCCGGGGGCCAATCAACCGCTACATCGAGCGCAATCTGGGACGAAAAGAGATTAGCAAAGTTTTTCTGTCATCCTCTGAAACGAACATGGCAAAAGAACAGCGGGGGACGGAGGGAGAAATAAAGATAGGAAGCTCAGGGTCATGACCTTTAGAGGGTGGCGTGGATGAATTAAAAAAAAGGAGGGAGACAGAGAGTCCATCTGATGAGCTTGAGATCTTTTTAACAGAAACTGAAGGAAAGAGTTAATTGGAGGAGCTGCTAAGGAAGATTAGGTGTGGTGGGGTGTGTTGTTAAGCTTGTATGTCAGGGGGTGTGTATTAAAGGAGCACAACACATTATTTTACAAATTTCCAGATTGTCAGGCCACAACCAAAAAATTTTGTATTCATATCAGTTATGAAAGTTTATCCAGTGAGCACCAACAGTCCAAAGATGTCTATGGAATTTCATTATTGAACCAGCATAGCTTGTCTTCAAATTGGACCAAAAATGGATTTTATTAGTCCGTTGTTGTTTTTTTGTTGTTGGTCTTGGACTACACCTCAAAATATGACTTTAGCATCATATACAGTATCTATTCTACATCTTGCATGTCAAATGCCTTTTTAAAACTTCAATATCTAGATGTCTATTTAACACTGACAAATTATATTGTTCTCTTTGGCATCACTTTATGCCAGCTGTGTGATCGCCCCCACCCCCCCCAACCCCCAGTTCCCATCCCTACATCTTCATCTAATGACACTTCCCCCCAACCATGGTCTCCTAAAATCTCCAACCTCAAGCCTTGGAAAGTGCTGATCTCTTCATTCATGTCCTAATGGAGGTGTAATTAACAGGCACTGGCTCGTTACTCAGGGGTCAGCAGTCCTCATCTCCTCGCCCATAAAAGAGAGAGAGAGTTCAGCAGCAAAGAAAAGACTTTAACACGACTTTTATGGGGTGTAAGGCTTCACCCGATCGCATGCTTGTCCTCCATCAAAGCATGAGACGAGAGTGTTGGGGGAACCAAAGTAGTCCAGGATAATACGAAGATCTTAAAAATCTTAAAACTAAGAAAAATTATTGAAAGTATGCCATTCCTCACTTATAATAGTTTTCTGATTGAATGCAGGTGCAGCACTAAACTGCTGGACAAATCATAAAGTCATTAGCTAGCCCATTTGGCAAGAAAAAGCACCAATGTGCTACCCAGTCTTAACAACCACGTACATGATCATGTTTGTGCCATAGACAAAAATTTTGCATTGTTTCACCTATGAGATGTGATGTTCAGTCCTCGCGTCTCACGTAAAAAAGAAAGTCTAGCTAGCACGTTACACGAATTAATTGGTAAAAAAACAAAAGTTTTGCCGGCAGCCGATCACCTCGAACGATGTGTGTAGTGCAGCGGCGGGGGGGGGTGGAGTTCATAACAAGCTATAGTCAGTCCCTCCAGGATTTCACGATTTTGCGATCGAAGAAATGACCGCAAAATCAAGCAAACTCCACAATATTCTGAGGAACTTGCAATTTTTCAAAATTACCGCAGATTTTCCGCAGATTTGGGGCAAGACGTGTGTGTGGTGTCATCACAACGCACATTCAGCCAAAGCCCTCTTCGATTCACGTGCGTCGAACATGAGTACAGCTAAAAGGTCTCATTTACCAACAAACATCACTGCAAAAAAGACAGTGCAAAACAATTTCTTGCAGTTGCAATTTCGCCAATTCAAGTCATTTTTTTCCCGCAAAAAAAGCACAAAAAACTACACAAGCTTCATTGCAAATTTTGAAAATACAAAACAAAAAAATAAGCCGCAGAAAAATCAAGCAACAATCACAAAGAAACGCCGCGAAATCCTGTACGGACTGTATAGTTACCGTATCGAAGTGTGTCACAAGACCATGAACCATAGCTACATACCAAATGAAAACGTTTTGTTTTTGCGAAAGTCAATAAAGATGGAGCATGTACATTAGCAGCATCGGTATGTCACCTTTGGAATCTGGCATTACAGTCATTTGAAAAATTTAAGCCAGTGATATGGAGATGAGATATTCAGATGTACGAATTTAAAAAAACAGCAACATTTCAATATGTCCAATGTATGGAAAAGCTATATCACAATAAATATAATTTATTAATTTTTAAAAAAAATCATTATTTATCCCAAAAAAAAAAAAAAAAAATTGTCCAAGAAGACGAAACAGGATGAGAGGAAAAAAATAAAGAGGGAGGAAAAGACATGTGCCAGAGAAGAGACCAGTGTTGGGTGGTCTTCAGAGTGTGTATGTGTGTGTGTTTGTGTTCTCTTGGACACTTTGCACTGCTATATCAGTGCCAGATTGCGTTTCTTTTCTTGTTCACAAACACACACACACACACTAGAGTGAGATGATGCCACATGTTTCCGTTTTCCTCCAGGCCTGGAGCCACTCGCTTTTCCAATCAGCCAAGCCATAATCAAAATGCATCTAATAAACTCTCTTTTTATAACACTCAAAAAAAATGTGGCTGAGGGGGAAAAAAAAAAATCTGAAATATTATGATTTGAAATATTAGAAATGCTTGGCCGCTCTCCCAGAAACGAACTATGAAGATGCGAAGAAGGATCCGGGCTTTGTTTTGAGTAATAAGAACAATGCTATACTGGATACTGAAATAACAAGAAACACACACTACTACAGGTCTACACACTGGTAAGTTTGCTCACTGCAGAGAAAGTGTGTGTTCAGGGTTAACGCTCAGCTCTGTTAATGGCTAACGCACTTGTGGCAGTTTTATGACATTGGCTTATCCTTTATCCTTCTTTAGCCACTATACAGGAGGGTTAAGGCACCACACACATACACACACACACACACACACACACACACACTCTCTCTCTTTCTCTCTCTCACACACAGTGTTCCCTTCACCTGTTGGTGTAATCTGAGCACCAATCCAGGCTCAGAAATATATTCATAGACTTTTCACTTCATTTAGCTTATAGCTAATAATAATTTTAGAAAATGCTAGCTGGCTAATTAGCGATTAGCAAATAAACCTACAAAGGGAGCTAAAACACAAATATGCTCACTGGCTTAATGTCTGAGCTTTATTTTATTAGATGTAATTATGTGTGAATCCCAAAAGTGCAAAATTGTAGCCTATATGGTAGATGTAAACAAGCTTCAGTCACTACTTAGGCTAAATACAGCACTATGCTAGCTGTTTCATAAGGAGTTTTTTTTTTTCTTTCTTCTTCCTATGTAAAGTTCCCTTGTATTAACTGAGGCTAGATTATTTTTAGTAGTAATACTAGCTGGTTACTATTACCACTAGGTAGTAATAATATTACAAATAATCTTTATTTCTGTTCCCTGAATCACTATGCTAATTTCACCTCAGTTTGCTAATACACCCACAGAAAGGAGATAATTAGCATGCCTTCTCTGTGGTGTGTGAACTGATGAGCTCATTGATCAACTCTCTCTCTCAAGTTTCGCTTATTAATTACATTTCCAGGGACTGATTGAAATTAGACAAGGCCTTGTGCCGTGCCGCATGCTAACTCAGCTAACTGTGTGTGTGTGTGTGTGTGTGGTTGATGTTGATTGATCTGGCTTTAGCCCCGGTGAGACTCATCCGTCACCGGCGAGCCATCCCTGCTGTCAAAGGTTCTAAAGCTTTAATCCACAGGTATTCACTTATTCATTCATTCGTCCGCCGAGCCGCTCTTCCTTGCTCTCTTTCTTTCTGCTTTTGCTCTGACCAGAAACTGTCCAATGTCTCACAAGTGTAGGGATGTACACGTTATTCATGTTTTAAACAGATACAAATATAGATATGAATGAAAGGTGACATTTTTGCTTTCGGTTTTGTTTAAAAAAGCATGGCCACGCCCACTTCAGGTTTACCAGATACAGATAGAGGCACTGCGTACCTATACAAGAGTTTATCAGGTAAAGTTTAGAGGTAAAGCCAGAGCAAAATCTCCACACAGCAAGGACAAAGCAATAACCTTCACGCGCCACACGCGAAAGCACATCGTTGGCCATCTGTGCCGCGTGTCCTGATGAGTTTGTACGTTACGAAAGCCCCAGAGGAGACGAAGAGGACAGCGGAGTGTATAAAGCAACCCCAACGGCTATGGACTTCATATGGAATCACAAACACTTCCCAGCCTGGGGTCCAGAGCTGATGGACAAGAGGCCCTCCTCCACACACACACAAACACACACACACACAGAGTGATTGACTGAAAGCTGGAGGAATGTCTCGACCCGGCAGGGGGCTGGACTGCAGCAGGTGACAGGAGAAAAAGGAGGTAAGCGGCTTCGGCTCATTGTCTTTCCCTCTATGAGTGATCGACGCAGCTGTGGCGGGCGCATGCATTTCACCAGAGACGGCCATCTCACATTCCTCCCAACTCATTCGCAGCTCGCCGACGTGTCCTGCGTCCACAGTATCAAAGATCCAAAAGCCTCATTTGCACTCATTTTCTCACAACTCTCTCCATCTCCCTCCTCCCTTGTCGGAGTGCCCTGTCTCTCCGGCTGCTTGTTCCTGTTGGTAATTGCTTTGTTGCCTTGGATGGCGTGCTTTTATTTCCCCAACTAATGCACAACATTTTTTGTTGTTGTTGTTTAAAAAAAAAACAAGAGTTGTTTCTCTTCAGAAAATGAGCAAGTTAGCATATTAATCTTCAATCTATTAATTATGCTGCATTCGCTTTAAATCGGAACTTACATCTTCGACCTCCAAAGGAAAAAAAACAAAACATGAACGCCTCCATGTTCGTCTTTTGTTAGCAACACTCTAGCTAGCTAACTTTACAGTTATGTTATAGCTTTAACAAGCTAATATGTCTGTATGTCGATTGATCGAAATCAAATACTAGTACGTACAGTATAACTGATTTAAAATGAAAGTGGTGCTACTTTGTTTATTGTCGATGCTATGAGCAGCCATGTTGATTTGATTTGTCACTTGCTGAACTCAGGGTTGAGGAGACCTTTCCGACTTTCCGAGGTTTTCTTTGTTTTTTCCTGTTTTTTTTCTGTTTTCACTTTGGTTAACAGTTTCCTACATTCCCCTCAATGCTGTTTGACCTGCTGAACCCGGTGCCTTAAAGTGAGCGATGCTGCGGCGCTTTAGTCCTTAAGTTTGTCTAGCTCTCTCACGTCCTCACGTGTACACGTTTCTGCATCGTCTATCTTGAATTCTAGAACTTTGCATCCAACGTTTGATATGCGCTTTTGTTTTTTTAGGCAGTGAAATTTGGGTTATCCCTTATTTGTAAGAGTGTTGAATTTTTTCGTCCTATTAAAAGCCATTGTAACTGCGTCAACTATAACAATATCCCTCTGTGGCATCAGTGTAGCAGACAACCGCTAACTTCTTACAGGAATAACGTAAATACTGGACCAACCAACAAATCTGACACACAATATAAACATATTTAACATGTTTCAGGATGCAGTTTTCCTTTAACAACCCACCGTATGCACAATCTAAAATATCCACTTCATATCCACTGGTACAATATAAATAGGTCTCTCTCAAAACCCCCCCATTTCTCTCCCCTGCAGCGCACGTATTAGTAGAGCACCTTTCCTACAGTAGGTCGCGCTGAGTGCCATTGAATGGAGAGGGCTGTGTGTGTTAGCGCCAGGCAGAGAGAGAGAAATCGAGGCAGAGAGAAGGGCCCTATTGATTCAGCGGGCTTTTGACATGCTAATGTTCTCACTGTCAGCTTCGGTCCCCCTCTAGCTAAGGGCCTTCAAAGAGCGCCAGCTTCACAAAGCAAAGTGTGTGCGTTTGTGTGTGTGTAGTAAGCTAGAGACTGAATAGACATCCTCGCTTTGCAACTAGCTCCTGCCTCCGCAGCAGGGCAAGCTGGATGCCGGAGAAACTAAGCGAACAAGCGAGCCAAAACATACCAGAAATTGGTGCGAACCAATCATATGGAGAACGCGTTCCAGTGTTTTTAATGATTTCGAGTCTCGCTCCGGCGCACACGGAAGTGACCTAATATTGACACAACGTTCCTTTGAGATGTTACCAGCATATGTGTGTGTGGGTTTTTTGTAATAGGTGTTGAGCGAGGTCCTGTACCACTGTGCTCTCTGATTAACGTCCGTCTCCAAATTCAAAGCGTTAAAGCGTCAACGCCAAGGCCACGGCGACTGAGTTACAATCCGTCAGGTCTTGCTTTCAGACGTTATTTTGGGAGCATGATGTGTAAACTCAGATGAAGTGCGTGTTATGCCTGCATGCAGATGTGGGTGTTCATTCCGTTGAACGTCTGGAACAATCCATGGCAAGCTTGTTAAAGACAGGTCACGTAAATGTGCTAATTACAGTATACAGGAGACCAGACTGGTTCCCATGGTGGCTAACACAGCCGGTTACGCTAGTACATCTGCTCATTATTGATGCCACCTTCAAATTAATCTGAGAGCAAGTTTGTGAAGGTATTTTTTTTTTGACACCATCTACAATTTACTAACTGAAGTTAGTAAATAGAACGCCTTCTTCGTTTCTACTGGCTCACAAGACCATGGCTCGTGAATTCACCTAGATGAAGGATGAAGCACTTCCTGCTTTTTCACAGGGCTAGATTTTATTCGCATTTAGTCCGACCACTGGTTTTGGCGAAAAAGTTTTCCCGTATTGCCATAGCAAGGGCTCAAAAATTCTAAACGCTAAACCAGCTAAACCATCTGTGGACGTCCACAAACATTGTCCCTTCACCCTAACAAAGCCGTAAAAAGTCAAAACTAATTGCTTCCAATGCCAAAACAAATGGTCCAAGCAGCTGGTTCGAAAGGACTTGAATCCACTCCAATATCTTAAGGTAAAGGAACAAACCCATTCAGTTCAGCTGGGAGACTTCAAGCCCACCATACCTCAGCCTCTTCAAATAATTACAAGTATTAATACCTATTGTTCAGTTAGCATGGTGAGCCCTTGGGCATAATTACCGCGATTACGCCGCATTGTGGAAACAAGGCTGCCGTCCCTTAAATAATCCCATTACTCAATCCATCTTTTCATCCGGCCACCGCTCTTACGCACGCACTCTGAGCTAATTGACATCTGTTAACTGACATCCTATCAGATCTCGGATAAACAGACTTGGAGGGAGCCTTCACCAGGCCACTTCAGTCAAGAATCGCCCCCAGCGAGGAAAATATGAGCCCAAGACTCGCATAGTTTTCCCACAGGACGGCGAGTTAAAGGAATACTTCTCTCCAAAGAGAATGAACGAAAGCTAGCGGGGATCGTATGGCATGGAGTGTAGAACGCACATTTTCATATCCTAATATAATCGTAAGACTATACGTAAGTATACTCTACACATGGCTCAGGATTGCAAGTACAAATAAACGTTGAGTGCAGAAATCAATCTTGGAATGAAAGAAAAAAACAAACACCATGTTTAAATATACACATAGTTGCTAAATATACTGACAATTCAACGTAAACATGTACAGTATCTCACAAAAGTGAGTACACCCCTCACATTTTTGTAAATATTTTATTATATCTTTTCATAGGACAACACTGAAGAAATGACACTTTGCTACAATGTAAAGTAGTGAGTGTACAGCTTGTATAACAGTGTATATTTGCTGTCCCCTCAAAATAACTCAACACACAGCCATTAATGTCTAAACCGCTGGCAAGAAAAGTGAGTACACCCCTAAGTGAAATGTCCAAATTGGGCCCAATTAGCCATTTTCCCTCCCCGGTGTCATGTGACTCGTTAGTGTTACAAAGTCTCAGGTGTGAATGGGGAGCAGGTGTGTTAAGTTTGGTGTTATCGCTCTCACACCCTCTCATACTGGTCACTGGAAGTTCAACATGGCACCTCATGGCAAAGAACTCTCTGAGGATCTGAAAAAAAGAATTGTTGCTCTACATAAAGATGGCCTAGGCTATAAGAAGATTGCCAACACCCTGAAACTGAGCTGCAGCATGGCGGCCAAGACCATACAGTGGTTTAACAGGACAGGTTCCACTCAGAACAGGCCTCGCCATGGTCGACCAAAGAAGTTGAGTGCACATGCTCAGCATCATATCCAGAGGTTGGCTTTGCAGAATAGATGTATGAGTGCTGCCAGCATTGCTGCAGAGGTTGAAGGGGTGGGGGGTCAGCCTGTCAGTGCTCAGACCATACGTCGCACACTGCATTTGCACACTGCAAATTGGTCTGCATGGCTGTTGTCCCAGAAGGAAGCCTCTTCTAAAGATGGTGCACAAGAAAGCCCGCAAACAGTTTGCTGAAGACAAGCAGACTAAGGACATGGATTACTGGAACCATGTCCTGTGGTCTGATGAGACCAAGATAAACTTATTTGGTTCAGATGATGTCAAGCGTGTGTGGCGGCAACCAGGTGAGGAGTACAAAGACAAGTGTGTCTTGCCTACAGTCAAGCATGGTGGTGGGAGTGTCATGGACTGGGGCTGCATGAGTGCTGCCGGCACTGGGGAGCTACAGTTCATTGAAGGAAACATGAATGCCAACATGTACTGTGACATACTGAAGCAGAGCATGATCCCCTCCCTTCGGAAACTGGGCCGCAGGGCAGTATTCCAACATGATAACGACCCCAAACACACCTCCAAGACGACCACTGCCTTGCTAAAGAAGGCAAGGGTAAAGGTGATGGACTGGCCAAGCATGTCTCCAGACCTAAACCCTATTGAGCATCTGTGGGGCATCCTCAAACGGAAGCGCAAGGTCTCTAACATCCACCGGCTCTGTGATGTCGTCATGGAGGAGTGGAAGAGGACTCCAGTGGCAACCTGTGAAGCTCTGGTGAACTCCATGCCCAACAGGGTTAAGGTAGTTCTGGAAAATAATGGTGGCCACACAAAATATTGACACTTTGGGCCCAATTTGGACATTTTCACTTAGGGGTGTACTCACTTTTGTTGCCAGCGGTTTAGACATTAATGGCTGTGTGTTGAGTTATTTTGAGGGACAGCAAATTTACACTGTTATACAAGCTGTACACTCACTACTTTATATTGTAGCAAAGTGTCATTTCTTCAGTGTTGTCCCATGAAAAGATATAATAAAATATTTACAAAAATGTGAGGGGTGTACTCACTTTTGTGAGATACTGTACATGTTTACATTGAATTGTCAGTATATTTAGCAACTATGTGTATATTTAAACATGGTGTTTGTTTGTTTTTTTCTTTCATTCCAAGATTGATTTCTGCATTCAACTCTTATTTGTACTTGCAATCCTGAGCCATGTGTAGAGTATACTTACGTATAGTCTTACGATTCTATCAGGATATGAAAATGTGCGTTCTACACTCCATGCCATACGATCCCCGCTAGCTTTCGTTCATTTTCTTTGGAAAGAAGTATTCCTTTAACTTGCCGTCCTGTGGGAAAACTATGCGAGGCATGGGCTCATATTTTCCTCGCTGGGGGGCGATTCTTGACTGAAGTGGCCTGGTGAAGGCTCCCTCCAAGTCTGTTTATCCGAGATCTGATAGGATGTCAGTTAACAGATGTCAATTAGCTCAGAGTGCATGCGTAAGAGTACTGTATATATGTAATGCAGCAACAAATAGCTATTCCCTCACCAGCTTCTCTTTTTTTTCCTCTTTCGTCACGAAAAACGCAGCTCATCACATTATCAAGAAGCCAGAAAACACAAATCCCTCCACTTTTGCTGACACTGGAGACTCCTTCCTTAATTCTTAAAGAAACGTCTTCTCCATGAACATCTATCATCTGGTAAGTTGTTACTATAGAAGATATAACACAAATCTCACAGCTGAATTATTATCATGGCTGCTGTTATAGAACATAAACCAACACCTTTCGGACCAATCAGAATCGAGAATTCAACTGGCATGAGAATAATTGAACTGTAAACCAACCAATATATCTTTAGGGAAAAACAGTTAGCAAGTATCAGGTCTGCACCTCAGCGCTCTACTAGCTGTCCTTTTACTGTTTTTAGCAGTGTTAGCATTTCATTAGTTCACTTTCACTGTTTATGGGCTCAAGTGTTTATGTTAAAACAGAACTTGAGGGAATTTGACAAAGAGTCTCCTTCAGTTCCAGCCATTACCCCCCCCCCCCCCCCCATTTGACAAATTTTTTAATTTGACAAAGAGTCTCCTTAAATTCCAGCCACTACCCCCCCCCCCCCCCCTTTCTGCCATGAAACAGTCTAGTGTTTATACAGAGTAGATTTACCAAATGGTACTTGGATTTCATTTGTGTCATTTGTCATCATAAATCAAGCTATGACGCCTTTCCAAATGCTTCATTAGCTGAACAAAACAAGCGCATTCACCGAGTCCCACAATCCATCTGGTGCGTCTGAAGAAATGTTGGCACCGTCCTAATCAAAACCAAAGACAAAGGCACTCAGCGGCGATGGCGACTGTCAAGTTTAATCTGCCCTACATTTAAATCACTGGGGCAGCAACTTAACGAAGAAAAGGATGGTTCTAGTTTTCCTCCGGATCGCCCGCTGCCATTCTCATCCTGGACGGAAGCCAGCTTTATAGAAAGCGGAAAAGTGCTAACTGATGGGGAGTGTTGTGTGGTGGTGATGGTGATGGACACCTCGTCAAATGAACATCAGTCTGTTCTTGTTTAAAAAGAGGGAAGGACGAGGGGAGAGTTACTCGAGCCGTGAGTCAATACGCCTCACGCACACCAGCAGCAAGTCAATGGAACACACAGACTCAAATATGAAGCTACTCTGCTGGAGTGAGTTAGCGGGATTACAGAATTGTGTTTTTCAACACCTAAACAAATATTATAGAGGTGGACATGGAAGTTTCTCATTGCCTGTACACTGTTCGCATGGTAGTACTAGATGTCAAGACTTTAGCAATGGACTATGGCTAAGGTCTTAGCAGGCTAACAGTAAGAAGGATAAGAAGGCTAAGGCTAGCAAATGGAGCTAACTCTAAGAATGTAGCGATTCGGTCAAATTGAGTTAGGTCTGTTTCTTTTTCTGTCTCAGCAGCCGTGGACACTCGGAAACCCATCATCCATCAGCCCCTTGACAAGTGAAGGGCTGGGAGTTGTCGGGGCATTTCCGAGCATGAGCAACCAACCAAGATCAACAGCATGGGGTCAAGGAGAATGGACACATATGCACCAGCAAACACACACACACACACACACACACACACACACACACATGCTGTCGCTCACGGGAAACAACAGGACTTTGACAGTGACAAGCGCTCAAATTGAAGCACTGGTAGGAAGGAGGCTAAATTCCTTGTGTCACATGCAGAAATCAGGCGAATCCTATTCAGATCTGAGCATGTAATGTGAGACAGTTAGCTATCTCATTTAAATTTAAATGTCACAATGATTCCAGACTGCCTGCTGCATTGAAAAAAAAAAGAAAGAAAGAAAGCGGTTGAACGCCTCCTCTTCTGCCTCTCTCTCGGAAAGCCAAGGGAACGCTATTGTGCGGAACAGACGCAAGTTTCACCGACAAAAATATGCAAATGGTGTATCTGCTTGATATCAAAGAGCACTCCCTTTTTCCTTCCCGCTTTCTCTTTCTCTCGTTTCTACCCAAGACAGCTGACGGCCCATTCACTGTCCAGCGCAGAAGCCCTGGATGCACAACTGAAGGGGATCGTGACAGGAATCAACATATGCACTTGCCATCAAAAGCGCAGGAATAAAGGACGGAAGTAATGAATATTCATAATGGGAAGCATTTTCGGTGGATGAAGGCTATTGTCTGCTGGAGAAAAAAAAACAGTTACAACAAGACCCAGCTGAGGCCGATGATGAACTCAGCACACCTGCTCATAATTATGACAGGATTGAGATAAACACGCTAGCTTTGTGTAATTAGATGGACATGGAGCACACACACACATACACACTGCTCAGCTTTTTCTTGTTTATTAAATGCACTAGTTTGGTCAAGGTGAGATTAAAACTTCAATTCAGCCACAGTCAGTCGATACGGTTCACACTTCCTTATACGTTTTGTCTTCTCAAAGAAATGGTTTTGAAAAAAATCTCAGTGTCCATTTTCCATAAGAAAAAATAAATAAATCAGCCTCGGGTTTCCAATATCAAGCACACAAAGGGCAGTTTTCCCATTTACACCAAAGCCTATAACTCCATTTTGGCCAAAATGTCAAGTGCATACTGCCTCAGACTGTTTCAGTTCTGCTCTCCATAATTCTTTTATGTATACATATATATGATAAAAATGTATTATGGTTCTTATTGCTAGCTGGAATATATTTGCTGTAAGAGTTTGAAAACTCACACCAATGGATTGAAAGAACTGATTTCCATTTCACTCTTTTTGGCGATGCAAAAGCATAAAAAAAACTCTCACAAACAAAAGACGGGAGCATAGCCCATGCCCTTCTTCTGCTTCCATTCATACTTAAGGTCTTCGTGGCTCCTCTCCACCCTCTCTATCATCCCGGCTCAGACGCAGCTGTCAAAACTTTGACGTCTTAACCAATCTCACCCGTGACCCTGGTCTCTGCGTGGGCATGAAGGGAAAAACTGGGATGACCCCCCTGACCCCATCTAGTGTTCCTCTCTTCTTGCTCTCAGCCACCCCCCCTAATATCCCGAGCATCCCCAACAATCAGGCAAAGGGTGCAACTCACGCCTTCTGGGCTGTGAGCCTCATATGCCTTATTCTCAATAGATGCCCCATTGAGATCATCCTCTCCCCCTTGCAACACGCCTCACATTGAAAGTGAACCCATAAGTCCCTTGCTTATCCATATGGGCTTATTAAGGAGACACTGACACTCATCCTCACCCTGGGAGAGTGGGCCACCTTTTGAACTTTCCTCAATGAGGATGTGGTCAATTGTTGGCTTACGGAGGACGACATCTGATGGGTTAATCCACCATGGAGGCCATGGACCACCCTATATAACTAATGAAAATAGCATGCATGCTAGAGTCGTCTGCTGCACCTTTACTTTGGAACCTATTGGACTATAGATGTTCTCGTCTTCCATGTGTTGCTTTTGAAGTTTTGAGTTTGATGAGACTTGCCACCAAATATGATAACTAAATGGTACTAAAAGGGACTAAACGCAAACTGTAACATGATTTTGGATTTTCCACCAAGTCTCCATGTGGCCTTCGGCTTTGGCTGAATTATGGCAGCTTTTCGTTTAAAATCGTAACAGCTGAACAAAGAGAAGAGAGAGTATGCGAGAGAGGAAGAGCGAGAAAGAACCCAAAGGAGCAAGAGAGTGGAATACCGTCTAGCACCGCCAACAAAAGAGTCACCAAGAAAAACTGCTCATTTTCTTAAAAGTGAACCCGTTCAAGAAACCACCCGGACACCACAGAGACCGCCTGCAGAGACAGTGAACCCCCCCCCAATCCCCGGCCCAAAGCAGCCCTAAATTACGTTGCGTATTTGTCATGTAATTAGCCCGCTGAGATTGCCCTCATAAATAACCGACAGTGGACTGGCCAGCACGCCGTTTATCAACCGTGCACAAACTCTGACCCTCTCCTGGACCAGATGCCTTTTACAGGCGAGTAAGAAAAAAGGGCAGAGGGGCGTTCTCAAACTGTCCGCCTATCTCGAGATTCTGCTGTTCATTTACACTGACCTCGGATTCACCCAGATGAGGGGAAGCCCTTCTGAACCCTTTAGGCAAGTCACGGACAGTGAGAAGTGAGAGGGAGAAAGCAGAACAAGAAAAGAGAAAAAAGTTCTCATCCTTTCCTTCTCTCCCTGCAAGCCTTTTGCTGTTTCTTGAAACAAAAATCTCTCACCATCACAGAGAGCAAGAGCAAGACAGCTAGACAGTGTATGAGAAATCAAACCTCCAATCTAATATAAAGTGCATTTCTCAGGCATATGCCAAATGCCTGGTGCTTGAACAAAAATTATTAGCGCCAACACTTCTTGCTAAGACATTCTGATATGGAACAGAAAGATCAAGCAGCGGCCTCATAATCCACTGAGCTCTGCTAAGTCTCCAGCTGTCTGCAGTGGAGCAAACTTCGAACACTGTCCAGTCCAGAAAATGCAACACGGTCCCGCTCGAAGACAGTGTTTCTTGTCTGGAAACTGTGGTTGCTATAGAATATTATTTGGAATGCTACCCCTAGTGACCGGACTATGGAGCTCCTGACAAAGGAAACTGTAGCTATTCCAAGAGAGGTATACATAGGAACCTCAGGAACCTCAGAAGAACCCACTAGCCAGAAAGAATAGGTGAACATTCACCTATAAGACAAACAATGATGGACTATATCAAAGGACACAAATAAAGTTATCAGAGACCCTACCTTGGCACGCTCCTGCTCGCTCCTCGAATCCTGGGTTACAAAGACAGCTTCCAATTGGCACCAGCCATTCTCCATCAGCACCACAATACATCTTGGGTACTTCACGCTCCTCTGAGTTGTCCACACATGAGCCGCGGACCTCCACCAGCGACGATGTATCCGCACCCGTGGTCGTGTCCGGAAACTGAGCAAGGTTGCGTACTGTAAGTGGGCACTTCTTGTAAAAAATCCGTACAGACACCAGGGCAATGCACGCCCCCACATCCTGGAAGGCCAAGTAGAAGCCTTTGCGCGTCAAGACGCCCACATCCCGAACCTCGGTGTTGAGCTTCATGATGCGGTCTCCAATGTCCACCTGCGTAAAGCTCTCGTCAGCAGCGATTGTGTCAATCTTGATGAACTGGTTCTCACGGATGTATCGCTCTTTGTCATTGTTGGACTCGTAGTAGTAGAGGTTGAACGTCTCCTTGCATGTGCCCATAACGCCGGGCAAGCTGTTGCAGTCACGCAGAGTGAACTTGATCTCAACGTAAATGCGCTGGGCTGCTCCACGTGCGATCCAGTCTGTCCGAAGCCAGTTGTTCTGGTTAGGTTCCATCACGTTGCACACTTGGTACGTCCGGATAGGGGTGTTCTTCTCGTCCATGATGCTTACTTCTTCCCACTGACAGAAGGACAGCAAGAAAGATAGATTTAGTTACAGATACCCTTGTCTTAGCAGGTGCACTACATCCCACGCCGCACACTCAGATCGCATTGCATCGATCACTTGCTGATGAGAATTTAATCACGCATCTGCCATCCCATCAGCTCCCATCAGAATGAAAGCATTTGCAAAGTAAACTTTCAAAGTGGGATTTTTTTTCAAACAGTAAAATCTGGCAGGTTGTGGTGTTTGGAAACATTACGACCTCTCTGGGCTTTTTTGGAAAAGCAAATTGTTTCAAAAGATTTGGCCCCAACTGCACTTGAAATCTGGAAGCACTCAAGGCAATGTCAAGCTGTCAAGTATCCATTAGAGCTTTAGACAACTGAGGCCAAATTCGTATTAGCAAAAACGTATCAGGAGACTTGAGCCTTTATCTGAACATCAATATTTAATCCTCTGTTGTTGTTTTTTTTTAATTTTTTTTTTATAATCAAACTACATTTTTAAGTTTAGAGAACATTTAACACTCTAGTCTATATTTCAGTATGCACTTGAAAAAAAGTGTGATTTTTTTTCTTCGTTGTTTGTTTGGTTAAAGATTTATCGCAGCCAATAATAAATGTAAGAAAATGTCCATGCATGCTTCTGCTGAGAGGTTAAGACTAAAACGTGCGGAATGAACACGAAGTCCCTAAAGGCCTGTCATGATTTATGACGCTTTCTTTCCTTCAGAGGTCCAACTGTCGCAGCAATAAAGCCACTCTCAATGTACTATAGCTACTTGAGGCCACGGAAAGAACTTTGGTTGTAGGCCTTCGTCTGGGTGGCATTGTTTTGAAAAGAGCAAGCTGGTTGTTTTTGGCCTTACATACTGTATATATACACACTATCCCTCCAAATATTCCTTTACAATAAGCAGCAGCTTATTGGCTGTTTGACTGTTTAACTAATTTGGGTCTTGTTTCACTTAATGGCTGAATCACAAATGCCTCATGCACTACATAATATAAACCATCATCCCATGCTCAGTGTAATGGACTCTGATTGAGTCTTCTTCAGGAAGAAACAGTTAAGAAGACACCAGTTTTTGTTTTGTTTTGTTTTTTAATGACTTACCCCTCCTTCCGTTGGACTGGAAACCCATTTCAGCTCACCCTGCACTGTTCTCGAGTCCAGTAAAGTCACTGCAAAAAAGAAATGAAACATACGACAGCCATGATGGGAAAGTTTTTTTTTTTCTTCTTCCTTTTCTACATGATTTGCATTTTTCTGGGAATAATAATAAGAAGAATTTTGGCGCTTTTTTTTTTTTTTTTTTTTTTTGCAATGGATTTCCTCCAAGTGCTCACATCCAGCTATGATTTAATCTTAAAATGCCTGAACATCACTCTTAACATATTTTCTGCTTACTTGCAAGTCTACTGTATAATACATGGGCCTGACTATAGACAGTTCTCGACCAATAATCATATAAGGATTACAAATTCCTTTTTTTTTTTGTTTTTTTGTTTTGCTGCCCAGCATGAAACGTTTTCCTGTCATACTGACAAAACTGTTCTTTCCCATCTTTTCACCCAACCATTACGTACAGCTGTGCTGTAATGTATGTTTGAAGTCCAAAAGCTGATTTGAAAGATTAATCGGGTTTAAACACTGATATATTTGTTGTTGTTTTATTTTTTGATTTCTACTGCTAGATTTTTGTTGTTTCTATTGTCAGTCTGTATTTCAGATACATAGGTTTGACTGTTTGACTGAATAAAATCCATAAAATGCACAATAAAGCAAAAAGAACATGATTACAAGAATTCTAGTAGGCAGCTTGACCAAAACAATCAGGATTTTGGAAATATCAAAGCTCTGGATATCATTAATTAATGTATTTATTTATTTATTTATTTATTTCAAATGATTCAGCCTGAATTACTTTTCGTTTTATAGTTATATCTTAGAGTACTGGTTGGAACATCATCTTTTTTTGTGTGTGCAAAAATTCAACAATCATTAGGCGACATTAAAGATTTTTTTGTTTTGTTTTAGTCTCAAAGCAGATTTACTAATTTATATATAAATAAATAAATAAATAAATAAATAAATAAATAAATAAATCAGCGTATTGTTTTAGACAGGTCTACATGTTGTTTTTTTTTTTTTTTTTTTTTTTTTTCATTCCTCTAATAATTTATCGAGGCTCGAGCTCATTTAGCGCAATCATGGTCTGATGCGTAAAAGGTTAAAGGACTTTGGAACTGCAATAAAAAATAAAAAAAAATCTGCACGCAGGATGAATAAAGTTAATAAATAAATAAGTCTGGGGTGATTTAGTAAACTTGTGTAGTCTCGGTGCGCCTTAAGAGCGCATTAGTAGCCTAATAAATATCACAGTAATCATAAATTAAAAAAAAAAAGCCCGAATCTGCGTTATATCTCCGTTGCGCACAGATCAATCCCGAAAATAATATTAAGAAGAAGAAGAAGAAGAAGATCCCCTTCATTCCCGTGCTCCTTACCTTCATTCGGAGGATAAACCCGCGCACTCGAGGCTGTGTGTGATATCCATAATAAGAGAGCCCAAGCCGCTGAGAACGCGATCGTTGCCATTTGCGCCGTTTCGCGAGCGCCGCCGAAGTCGCGCAAGCAGCGAGTGAAGAGCGAAAAGCGCCGCGCGCTCCTCGACAACACGAAGGGGCGGGGCCTGCGGGGCTGTCCGTCACCCTGAGGCAACCAATCAGCCTGCGTTAAAAACTCTCACCGCGTCCTAGGAATACCTAAACAGTGTACCAGAGGGGTGGGAGAAGAAATTCCAGCAAAATTGTTGTGTTTTAATGCAAACACTGTAAACGTCCTTTTGCTTGAACACAATTAGTGCGGAAACATATATAGCAGTGTTTTATTCATATAGACATGTTTGGATCAACCATAATAATCAATTAATGATTAATTGATAATAAACCTGCGCGCACGCCTATGTGTGTGTGTGTGTGTGTGTGTGTCACTCTGAAAGGAAGACTCCATCACAAAAAATGTAAATATAAATAAATAAATAAATGCACACACATTTCTGTTTATGTTTGCTCGTTTTGGATGATAGAATGAGTCTCAAAGCAGATGCAATGTTTATCCGGGCGCGTGAGAAGTCCAAGGGCGCCGTCTACTGTTCGCGCAAAGAACGTGTCAAAATGTCTCTTCTGTCCGACACGTGCACAAGCTATGCACTTGGTTCCTATGTGCAGTGCATTTCTACTATGCACGGAGTAAGCGATCGTTTGGGATTAGGAGGCTGCTGCGTGTGTTTTACGCGTAAACTGTCAGTCACGCGCCTTCAGGACGCCTAGGCGTTTCCGCTGCGCAGATTCCGTCTATAGTTCGGCAGATGCTCGCGCATCCGTGCATTCTGTCCAAGGATCGAGCGGTAACCGTCTTCTGTCCACCTGAAAAGCACCTTAAGGCGGTTTACAGACAGCTGGTACTGATTAGTAAATACAATAAAATAAAACAAATAAATAAAACCCACAGGGACATGAATTTATAGGTAAATAATCAATTCCAGGATGGTTCTAATAACATCAATCCCCAAAGTGTTTTATTCCTCTTCCACCACAGCTTTTACATTTTCCAACAATTACTGGAAAAAAAAAAAAAAGTTTCATAATGAACGTTCAACATGTCGTTTTTTTAAAAAAAATCCATTTCTAGTTACATTTAATGTTGCAGAAGACAAGTAAATTCCAGCGAACACTTACGCATATCAGTGTAATAAACTCTCTCTCTCTCTCTCTCTCTCTCTCACTCTGGACTTCATGAAGACTAAGAAACTGGAAAGTATTAAAAAAAAAAGTCCTCAGTGCTCCGGAAAACCTCCTGACACTGGAGACTCCTTCTATAAATGTTAACGCGTTCATGTGTAAATTTATTTATATGCATATCCAGATTCGTAAATAACAAATACGAAAAAGTAAATGGATTTGTCCATGAGTTTAAAAAAAAAAAAGAGGCTAAAACAGTATGGCTGAAATAATAATCATAATAAAAAATAAATGAATCTTCCAATGTCCAAAATTGTAACCTTCAGGTCTAAAATATGTAATGAAGATAAAAGATTTTTGGAAAGTATCATTTCTGAACATGGGACATTTGCACAGTTGTTGTTGGGATGTAAAAAAAAAAAAAAAAAAGGATAAAAAAAAACTAATTAATGGAAGGTTAGTAAATATTGAGAACGACAAATAGTCTACAGAGCTACAGACATTTACGTTAATTTACATTAATGCTCTCAAGTGATTTGGAGGTGAATTACAACTTATATTTTCCTAAAATTAAAAAAAAAAAGTCTTAATTTGACTGTTCATGAGTTTGGACACTATGCATGAAAGGTTTAAATAAAAACGTTTTTTAATCTGTTTATTAACCTTAGATTACGTGGAGTGTCTGCCGTACAAGTCGTTACTATAGAGACTTTGTTACTGTAGAAACGATAACGTGTTAGGACGAGCGCGTTAATATAATCCATTAATAAAAACACCTTCTGGCCAATCAGATGTGAGAATTCAACATTGCTGTGGTGTAAAGATTATGTGAAACGCGGGGAAAAGCAAGTATTTCTGAATATAAATCGTAGTCAATATGCAATGGTATGCAAAAAAAAGAAAAAGGTTAGACTGCTCCATAAACTGATTGTTAGGTCATCAAAATGGCATCCTTACACTTTACTGGTGTCTCTGGGAAAGATGAAGGGAATGTCGTTAATGGTAAATGATGGGAAAATGTACGTCAAGATACGTATGTTACAATTAAACTAAAGTGTTGTGAAAAGACATGTTCTTTGGAAAAAATCCAAGAATTAGCTGTCTTCGTCAAACTAGAGGGTTTTGAGATAGCGAAATATTAATGTTATGCGCAAAACCTTGGACGAGTAAGGCAAGGGGCAGTGTCCCTTTAAGCTAACTGGTGTACCATTTAACATAAGTCTTACGTAAACACCAGCTTGTGGTTCTCTCAGACGTTTAGCATGCTACTTTTTGTGTGAACGCAGCGGGTACTTCCTGGCAGCCTATTGGCCAGAACAGCGGATGGATTGTTGTCGGTTTTGGGGCCCGTTGGGATCTTTTTCGTATAAAAGCATTAGCCTGAGTAGCAGGTGACGTTTGGACTTCGGTCTCCAAGGGCCGTATTCGTGACGCTTTGTGGCGCCACCGTTGCTCCGCCGAAACCATTTCGGCGGGCATAATGAAGCCGGGAGGAGCATCTGGCGTTCGGAGATGGACGCCCGACATCGATTGTCACTCAAAGTGTTGAGGAGAATGGCGTTTTATTTTCCCAATCTGCACGAGACGCTGCGCAACCATAAAGGCCCAATTAGCCCCGAGGAGGCAGTGGTTCGCCTTCACCAATCACATTGGATCCGTATTGATCGCCAGCACCAGTGGGCGGGGGGCACCGCTTTCACCTCGTGCCCGTTGTCTTCGGTCATTTGTGTCACCGTCCTTTTTGATTGATTACACTCGGACCATTTTCCATTCTCCTCCTGGATTCTCAGGTCACCTGATTGAACTCCCCAATGCAGCGCCCCCACACCCGGTTTTGTTCTCCCGAACCCCAGATGGCATCTGCCCACACATCTGTATTGTCCAGAGAGAGCGCCCAAACAACCCCCAAGAGATGATCCGGCATCCTGGCAAATCTGTCCAAAAAAAAATTGTTAAACCCCACCCATTTCTCTTTTTACGCAGCTCATTTCAGACTTTTATGTACATTACATACAGTGTAAGAACTCGTGCAAAGCGCATGCTGCTCCAGCCTGTGTGATGGAAGGTCTGAGTGGAGGAGTGCTGGAGAGGGGGATGAATGCAGGCAGGGCGCATTGAAAGAATCCGCTCAGCAGTCTGGAGTTGTGTAGGTGGATCGGATGAAGGAACAAAGAACATGATGGAGAGGTTTACACATTGAGCGACTGCTCGGAGGGGGGCTAAAAACCTCTCCTTAAAAAAACCCTGCAAGCTTAGAAAGCAGCTAGGTCTCATCTACAGGATGGATTTCGATAGTTTTCTTTTTTTTTTTTTTTTTTATGTACTTCTTGACAAGTACAACAAAGAACTGTTCTAGATCGGGGGTCGTCAAGTGGTTGTCCGTGGTCCAGATGCAGAGCCAATAAATGTATGGAACAACCTAAACATAAACAATCACGGCTTCTGGGGCAGATCCAGTGGTGAAGCTACAATTATTTAGCTGAAGGCAGATCATCAGACCTGTCACATGACTAGAGACATTAGCAAGGAAAGGACAGTATCTCCTTTCTGATTAGCAAAGTAGTGATACGACTTCTTGAAAACAGACTGGACAGAAAAGCAAGCGTTTATTCTCCATGGCCCTGGTCAAAAGTGGTAACATGATGCATAAGGAAACAAAACATACAGTACAACTGTCTTATTTTTAGCCTTGAACTAATCACTAATGGAAAAGCATTAAAAGGTAATTGTTGTCGCCATCCACGTTTATCATGCTAGTTGTTTATCCGGACCATTCAAATCCAGGAATTCTATGTAACTGGACCTCGACAGTTTACGATCACTTCAGACCTCGGGTCTCTCCGATCTTGCCCAAGTGTTGTCATTGCGAAGACCTTTACGTCTCAGCTAGAGCTCGGCTTTCTCTCAGGAGCATATCAACGGATTCGAGACTCGGCTAATCAAGCGCTAGCTTGTTTTGTTTGGCTCCCTGGGCAAAAGAGAAATCAATCCACAGCGAATGCACTCCTAATCATCATCAACAAAGAGTCTCTGATGGTCTTTGCTTCATTCCGTTGTGATTAACAAAAGAGGGCTAATATGGATATTCATTGGAAAGCCTGTAGTGTTGTTTTCCTTACTTTTTATCTTACTAATTTCTCCTCAGACAGCTCTGTCATATTTTGGACTTAAATTGAATATATATTTGCAGACTGGCCCAGTCTTTGCTAGCATACAGGTTGAAGTATTCCTTCAACTGAGATTCCTCCTTGCAAAATAATATCCCACAGTGGTGACGACTCAGACCACACCGGCACCCCGAGGGGTTCGCAACTAGCCTATCTTCTCCTCGCTAATTCCTCCCCTCTTTAAAGTCTACGTAGAGTGTAAATAACAGCCTGGCGCTAGCTAGGGCGTCTCGGTAAAAGCTGGCTTCGGATGTTTGACGCTATAGCGGATCTTTAATGGTCTAGGGCATCCCAGAACGCTGCGAAAAAAACAAGTGGAGTCATTAGCATGGGGAAGACATCGCGAGGCTGTCTCACAGCACCTCAGCAGCTGTCACAACTCGACTCTACTTAACACTGTGAGCGAAGAAGGGGAGGAAGGGGGGGGGGGGGGGGGAATGGCAGAAGCGATGATCTCAGCCGAACAGAGTCACTGTGAAACATCATTTCAGCACCTTGCCATGACCGCTAGCATGGTAGATTTTTAGCTTGTATTTTTAAAAGCTGTATATTCCTCAGCAGAATTATTATTTAATATTCCACCACAATGCTGTTGGATTCTCAAATCTCAAATCCGATTGGCCACAAGGTGTTAATTAATTCATTTTCGTAATTCATATAACGGCTGTAATTCAAATTATTTTGACAGTTTATGATATATTAATGATTAATACAAATGGTCCTAATTCGTGATCGTTTCTATAGTAACAGTGAAACCACTCGGATTTGTATAGCAGACGCTCCGCATAACCTAAGGCTAGTTATAAACTGTTTTTTTTTTTTTTATTTAAAATTTTATTATTTATAGCGACGTTTTCTGTAAGGAGATGTTTATTTAACATTTATGGAAGGAAGGAGTCTCCAGTGTCGACACTTTGTAACAGTCGGGGAAGGACTGGAAAACAGGATCTCGCAGATGCTCTCCAACTTTAAATGTAACTATAAATGGAGTAAAATAAAATTTTTTTTTAAAAGTCTGTTGAAAAATTTGAAAAAAATTATACCAAATTGCTCTGGAGCCTTCTCCGGTCATTCCATCGTCGATAATTTTCCCTGTTGTGTTTTATTCCTTGCTTATTCTCAAGAAACAAGAAGAAGACAGCCTTTCTTGTCATTCCACATACAGCTGTAGGTCTCCGAGTTGCGAGTTCTGGCGGAGACGTGAGGTTTGACGTGTAAACAGAAGCTGTAAACAGCGGCAGGTGCTGGCAGTAAGGCAGGAAAGACGGGAGGCCATTTTGTTTTTTCATTTGCTCAAACACTCCCTTGCCAATTGAGGACACACACACACACACACACACACACACACACATGCGCAAAAGCAAATAATGCCATATGCAGCAATAAGGACAGGTGTATGCCCTTATGCACATGCACATAGAAACAATAACAGTTGAGGAAAACCAGCCAGTTAGCTGACACGGGACTTGCGTAAACACTCAGTATGATATCTTGATTGGATTTCAGAGCATCAGACCTCTACTTAGATATGTAAATATCAGGAATTCCATACACGTCGTTCCATACATGCTTCCATCTGCTCCTCATTGATTTCTGAGACACCACTCGGGAAGTGGAAACCATGTGGCTGTCCAAGGTGCAGGGAGAGATGATCCTTATAGTAAGAGAACGGATTCGGTGGCTTTTTTCCTGAAGATGCTGAATAAGAAATCCAACAAGACATCTGGCTCCTTTAATTAAGAAGTACACAAGCTGCAGCAGCGGTTACAGATGCTAGACAATTGATAAGCCGCTTAGAAATGCTTGCTGTCTGAGACTTTAATTACCGGAGGTGTAAATTGAGCCGTGTTTAAAATAATAACAGGAAGATGACATCAATATTACAGCAAAACAGGAGTCGGCTCGCACACATTAAGCTGTCCTTGCTAGAAGGAGCACGGCAATTAGCGGTAATTGCGTCGCCGTCGTTCATGGACGAATTGTTTCGGCTTGATGTTCTTTGGACGGCAAAAACAAGGCGAGGCGAGAAGATTTCGAGTGAATTCTCGCTTCTGATTGGTCGGGTGAGTGTAGTATTGCCAATCATGTTGTCATTCCTACTCATAACAAACAAAACAAAACAAAGCGTCTTGTTATTTATTTAACATTTTCGGAGTCTACAGTATCAGCGCTGTTTTCTGTGGAATTAAATTGGTGCCAAAAGTGTTGAACGTAACTTTTGAAGAAACGAACAAAAATATAGAATGAGAAAGAAGAAAAACGCTCTGAAACTGTAAACAGTGAACTCAGTGGCAAAAATGTAACCTGGTCTTCAAATAAACAGCATTCTTTGTTTTCTAAGCTTTGTTTTTGCTAATCATGGTTGGTTTATGAATGCACTGACAGAGTTGTAGTTTACGCTTTTCTGGCACAAACCTCATGTGTGGGCGGGGCTAAACAGCGATTTACTCTCATTGGCTAGTGAGATTTGGATCGGCAGCTTGAGTGTCCAGCTGAGGATGATGATGATGATGATGGTGCTCTGTGCCGCCACTGACTGACTGAGTAAGTAAGTAATTTCCACTACAAAGTTCAAACACTATAACTATACAAAGAACTATACAGCATAGAGAACGTTCTCCAAAATTCGTGCAACTGAAGTCTCTACTTCCTGGTCAGGGAGCTGTCGATACAAATCTCACTAGCCAATGAGAGGAAATCGCTGTTAAGCCATGCCCACATTTGAGATTTGCTCCAGAATGGCGAACGTAAACTTGTGGAGTTTGAAAGCGTAAACGAAAACTCTGGCAGCTTATTCATAAACCGTGATTAGTGAAAAGGAAGCTTAGAAAACTGTTAACAAAGAATGATGTCTATTTGAAGACAGCGTTACATTTTTGCTCAACGTTTTCAGTTTCAGATCGTTTTTCTTCTTTCTCATTGTATATTGTTGTTCGTTTCTTGAAAAGTTATGTGAAAAATTCAATTTTGGCACAAATATTATTCCATAGTTTTCCACCATGGGAAAGTCTTCAAGACAGATGATGATCTAAAGCGAAAGAGAGAAAGAAAGAAAAAAAAAGCTGAAGGATGAGTATGTTTTATGAGTAAGTTTCTTGGAGAGTTTTTCCTATACTGTAGGGAATGTTTCTCCTGGGCATGCGAGAGTGTGCGATAGTGTGGTGCTAACAGACTCACTGGTGGTCTTGATCTTGTCTGACTTGTCATCTTGTGACCTCTCTGGCTCCAGCTCTTTTGCTGTCAGGCCCCACGATGCCCAGCGCTTCTCCTTTGGCATTTTGACGGTGTCAAAATTCAAGAAGCTTGTCGGGGTCTGATAAGAACCGTCTCCAAAAATACCACTCAGCAGCCTCGAGAGCCCAACGCGTCTGGAGAAAAGCCATCCACCAAACCTGTCAAAGCTAATAGGGCTGAACTATATATATATATATATTCCATTTTCACTTACACTAGAGGTATGAAATCCAAAACATCAGTATGTGTACAGAATTTTAAAAAACAAATGCCTTTTTCTCTAGAGAATTGTATAAAAAATCTTGAAATAACCAAAAAAACCAAACTCGGCCAATTCCACAAGCTGGAAGACTAATAATAAACAATGTGTTGTTAGTTAACAAAGAAAAACATGTCATCGTTGATATGATGATGGTTTCCGTAAAAAGAGAGGTTTGGCTAACATTTACGGAAGGAGTCTCCGATGTCCGTGTTTGCATGTTTTTTTGTTTTTGTTTTCTTTTTCGGTAACATGACAAGTTGTGATTTTTCATTTTTAATTGTATCAACTTCAAGGAAAAGTGAGAAAAAAAGGGAATCTAGTGAGGAAACAACTATGTATATGTATACTAACTTATTTTTGCGGATGCTTCAACTACACCCCCCACTGCCAACTCCCCACCCCCCACCGCACACACACACACACACACACAATAAATGTAACTACTGTATAAATGGATGAAAAAAATACACTTTTTTTAAAATAATTGAAAAGAATTGTTAGTGTTGGCAAATTACTCTGATTTACGAAGGAATAAGAACATATAGTCTGATATTGCTGTTACGATTTTCCTTATAACGAAGCACATACAAAACAGATCATGTTGTGTTCTATTTCTTCCCCCAAGCCAAAATCAAGCAATAGACCAAAAGCTTTTCAGTGTAAATGTCACTTTATGGAGATTATACTGTATAGCTAACTTCATTTCTAGGTCTTAAATCTGTTAACCCATTCCAGAATTCCACCTTTTCTCTCATGGCCTCTCTACCATTCCCTGTCGTAGTTTCTTTACGACATTAAAAGAAGAAAAAGAAAAGAATGAAAGAAAGTTCAGCTTCCATTTAATTGCGCTAATGTCTGTCGTGTCCGGCTTCCCTGTGTGAAACCCGAGCCTTGTCCTTTCCCCCATTTTCTCTGTTGCTACTATCCTTACCTCCCTGGCTCTCCAATTAGATCCCATTAGCTAGAAGCCATTAAAATTCTTTGGTCCAATTTGGACTGAACACTTTTTGGTCAAAGACGGTCTTCGCCGAGATCAGGTCGGATGTAACAGCCGAGGGCCTCCAAGCTACAGTTCGGGCACTGAATCCCGAAGCCTGTATTCGTAAACTAGGTGTTTATAAATGAAACGATTTCCAGTTGTCCGTGCTGTTAGTACGTTTAAGTGCGGATAACTGGATTTGAAGCATAACAATGCAGCGAAGTATTTGGAACAGGAACTCTTGCCCTAACCCTAGGAAGTCCTTGTTAGCATGTAATTTGCCCTCCGAAGCCAGACATGAGATAACGCTGTGTGAGAAATGGCTCCCTAGCTGTATGTTTGCACTCTCCCATGCTTGAGGAGTCAAATATTTCTCTTGTGTTAAACATGTTAACCATTCATAGTTTTACACACACACACACGTCACATTCATCGCCATTGGTCAGGAGTATGTACTTTAATACCTATCTATCTTCCTTGTTTGAATTGCGCCAGTGATGAATGATATTTATTCAGCGCCGGACCTTGAGGTAGCTACATTTTAGCAGCCATTAATAACGGCCATGGCATGCCCATGTCAGGGGTTAGTCTTTTTTTCTTTCTTTTTTTGCTGCATGTTTGGCAGAGCGATGGAGGACGAGCTTTTACATCCAATCCACATTAACGTCTGAGACCCTGATCTCTCCGTCCGAACGGACAAGCTTAATCAAGACAAAAGAGACGTTGCTTTTGTCCCAATCTGAGCTGATTGGGATTGGGAGAGAGAGAGAGAGAAAGGAGTGGTTAGGGGGTCCTTTCATTTGTCCACCCACTCACTGTCCAAACTCTTCCTGACAGAAAGAGAAGAAGGGTGCTGAAAGGACGGCCCTCCTCCTCCTCCTCCTCCTCCCTCCCGTGGTGTGTGTGTGGGAGTACAAGACCTGAGAGAAACCATGTGCTTTCAGTATTTTGTATGGGTTATTTCTTCCCACAACCTGATTCAGGCTCGAGTTAATATCCGACTAGATCCGATATGTAAGGAATAATGCACGATTGGGTGTGCTGTTATAGGAAAATAATCAAGGACAGAGTGCTGTGTTGAACCATTTCCTCCCTTACCTTACCCTTACCTCCCACCACAGCAATTCATTAACGCTTACAATTTTTTTTTACAATTATCAAGGGTACGTCATCTGTTTTTTCCCCCTTCTTAATTCATAGTGATATTTAAAGTTATGGAACGTATACGAAACAAGTCATCACTGGCGTTAGAGCAGCTGTAAACATATATTCCCTCACTAGCCTAATGAGAAAAAACAACAGCAGCTAGTCATGTTACCGAAAAACTGTAACAAGAGTTGGAAAACGTAACTCTGTATTTATTCTTTTAAGCGTTTACAACCAATGGAGACTCCTTCTAAACGTCAACATATCAACGATTATAGTCCAGTTGTTTATGTGGCGCGTCCATTGTACGAATCCCTGTGCAAGTTGTTACTATAGAAACGCTAACGTATCAGAATGAGCACATTATACTGTATATAGCAAATGAATCAACCAATCAGATTTGAGAATTCAGCAGTGCTTTTGGTATAGCTTTGGTAAAACTGCATTTATATAAGATAGAATAGATAGAATAATAATTTTTAAAACGTTTATATTATTGAACTCATAGACACACACACACACACACACACACACACACACACACATGAAAAGTCCTGTATGAGCGGTTAGCCAGATGGAAAACAGCAAGCAAAAGTTTTTGCCACTAAAAGGTCACACGGCTGGCCAAAACATACACAAAAAGACACAAACAATCCCAATCCGGGCGTCCGCGCCAAGAAAGCAAACACTTCGGAGCTGGCAAAGCGTCGCAGTTCGGAATGCGGTTGGAGTGAAACGTGCAAACCACAGAGTAGCCCGTCCAAAACAAACCAAATGTGTCCTATACACACAAACACACAGAAATGCTCACTTTTACAGATGCGCTTCACCAAAGTTAGAGAGGACAAAGTCGTTAGTTATGAAGTCCACACAAACCGGAACATTCAGGTTTCTCCTCAATCTCGTTATACAGAGATTATATTTAACAAAACAAACAAAAATATATATATTTGCTTAAACCCAGCCTGCTTATCGATGTCAGACTCCACAATCTCTAAGACACACTATGTACTGTTGATATACAGTACTTTTATGTTCATATTAATCACAAATCATCAGTGCTATCATTATATTGTAGTATTAAATGCCTGCGTGTTTCTACTATCTTATTTCCTCCCACACATAAAATAATGTAATACTACCACATTGGATTTTCTTACCAGAAATGAAACGTAGAAAGACAGACCATTTGAAATCAACCTTAAATCCATGTATACATTTAGTAAATAAACAATCTAGCAGTCATAACGACTAGGTTAGTGTGTTAACACTTTTGAAATAAGAGTAAAATGAGTAAAATTCCACCATGATCTGACAAATTCACAGAAACCACCACTACAGATTTTCCCAAGTTTCTAATACAGAAGCCACAAACACTGTCTCACTAATTGTATCTATTTCTTTAATCATTTTTAAAGCTCTTTAATATTTTTAAGCTGTGTTTTATCATTTCCATGTAGAATTATTAACATATATAAATATTACACTGTATGACGGTACTTTCTCTGCTCTGTTGCCTCATGGAGGTATTTAGAGAAACAAAATACTGTGTGTTTTATATTCTAGAGCTAATTTTTTACATTTTAAACATACAAACAAACAACAAAATGAATCAGTGAATCAATCATTTAAGGCACAAAAATAAGGATATCTTAGCAAGCAGAAATATGGGCCAATATATCTAAAATGTCTTATAATGATATTCGTATCAATCTTTATTTGTTTGTGCTCACACATTTTAAGCTTTACATTTTCTTATTCTATTGTCAGATCATCTTCCTGGAAATAAAATGCTAAAAAGTTTTATATTTCAAGCTTGAATTTAGTATTAATAAAAAATAGGCTTAATGATCATATATTTGGTTTGTTGTAATCTTATAATAGAAAAAAAACTACTATAAATTTGACTACATTCAAGATATTTTCACTTGCTATGAGTGATATACTGCAAGTCCACCATATTGTTATTTTTAATTATTATTTAAAAAGTGAGGTTGTCCTTTATGTGCATATTAAAAAAAAAATGTATTTGTTTATTTATTTATTCATTTGCCTAGTAATAAATAATAAGGTGGTATAACCTTAATGCCCCCCCCCCCTTCTCCATGGAGCTTCACTGGATGTGAAAGTCCTCACATATCTCCAAATCTATCATCTCTTTGCCCTTGACAGCACAAATCCCTTGTAATCTCGGCCCCCTTCGCTCGGTAGAAAGTGCTCCAGAGTGGATTGGTGAAAAACAAAGGGCTTGGGTTAATGCTGCTGTCCAGGACAATGCAGACACATCTGCAGTAAACAAACGGGGTTTACGGCTAGATTACAGTCCTCCATTCAGCATCAGTGCTGCAATCAACACCGCTGTGTGGAGCTGCACTGAGACTCAGGGGCAAACACACCGAGCGCATGACAAGCAGACCTCCCCGGTGCTGCTTCCTCTGATTTTTACTGCCCCTGCAGCTGCCCCACACACACACACACACACACACTGTAGCGTAATAAACTATACATTCATGCACTACTGTTTCAGATTTCTAGTTCTATTTTAATCCAAATGACCTAATGTAGAAAATGAGCTTTCTTTACACTTTACTATTCATCAACAATATCGTCAATCCTGTACCACAGCGCTGCTGCATTCTTGAACACTATACGTCGTTTATATCAATGCGCGCGTTCTAATATGTTATCGTTTCCATAGTAACAACTCATTCACATAGACCTGAATGGCTCCATAAAATCTCGAAAGACTAAAAAGGTGTCGTTATTTAATCAAGAAAAACATATCATTAAACATATATAGAAGGAGTTTCCAGTGTCATTCATGGGAAAGTCTTTAGGACTGTTTACATCTGCTACACTGCAAAAAAACATTAATTGGATCAGCAAATACTATGACAAAATCAAATCTGTGATTTTTACACAGGAAAAGTCAATTGTTAAAAATTACGTAAATGCGTAATGTTCTATACACCGGAAGTGTATATTTTTCTTAGTTTACTGGGTTCAATTTGCTATTACTTCGCAAATGCGTACAAACCTAGAAACAAAGAAGTTATGTTTACGTGAACCGATTGCATACTAAAGTAGGGGCGTGGTTTCTGAACTCGATTTGCATATGCGTTCGCGGAACTTCAAACTGATTTCATTTCGAGCGTTACAAATGGCTTGTTTTCAATAGTTCTTGTTTTTTCTTTGTTTGTTTGGCTTGTTTTTAATTTGTGCTATAATTAACCATTTAACTCAAAAAGTAAAACGTACTCAAAACTGTACTTAAATGTACTTAATTTTTTAAATTTTTTTTTTTAATAATAAATAATAATTAGAATAATAATCCTTGGTGCCATTTAAACCTTACTTAAAACCTGCTTAGTTAAATGTAAACACTTTATTTCTTGAGTAAATCTCACTGTAGTAATTTTTTTCAGTGTAGGACGTAAACGATAACAGGAACTTACTTGTTTCGTGGATGTTTGACATTAAATGTAACTATAAACGGATAAAAAGTGCAACGTTATTGCAAACATTATTGCATTATTGCAATAATTATTTTTATTTTTATTTATTTAATAATTTTGCTACATTATTGCACAATTATAAACAGAAATTGCAAATTGCTGTGGTGTAAAAGGACTAAAACACTGTAGTACGTACTGCTATTGGAAAACAATCAACTTAGGATGGTCGCTTGTTGATTACTTTCCTATAACAGCATGCCCCATTGTGTTTAACTCATCACCAAATAAATTAAATACATATCTTAGAATTCTGCCACTGACCAACATCATGCTTCCTTCTCAGTTACAATCTGTGAATTTTCCTGTTACAAGCTTGTGTTCCCAGCTTTACTTCCAAAAAGGTCGAAAACGATTAAAGAACGCAAATTACGAAGATGAAAGTGCGACAAAAAGGCGATCCATTAGCGGGAAATTATTTCTTGGCGACTTTTTTTTTAGCTGTCAGATTGAAAACATTAGCACAATAAAACAAAAAGAAAGAAAAGAGGAGGAAAAGCTCAAAAGTAATCAAACAAAGAAGAGGAGATGAAATATCCTAACTGAAATGGATGAAATGCTCTAGCATGGCCTGAATTTGATGGCAAATGTGAAAGTGTGTATCCTTTTAAAAGAGTGTGAAAATATACCGATAATATCCTGTGTTTTGAGGGACCGCCATCATTTCCAACTCAGTAATGGAGAAATCATGAGTTCTAGTATGTTTTCCAGTTATAGTATTTAGTCCAGGTTCTTAAGTGACTCATGCTGGATTATGCAACATTGCTGTCGAATGCTCGATTCTGATTGGTCAGAAGGTGTTGCTTAGTAGTTTGTTCGAACAGGTCATCGTTTGTATAGTAACAGGTCTTTCACAGGGACTTGTATAGCTCCATATAAGCAAAAAAAAAAAAAAAAAAGAGTGTAATTGTTAATATGGTTAAGTTTGCTGCAAATTCTTGGAAGGAGTCTCCAGTTTTAGCGCTGGGCCACAACACGCCACCGTGCCATCGATTATTTCCCTCTAACAGCACGCCCCCTTTGTAGTTTGTTCCTGAATTATAAAGTGGTTAAATCTCATGTCACCTTTTTGTGGTGCAAATGTACTGACAGTGTTGCAGTGCTTGAACAAGTTATGTGTGTTTGTGTATATTGTGTATTATGTTGTGTGTATAATGTGGTTTTTGAGTATACATTCATAACGTATCTTACTAACAAAAGACAAACATCTACATTATTTGGTGCTCTGTGCTTTGGATCTTTAAATCTTTCCTAATTTTTTTCTTCTTTTTTTTGCATTCTGGGTCAAACCACATATCATCGCTTGTTTTTTTTTTTTTCTTTTTATTTCAGGTTCCTAATTTGTGTGTGTGTGTGTGTGTGTGTGTGTGTGTGTGTGTGTGTGGGTGTGGGTGGGTGGGTGTGTGTGTGTGTGTTTTAATGAAATTACTGCATGGTGCAGATGTATGCAGACTCTCTCTCTTTCTCTCTGATTGTCTGTCTCTCTTTGTCTCGGTTTTAATCCCTCTCTTTGGCTGTCTATCTTACTGTCTATCACTCTTTCTCTCTCACACACACATACACACACACACACACACACACACACATATACACAGGGAGGTATACGCCCACACTCCGAATACGGGGGGAGGAAGTGACAGAGAGCCGTGGAATTCCTGCTGTGTGTCTCACACTTCACGTGTACTCGTGTGAGACATGCACACACACACACAGACTTCTAAAATGACAAATATAATGTACACACACCCACAAACTTTTAGCAGGACAATTAAAAGCGTGCACATGCATACACAAGAGCATGTTTCTAGAATAAAGAGGTACACACATGTGGACACACACAAATTCACACCCATGCACTTCATTCGTTAATTCATTCATTCATCTTCAGTAGGCGCTTTTTCCTGGACACACACACACACACACACAGTGCACTATAAGCCTCTATAAATGTAGTCTACTGTATATTAAAGGCAGAATGCTGATTTTGTTGTTGTTGTTGTTATTGTTAAGCTCATTTACTGATTCTGTATCACTGTCCATGACGTTCGAATGATAGACGTACACAAGGTGTACAGGTGTTCCTAATAAAGCGGACGAGTGAGTGGAGTATGAGTGGAGTTTGGAGCATAAACTGTTTTTGCAAAGATTTTTATTTGATATTTTACGTCTTTCCTGTATCGCTACTTGACTACATGTGTATTAATATGGAGGAGACTTGTCAAGTCCGGGACGCCTGCGTGCTGTCTAAGAGCCTCCGGTTTTCCCAGAGATCGTGCTCGAGTGCTCCCAGAATTCTCCAAGGGGGTCGCAGGGGTCACGATCGAGCTGTCATCCTTCAATCCGTTAATGCTTCCCCCCACCCCTCTTCCATACACGAAGCAGAGGCTGTCTTCATGAAAGGGGCAGAAGTTAAGGTTAGTGCCACACATGTACACACACTTAAACGATGATAGCGTAGTGCACGCTCGTGGGATTTCACTAGCCCACACGAAACACACCATACCAACACGTAGACACACAATATTCCCACGTAATTGTTTTTAAGTTTGAATAGAGACAGTGGATTTGAACTAATATTCATGTGGGGAAGGTTATGCGTATTCAGAGTCGGGTTACTCACGTGGCTAAGTGGATGATTAAACGTTACCTGGTTGTAGTTTGGGCTTTTAAGGTTCTTGCATAGAAGCAATTTGAGGCGTTTTTTTTTTTTCAATAGACCGCAGTTGTTCTGTTTTCAAAAGACAAGCACTTGTCTTTTAGTCAAACTCCGCCCCCTTCTCCTGCTGTGCTGCGTAAGTCTCTATAGTTACGTCTGAGGTCTGAAGACAGATGTATGTGATTCAGTATTAAATCCTCACTACATGTGCGCAACTCAACTCGGAATCTGGCCCAAACGTAGGAAAAACACACACACACACACACACACACACACACACACACACACGCACAATAGAGCTAAACATTTATCACCTGGTAGTCCAATTAATTTTACCATAGTTGCTGAAAAGGGACACACACACACACACACATGCCATGTTGTTATATTGGGTCACTTAGACTAACATTGCACATTTTGCCCGAACCCCCCCCCCACCAACTGGTCCTTCAGGAACCCAGACCAGAGTAACACAATAAATCAATGTGCCAGAGACACAGGGGACAGCAGGATCTCTCTCTCTCTGTCTCTCTCATGGATGTAAAGGAGAGTCTTTGTGTGGTAGCTGTACTGCACAGGGACAGAAGAGATACCAGGATGGATTTATGGTAGGGATTAAGCCTGAGATTAGGGCACCTTGAACTGCCATGATAGCGCACTTTCTCATGTCACATTTAGCATTATCACAGATACTAAAAAAGACGGACTTAGTGAGAAGGAGCAAATACTCTCTTTTCATCGCCTTCCGCTTCTTCTAACGATAGACCTGCTTCTTTATCAAGCCTGCAATTCCGTAAAGCTCTAATGTATAAATGTATGTCCGGGGACTTACAACGCTCTAGGGTTTGATAATAGCGGCGTCAGGGCTGAATCCACACGAGATTGTTTGCATTTGTTCAGATCTGCGTGATGCTTTAGTTACAAATCCGATATTACTCTGACTGGTGGTAATTAAATGCAATATGAGCATAGAAATGATTACTAAATGTAACCAAAGTATACAGTATGCTGATAAAGCAACATAGTGACCATATGAGGCTACCAAACAGCTACCAAATGGGGAGGACATGGGTTAACACATGCTCCCTCCAAGCCACCATCTCCTTTTGGACTCTTGCTCATTAACCGTCACACGGCAGCTGAGAACACTTGAAGGAGAGCACTAACTCTCCCGTTCGGTTTATGTCAACAGGCAAAAGTCCACGATCATCAAGGCCCCCAGAGAAATAAGTACACTCTGCTATGTCTAAGTATCAACACGAAACCCTGACTCTCAAAGAGCCTTGTTAGAACTAGATATGTGTCATTAAATGAGTCACTGAGGTAAAGGCAACACTGATTACTGCAACAGACTGAGTCATTCCTTTTCAGTTTCATAGACAGACTTCACAGTTATACTCAGTGTACCCAAGACTGAATGACTATAACATGAGCAAATAGCTTTGATTTATTGATCAAAGGAGACGGCTGTCAGATGGGAGAAACAAACTGAAAGTATCTGCCCATCTCTGACATTTCAAAGATGAGAGTCCAGGCTCAGTCATGAACTAAATGACTCAATTGACTGACTCAGAGTTGACAAGTGATCTAAGGGTTCTGGTAACAACCAAGCTGATAAAGATAAATCACGGCTACATTTTCTATAATGTTTTGTTGTTGTTGTTTTTTTATCTTAAATGTACAAGTCAATGGACTACCTTCCTATTATTTACATAACTGACTTTATAATTATCAGAGCTCCATAGTTTTCCTAGATCTGTCTGGGTTACTGTCACGGTTACTGTAGCGACAGAGGTTCCTCTGGGTTTTTTGGGTTCCTCCCACCTCCCAAAAACATGGCAGTTGGCGGTTTGGCTACACTGCACTACCCCTAGGTGGACTGGTAGTGGAACATCCAGGGTGTGTTCCCACCTCACACCATGGGTTCCCAGGATAGGCTCCTGATCCACTGCTAGGAAAGTAATTCAACTTTAAGGAGAAGAAGCCTTTATTTGAAGCAGGTGTCATACCCTGGAGCAGATCAGATAGTCAGGTTTAAGGGCCTTGCTCAAGGGCCCAACAGAATCAAGTAGGCACAGCTGGGGCTTGAACCCCCCAGACTTCTGATCAATAAGCCAGAGCCTTTCATTCACTGAGCCTGCATCCTTTAGGTCAAACTATCAGACTCTCTTCCACCATCTACTGGTGTAGTGGTGTCCCCACACTAAATTGTAAAAAAAAAAACAACAACAACAAAAAAAAAGAGTAAATGCAAACAGCAATATATTCATTCTTTCATTCATCTGGTCAGGGTCAAAATGGATCTGAAGCCAATCCTGCAAACACCTAGGGGGCAATTTAGCAGAACCAATTCAGCTAGCTGTAAGTTTTTGGACAGTCCCACCCACTAACAGCAATGTGTTCTTTTCTAAGTTGTAAAAATGTAACCAAAAATGAACGAATCAGTAAATTAATCTTTTAGCTGAATTTATTCAAATGGCTTGTGTCACTGAAAGGACTCGAAATCAGAACATACATTTACACCAATCAGCCATAACATTAAAACCACCTGCCTAATATCGTGTAGGTCCCCCTTGTGCTACCAAAACAGCTCTGAGCCATAGAGGCATGGACTCCACATGACCTCTGAAGGTGGGCTGTGGTATTTGGCACCAAGATGTTAGCAGCAGATCCTTTAAGTCCTGTACATTGCGAGGTGGGGCCTCCATGGTTCGGACTTATTTATCCGGCACGTCCCACAGATGCTCGATCGGATTGAGATCTGGGGAATTTGGAGGCCAAGTCAATACCTTGAACTCTTTGTCATGTTCCTCAAAACATTCCTCACATCAATGAGTCTTAGGCGCCCATGACCCTGTCGCCGGTTCACTGCTTGTCCTTCCTTGGACTAAAGGTCTTGTGGGGTGTTCCTGTTATGCAGTGGTTAGTACCTACCAAAAGTGGCTGATTTGGAGATGTTCTGACCCAATCATCTAGCCATCACAATTTGGCTCTTGTGAAAGTCACTCAGATCCTTACGCTTGCCCATTTTCCCTGCTTCCAACACATCAACTTCGTGAACTGACTGTTCACATGCTGACTAATATATCCCACCCCTTGACAGGTGCCACTGTAACGAGATAATCAATGTTATTCACTTCACCTGTCAGTGGTTGTAATGTTATGGCTTATTGGTGTATGTCTTTATTCGTTACATTTTCTTCGTCTCTCACACACACATGATTTAACCTGATATTTTGCTAAAATTAGCACATTTTGATGCGGTGCATTAATAGAGTCTGTATTACACTCCTGGCCTGGCACCGTGCCCTCTGTTCTGGCACCAATGCCTAAAATAATCCTTCATTTTTTCCCCCCACTGTCCTTTCCGTCCTTTCCACTCATGGCCGCCGTCCCATCGGGTTCATTAACTGGAAATTACACGAGTCATCCTTGCACTAAGAGAAATATTTAATCACTTTGGCACTGGAAAGTGCACAGGAAGCGTTTAAAGCGGGGAAAGGTGAACTGCGTAAATGGAAAATGAATACAAATGTTTGTTTTAACCTACATCTATCAAAAATGTTCATCATAGCAAAAAGAAAAAAAAAAAAACACCAACTAGATTACACCGTCTCTAGGTCAATGGGTGTTTTGAAAGTTAAAAAAAAGAAAAACTATCCAACTTTTCCCCCCCTTAACGTTGATTAATACATCAATGACAATATGAAGATATTTTAATTATAACTTATTGAGTCAACACTCAGTCATTGCACTTCAGGGAAATTTGCAGCTGTTCCAGAACAAACTGAAAAAGAAATCTCGCAGTGATGTTTTCTGAGCATGCAGTGCTGCGAAGCCCTGTAGGTTAGTCATTAGCAATAGCGCTGAACAACCAAAAATCTGTGTGTTTATAAACAGCTCTGGTCGCCCCCTCGAGGAGAATGCTAATCTACAACAACACCCACACTCGCACCACATACACACATACAAACACACCGTACAGTTCGTTCTAAATCGCGCCATTAAAACACCACTTAAAACATCGCTAATAAAACCCGTGGAAACTAATAATGAAATTAAAGCTAGCAGACACATTAGTGAGAGCCTTTAATGGAAATTTGTCCGTCGGATTAATTTGCGAGTGGAAAAGCAGCTCGGTGATGGTGCGTCGAGTATTTTAGTGGCTGCTCTCCTACACATTTGTAAGAATTCTAACAAACATGGGTGTGGAAATTTAACTCTACCATCCCTGTGATTTTAACCGACCTTGCCTGTTCTTCTTCTTCTTTTTTTTTTTTTTAATAGTTTTGAATTGGCTCATGAAGAGAACGCTTCAGAATTTGCAGTTGTAGGATCGTGTGCTGGCAGTGGAATGAAAAGGATGTAGAAAGGAAACAGATGGAGTGCATGCTGTTGTTGAGAGACTCGTCTCCCATAACCAAAAAAAAAAAAAAAAAAAGGAAAAACAAAAACTGTATATGCATTCCAAGGCAAAATATTTCAAATTGCTCACAGTTAAATCCAGGACATAAATCAGTGATCTATTATTCTATCCTGAATAAGGCTAATGACGCTGAATCCATACATTATCTACACTATGTTCTTTATAAATTGGGTCAGTTTTAAATGAATAACGACGGCCATTTTGGAGACGGCCGTTTAAATTTGCCCAGGTTAAAATGACAGTAATTAGAGCTTTCTGTTTGTAAATATGCACACCAATCATGCTACATTAGCTGTTTTATATAGAAACATAATCAGCATAAACAGCGACATCACTCAAATATGTACTGTATTTACTACAACCAATCAGATTTATATCCTTCGGTTACCATGGTGAGGCTACCGTCTTTTCGGACGAATTTTAAACAAAACTATTCATATCTCATTCCAAAGTGCCTTTCGGTTCTCGAATCTAATCGGTGTTGATTCATTTTCTATAACAGCAGATCTGACACTTGTTATATTAACACGCTTTTTCTAATACATTACCGTTGCTATTTCCGACCCTTCATATAATATAATTGTGTCGTTATTTAACAAGGAAAAAAGCGTAAAATTGTTGACGTGGGAACGTTTTGGAAGGAGTCTCCAGTGTCAGCACTTCGCAACAAAAAATGTTAACTGTCAATTTTTTTATTTTCCATCACAGGAAAGTCGGACTTTCTTGTTAATATTTTTTCCTTTAAGACAGAGACAAAGAGAGGCTGGTGAGTGAGGAACTGTTCATAGCTGCTTTAATGTAAGTGATAACAGGAAGTAACTGTAAATGGATAAAAAGTAATTACGCTTTGCATCGGGCTGGATTACACCACCCCACTGATTATTTATCATATACATGGTTATTGTATAACAGTACCATCAAGAAAATCTGAGAAACAAAATTGCCTGATATAAAACACTCTTATTTGCAGAGTGTTCTCACCCTGATGTGAGTCATTATTTCATTTTGAATATGGTGGTGGTGGTGGTGGTGGCGGTGATGGTCATCGTCAGCTGTCTTTTCTCACGTACAGAAGGTCCAAAAAAAAAGAAATCTGAGGGCAGTACAAAGAGGAGGTTTTTTTTTTTTTGTTGTTGTTCTTCAGTTCTTCAGTCTTCACCAATCTAAATTGAAAAAACCCCAAAAAGTTTAGTCATATTCTGTGAAAATAGTGCAGATGCATAACACTCAGGGAGACATCAACATTCTGCAAACAAGATATTTTAACTTGGTATGAATTTTGGTATTTGCCAAAAGAGATTAGAAATATTAGAAGACTGCGAGCTCAAACCTTTGGACCCTAGACGTAGAAACGCTTTACAAAGCAGAGCAGTGATGCTTTCCAAACTTCTCTCTTCAGACATTTCCCGGAATGCTGTAGTCGTCTCTGCATGAGGGAACGAGACAATGAGCTATTTGCGATTGCACATTCAGCTGACATCAGACTAATACCCCCTAAGTGGCCCCGTAGAGAAACTATAGGCCTCAGCGGGGGGGTGAAGGCAAGAAAAACTGTGTAGACAGTCAATCGAGGATGATTTACCCAAGGTAAAATTATGTTACCTTTTGCAGAAACCAACGGTTTTATTCAAACGTGCTTCCTTTGGCCTGGAAACCTCAAATGAGCGCTCATTTTCTTTTCAAATCGTCTCTTTTCTTTTTTCAGACGTTGCCCGAAATCCCCGTGGATTCTCGATGGGGCTGCTTTTAGAAAAACTCGAAGTCTTACGGATACACTGTACACTTATAACTCTTAAATGACTCTTAAAAGTACATACTTTTTTGCCATACAAGGAAAATACTCATGCAAGTAACAAGAACAGTTCTAGTCCAGTTCTCAAACCAAGCCAATGATTTCGTAACCAGACATGGCAGTTCACTTAACTGCATAACAACAACCTTGTCGAATAAAAAGTTCTTGTTTAGCTTAGAGAACTGTTATTTAGTTATCCAGTACAATGGTGACCAAAGTATATTTTCCCCTAACATCACATTCTGAGTTTATTTCCTCTTATACTATAAAAATCTGCCAACAATTACATTGTGGAATGTCCAAGTTATCGCTTATGTTACAGCAGCTACAAACAGTCATTCCTTCACCAACCTCGCATTTTTCCTCTCTCTCTTGACATTAATAACTGCTTGCCATGTTACCAAGAAACCTCCTGAAGACTTTCACATGGTGGAAAAAACGACTCCGACTGTTCCGGAGTGCTGAAACTGGAGACTCCTTCCATTAAATGATAAATAAACATCTCCTTACGGGGGAGGGGGGGGGGGGGGTCACTTTTGTTTCTAATGATGGTCAAGTGACAAGTTCAGTTGTTCAATATCTCTAAAACCTTCCAAGTTCCACACCAGCAGCTTTATGGTCTTGCAATCCAACCAGTTTTAATGTTTTTTTTTTTTTTTTTTTTTTTTTTTTTCAGAGTGGCAAAGCAAGGACTGATTGGATATCAAGCATATCTTCATTGGTGGTAAAACAGCTGAGCCTCATCACTATATCTCATGATGTACCTCAAGACCTAAAGTCAAAACTGATAATCGAAAAAAACAATAGTGAGGATCAGTCAATAACCATTTACAGTACAATAGGCTCGTATTCCCTGATCTCACATTCTCAGATTAATATTGACACCCCCGTTTCAGACATCTACGACCCATATCTGTGAACTGCTCATCAAAACCCAGGTGTCCTCAGAGCAGATTTAATTTTAAAGTCTTGATGAAACATTTACCGCAGAAGCCATGCGGAGAATGAAGGAAACAATATGATCCTGACTTCTTGCTCTCTCTCTCTCTTTCTCTCTCTTCCATCAGTATTAAATTGCAAACCTCCCACTAGGTCAAGAAATTAGTGAAGTGTGCACCCACAATCTCAAGCCTCCTACATACACCAGCTCTCCAGATGGAATGACATGAAATCTTGAGCGGACACATAGCAACATCCCACACAAGCTGACCAGGGAAAGGGTGTAAAGATTCTGAGTGTGTTTTAGCGAAAAAGAAAGAAGAGGTGGCAGAGCAGAAACAGATCGTAATGGAGAAATAGAGTACAGAAGTAAGAACTGAAGTGAAAATGTAGCTTTGAAAAGAACAGAGATATTATAACGTAGCATTATGGAGAAAGAAAACATTCAACAGTGTTATAAAGTGTTAGTCAATCAAGTAATTAGAAAAGAGGACGCCATGATTTTGAAACTGTTTTACATTTTAAATAATAACTAAATCATTTGACTGTGGCATTCGTAAACCAACAAGCTGCTTGCAGCAATCTCTCAGTGATCTCTTGATTGCAGTGCACTGTGGGTAATGCGCGTAGTTCTTCACTCGTTGACTATGCAGTATGAGCCCTCAAATAAAATGAATATTGGGAAGTCTTGTTAAAAGAGATCCCATATTTTCTAGCTCGAACGTGTGGTAAGTGAAGACAGGATGCAAGGACTAGGAGAAAACTAAGTATCATAGTCCTAGTGACAGTCGGAGCTCAGGTAGAAAAGCTAATCATGTCCAGGCGAGGATCTAATATTAGTTCGAAAACAGGAACTATGCACAGAAATACACAAATACAATTGACAAGACTTCGCACCGAGACAAAAAAGAAAGACAGCAGAGTATAAAGGGCATAAAAAAACAAACTAATCAAGAGTGGGACACACAACAGGTGAACACAATCAGGCAGCACACCAACGAGGTAAACACAAAAGGCAAAGAGGTAACAAAGAGAGTGAATTTGTGACGCTAGCATTTTGAATGTTTCTGAAAATGGCTGAATTGTATCTTTTTAAACACTAGACGAGTGAAACGTTTTGACTTTTGAGGTAAATGGACTGGAATAGAGTGACAGAACCACTTTGCTTTCAGGACACTAACAAAAGAAATTGACACAACACTTATTATTTATTATTATTTCCACATCCACACACCAAAACGAATGATAATGCAGTGTTCAGACAACATTCTTAATCAAAACTCTCAACATAGCAAGCCTTAGAGCTCCACAAGTCCTGAGTTAGTTTCCTCCGTGGAACATTAAGAAACATTCTTGATATATTATTGTGGGTATTAAAGTATTTGAGCTGGATAATGCTAGATAATAGATAAAGCACTAAATTCTTAATAAACGTTCCCTGGTCTGTGTGCTCTTTAAGTTTATGAAATATACTGTAACGCTAATGATGCAACCATTTCAGATTTCCTTATCATGCATACCATCATACCAGTATGTCATTTCTGAGGAAGCAAATGGAAAATCAGAATCTGGGTATCCCACCGTTTATTGCAGCAACACCACGTGAAGAAGTTCAACTTTAGAGAGACAGTGCCCCCTTCTGCTGGTAAGCAGAACTGTCAGTGGGTGAATCTTTTTTAGTATTCAGTATTCTCAATAGAGTGTATGTCATATGTCAATGTATGTCAATGGAAAAGTGGGGGAAACATCTGGGGCAACACTAGATAAGCCAATCTCAGGAGGACTGGGAGTGAGGCAAACCACTGGGCCGCCCAAAGGGTTTTTTACAACAACAACAACAAAAAATCATATTTGTACAAACAGACCCTTTACTAAGACAGTTGAAACTGAGTACAACCCTATTTCCACTGTAGTAGAGAAGAATTGAAAAAGAATTGTCCATAGACCTATGAGACAATATTGTATTGGCACACAAGTCTGAAGAAATGTCCCAAAAATGCCCTGCAGCTTTGAAGGCACTGAAAAAACACAGTAGAGCCAAACTGAGCAAACAGGTAAGAAGGGCTTTAATCACTCTGATGGAACTCCAGAAAGTTTTGTGTGGAGATGGAAGGACCTACCAGAAGAACTGCCATCTCTGCAGCACTGGATTATTTGGTCTGGGAGACATTTATGGTATAGTGGCCATCAAAACAATGGCACATGGAGTTGATGAAACCTAAAGGTCTACCACGACAGGTTGCCGGTTTGAGGGTGTGTTCAGGCTCATGGTAAGGTTCATGGTAATAGCTTCAAGTGTCATCATTAAGGAGACAACCTTGCTTTTATACTTCCACATTCTGTCTAGTTCCTCTTTCATTCTCAGTATTTCTCCACATTTATAATCTCTTAAGTCAAATAGGGTGTCTAATTTATCTCCATAAGAGGTCATTTTGAAATAATAGCTAAGGGACAGATTTATTTCAGCTTATATCCAATGTTCACTGGGTCAACAGTTTAGTTAGAATTTGGTCTCATTGCCTTTAAATAGCTTGAACCTGAATCAAAAGCATTTGGTAGCCTTCAACAGGCTTGCCCATTCTTCCTGACAGAACTGGTGTGACTCAGGTTATGTTTGTGGGCCTCCTTGCTCGGATATGGTTTTTCAGTTCAGTCCACAAATCTTCTATGAGATTCAGGTCAAAGCTTTGTGATGGCCACTCCAATACCTTCACTTTGTTGTCTTTAAGCTATTTTGTTATAACTGCTGGAACTGCTGAAAAGTTGTAACTTTCTGGCTGATGTCTTGAGGTTTTGCCTCAGTAGTTCTAGATAATCCTCCCTCATGATGCCATCTATTTTCTGAAGTGCACCACTCCCTTTTGCAGCAAAACACCCTCACAACATGATGCTGCCACCCCCATGCTTTACAGTTGGGATGGTGTTCTTCGGATTAAAAGCCTCAGGGATGATCATTATGGCCAAACAGGTCAATTATTGTTTCATTTGACCAGAAAACACTCCTCTGAATGGCTGGTGATCACCTGCAAACTTCAGTCTGGCTTTTTTTTATGCCTGTCTTGGAGTAGAATCTTCTTCCTTGCATGACGGCCTTTCAGTTCATGGTGATGTAGGACTCTCTTAATGGTGGATGTACATACTTTGGTACTTGATGCCTCCAACTCCTTCACCAGTTCCTTTTTTGTTGTCTTGGGGTTTCAAACCAAAGTTTGTTCATCCCTGGGAGTCAATTTGTGCCTCTTTCCTGAACAATGCAGTGACTTTGTGGTCCCAAGATTTTTATAGAATTGTTGCATGCAAATGATTGTACAGATCATCGTGATACCTTCAATTGTTTGGAAATTGCTTCTAAGGATGAATCAGACTTGTAGAGGCCCACTGTTTTTTTAAGGTCTTGGCTGAGTTGCTTAAAATGTACTGGCTCAAAACACTGTAGGCCCATTTACAGCCACAGACATGCTCCCAAGTTATTGGCCAATCACAAGCTTCTAAAAGTCATTACATCAATTTCTGGAATCTTCCAGACTGTTTAAAGAGACAATCAACTTGAAGTGTTTAAACATTTCACCCACTGGAACTCTGATACAGTGAATTAAAGCTGAAATAAATCTGTCTCTTATCGATTGTTTTAAAATTACCTCTGATGTGAACAAAAGAAATGTATTGTAACATGAAATGTGTGGAGTTGCAAAGACTTAAGGCCTCAATAAAAGTCATGGTGCATAACAGCATGAAAAAGGAGACGGCAGCTTTAATTAATGCAGATAAATAATAATTCGTATTATTTACGAATCTGTATCTCGGGAAAAATTGTGTCATGGAACTGTTACCTATTTCCCACGCTTCTCCCACGTGAGAGGAATAAAAGACTTCCCACCAGCAAGTTTCCCATGAATTGAAACCATACTTGGTATACAATAATTATAAAGAAGCTTCGAGCTACATTCCTATCATCCGAATTCTCGATTCTGATCGGTCAGATGGTGTGGATTCATTTTTCTCTGACAGTTGTTCCGTTTATTTTTTCTCTAGGAAACACTACGAAAGCGTACCTCCAGCGATCTTCACGCCAACAGCGGTGTTACGTTGTCTGCCGTACAAACACACAAAGATGCAGTGAGACGAGTTATACACATTTACACTGGTCTCACGTTGCTTCTTCATATTGAGAACATTTTTCTAGGTCACTTGGAAGCACAGCATGTTAATTTGCTCTTTTCGCTCAGGGGGGGAAAAATCATTCTTACCGCTAAATGGGTCATGGTAAAGTAGAGGCCTGTGCACCTTACATAACAAATTTCCCTCCATACACACACGGCATGCGGTGACATTGCAGATACGTATACTTAACCTTCAGCCTAATACTTAACCTTATGCAAAAGTAACCCTCTGAAGTGAATCATAGAGCCAGTCCATATAAACGCATTTCAGAAACTTGTGTAATTGGTGGTGTGAAGTTTTCTTTCTAGTTTTCTTTCTTTCGTTTTTTTGTTTTAAGACCAGTCACTATTTAAGCTTTTTTTTTTTTTTTTTCATTATTATGATGATGATTATTATTATAATTTTTGCTACTCCTTACTACCTGGGTTGGCCTAATCAAGCTCTTGTGTCTTTGAATTTGGATCAACTTTTGGGAAAACATACTCACAAATAGAAAAACAAAACGTTTAAAGCATTGTATGTTTAACCGTGCATTCATTCTTCTTCTTCTTCTTTTGTCCACTCTGAAAATTCCAGTGAGATTTCTGATTGTTTTCTAACCAGGTTAACAAGACCTTCTGAACACACGACATACACTACCAGAGAAAAGTTTTTAACTAGCTTACCAGGCAAGCAAAAGTTCCCAGTCCTATGTTTTAGTTCCTTGTTAATCATTAGACTAAAAAAAAAAAAAGTGGTAGCTTTTCATAGCGTGTGCTGTTGAATTCTCAAATCTGATTGGTCAGAAGGTGTTTACTCATTTTCTCTATCGTGAGGTTGTAGAAGACATATTAACAGATTGAAAAAGAAAATCGATAGAAATGTGTCATTTCTAAAATGGATATGGTAAAGTCTAAAAATTCTAAATTCTCTCAAACTTTTCAGAAAAGTTTATGGAAGGAGTCTCCAGTGTCAGAAGTGAAGCTGCAAGTTTAAGTTTTCCGACACGGATTCTTCGTGAGAGATAGTTTATAGCTGCTTTAACATATGGTAAGTGATAACAGGAACTAACTTGGACATTAAATTTCCAAGATGTATTAAAAATGTGGAGTGTCATTTTTTAATAAATGGAAAAAAAGAATTGTGAGAAATTGTTGTGCTATTAGGATAATAAAATAATTTCAGACATGCTGTAGTTGCGAAATAATAATGTTGGGTTTAAGACCATCTTAGCCAGGTCTGATCTATAGACAATGGAAATTTCTCTTAAATGAACTAACCCACTGAATAAACCATTTACTTTGGTATTATATGATGATTTTGTACAAATAAGTACACAGGACATACATAGGACATGTTAAGCAATGCCCATTCTCCTAGCAAGGCACTGTACTATAACCCGATTTTATACTGTGAGGTAAATGAGTTAATTATACACTAATTATACAAAAGATTCCAGTTTTTTTTTTTGTTTGTTTATTTTAAGAAATGGAACAGCACATGGGAAACCCCACAGCAGGCTCATACAGCTTTCTGAGACAAGATTCTTTAGAAGAAGAAGAAGAAGAAGAAGAAGTATTTTGAAACATAATCACTTGAAATGAATAGGCGCTACTGTATATAACTCCACACGCAGACATAGACAATTACATTTAGTACCGTGACGAGAACTTAAAGTATCTGTTCATGGAAATTATGTTATGGTCATTGGGAAAAAAAAATATATATATATATATATATTTCGAGTCTCCGTAGCCCGAGGCCAGGACAAGCCCGAGTAAAATTTCACCTGAGTTTATGACAAAACCAGAAACTTTTGATTTGTGGTCTCGAGAACCGCACAACTAGGTGGCCGGGCCACACCACCTCATCAGTTAATAAATATAATACTGTTTATTCTGTATACAAAGTACTTTCCTTGATGATTGTCTCATACCTCTTCACACAAAAAAGTGTCGGCGGTTCTTTTCTCTTTTTTTTTTTTTTGCACTGTAAGCATATCTTGGAAATATCTTTGGCTTTCCTGTCCCCTTTATCTTCAAGTTGTCCCCATTTCAGTCACCGCATCTTCCTCTGAAAAAATACCCACACAATGATTGGTGTGTGTGTGTGTGTGTGTGTGTGTGTGTGTGTGGGAGTAGTAACCTATGGTATGTTATCTCCCTGTTCTGTAATATATATAAGACCACAGCACACATGTGTGTCTCTAGTTTGTTTGCCATAATGTCTCTGAAAGGTTTGGTGACCATCGTCTTCGCCGGATGCTGGCTTCTGTGCACCTTCTGTCTCAAGGCAGACGCATGTGAGTATTTTTTTTTATTTTCATTCGTTTTTTTTTAGTACTGTAGTGTGGAACAATTACTGTACATTTAAATACTTGGATATTGTTCTTGTTGATATAACTTGTCGCACTAGAGGTTATACTTTACGTTGTTCGTCATTTCGGGAACACTTGTATCTGAAAACAAATGTCAGGAGATGTATCTAACGTGATCTTATAGATATTTTTCCGCTTGCCAAAGTTCTTTACCGTTTTGCAACTTTACTACTATTACTGCTTCTACTACTCCTTCATTAACATAAATTCATCAGTTTATTATTGATGAATTGAAGTGGAAGTGGTATGATTTTAGGATTAGGATGAATGGCACTACAAGACGACATTACAATAATAAATACATTTGTACATCGGATTTTTTCCTTTTAACCATCTTGTTTTTATTAATATTATTATTATTATTATTATTATTATTATTATTATTATTATTATTATTATTATTATTATGTAGCACTGCGTATGGCCCTCTTTTAACTTCAAAGCAATACAAGTGTCATTCTTTAAAAAATATAAAAGACAAAACACACGTATTTTCAATTATTAGCCATCTAAACGACATTTCTTTGAATTATAATAAAATATGATTATGATGTGGTTTAAATGGTTGATTTTTAAAAATAATATTTGTCATTTTTGTTGCAGCGTTGCGTTACAGTAATTTAAGTAGGTATTCATTTTAATTAGTTTTTTCAAAGATTTTGTTAGGATGCTGTATTTATGTACAATGGTGTACAGTGGTGTACAATGGTGTACAATGACAATACTGAATGTGTGCGTTTGTCTGTTGCTAGATGGACCGCTGAACCATGCCTGCTGCGTCAAGTACACTCGCACACCAGTGGATTTCAATCTGATTAAAGGTTTCGCGGAGCAGAGTTCCCGCGAGGTGTGCCGCATCGACGCCATCATGTGAGTCATCTCACCACAGCGTGCCACCAACCGTTACCAACAATGCAGTGTGGTTACACATCCTTCACAGATACAGTCACAGCATAGACAGCGTATTACCAACAAACAAATACCCAAATGCTATATATAATGTATAATGCTGGGGTACCCTATCTTACCCTATTATGTATAATGCTGGGGTAACCTATCTTACCCTATTATGTATAATGCTGGGGTAACCTATCTTACCCTATTATGTATAATGCTGGGGTACCCTACCCTACCCTACTATGTATAACGCTGGGGTAGTATTTATATAATATGATACAACTTATACTATACTACTAATATTATAAAGTATTACAATACTAGTACAGTAGCATGTGCATTCTTTTCTATTTTTTTTCTAACAAATAATTCTTGTTCTTTTCCAGATTCCTGACGAAGCGTAACAGGAAAGTATGCGCAAGTGCAAAGGACGAGTGGGTGCGGAACGTCCTAGCACTTCTGAGGTAATGGATTTCTCAAGCCCTCTTTACAGCTTTTTCTTAACCTGGCTCTAAATTGGCCACGTCCATTACAGAAAGTTTCACTAAAGGTTTTGCTCACTACACTCTGTAGACTGTTCGTGTAAACAGGAAGCACTTCCTGCCCATAGTGACGCTAACTTGTTGATTTCTTTGCAGCGCTAAAATGAAAAAAATGTCTCAGCAGCTTCATAACAAGGTCAACCATACCCCGGCTTGGAATACCTCCACGAATGCGTAAACGTCTCTTCGCGTGGCGATGTCTTCTTTCTACGAGCTGCAGTATTTTTAGACTCTTTTTTTCTTTTTCTTTTAAGTTAAAGGCTATTGTTAATCTTTGTCCAAATATAATGCAAATAATCAATAAGCTGATGATTTCAAACACTTATATCTATAACATGTTGACCTTTTCCAAGTTTTTGTGCTTATAGCCAGGGATTGTTGTGTTTAACTATAACATTTGTAACAGGGAGTAGAATTTCTACAACCAAAAACAGCTACTTTGACATTGCTCTCAATACTATATGTCATCAAATTACAGAATAAAATGAATATCTGATATTTGGTTATATACAATATAAAAATTTTACATATACAATATATTGTCCATTAATCCACTGACTGTATCGTTCATCAAAACCAATGGCTTCACATTAAAGATTGATTAAATCGGATGCATCTGTGTCGTCCTTGCCTGGACATTTTTTGGAATTTTTTGGAATTGTCCAAATGACTGCATATATACAGTATATATATATATATATATATATATATATATATATATATATATATATATATATAGGTAAGACCAAGTAAAAGATACCAATATATAATCAAGATCTTCAGTCTCAATGTGTTGGACAAATTAGAAATCCATTAGCATTGGGAGAGTAAAACAAACAACAAACAATAGCATATGGTGAGCTAGTTAAGTAGTTAAAATGTCAGCAAATCATTATTATATATGTATATACAACAGTTAAAGGAGACCAGGGATGGTTGTAACACGGGATCGTTGTAGCACTTTCTCCGATCAAGAACAAGCTACCAATCACATAATTCACTCTGCACATGCTCAGTTGAGTCCTTATTTCACAGGTGAGGAAGCAGTACCTTATTGCAAACACAACTAGATTTATAAGGGGGGAAAAAAACTATTTTGAGTTTACAAACCCTCCTCTGCAATTTAAGTGACCCATTGCACCTTAAATATTAATTTGGCTTAATTAAACCCATTATGTACTACCCTGAATAGTGTACTCCTATATAGTGTGTATACTCAGCCTGAGGGAGAAAAGAACACAGCCATCTGTAGTATAATTTTCAAAATGTCAATTTATTACACTTTTGCGCATAACATTCTTAATACATTCCAGTTCATGGTATTTTTATTTATGGAGTCACAATCCAAATGTCAAAATCTTTGCATGATTGAAATTTCTTTATAAATAATGACGAGCCTAATTAAATATTCTCTCATATATTACTCAAATCAAATGATGGCAATAAATATTAACAAATAAATAAGTCTGTTAAAACCAAACTGGCATAATAAACAGGTCATGTAAATACACAGAAGAAAGAAAACAGGAAGTGTAGATTTGTAAATCTTCTTAAAGGTTTGTTGGAGCAGATTCAGTCGTCTGTGGCACGATTGTGGTCGTGTTTATCTTCCTGTTTTCCTGTGAGGAAAAAAAAAAAATCACAAAATACAGATCGTGAACTTTTTTTGTACAAGCGGAACGTGAATAAACGTCGGGCATAATGAACACAAAGAACATGAGGAAATAAAAACCTTTTTAGTTGTATTGTTTAAAAACAAATAGCGGATAATTATGATATTACTTCATTTACAACTATATTTTGTTACATTTACAACTATATCTATATAGTTTTTCTAAGTTTTTCTTTCTGTAATCTGCTAGCTTTTATAAGCATTAGTATTAGAGAGCTTACTCTATGGCCTGAAGTCGCCTGAGCTCTGTGACCTTCTCCTTGACCCAGTTCTCTCTCCAGTGGCTGCATATAGCACCTTCAGATGTGAAAAAGCTGCAGGAAGATGAGTTTTAAGAGTCAAAGGTGAGTAAATATGAACATGTACCATTCCATATATCCATAAATCTTAAGATTTTTTCTGGGGTACTTACATGACTGCTTTGACACATGGAGGTCTTGATTGATGAACCATGAATCCTGTTATGGGCACGGTGATTTTGCTGGTGGAAACCTCCTTGCAGCACACGGACTCTCTCTGGTCTGAGACGAAAAGGATAAAATGTTTTAACATGAATATTAACTACACCAAGTATATCGTGGAATAGCTTGTGAAATAGAAACACCTGTACTTACTTGCCAGTGAAATAGCAATGCAGGAGAAGAAGGCGGCAATGGCAAGACTTCGCATCTTCTGGCTGAAAAGCATGTTGCAGTCGTTTCCCAGAGGTCCTTTAACAGTGCAAGGTTGAAGGTGCGGAGCGTTCTGGCTTTTCGTGCTCTGGGATCATCTTAAATACTTGAGAGAAAAAAGGAACTCCGGGGATGAGTGCCACTGGATGAGGTCATCCTCCGGAATTCGTTATAGAGAAGTGCCTTTCTCGAGTCATCAGCATTTGTGGTCGAAGTGATGCAACGTTGCATTTAATTACTAGAAAAGCAGCAGCCCAGGCTCTAAGGAGGGCATTTACTGGAAAAAAGGAAAGTTTTGACACACCACTTTGGTCATATGACATAGCCGTTTTCTGCCTTTCATTCAGAAAAATGATCTCTTACTTCTCTTTACCAAATAATTCCGGAGTTGCTCTTTAGTGAAATGCTATCAGCACATATTCCACCTTCCTTGAAACGTTCCTTGCTTTAAAATAAAAAAATAAAATAAACACATTAAGGAACTGCATGCCTAAGGTGTTCCACATGTAAGCCAACAAGATTTGGAAAAGTTACTGTACTCCTGCCTGACACTAAACGTCTCGAAGTTAAACAAATCTGCTTTGTCTACTGTGGGTGTTAATTAACACATTGTTTATTATACTGCATTCGTGGTCATTTGCAAGTTGTAACCACATCATAAAATTGTTACTAATTCCCCAAATCTATGAAACTGCATTCATAATGGGGTTCAGCTGGACTAGACGCAAACAGGCCTGATTACTGCAAACCCTGTTCAATCAAATCAACACTTAAAAACTTTTTCAACACCATGAAGTTGGTTAAAAGGTCTTACCCAGTAACAAAATATGCCAAAGTTGAAAGAAATTCCAGAAATGATGAGGAAGAAGGTGATTGAAACACATCAGTCTGGGAAGGGTTACAAAGCTATTTCAAAGGCTCTGAGACATCAAAGAACCATAGTGAGAGCCATTATCTCCAAATAGAAAAACCTGCCACAGTAGTGAACCTTCCCAGAAGTGGCCGACCTTCCAAAATTCCTCCAAGAGCACAGCAACTACTCATCCAGCAAGTCACAAAAGAGCCAAGGACAACATCAAAGGACCTATAGTCCTCTCTTGCATCAATAAAGGTCACTGTTCATGACTCCACTATCAGAAAGACACTGGGCAAAAATGGCATCCATGGAAGGGTGGCGAGGCGAAAGCCACTGCTAACCCAGAAGAACATTAAAGCTCGTCTGAATTTTGCCAAAACACACCTTGATGACCCTCAAACCTTTTGGGAGAATGTTTTGTGGATTGATGAGTCAAAAGTGGAACTGTTCGTAAGATCCTGTTACATCTGGTGTAAAGCAAACACCAAATTCCACAAAAAGAACATCATACCTACGGTCAAGCATGATGGTGGCAGTGTGATGGTGTGGGCATGCTTGGCTGCTTCAGGGCCTGGGCAACTTACAATAGTTGAGGGAAACATGAATTCTGCTCTCTACCAGAAAATCCTAAAGGAGAATATCCGGTAAGACAATGATCCCTATGTGTAAGTCCTAGTCCTAGAAGTAAGTGAAAGACTGATTTCCAGTTATCGGAAGCATTTGGTTGCAGTTATTGCTGCTAAAGGTGGCACAACCAGATTTTAAGTTTAAGGGGGCAATTAGTTTTTCACATTGGTGATAGGTGATGGATAACTTATTTTTTGCTTCAATTAATTAATTAATTAATTAATTAATTAATTAATTAATTAATTAATTACTTAAAAACTCTATTGTGTGTTTACTCAGGTTGCCTTTGTTTTATGTTGTGTTTTGTTTGCGTCATGTCTCTGCCCTCGTATGTTCATTGGTTCTCTGCATTTAATGTCATTATGAGTTTCAGGTGTGTCTTGTTTTCTTTCATGTATTTAAATCCCTTCTTTTGTCCACTTCGACGCGGAGTATTAGATGTAAACTAGATAGATTGTCTTATCTAGATTCCCTTGTGAATGTATGTTCATTGTTTTTCACTGCCCTCACGTTTCCTGGACTTTGGACTCTTGCCTCGTTCTTGTGTGGATTAATGCCTCGTTCTTGTGGATTGACTACCTGGTGGATTATTGTTTGTTTTTTGACCCTGCCTTTGTGTTCCTTTTTTCCTGTCCAAATACTTATGGTTCGTTGCGTTTTTCCCCCTGTCCTTATATGTTTGATTATACCTAATAAACCGACTTTTCCCAGCACATGCATCCAGCCCTCCCCTTGTGTTCCGTAACAGTTTATATTATATTTACACATATTTACACTCCCCAACGAGTCCCCCAGTGGATCTCGGCCATTTCCACCACTGGCTAGACTAGACTGACTGAAATAATAATCTTATGACTAAAAATATCGACAGTTTTAATTGACTAAAACTAAACTAAAATACTTACAGTTTTTAAGACTAAAATGCCCACACTTTGAGCCAAATAAAACTTGACTAAAAAAAAGAAAGGATAAGGTTGACTAAATATAATAAAAACTATCCAGGACATTTGACACAGGGCTAAGGTTAAATAATAATAAAAAAAAATATAGCTGACAAAATTAACACTAATTCAGTGTGTGAGTGGCCGTGTTGATTTGATGATGGAACTGGTAGTTCAGAAGACTACCATATCTTAAACATAACAATCAGCATGAGGACTTCATTGATAACAGCACACAACAGCAACCAACAAACATAGCTGAATAAAATCTTCTGTGACTATTGAAAAGTACAAAAAAGCATGTACCCATACTTAGTCTGAAAATAGAAAAAGGTATTGATGCCTCTCTACTTATTAGGCTCATTAAGTTGCTCTAAATAGTGACATGACTGCTTTCGCAAAGACAGCTGTAAAATGCTCATACACATTAAAGATGGTGAAGTTGAAGCGGAATCCCAGGCAGCGGATTACACGGTCGTAAGGCTGTCTTAGAGAGAAGTTGTCATCATGGTACCCAGGCAGGTTTTCTGCAGTAATATTAGTGCCCTGGTTGACACTGCGACTTTCCAAAAGTTCTGACAGACTTGCATGCTGGCAAACTTGTAAAACACAACAGGGTGTGGTGTTATAGGAAATATTATGTAATAATAATATATAATAATATATAATATGGTGGTGGGATACGTAAAAGCTGTGAAGTTGATTATTCTCCAGTAACAGCAGTAACAGGCTATTAGTTGTTAAACAGTAGCACTTTATTATCTGTTGATGTCTAATATTCTGCGTAAGTTAGATTGAGTCAGAAGTCAAAAACCTAAAGAGTAGATCGCAAGCTAAATATTTACACGTGGAAGTTGCGTTGGGAAAAATGTCTGCACAGTGATTCATAACTTTTGTCTTTTCTTTTCCACTTTGTGCTAGCCGTCTATACAAAAGGCCACATCTTTACAAACTTAATCTGAAATAGAGAAGATGTATTGCTCAAGATGACATGGGGTGTAATGTTGATGAAAACCTGTGGCGCAGTGCAGAAGACAGGGTTGACTAACATTGAACGGAAAAGTGATTCAAGTCAGGACATGCATAGACACAATCATTTGCAAGAAGAAACTGAATAAACTGAAAGCCATAATTGCGTCAGATATTGTAAATGTAGTAAATACACATATTCTTTTGTTACATTCTTGGAGTGTGCTATGGTCTGGTGAGACCAAGGTAGAACCTTTTGGGCATCATTCTGACAGAATAAAAAAAAATAAGACAGCGTTCCATCCAAAGAACGTAATAGTGATCTACAGTGAAGCACGGTGGTGGCAGAATCACGCTATGAAGCTTCTCTTCAGCTAGGAGTGGGGTTTCGGGAGGAATCACAGATAGCTCCAAATGCAAATCTATTTTGCTGATGTTGATCCAAAGCACAAATTCAAATCAATGAAGAAATGGTTTGAGAAGAAGAAGAAGATTAACGTTTTGGAATGTCAAAAGTAAAGTGAAGAGCGAGTGTACGTGAGCGCCAAATGGAGTGTGTTATATTTAAAGAAAAATATAAAATAATTTAGGGAAATCAATAGGGAGTATATATATATATATATATATATATATATATATATATATATATATATATATATATATATATATATATATATATATATATATATATATATGAAAAAAAAATTCTGTAACACTTTTAATGTAGTAGATTGATGTTTGATGTCCAAAGTTTGTTGAAAAGAAATCAGTGGAAGAAAGGCTTTAGGAACCCAGAACACACTGCTCTTTTGTGGATGTAGTCACAGGTCCATTTTGTAGCAAAGCCATGATGAGTAAATAAATAAATAAATGAAGAATAATCTCAGAAAGCTGTGCAGAACTACATTTCCCATCAGCCCTGGCACGCCACCTTAATCACGCTCTCCTGAGTCACGTTCTAATCTAATTAGCACTTGTATTTAAGTTCTACCTTTGGTAGCACTCATTGTCTAGCTTTTGTCAACTTCACTTTGTGTTTCCTGTATATTTTCCATGTCTACCAAGGTATTATTGGTGTTCTAGAACAGTGGAGATCTACCTTCCTTGCAGGTTTCATCTCCAACCAAAATCTAACACACCTGTTTTAGTTGATCAAGAACTTCTTAAGGCAATGATTAGATGGTCAGGTGGAGCTAAAGGTAGATTTCCAGGAACAGAGTTGGTGACCACTGTTGTAGAATTTTTCTACGTGTTTCACCTATTAAATGTTTCCCCAAACCTGACATCAGGCCTGTGAATATTTGTTCATTTTCATGCATCAACCATGCGAATGTAATTCAACTGTAACTCATTAAGAAAAAATTAATAATAACGCAATTTGTACTGTAAAAGAACCTTTATTTATGCATACACATCCAAGTCACAATTCTTCCAAACTGATAAATTAAACAATTTAAATAAGTTACGTAAACATTTTGTTTTATGTTGCATACATTTGAGAAAAAAAAAATGCTAATAAATATACCAGGTTCTTCCAAAATGATAAATTAAAAGAAATAAATAATTAATGGTGGAAAAAAAAAACACACACATACACAAACAAATATTGCTTAATTGTTTAAAGTGGTATGGAAACTGTAAGTGGAGCCGGTTGCCTGGGGTGCGATTGTTGTAGTGTTCATCTTCAGGGTTTTTCTGTGAGAAAGATCACAAAACATTCACATTAATTTTGAAAGAAAATAAAATACAATAATAAAAAATAAAAAATAAAAAAACGCAAAAAAAAACCCTTCTAAACATTAGTACTGAAAAACTTACTGTTTGACCTGAAGTTTCCGGAGCTCTGTGACCTTCTTCCTGACCCAGTCCTCATTCCAGTGGCTGCATACAGCACCTTCGGATGTGTAAAAGCTGCAGGAACACAGGTTTTAGGACGAGTGAGTGAGAACGCATGCAACGTTAAGAGACGATACATCGGTATGTCCGTTTAGTCTGTTAAGATCGCTTACATGACTGCTTTGACACACGGAGGTCTTGGTTGCTGAACTCTGAATCCTGTGATGGGCGCGTTGATTTTTTGGGTGGAAACCTGCTTGCAGCACACGGACTCTTTCTCAGCTGAGGAAAAGAAAAAAGAAAAAAAAAAGATGAAATGGTTATTTTAACATACGCTTGAAACATCTGGGATATAACCCAATGTATAATCTATAACCCATTTATACATATTATTAACCATACTGACTACAGTGATACCGTATATTGGTATATTGTGATTCATATTCAATTCTTAAATAATGAAGTGAAATTGAAATTTTGAAATAGTTTGACTCACTTGCTACTGTAAAAGCAATGCAGGCAAGAAAGGCGATGACAGCGAGGCTTCGCATCTTCTGGCTGAAAGGCATGTTGCAGTTGTTTCTCAGCTTTCCTCGTGTCCTTTTCTAAAGCAGAGCCGAACGAAGGTGCGAATGGTTGCTTGTGGCGCTTCATGCTCTGTGAACATCTTAAATACTTTAAAAAAACAGGAAGTGACCACGCTTCATGAGGGGTTCAACCCTCCGGGAATTCCTTTCAGAGAAATCTCTCTCTCTCACCGCATATGTCAGCACTTTTCTGTCCAAGTGATGCAATTTTGTGGTTTAACACTAGAGCAGCAGGAGCCAAAAGGCCTGTATGTTATCTAGACACATGGATTTGGCTGGAAAAAAGAAAGAAAGAAAGTAAATTTCCCTTCATCATGTGAAGTGTGACAGTCTCCGGCCTTCGGTTAGGAAAGACCACTGCGGCAATAGCGTCTTACTTCTCTTTACAAGATGATTTGTTTACTGATGAATCTGTAGTTTGGAAAGAGTTGATTTAAAGGGGTGTTATGATTGTTGATGCAGTTCCTAGCTTATATATTCATTTCCTAACTCTAAGGTGCAGATATTCCAAAAGAACCTGGATGTAAAAAAAAAAATCAGTAATGTGTTCACGTTTTCACTAAAACTATCAAAACACTTCATACATGAATCAAAACCAACTCTTTCTACAAAACACTGGTAAAAGGTTCTCTCTCTCTCTCTCTCTCTCTCTCTCTCTCTCTCTCAACACTTTATCATTCACAACACAATGACCTGAGAAACATTAACCTCGGGTAACGTTACCACACACTCGATATATCAATGGCATTAATGTGTGATCGGATTGTATTGGTGCATTCAAATTATGTTGGAAAGATCGTATTTATGAGTTGAACGCACATGAACACCAATACAAAGTCGTAATTCCGAGTGGGAAACTCTGGACTTTCTTTGAGCCCAGAGTTTCCGAGTTGGGGGGCGTGTCAGTAAGAAAACATGGTGGAATCAATGGATGCAATGTCTGTAGTTGATGGTAAATCTGTTGAAATTGAATGTTTACTCATCTCAGAAACGGATTTCAGTTATTATTTTTTTATTTACAATGAAACAAGCTAATTGCCTGCACAAAATATGATAGCGTTGTGCAATTACGATATAATGTGCAACGATAAAGTTTACAGCAGTTTCATGAATTGATTAAAAACATAAAAAAGCAAAACATACCTGCTGTGCATTCTTTATTCTTCATTTTCTAGAAGTAGAGTAAAAAAACCTTGCCGTATTTTTTTGTAGTTAATTAATAGAAGGTACACTGCCATCTAGCTCCAACCAAAGTGACTTGAACGCACCTGGCATCGTAATTACGACTTCCCAACTCGTAAATACAAACTTTCCAAGAGGACTTAAACGTACAGTAAGTAATCAGCGCTAAGTAAAGGTGTGAATGGGGTCTGATGTGTCTCAAAGATCACTCAAATCACATTCACAGGTGGTCTGGGACACATATAGCTGCATCACATCTAAATGGGTCCCAGACAGCAACATCATTGCCCTAGCTGGAAAATATGTAATAATTTGTGAGACTGTTTGGAAATCGCACTGAACGTAAAGCATTCTGAGTGCAGCTGCTTCATTCTTCGTTTCCAACGGAAACGATGTATGAAATCTGATCCGATCCGATCACTCAGGTGTGAACGGAGCATTGGCCAGTTTGGTACAGCAGGAGGTGGGAGGAAACCGGAGAACCTGGAGGAAACCCATTGGGAGAATTTTTTTTTTTAATTACAAAAAAAAAATACCACTTGGTTTGGTTTTGAACTTACACTAATTTATCAAGCTGGATATGAATAAATAGGATGTTCATGCAGGTTTAGTTATGCAGTTAAATCATTTGTATCCTAATTTTTTATTTTTTTTTTGTGGAAATTTTTCATATAAGGAGAATTACTGATGCGAACCTTGACTGCTTCAAGTCGTACAATTGGCAATGAAACACCACAAGCTTATATATGGATCAGATCAAGTCAAGTCTAGAATCTTTAAGCTGGAGTCTTTAAGTCAAGTCCTAAGTCAACAGAATCTACACGAGGAGGATATGGGAAGTTTAATTGTATAGCAACAATAAAGAACATTATTGTTCACACTAAAGGGAAAAAAAGCACAATAGATCAACAATTGTATGCAGGTTGCAACTACATGTTTGGAAATATTTTTTCATAGAAGGAAAGGCTGAAAATATATTTTTAAATGCCATTTGAGACATTAAAAAGGCCTTTGTTTTGATACTACACATTGTTACACACATAAAGGAACATTAAGGTCCAACTTGACAATCCCTATTTGGTCTTGACACTTTAAAATGTTTTGTCTCTCGAAAAAACTAATAACAATATACAATAAAACAATGAAACTCAGAAGACCACATTGGGTTCCACTCCTGTCAGCCAAGAACAGGAACCTGAGGCTACAGTGGGCACAGGATCACCGAAACTTGACTGTTGAAGACTGGAATTTTTTTTTTTTTTTTAATCTTCAACTGTCTCGTTTCAGTGACTCTGTGCCCACTGTAGCCTCAGATTCCAGTTCTTGGCTGAGAGAAGAGGAACAGAAGTGGAAACTGATATGGTCTTCTGCTGTTGTAGCCCATCCACCTCAAGAGTAGACGTTTTGTGTGTTCTGAGATGCTTTGTTGCTCACCCCAGTTTTAAAGACTGATTATTTGAGTTACTTCCTGTTGACTTGAACCAATCTGGCCATTTTCCTCTGACCTTTCTCATCAACAAGGCATTTCCACCCACAGAACTGTCACTCACTTGATGTTTTTTGTTTTTCACATCCTTCTGAGTAAACTCTTGAGACTGTCATGCATGAAAATCCCAGGAGATGAGCAGTTAGAGAAATACTCAAACCAGCCCATTTGGCACCAACAGTCATGCCACAGTCCAAATCACTGAGATCATATTTTTTTGCCAATTCTAATGGTTGATGTGAACATTATCCAAAGCTGTTGGCTGTGCATGGCCTTACTGTTGTGACATCCAGTGTGTTTATCTCAGGGTTAAGTGGATGTTGCCCAAGTTTCCCAACTGGGAATTCCAAATTCCATTCGAGTGACTGTTCCATTGCACTTTTCTATGATGGAGGTCAGGTTTTTCTGAATTCAGAGCACAATGGATTCTAGCATTAGGACAAAAGAAATGGCGTGTCTACAGTAGTTGAATCACTGCAATGGCTGAGCTGTGTTATTGGAAGATTTAGTGCATGTCGTGAATGACTGTTTAGTCATTATGTCATCATGTTGTCAATTCTCTGAACTTTGCTTTTATAGGGTCTTTTTGAGTATCACTAAATGTAAATCAGGCAAACCATGAATGCACTTGGTAATTTAAGGCTGATTGGATTGATCAACATACACACGAGTACGACGTCCAACAATCAGCGTTACCTACAAATGTGTAAATCAGTCAGGATTTTTTTTTTTGCATGGTTTGGCCTACAAAATCATTTCCACACAACTTTACTAAAATACTGAGAAATGAGGCCCAATATAATGGAAAGTCCACAAGATAAGTTACTTCCTGTTTCACCTACATTATAGCAGCTAAAAATAGTCATTCCCTACTGATCCTCTCGGTTCTTCATTTTCTCGACGTTAATAAGACAAAACAAAAAGTGCTGACATTGCAGACTCATTCCATATTAAATTTCTTTTTGTTAAATAATGATGATGATGAGGAGCGTCTGCCATACAAGTCCCTTTGAATTAGCTACAGAAACAATAACTGATTAGAAAAGTCATGCTCAGCTGCCACACTGGAAAGAGACATGACGAGCGCCATTAACTTCTGCAAACCTAGTAGTGTTTTGCAGATTCTTTAAGATCAGACTGACTGTTTGCCATTATGCTAAAGTAGCCGGAAAGATACACAGAGAGGAGAAGTTGTTCACAGGACAACCATAGCCTAGACACTCCACAAAGCTGGCTTTATGGGAAAAAAGTGCAAGCCATGAAATCCTGCTTGAACAGGTATGGAGGACTTGAACAGGTCTTGAATACAGCATTGACATGTGGGAAAAGGTTCTCTAGTGTGATGAGACCGAAATTGAATTTTTTCCCCCCTACATTTAGTGGAAACCCAACACTGCTCATCATCCTGAGAACATCATCCCCAGAGTGAAGCATGGTGGTTGTGGCATCGTGTTCAGAATAACCCTTGGCGTCTTTGTTTTCCTTGTCTGACTAATGCACTCCTTACTGTGTCTCAGACTTTTGGTGGCTATATTTGTTACATAAATATGCCTTAACACTTAATTTATCTCCAGTTTTTTGAAAGGCAACAATAAAAAACTACTATTTTCTTATGTAACTGGAAAAAGGGGGCTTTAACTTCGACATAACCAAATAAAAAAATTTAACATTCAAAGTAAGAAAAACTGTTGTCATTTCAGACATTTTGCAATTGCACCTTATTTTCTAAATTTTATGTTTCATAAACATTCAAGAGAAAGAATTAAAAAGATACATCACCCAAAACATGTTTGGATCAAATTTTTGTATGTATTTTGAAAATCCATCCACATAATTTTTACAACTGTAATTATTTCTAGAGGATATAACTTTTACATGCTTACTAGGTGGCAAAAATCTTGCAATATATAGTCTGAAAAATGCAGTTATTAGAATTGTAATTTCTGTTACTTTTGACTATATGATACTTTCCACCATTGCACATTGTTGCTATATTTCCAGTCAACTGGAAATGTTATGAATCAACCTGGAATTGGACGCATGTCTATATTCTCTCAACACACTGTGAAGAGGATGGTTCGAGTGGCCAAAAAATCTCCAAGGATCACAGCTGGAGAATTGCAGAAGTTAGTTGCGTCTTGGCGTTAGAAAGTCTCCAAAACTACAATCCGAAGTCACCTACATCACCACAAGTTGTTTGGAAGGGTTTCAAGAAAAAGCCTCTACTCTCATCCAGAAACAAACTCGAGTGTCTTCAGTTTGCCAGACACTACTGGAACTTCAAATGGGATCGGGTTCTATGGTCAGATGAAACCAAAATAGAGCTTTTTGGCAATAAACACCAGAGGTGGTTTAGGCGCACAGAGAGAGGTAGCCATATGGAAAAGTACCTCATGCCCACGGTTAAATATGGTGGTGGCTCTTTAATGTTTTGGGGCTGTTTTTCTGCCAGAGGACCTGGACATTTTGTTAGGATACATGGCATCATGGACTTCATCAAATATCAACAGATATTAAATGAAAACCTGACTGCCACTGCCGTGGGTTAAAATGGGCCATGGTTGGATCTTCCAGCAGCACAATGATCCAACACATACATAAAAATCAACACAAAAATGGTTTACTGGCCACAAAATCAAGCTTCTGCCATGGCCATCCCAGTCCCATTGAAACCCATAGAAAACCTGTGGGGTGGACTGAAGAGGAGGGTCCACCAGTGTGGACCTCGAAATTTGAAGGATCTGGAGAGATTCTGTATGGAGGAATGGTCTCAGATCCCTTGCCATGTATTCTCCAACCTCATAAGGCATTATAGGAGAAGACTCAGAGCTGTTATCTTGGCAAAGGGAGGTAGCACAAAGTATTGACTAAAAGGGTGCCAATATTTGTTGCAGACCTATATTTAACAAAGATATATATAAAAAAATATATTGGGACATATGAATGACAAGCATTTCTTGTTACCCAGGTGTGTCCTGTTAGATTGATTGTAAACAATAAATTGAGCAATAAATAGCTCTGAACATCTACTCTTGGTTTTAGCCACAAAATGAATTCAAAAGTTTACAGGAACATTTTGTCTTCCAATTTTGGTAACAACCAAAAGAGGCTGCGATAAAAGCCTGGAAAAGCATCACAAAAGAAGAAACCAACAATTTGGTGATGTCAGTGAGTCGAAGGATTGATGCAGTTATTGCAAGCAAGGGATATGCTGCCAAATATTAAGTGTTATTTACTTTAATTTACTTCAAGACTTGTCTGTTCCTATACTTTTACTCGCCTATAAACTGGATGGTCTGATACAAAAGGTTCTATGTTTTATGTTGTTTAACACATCTAGATGTAAATACCAGGAAATAAAAACTGAAATCCTAAACTCTCGTCTCATATCCATCTTTTGATCACAAACCCAAATGTCTTTTGTGTAGAGCACATGAACAATTGAATTGGCCTTGCCGTTCCAGTAGTTTTGGAGGGGACTGTTGTACGTACACATGTGAATAATAGGCTGGAGAGTTTTGCTGGAGGTTGAGTTTGACCACAGTATTAATAAATTCATGTAACTAATTATATAAAAATAAATCTAAAAACTCCTGTTTCTTTTCACATTTGGGGTCATCATGATAATTGTGGGGAGAATAAACAAAGTTGAAAAACGATGAAAACGAAGGTGCGAATGAAGTATTTTACCATACTGAGCCGTATATGCAATGATACCACAGCTAATCATGGAAATGTTAGACTTGTGTGCATTGTTTCCTTTATACATGCCCATAGAAAACCTGTGGGGTGAACTGAAGGATCTGGAGAGATTCTGTATGGAGGAATGGTCTCAGATCCCTTGTCAGGCATTATAGGAGAAGACTCAGAGCTGTTATCTTGGCAAAGGGAGGTAGCACAAAGTATTGACTAAAAGGGTGCCAATAATTGTTGCACACCTATATTTAACAAAGATATATATATATATATATATATATATATATATATATATATATATATATATATATATATATATATATATATATATATATATATATATTAATAAACCTGTGTTGTGTTTGCAATTGTTTAATATCCATGAGAGCAGAGTATTTTTGTGAACTTTTGTGATCAAATGGTTAAACAATAAAGGCAATTTTTCACAGCTTTCTATGCTCATGTATACCAAGGTGCCAATATTAGTGGATGGAACTATAGAATTTAAAAAATATATTTTATTATTACTTGAACTAATTTAAGTCATAAAGATCCATTAAAAAACAACATTTTTTAAAAATGTAAATGTAATAATTCATGCAGTAGAGGGTTAAAAGAATTGAAAGTTCTTTAAAGCAGGGTAAAATACTATGCAAGCCTCTATATGTCCCTTCATGGTATACAACTGACCCAAACCAATTTACACAAATAATAACAAATAAAACTACACAATGATGAGACAAGTAAAAGAAGTTTCCTTGTGATAAAAAGATGAGCGGAAGCCATGATGCTATGAACACTGGCTAGGCGACATTTCTTCTTCCACCCCGGAGGTAGCTTGAACATATGAGAACAGAAAAGAGGAAGGATGTGGGAATCTGCAATAATGCTTTCGCCAAGCTAAGCCAATGCATCAGCCTCATGTGGAATGTGAATTGCTAGAATTAAGTAGATGAAGATTTATGTGATAATAAGACTAGGTTGAAAGTAGTTCTGGACTGCATGAACCAGACAGATTGTTTATTTTAAGCGTGAATGTGAATGAGATTGACTGACAGGATGCTAGATCAAAGCACAGCGTCCTCATGGCTGATCACATGGCCATTTGTAATGCCCTTCACGCCTTTGTGGTTCGTTCATCGAGCCGTTTACAAAACTTCTGACCTGCGTATCTTTGAAAAGAGAAGTGGTCATTGACTAATGTCTGATTCTTGTCAAATGGAAACTAAAAGACCATCATGTGATCAATGAATCACCAACAAGAATGATTCGGCATTTGTCGAATTGACAGATCATGTATTATTACAGCTTGTTACAGTTGTACTCCATATGAATTCCAATACTTAGAATGCTGAAAAACCTTTGACCTTTTTGTGAGAAAGGTGAACTTGATTCAATGAACACATCATGCTGGCATGAACAAAATATCCTGAGCAATACACCTTCTCTATTGTGGATTAGATCCATATTTACATATCTGAAAATCATTCCAATGATGTCCGCTTTTGTATAGAAGCTTCTGTAATAGATGCAATTTTGTTTGGTCTTTGAACTTACTGTATATTAAATAGTTCCAATGTAATATACAGTCCCCTCTGAAACTATTGGAATGACAAGGCCAGTTCACGTTTTTGCTATAGACTGAAGACATTTGGGTTTCAGATAAAAAAATAAATAAATAAATAAATAAATAAATAGTAATATGAGAAGAGAGTTTGGAATTTCAGCTTTTATTTCCTGGTAACTATATGTAGATGTGTTAAACGACATAGAACATAGCACATTTTGTATCAGACCACCCAATTTGTAGGTGAGCAAAAAAATATTGGAACATATGACTGACAAGCATTTCTTGTTACCCAGGTGTGTCCTGTTAGATTGATTGTAAACAACAACCTGAACAATAAATAGCTCTGAACATCTACTCTTGGTTTTAGCAGCAGAATTAATTCAAAAGTTTACAGGAACATTTTGTCTTCCAATTTACAGAGAAATGCATCTAAATTGATAGGGAGGAACTTCATCATGCAGCAAGACAATGATTCAAAACACACTGCCAACTCAACACGGACTTTAACAAGGGGGAAAAAATGGAAGGTTTTAGTCTGGCCAAGTCAATCACCAGACCTCAACCCAATTGAGCAGCATTTCACGTCCTGAAGAGGAGACTGAAGGGAGAAACCCCCCGAAACAAGCAACAACTGAAAGAGGCTGTGGTAAAAGCCTGGAAAGCATCACAAAAGAAGAAACCAACAATTTGGTGATGTCAGTGAGTCGCAGGATTGATGCAGTTATTGCAAGCAATGGATATGCTGCCAAATATTAAGTGTTATTTATTTTAATTTACTTCAAGACTTGTCTGTTCCTATACTTTTACTCGCCTATAAATTGGGTGGTCTGATACAAAAGGTGGTATGTTTTATGTTGTTTAACACATCTAGATGTAAATACCAGGAAATAAAAGCTGAAGTCCTAAACTCTCGTCTCATATCCATCTTTTGATCACAAACCCAAATGTCTTTGGTGTAGAGCACATGAACAATTGAATTGGCCTTGCCGTTCCAGTAGCTTTGGAGGGGACTGTTGTACATACACGTATGAATAACTGACTGGAGAGTTTTGCTGGAGGTTGAGTTTGACCACAGTATTAATAAATTCATGTAACTAATTATATAAAAATAAATAAACAAATAAATAAATAAATAATGGATTAGATCAAGGATTAAGTTGCTCATATTCCCCAACAAATATATTGGTTTATATGTGTGCGCCTTTATTAGAGTAAATGTTTGCACCTCCGTTGAATTCATTCTACTGAAACTGAAACTGAACAAGAAAACAAAACAGAGTTGTTACCTTTAATTGCTGCAATTTTGAGATTGCACAGATAAGGCGTAAGGGGGAGGCAGACTTTGGGAAATGTGGTGTCATGCTGCAGTGATCTGCCATACTTTTTGAAATAATAACAGTTACAAGGCAATTTCTAGTGAATTACTTGCTACTAACAATCTAAAAACTCCTGTTTCTTTTCACATTTGGGGTCATCATGATAATTGTGGGGAGAATAAACAAAGTTGAAAAAGGGTGAAAACGAAGGTTTAATAAATATTTTATTTATTTTACCGTACTGAGCCGTATATGCAATGATACCACAGCTAATCATGGAAATGTTAGACTTGTGTGCATTGTTTACTTTATACATGGCACTGTACTGACTTTATATTTGTATTATAATGATCAAAATCTCACTATCTGGTGTTGCCCAGACGAGATGAAGACGGGTTCCCTTTTCATTCTGGTTCCTTCTCTGGAAGTTTCTTCCTTATTCTGTCGAAGGGAGTTTTTCCTTGCCACTCTCCCCTCCGGCTTGCTTATTATAGTGAGATCTATGTTGGGAATTTTTTTTTTTTTTGCTCCATCGTGACAACATCTATTGCTAAAAGCACTGTGCAATTCAAATGAAGTTGAAATAACTTGGTGTAACAATAAACCAAAGGAAGGAAGGAATTAGTTTCGGGTACTACACGGCCATAACGGACAATCTACAGGCTACATGAATGTCTTGTCGCTTGCTAGTGTGAATATAGTGTCCTATGTAGTGTCTTCGAAAAGACAATGACCAGGAGATCCCAGAAATGTGTATGAGTAAAATATTGATGCATGTTATTTCAAAAATTAAAGTTGTGAAACTGTGATGAGATTTGCCTTTTTGACCAATTATTGCTTGTTAAAAAAGGGAAACGAGAATGTGACAGACTGGCTGACTCAATGTGAATCGATGTAGAATCAAAGTAGAACTTGAAATTAGCTTTATGGTCAAAAATATGTGGACACCACTGTGACCATCACTTCCATCATATTGTGGGCCTTCTTCAAACTGTTGCCACAAATTTGGAAGCACACAATTGCATAGAATGTCTTTGTATGCTGCAGCATTAAGAGTTCCTTTCACTGGAACTATAAGGGGCCCAATTTCTTCCAGCATAACAATGTCACTGTGCACAAAGCGAGGAGTGACAAAGTTGATGCGGAAAAACTGGAGTTGCCTGTGCAGAGTCCTGACCTTAATCCCAGTGAACACCTTTGGGATGAACTGGAATGTTGTCAAAAGTATATTGTACTACAGGAAACCTCATCCTCACTCTCAGTAAGGAAACAATGGGGTTACATCTTACATACAGTAACTCCATCGCTACACAGAACAAATGACAAACGAAAGTTGACAGTGTTTTTTTTTTTTTTTTATAACAGCTTTCTGCTATTCCCTATGTCATTTTTTATGGGCCAATTTCCAGTTTTAAAACTGAGTTGCTAATGGACCATGTTTTTGCAGGTTTGGTTTTTGCTTAAGGAAGTGACACATTATGTGTGGCTAATCAGCTAGACTAAACCTTTTAAGAAATTAAATGTGAATGCATTTTTAAAGAAATTCAATAGCCTTAGTATATTATCACTGCACCATACTTCGTCACCTAGCTAGCAAACAGGGAATACTATAGAGAATGCTACAATGTGTTACTATTCTTTCACAGATGAGAGATATGCCCTCCAAATGACACAATGCTTATGTCAATATGTTAGCTTACAGTGCTATGAAAAAGTATTTCTTCTGTTTTTGTGTATATCTCATACTAAATTGTTTCAGAAATGAAAACAAAATCTAAGAAAAAACAAAGGCAACCTGAGTAAAACAAAATACAGTTTTTAAATAATAATGTTATTTATTGAAGCAAAAAAAAAGTTATCCAATACCAACTGGGCCTGTGTAAAAATGTATTTGCCTCCATAGTTACTAATTCCCCAAATCTATGAAACTGCATTCATAATGTGGTTCAGCTGGACTAGACGCAACCAGGCCTGATTACTGCAAACCCTGATCAATCAAATCAACATTTAAATAGAACTTTTTCAACACCATGAAGTTGGTTAAAAGGTCTTACCCAGTAACAAACTATGCCAAAATGGAAACTATGCCTGGGCACCTTGCAGTAATTGAGGGAAACATGAATTCTGCTCTCTACCAGAAAATCCTAAAGGAGGATGTCTGGATTATGCAGCAAGACAATGATCCAAAGCAAAGGAGTAAGTCCTAGTCCTAGAAGTAAGTGAAAGACTGATCTCCAGTTATCGGAAGCGTTTAGTTGCAGTTATTGCTGCTAAAAGTGGCACAACCAGATTTTAAGTTTAAGGGGGCAATTAGTTTTTCACATTGGTGATAGGTGTTGGATAACTTTTTTTTTGCTTCAATAAAAAAATAAAATAAATAAAAACTGTATTGTGTGTTTACTCAGGTTGCCTTTGTTTTATGTTGTATTTCGTTTGAAGATATAAAACTATTTAGTATGAGATATACACAAAATCAAAAGGATACTTTAAAAAAAAATACTTTTTCACAGCACTGTAAATACACTGAAGGTTTTGACCTCATTGCCATCACCGATTTATCATTACAAACCAGGACCAGGGGCATGGTGGCTTAGTGGTTATTACGTTTGCCTCCACGTGCTTTGGGGGTTTCCTCTGGGTACTCTGGTTTCCTCCCCAGTCCAAAGACATGCGTTGTAGGCTGATTGCCATTTCTAAATTGCCCGTAGTGTGTGAATGGGTTGGCACCTCATCCAGGGTGTCCCCCACCTTGTGCTGCAAGTTTCCTGGGAAAGGCTCCAGGCTCCCTCGTGACCCTGGGTAGGATAAGCGGTATGGAAAATGGATGGATGGATGCATCGGACCAATTCAACCAATACAAAGGTCAGGCAAAGCAAATCTGCTCTTTAGTTGTGTGTAATGGAGCTTATATTGATACAGTGCATCTCTAGATTCACACGTGATCTTTAGTGTTGATGGCTGAGAAAAAGATTTTGGTTTGAAAGTGTGAATTACTGTAAGTTCATTCCTAGTATAAAGTGTAAAGTGTGGATAAACCCAAATATTGCACTTCCTGTTCAAGTTGGCCGATTAGGTAACCAATTCCTGCCATGATTAAACATTTTTCCACAGACTACAGAATCCACTGTCATGGGCCACGTGGCCCTAAGTGCTTATTATGTAACATTGAAAATCCCCCAAAATTGTTGTTCCACTCAAAATGTTTAATGTTATCATCATAAGGCTGTGTTACAACAAAGAAAATATGTGTGTATAGGATCCTCAGATACATTTCAATCACTTCCAGTTCTTTCTCAAACAACTAAAAATGGAATTGTCTAATATTGAAGTAACTGGAATAGAAACTGGAAAGGCAAAAAAAATAAAAAATCTCTCAGCTTTATCAAAAGATCAGATCTCATCTTTTATTGGTTGCACACATACTTTTGGACATCTCAGCAAATTTACAGAACAATTTGTCTTTTGGCAAAAACTTCTGGCAAAATTCCAGTTTATTTAAAGACACACTTTATACACAAGATTTGCATAGTCACTGCAGAGCTCTGTCTTTTAAAAAGAGAAGTGGCCATTGACTAATGTGTGCATGTGAGAAGGGAACTAAGGATACAGTGAGTGTTTCATTTTCCAGTTCTATACATTTGAGTCATTCATTCATTTGCTTGTTTTCCTTCCACTTTTCCTGGTGGGAGTCACAGTAGCAACAGGCAAAGGTCATCCCAGACTTCTCTATCCTTGGCCATGGATTCCAACCCCTCCTGAGGGATCCCCAGACATTGCCAAGACTCCAGAAAGTCCTGGGTCTTCCCCTGGGTGTTCATCCAGGAGCCAAGTACTTTCCCCCTCACTTGAATGGAGCATTCCACTCTTTTTCAGGAGAGAACCATGTCCTTGGACTTGGAGGTGCTGACTTTCATCCCAGCCACTTCAAAGTCGGCAGGGAATCATTGAATCAAGTTACTTAGGTGCTTGCCTGCAGACACAACCCCAGGCCTGGCTCCAGGGGTAGGTCCCAGTAACAGTAATCTGGACAGAGTCTGTTTAGTCTCTTTTTTTTGACATTTCATGAAGGTTTTTGGCATTACTGCTTGTCTGTGAGATCTGGTGACATCGTAACCCTGAGGTATATAAACCCATTTGCCACAACAAGGTCTTGATCAACAAAGGGGACAAATTCCATCCATCCATTTCCATACCACTTATCCTTCACAGGGTCACCGGGGAGCCTGGAACCTATCCCAGGGAACTCGGGGCACAAGCCGAGGACACCCTGGACCCAACCCATTGCAGGGCAAAATCACACACACATTCACACACTACAGACAATTTAGAGATCCCAATCAGTCTACAATGCATGTCTTTGGACTGGGGGAGGAAACTGGAGTACCTGGAGGAAACCCCCAAAGAACCCCCAACCCCAAGGCAAGGCAAATGTGCTAACCACTAAGCCACCGTTCCCCCTCTAGGGGTCAAATCTTTAGAACAAAAAAAAACTTTTTTAATTTCATGGGTATACTGAAATGCTGAGTTATAATGTCTGATGTTTGGACCCTACTGTAAATACTACTACAAAAAAACAAAGCACTCTGTTTACCTACGTGTTCTTTTTTGCTACAAACATAGAGGATCTCCCATGTAGTTTTTGCTGAGAGATTTCATTAATCTAACCCCAGACGGGAACCTCTGGGATGTGGTTGAAATGAAAGCTTCCATTTTCTGCCCCACTTTCAGGAAGTTCAGGGTGGCTTTTTTTAATGGTGAATCCTTCAGGCCTACAGCACTCCTCTGCCATGATTTATAAACCTCAGAATCTGCCACCTGAGGCCTATGGGCCCTGAGATCACAAGTAACTACTAAGGATGGAACGGTATGAAATATTCATGGTATGAGAACCGTACAACCCTGTCTCTATATCACAGTATCAAACTGCTTCAAACTTTCAATGAAGATGACAAGTGTATGAATGATACTTAAACTCCTGGGGAGTCCCACCAGGGAAAGTAAAAAATTAAAGAAGAAAGTAAAAACTACAGGAATATATACACACATATTGTGTTTAAGAGAGATGACATTACAGGCCTGCTGCATTGGTAAACACAATTGGCTCTAATTTCATTTCAAATCCAAGTTGCATGCTACTCTTGTATAAAAAAATTTAAAAATCTAGTATGACATATGGTCAAGAAATGCCCCACACTTGCCAATGTTTCTCATTATTTATATCATTATAGTATATAATGTTAAACTTTTTCACATTGTTTCTTTTTGCAGTCATACCAGTATTATGGTAAAATATAGGAAAGTCACATTAAGCTCTATATCCATAAAGATCTGTGATGTATCCTATATGGCTAGAATATGCTCTCATTCATATTGATAACTGCAGCACCTTTTCTTATGAGACCAAAATATTTCCATCAGGTTGCATCAGACCACATTGTTACTGGAATCTCACAGCCCTGTATTTGTGCAATTGTGTGTTTTCTGTTCTCAAATACCTGTAGCACAGTGACAGCGAAACAGATGGCACTTGTTTTGTTTAGAACTGAGACGTAATTTAATCAAATGTGCTGGGCATGTCGCTCCACCTCTTTACAGATTGCCAATGTCTGGTTAGATTGCTTGTTATTAAGATATGATTATAGGATATGATGCGTACTGATTAAGAATGTTTACTAGGGCTTGTTATTGGCTCTCACACTGTCTTGTACAAACTTTACTGAGAACTTAATCATTGGTGAAATCATCGGTTTACTCTCAAGAAAGAGTGTCATTGATGAATCCTTCGAAATTACATTTAATGTAATGACAAACCAAATCTGGGCTTTGTATGTGCTGGAATATTGATTCTGCAGTCTGACAAATATGATGTCCAATGTGAGTCCCCCATGGCTCAGCTGTCCAACCTTTAACACGCTTCATATATTATATTTGTGAATTTTACGTCTGTAGTTTTCGCAAGTCTTCACATTCTATGAAAAATCAAGGAAGATTTTTAAGCTCCATGACCAACGAGTTAATTTTCTTATATACTGTATATATCACCATTCTGGTCAATTATATGTACATATGTACAGTATATAAAATATTACTTCCGTCTACATTTACTGTATACTATGTACATGCTGTATTTACTAATGTAAATGAGATATATATAAGGAACTCTTGTAGTGAGGATTACAGTATACTAATTGAGTCATTTAGAAATAGTGCGTGCTAGCTAAAGCCAAATCTTGAGATTTTTTTTGGAAATAGGATTTCTCAAAATAGCACATAGTGAACTTTGGACCTTTTGTGTTTGCTTAAATCTTGTTAGCTAGCACATCACTCATGTTGATACCTGCAGCACCCTTGCTTATGAGAGCAAAATATTTCCACCAGGTTGCATCAGACCACATTTTGGCAGGAATCTCTCAGCCCCTATATACACTCCATCACATCTGTTATGTGTATATGTGGTACTGTAACGTACCTGTAATGTACGCTGTTTAAGTTTGAGATACAGTGGTGCTTGAAAGTTTGTGAACCTTTTAGAATTTTCTATATTTCTGCATAAATCCGACCTAAAACATCATCAGGTTTTCACACGTGTTCTAAAAGTAGACAACGAGAACCCAATTAATCAAATGAGACAAAAATATTATACTTGGTCATTTATTTATTGAGGAAAATGATCCAATATTACGTATCTGTGAGTGGCAAAAGTATGTGAACCTTTGATTTCAGTATCTGGTGTGACCCCCTTGTGCAGCAATAACCGCAACTAAACATTTCTGGTAACTGTTGATCAGTCCTGCACATCGGCTTGCTTAGAGTCGTTGTCTTGCTGTGTGACCCACTTTCTCTTGAGATTCAGATCACAGACAGATGTCCTGACATTTTCCTTTAGAATCCGCTGGTATAATTCAGAATGGAGATGCAGATGCAGCAAAACAGGCCCAAACCATGATACTACCACCACCATGTTCCACAGATGGGATAAGGTTCTTATGCTGGAATTTATTTATTTATATGGAATTTATGCAGAAATACAGAAGATTCACAAACTTTCAAGCACCACTGTATACACTCAGGTCATTTACACATATTGGCCTTTTTTGTTTTTCAGATCCACCTAAAACCTTTGACTACATTTCAACTCATTACATTTCCATACATTTGTCTAGAATCTTAAGATGAATTGTTAACCATCAGACAGTTACACAGATCTAAATTCTTAACCAATCTAAACTTTAACACATGTAACAGCCAGAATACAGAGACCTAATACCCATCACTGTAATCTGTCTTCTGTTGCTACACAGTTCAACGCTGATGGTATTGTGACAGCTGGCTTTTAACATTCAGCTTGTTAGTGTCATGCTAGTTAGAGATTAATATTGGCACAAGTCAATGTATTATGGGTCATTTTGACGAAATTTGGAGAACCTTAGAGAACATGGCTGTGACTTGTTCCATTGTGTCATGTGTCATGCTGTAAAAGACCTTCTTCTTTTTTTGTTGATCTCTAAGTGACAATTCCCCATGTCATGTGGGTTGGGGAAGAAAGCAGGCAGAGCATTTAAATGGCATCTATGGCTTAATGTGTGTGTGTGTGTGTGTGTGGGGGGGGGGGGGATCACGATCGCAAATCCGCTCATATTTATAATAACAATAAACAATATATCTAATGGAAATGGGGTATTTTTATTGATTGTTAAAACTAGACTAAACATTTAACAGGCTAAACAGTGGCATAATCAACTTATGACAGGCAGTCATGCATTCATTCATTTTTTTTAAAAAGGGAAGGGAATGTAGTGAGATCAGCTGCTATTTTAAGAATTATCAGCAAATATAGAAGCTAGCATGTTCCATGAAAAAAAAAAGATTAATAGAAAAATATTGATAGCAAACTAGCTGTCACCACAAGATTCATTTCGGTCAGGATGCTCAAACGGTTTGATCAGGTTTAGTGTGTTGGCAGTATTAATAAATAAATAATAAAACTATGAATAATCTTGAATCTTGATCTTGTGGTTGTGAGGAAACACCCACATTCTGAATGTGTGGGGAATAAAAAGAACAATGAAGTAAGTAGAGTATATTTATAGTGTAGTATAGAATAGATTTGTGTTGAAATTCAGGACACCAGTACCCCTACATATTCATATATTTCATGTAGCTTCTAGAGAAAACCGTCAGCATTTCATAATCACGCACAAATGACCCTGCATAAAGTCAATTGAGGATGCTCCTCTTTTGGCTACATGCATGACAGACCTTCTTGCGATCTTCAGCTAGGTGGCGCTGTGTACACATGGTTCTGAGGCAACAAATCTGCAAACATGGCATGTTCAGAGGCCATGAATATTTCCAAAAAATAATCTAGTTATTTGATTCTTAGTATTCATATCATGGTGCACAAGGTTCACAACTATCTTTGGGATGATCTACATGTAGAATATTTATGTAGAATCATAAATAAACACAGCTCCACTTATGGATATATTCAATTCTTAGTAATTCTTTCAACCACGTTCTTCCTTATTTTTAAAAACTAAACTAAACAAAAACACCATGGAACAATGAGGTTGTTGTGTGGAATTATTTCATTACATCGTGCTGAAAGACATCAGAATGAGGCATGTTTTTGGCATCTACTGTATATCATTTGCTGTGAACAAATGTCACTGTGAATCGTGCACTTCTATAAGACAAGTCTACATTGAAGGAAAAAAGTTTGGACTTCAGAGGTAGCAAAGTCACAGGAAGTGTGGTTGGAGCGAAAGCTTCCACTTTCTGTTCCCCTTGCTTTGAGCTCGGAGCGATTGCTTTTGGTGAACCCACATGGCCTGTGTCATGTTCAGCACTCCTCCGTCTGAGCTCAGGTATATATTTAAAGCTTAAAGCAATGTATGAGAAAGTTTGTACTGCGTGGCCAGTGGGGGTTTTGGAGCTTTGTTGTAAATGTTGCAGTTCACTATGGCTTGTGGGAAACTGCAGTTTTCAGAAAGCAGCGGGCGTCCAATTTTTGTAGAGGATGTCGTTTTTGTTGTTGTTGTTGTTGAAAATATATTTAGTATTTATGTTATTTTCCAAACCAACTGATTTTAATATAAACAGAGCAAATTTGTCAAATTGTTACTTGAAAATATACTGCTATTTGAAATATACAGTTGCAATCAAAATTATTAACCCCCATTGCAAGTCAGGTTTATTGTCAAAATTTACAGACTTTCAGCTGTTTGCAATGAACAAATCAAACAAAAGCAATTGAAATAGTTCAACACAACGAATGCTTCAAGTGGTTTCTCCAAATTCAACTGAAAATGCAACTTGTAATGACTTCTCCAGTCTAAAAATTATTCAACCCCCTGAATAGAATCCCTCACAACAGCACAAATATGTAAAACACGAGTTGTCTCAAGCACACTTGATGCAACTAATCAAGGGCTTCATTAGTTGCACCAGGTGTGATTGAGCTGGAACACATGAAATACCTTAACTGGATAGGGGCAGAAAATACATGAAATACCTAGATGGGGCAGAAAAAGGTAGCTGTCAACCAGATTTCTGAGATGGCAGGTTGTGAAAAACCCTCGAGTGACTGCAAAAGACCTACAGCAAGACTTGGTGGCAACAGGCACTGAGGTTTCAGTTAGCACAGTATGGTGCGTGCTAAACACAGAAGGTTTCCATGCCAGAACTCCAAGACATACACCACTACTGACCCAAAAGCACAAGAAAAATCGTCTCAGAATCATATAAATAAGCCACAGAAGTTTTGGGTTTCTGTTCTGTGGAGCGATGAAACAAAACTGGAGCTTTTCAGCACAATGGATCAGCAGTATGTCTGGAGAAAGAACGAAGAAAGAACACTCTGTCCACAGTCAAGCATGGTGGTGGCTTGGTTATGCTCTGGGGCTGCTTTGCATCCTCTGGCACTGGAAATCTGCAGCGTGTGGAAGGCAAGATGGATTCATTGAAGCATCAGGAAATCCTAGGAGAAAACGTCATGCCATCTGTGAGGAAGCTGAATCTTGGGCATCATTGGACCTTCCAACAGGACAATGATCCTAAGCATACCTCAAATTCCACCAAGGCTTGGTTGCAGAAGAAGTCCTGGAAAATTCTACATAGCCGTCATAGTCACCTGACTTGAACCCCATAGAAAATCTCTGGTGGGATTTGAAGAAGGTGGTTGCAGCACACAAACCCAAGAATATTACTGAACTGGAGGCCATTGCTCATGAGGAATGGGCTAAGATTCATCAGGAGCACTGCCAGAAGCTGGTGTCTGGCTATGCATCTCCTTTGCAGCAGGTCACAACAGCAAAAGTGTGCTCTACTAAGTACTAAAGATGCTTGCCATGAAGGGGTTGAATAATTTTGAAACTGGAGAAGTCATTATAAGTTGCACTTTCAGTTGAATTTGGGGAAACCACTTGAAGAAGCATTCGTTGTGTTGAACTATTTCAATTGCTTTTGTTTGATTAGTTCATTGCAAACAGCTGAAAGTCTGTAAATTTTGACCATAAACCTGATTTGCAATGGGGGTTGAATAAATTTGACTGCAACTGTATATAAACAGATCAGCCATAACATTAAAACCATTGACAGTTGAAGTAAATAACATTTCATTTCAACAAGCTCATTACAGTGGCACCTGTCAAAGGGTAGGATATATTAGGCAGCAAGTGAGCAGTCAGTTCTCAAAGTTGATGTGTTGGAAGCAGGAAAAATGGGCAAGCCTAAGGTTCTGACTTTGACAAGGGTCAAATTGTGATAGCTAGATGACTGGGTCAGAGCATTTCCAAAATGACAGGTCTTGTGGGATGTTCCCAGTATGCAGTGGTTTGTACCTACCAAAAGTGGTCCAAGGAAGGATGACCGGTGAACAGGCTCATTGATGGGCACGGGGAGTGAAGGCTAGCCCATCTAGTCCGATTCCCACAGAAGAGCTACTGTAGCACAGACTGCTGAAAAAGTTAATGCTCGCTATGATAGATATTTTTTTTTTGCGAACGCCCTAAATATATGCATATTTATTTCATGTAAATAAACAAGTTGTGTTTTGAAAAAAAAGTCTTGTGTTTAGTTCATCAACAAATGAAAACAGCTATAAATAGTCAGCGAATTCCTGTGATATAAAAGGAATAAAACACTTCAGGACATGCTGTAAGATAAAATAATCAATGTTAGGGTGCTGAGAGTAACTCCACTTCATGTCAGGCTTCAACACAGTGCTCAGTTTGTTGATTACTTTCCCAATGCAGCACACCACATTGTATTTCATTCCTGACTTCACACTTCACCCTATCGATGGTTAAGATTTGCTTTAAAGTGGTTTCATGAAAACCTATGGAACTGTGGTTGATCTGAAAACTTCCACTTCCACTTGTGAAACCGCAGTGAGATTGTTCTCAAGCCTACAGGCTTCCTTTTCCACATTTAACCTTGTGTAAGTGTGATAAGTATTCAAATGTGTTAACGTATTACTTATTAACTTATTACAGGGCCCAAAATGTAATCATTTATATTACTTTAAGTGTTTTAGTATATAAATATCCAAAATGTAATATAATTTATTACTATGAGACAATAATACTATATATTATATTACTATAAGGCACTGATATTTAAGAAAAACATTTAAAAGATATATATATATATATATATATATATATATATATATATATATATATATATATATATATATATATATATATATATATATATATATATATTATATTAGTATATTATACTATTATATATTATGTTATTATCATATTATAATATAATAATATATTATTATACCCATTAAACACTATTTATCATATTAAAAATACTGTAAATATCAATAAGAAGAATAGTAAGCAATACTGAACTATGACATCATGAATCATCAGATTTTCTTCTTATTATTATTATTGATTATGTAAAATGTATCACTTTAGTTGTCATCATACTTCTTTCCATCATTCCACATTACATTGTTTACTTTATTATTTTTGTCATTTTATCACAATGTTGGCCATTTATTCATATTTATTTTTCAGGTTTTATTATATTTTGTGCCACTGTATCAAGCAGAACATATATTTTGATTACTTTTTTTTGCTTTTTACAAACCTATATGGAGAAACCTGTCCATCATTTAAAAAAAAAAAAAGTATTTAGTGTATGTAGTAATTTTCTATGTGTATTCAATCAATTAGTTTTATTTCACTTGTACTGATATATATCAGTACCATAACATTAATATACTTAACTGGTTGAAGTGGCTTTCATAACATGGTTAAGAGACAAACAGGGTCACACGCACACACACAGACACAGACACACACACGCTTGTGTACTTTCCCTTTAAATACCAAGAAGGGGTATTTTTTCACCCAGGGTGGTTCTCAATGGATCTTCTTAAACTGTGGTTGGGGTGGGGTGGGTTGGGGGTGGGGGGAAAGGGGCAAACGGTCATGACTAAAACCAAGAAGCCATTCATTTCGAAGGTGCTGAAATGTTAACTATTTTTGGACATTTATGGACAAATGAGTTCCTGCTATCACTTCCATTAAAGTAGCTATAAACAGAAAATAAACAGGAAATAAACTATACACTATTTTAGTTACCAAGAACCAGTCTGGCCTTTCTTCTCTGACCTCTCTTATTAACAACCTACAGAACTGATACTTGTTGGATGTCTTTTTTTTCTTCTCACAGCATACACAATACAACAACCAGTCCGTCCGGCACTAACAACCATGCCATGGACACCGTCACCAGGATCACATGGTCTATGAATGAGTTGTTACTCAGTAATTACTCAAGAATCCAACCTGGACAACTTAAATAACAATTTTGCTAGAACCTTCATGCTCAAGTCTCACAATTTTCTATTCATTGTAAAACGTTGACTTCTCAATATGAGTCGTCTGCCCTGACTGCCACTCAGTTGGTCTCCATCCTTGTGGTTAGGAAAAGAGAACAGCGCACCATGACCTAGAAAACAAGGAAACCAAATGTATCTTGAAGCGATGATATCAGCAAGCTTTGGGTGACTTTACACCTACGGATTGAAGTGTGAGATGATATCTATAAGTTTGAAGGTGGTGCTGTAGATGCAGCAGCAGAAGGGCGTTTGCTTCTCATTTGTTCGTGTGAGTATAAACTGGCAGCTCATCATGAGATGTTCATACCACTGAAGGTACCCTGAGCTGGCAAGATGAAATTGGTGCTTGCACTCCACTTCTCAACTGCCCTGCTTCTGCTACTGTTGCTCTCTGAGCCTCCAAAACAAGGTACAAATCATGCTTCTACTTTAATGCATCTTTGCTTGTTTTGGGAGATAAATAAAAGTCATTGTTCAGTGATATTTTAAGAACGATTGTCCACCTGTTTATTTTCTCCTGTAGGTGCTGACGCCTTTCCAGTGACTTGTTGTCTGAAAATTTGTGACTTAAAAGTACGGAGAGAGCTGCTGAAAAACTACAGCATACAAGAAAAACCCTTATGTCCCGTGAATGCTGTGAGGTAAGATGAATCATGTTTTTTTTTTTGTTTTTGTTTTTGTTTTTTAACACAGGCAACAATCTCTACAGCTTTGTTCTCAATGACATGGACTGGATAATACTTGTGGCTTCTGCTGCACCTTATTTCCACAAACGACGTTTTTCATTTTGTTTTGTTTTCTTCTTTTTAGATTTGTCACAAAGAAGGACAGCACATTCTGCTTGGACCCGTCCTCACCTTGGGCCATTAATACCATGGCCTTTTTGGACAGCAGAGGCACGTTACAAGGAAATAGCACGGCCACCATTAACACGTCATCTCATATTTAATCCAAATTTTGACCCTTTTGCACTTTGTATTCTAACCGTTAAACTGTAATGTTTGAACCTTTGATTCTCAAAATGCATTATACTGATGTAGATCTTCAAACTTTTTTTCCCTTTTTTTAACATACAGTATTATTATAATTCTTTGTCTTGGATATATATATATATATATATATATATATATATATATATATATATATATATATATATATATATATATATATATATATATATATATTTTGTAAAATTATATGTATGTATTTTTCAAAATCTTTTCAAAGCTTTATAATTTATCAACTGATAATAAAGTTATTGTTTTTCTATCTGTTTGTTTTTCCATTTCTGAAAAGGAAGCCGCTCTTGTAATGTTCATATTCTATCTGAAGTCCTACTGATATATATTGCTGGTAAATTTTTGTAATAATAAAATCAAATCAAATTTAATACTTTAATAATTTTTTAAAAAAAATCTCTATTTAATACTTTAGAAATACATTAACAAAATAAATAATATAAATTATTATAACTGATTCATACCATTAATGGAAAAGCAAGGAAATAAACTAAACTATAGAAACTAAAATAAATATGAAGCACTGTTTCCACTCCAATTTACCAAAAATATTGTTTCTCATTTTTTATAAAAATGACAACATACTTTTATCTGTTTATAGTTGTTATGGAAATTCTGGGCAACAAGTTGGTTCCTCTTATCATGACATTCTAACAGTTATAAATATTCATTCCTTCTCCTTAGTTTTGCTCTTGAAATTAATATGAAAAAAAGGCAAAAAAAGCAGCTTGTCATGTTACCCAGGAACCGAGTAACAGGTTTGCACTTTACAAACCTACATGCGTCACAATAACCAGAAGTGAGATGGATGCAAATGTAGTAGAGCATACATTTAATGAATCAGGCGGGCAGACTAATCCAAATCGAACTGCAATATCAATGTCAATAAACAGGCGTGGGTCAGGCAAGGCACTATTGTCATAAACAGGACAAACTAGCAAAGTCAAAATTAGGATAACAAACGCAGGAAAACAAGGCTTGCTGAATGTCAGAGGCAGATGCACAAACTGAGAGTTAACTTTCGCAAATCCTGGTGAATGAAAGCCTCTCTTTTTAAAGTGCGTGTGTGATTGGGAGCAGGAGAGTGTGTTCAATAGTCCGGTGATTGCAAGGGTTCTGGGTAGAGTAGTCTGAGGCGGCCATGTCTGTATTCTGTATTCTGGGGAACTGAGTTCACAGACAGAGTTGACCTGATAACATGGTACATTGTCACCCGTCCATCATTAAAAAAAAAAAAAAAAAAAAAAGTACTTAGTGTATGTGGTAATTTTATATGTGTTCATTAATTTATTTTTATTTCTTTTTGTTGTCAACAAGATTTATTAGTCACTACTTTTAGACAATACATATATGGATATGTATAAATAAAGAAATGTGAATATGTAGTGTACTATAAGATTTGGTTAACGTCAGTACTTTAACATTAATATATTTAATTGGTTGTAGTGGCTTTGTGCAATAACTTACGGAACAAACAGGGCTAAGCACACATACACACACACACACACACACACACACACACACACACGCTTGTGTACTTTCCCTTTGACCACCAAGAAGGGGCATTTTTTCACCCAGGGTAGTTCTCAATGGAGGGTCTAACTTCTTAAACTGTAGTTGGGGGGGACATAGGGTCATGACCTAGAAAACCTAGAAATTAATGAAAACTAAAGGAAACTCCATAATATTCGGAGGAGCTTGCAATTTTGCAAAATTACCGCAGATTTGGGCCAAGACACGTCATGTGACATCATCACAGCGGGTGTTCAGTCAAAGCCCGCTTTGATTCACGTACGTCAAACATGAGCAAAGATAAAAGGTCTCATTTACCAACAAACATGACTGCGTGTGTCAATTTTGTGCAATTGCAAGTGAAATATACTGAAAAATACTCATATTCAATACAACAACCAGTCCATCCGACACTAACAACCATGCCACAGGCAACATCACCATGATCATATCGTGTACATAAATCCTCCTCCGTAGAAGTCCCTATGAATGAGTTGTTACTCAGTAATTACTCAAGAATCCAACATGAACAACTCGAACAACACTACAGTGAGAACCTTCGTGCCAAAGTCTGGGAATTTTCTATTCATAGTAATCTGTTGACTCCTCAAGATGAGTCGTCTGCCCTGCCCACTCAGTTGGCCTCCATCTTTGTGCTTAGGAAACGAGAAAAGCGCACTATAATGTTGAAAACCAGGAAACCAAATGTATCTTGAAGCGATGAGATCAGCAAACTTTGGGTGACTTTGCACCTAGTATGAGATGATATCGATCATTTTGTAGGTGGTGCTGCACATACAGCAGCAGAAGAGTGTTTGCTTCTCATTTGTTCCTGTGAGTTTAAACTGGCAGCTCATCATGAGCTCACCACTGAAGGTACCCTGAGCTGGCAAGATGAAAATGGTGCTCGCATTACACGTCTCACCTGCCCTGCCTCTGCTACTGTTGCTCGCTGAGCCTCCAAAACAAGGTATGAATCATGCTTCTATTTTTAATGCATCTTTATAGATTTGCTTATTTTGGTAGATAAATAAAAGTCTCCAATGTTCAGTGATATTTTAAGAACAATTGTCCACCTGCTTATTGTCTCCTGTAGGTGCTGAAGCCTTTCCAGTGACTTGCTGTCTGAAAACTCGTGACCTCAAAGTACAGAGAGAGCTGCTGAAATACTACAGCACACAGCCTCCCGTGAAGGTTTTTTTTTTTTTTCTTTTTTTTTTTTCTTTGCAGTCTACCGACAGTCAAGGACTGGATAATACTTATGGCTTCTGCTGCACTAGATTTCAACAAAGGACTTTTTTCTACTTCTTCTTCTTTTTAGATTTGTCACAAAGAAGGACATCATATTCTGCTTGGACCCGTCCTCACTTTGGGCCATTAATACCATGGCCTTTTTGGACAACAAAGGCATGCTGCAAGGGAATAGCATAACCACCATTAACATGTCATCTCATATTTATCTCATAGGACCCTTTTGTACTAATTCTAACCATTAAACTGTAATTATCACTGTGTTTGAAGTTGTGTTGATCAGCCATAACATTAAAACCACCTTCCTAATATAGTGTCGGACCCCCTTGTGCCACCAAAACACCTCTGACCCATAGAGTCCACAGGACCTCTGAAGGTGTGCTGTGGTATCTGGCACCAAGATTTTAGCAGCAGATTCTTTAAGTCCTGTAAGTTGCGAGGTGGGGCCTCCATGGATCGAACTTGTTTGTCCAACACATCCCACAGATGCTCAATCGGATTGAGATCTGAGGAATTTGGAGGCCAAGTCAACACCTTGAACTCTTTGTCATGTTCCTCAAACCATTCCTGAACATTTGCGGCAGGGCACATTATCCTGCTGAAAGAGGCAACTGCCATTAGGGTTGTTACCGCTACCGTTGCCATGAAGGGGTGTACTTGGTCTGCAACAATGTTTAGGTAGGTGGTACGTGTCAAAAAAAACATCCACATGAATGCCAGGATACAAGGTTTCCCAGCAGAACATTGCCCAGAGTATCACACTGCCTCCGCCAACTTGCCTTTTTCCCATAGGGCATCATGGTGCCAAATGGTCCATTGCTCCATGGTCCAGATCTGATTTTCACATGCCGATTGTAGGTGCTTTAGGCAGTGGACAGGGGTCAGCATGGACACTCAGACCAGTCTGGGGCTACGCAGCCCCATACACCGAAGCTGCGATGCACTGTGTGTTCTGACACCTTTCTATCATAGCCAGCATTAACTTTTTCAGCAATTTGTGCTACATTAGCTCTCCTGTGGGATCGGACCAGACAGGCTAAGATTCGCTTCCCACATGCATCAATGAGCCTTGGGCGCTCTTGACCTTGTCACTGGTTCACTTCTTGTCCTTCCTTGGGCCACTTTTGGTAGATACTAACAACTGCATCCTGGGAACACCCCACAAGACCTGCCATTTTGGAGATGCTCTGACCCAGTCGTCTAGCCATCACAATTTGGCCCTTGTCAAAGTCACTCGGATCCTTAAGCATGCCCATTTTTCCTGCTTCCAACACGTCAACTTTGGGAACTGACTGTTCACTTGCTGCCTAATATATCCCACCTATTGACAGGTGTCATCGTGACAAAATAATCAATGTTATTCACGTCACCTCTCGGTGGTTTTAATGTTATGGCTAATCAGTGTATATTAGTGGTAAATTTTTGTATTAAATCATAATAAAATCTCTGTATAATATTTAGAAATACATTGACAAAATGAATAGTATAAATCATTACAATTGCTTCAAGCTGTTACATCAAGGAAAATAAGCTAAACTAAAGAAACTATAATAAATACGAAGTACTGTTACCATTCCGATTGACCAAAAATACAATTTCTCTCTTTTTTTTTTTAAATGACCATACTTTTATCTGTTTATAGTAAATCTGTGAAACAAGTTGGTTCCTCTTACCATGACATTCTCACACATCTATATATTCAATCCCTCTCCTTACTTTCTCTCTTGAAACTAATATGAAAAAAATGCAGCTTGTCATGTGAGACAGGAACTGGGAAGTGACTTTGTTCTCTCTTCTAAAGTGGAGAGAATGGATATATTGGGAGCTTGTAGATTTCAGAACAGAAGCTACAATTGCATCAAAAAAAAAGGAAAGAAAATAAGTATTTTCTTGTCAGCAATCATTAACTGCAAAATGTAAACAAGAATAAAAGGTCCTTGTGGTTAAAAATAAATAAATAAATAAATAAAAAATAGTTAGTGCATTGCATCATACATGTTGCACAAGCCTTTTCCCCAGTATTGTCACTTTCTCCAGTAAGAGGCAAGTGTCCTATTTTCTCTCATGTGGTTACAGAGACCTGTCTGGTATGTTCCACTGAGCAGTCGTACTCTGGGTGGGAAGAAACTTGTAGTGTGTGCAAAAGGTGGTTGATCTTGATTGATCTACAAATGACACAAAATAGTCTGTTGTAGCACTTAACCTACAGTGGATATAAAACGTCTACAAACACCTGTTAAAATTTTGAAAGAAAGAAACCAAGATCAATCATGTCAGATCTTTTTTCCACCTTTAATGTGATGTTTGGAGAGAAAAAAAGCATACATTAGCCTGTTTGCACCTGTATGTGTACTCTTTTATAAATGGGCATGTGACTGTGCTCAGAATGAAGCAATCACATTCAAACTCATGTTCAAATGTAATTATCATATAACTGTCCCCACTGAAGTTTTGTTTTTGTCCGACTGACCATCAGACCATTGCTGAAGCCATGGTCTGCAAAGAGCTTATGAAGCATGTACAGGATCTCATCGTAAAAAATGATTAATCAGGAGAGGGGTACAAAAGAATTTCCAAAAATATTAGATATTTACCATGGGGGCACCGTGGCATAGTGGTTAGTACATTTGCCTAGTACGTTTGGGGTTCGATTCCCACCACCCTGTGTTTGCGGAGTTTGCATGTTCTCCCCGTGCTTTGGGAGTTTCCTCCCCAAGTCCAAAGACATGCGTTGTAGGTTGAAAGGCAGCTCTAAATTGTGAGTGTGTGTGCGACCCAGCCACAAGCTTATCAAGGAGGCTGCCAAGAGACATTCGGCAATATTGAAGGAGCTGCAGGACTATCTGGTCACTCCCTCCATGTGACAACGATCTCTTGTAAGAAACACAAAACATCCAATCCCGACTAAATCATGCCAAACCATGTTTCAAAGTGTGTCATGGAATGTGTCAAATTTTGGGGCATAATTTATGAGTTATGCTTGCTGCAAAAGCAAGACAGCTTATCACCAAAGGACCACCATACCGACAGTGAAGCATGGTGGTGGAAGCGTCGTGCTATGGGGCTGCTTCTCTTCAATAAATCATAACTGGTCAACATAGAGGGACTCATGGAGAGCTCAGAATACCAATCTACAGTATTTTGCCACAAAACCTGCAGGTCTCTATTAGACAGCTGAAGATGAACAGAAATGTCACCTTCCAACACAATAACAATCCAAATAACAATAACAATCCAAAGCACTAATCACTAATCACTAACCAAGTCAACAAAGGAATGGCTTGAGAGAAAGAAGATCAACATTTTGGAATGGCTCAGTCAGAGCCCAGATGTAAATTATATTAAAAACCTGTGGAATAGCTTGAAGAGGGCTGCGCACACAAGATATCATCACAATTTGAGAGATCTGAAGCATTTTTGCAAGGAAGAGTGGAATAAAATCACCAAATCAAGATGTGCTAATTTGGTAGACTGTTACTCAAAAAGCCTGAGTGCTGCATTAGAAGCAAAAGGTGCTTTAACAAAGTATTATTTAAAGCGTGTGCACACTTGTGTTAATGAAAAAAAAAATTTAATTACATAAAGCTGCAATTTTAACCAGGAGTGTGTAGATTTTCTATATCCACAGTACATCATGTGATGCAGTTCAGTACACAAACAAGTCTACAAGATGCCACCACATTATAAGGAGGAAATGTTGTTATATTTGTATGCGCTCAATATGTTCAAGAGATTTTTATCAGCCTTATCTTACTTTTGTGGCCTTTGCAACTCACGTCTTAGCTCACTTCCTAACCATTTTATCAGACCAAGATTCAATCGTTTTTTCTTTTTATGCTTTCATTTTATGCTATAACTCAGTTCACTAATTGACTTTAGTCACTAAAACTGAAGTTTAGTCGAATAACAGTAGTACTTAGTAGCTAGCAATGTTTCAGTCATCTTTAAACAGACTGACTGTTTTTAGCACCACTGTGTTTTTTTAAACCAGCTTCTTACCCAACGTGATCTTTGCAGGAAGCCTATGCAAGGTTATAAAGTCAATAAAAACTTTTCCATATCACATTGTTTTGGTGAAATATCTTCATGGTTTCTTCAGCTGAGGTGTCAAAGTATGTAAAAAATGGCCAAAACCTGATTTTTTATTTATTTATTTATTTATTTTTAATGTTTTTGACTTTTTGATAGACCTCACCCACAGCGATATCTGAGGGGGTTACGCCAAACCACATCACAAATGTTATAGACCCATACTGGCATATTCCTGAGGAATTTTTGTCTAGGCACTTCCCAGTCATCCTTCTCAAACAACAGGATGTGTTTCTTGTGGATTCTCTGCAGACAAGGAAGCTTCTTCATGAGGTTTTGGAGACATCATCCCTGGCCAGAGACTATTTCTTTTCTTTTTTAAATTTTTAAAAAAAAATTTCTTTTCCACATACAAAATCGACTAGCTGGTAAGAACAGTACCAGACAACATATGCATACTGACTCACTGAAACATAGTTAGAGGAAATTTTCAGATTTTCCAAACTGGATAACCATGGATAACTGTAAATTGTGCTACATTTCCTATCATTTTCTAATTTACCAAATTAGACAGGTTCTTCAGTCATCATGTTTTTTGGCACATGCCTTAGGCAAATCCTTGAAACATTCAGGGATCACCATCAAGTACAGTGAAATCTTGTTTATTCACCAATTCAGTTCTTGGCTGAGAGGAATGGAACCTAATGTGGTCTTCTGCTGTTGTAGACCATCCGTCTCTAGGTTCAATGTGTTGTGCATTCGGAGATGCTTTTCTGTTCACCACGGATGTAAAGAGTGATTATTTGAGTTAATGTAATGGTGGGTCAGAGCTGTTTTTCCGGCACAAGGGGGACCGGCAGGTGGTTATAATGTTGTGGCTGATAGGTGTATATTGTATTGTATACTGGATTTTAAACTCGGCCAATACTTGGTTTCGTTTTGGTTTCAGGGGGAAGTGGTGGCTAAGTGGTTAAGATCACCAGTGGCTCTTTGAGCAAGACCCTTAAACAAATGTGCCAGCCAAATGAGCAAATGGACGATAATATACTGTATCTCCCAGGATGTAATATATGTACCGTATATCCTCTCTGAGTTGAGCAACCTGTCAGTTCAGATGAGATACTGTACATATTATCTGGGGTTTATTTCTACTGGCCATTTTACTGTATAGAAGGTAAAATATGGCATAATCTTTCCATGCATGTGTATGTGCAGTTCAGTAAAAAAAAGAAAAATACTGACATGACAGATTCAGATGGGACTAAAATCCTAGCGATACATTACCCCACCTCCCAATGTAAAACAAATCTAATTTGAATAGGGCTATTGTCACACAAAAAAAAGGTTTACAGAAATCCAGATGTAGATTTAGATCCCTACTGAGCAAGCCAAATGTGAAAGTGGCAAGGAAACTCCCTGAGATGACATGAGGAAGAAACCTTGAGAGGAATCAAACTCAAAAGGGAATCCATCCTCTTCTGGGTGACACCGGATAGTAAGATTATAAATGATTACATTATATATCTGTAAAAGAGAAAAGACAAACAGTACATAAGAAGCGTGAGTATTGAAGTGAGACTAGGCATTGCAGCAAGAAGGAAGGGTTTAGTCCTAAACTGATTTTGGAAAGTCAAACATGACAAACAAGAATCAGAGATATACTAGCATACATAAACTGGAACTAAGATATGCCTTACATATATTTTCACCCCCCTTGAACTTGTCCAAATTTTGTAGTGTTACAACCTGGAAATGAAATGAACATAATTGTGATTATATGTCATGAATCTACACAAAATTGTGCATAATATGGAAGACACAGTTGACTAAAAGCCAGTGAAGCAACTAAGAGGCCAATGGTTACTCTGAAGGTGCTGAAGAGATCTACAGCTTAGATGGGTGAAGCGGTTCACAGGACAGCCATAGCCCAGACAATCCACAAAGCTGCTAGCCATATGAAATCCTGTTTAGAGTTTGCCAAAAGGCACCTTGAAGACCCAGCAAATATATGGGAAAAAAGTTCTTTGGTCTGATGAGACCAAATGGGAAAAAAGTTCTTTGGTCTGATGAGACCAAATTTGAATTCTCTGGCCTTTGTACAAAGTACTATGCTTGGCAGAAACCCAACACTACTCATCACTCTGAGAACAGCATACACACAGTGAAGCATGGTGGTAGTAGAATCATACAGAATGGGCATAGAATCAAACAGGAATGTTTTTCATTGTCAGGGAAACTGGTCTGGGTTGAGGACAAATTGGATAGTGCAAAACAAAGGATAGTGCTAGAAAACCAATTACATTCCACAAGAAATTGAGACTTGGGCAGAGGTTCACCTTCCAACAGAACAACAACCTACCAGACCACTTGAGTGGTTCAAAACCAAAATCGGTGATTGTACCAGCCAACTTTGACAATCTCACTTTGAGAATCTTGAGAATCTGTGGCAGCAGTAACTGTTCACCAATGGATTCCATCCAATCTGACATAACTTGTCCAATTTTCCCAAGAAACATGGGCAAAAAAAGTGTTACAAATTAAATAGCGTTGACGAAATTGGGTTGAACACCATTTTATTATTCCAGACCTTTACGAGACTGTCATTTATAACTTTAGTTTAAATTTTTGAACTAAATTACGGAGGCTGTTGAAGGGGTCAAGATGAAAGGATGTTCATGGGGGCCAGGCGTTTCAGTCTACCTTTGTGTCCACTTCCTGTTAAGTCATCAGACTCATATTTTCCTTTCATCATGTGTAGTTAGATGGAAAGATGTATGCTAATGGTGGTCCCTCCCCCAACAATAAGACCAAGTGCAGCCAGAGCCGTAGTCTCAGAAGATGGAGAAAATGCACCTCACGCTCTTTTTCTTCTGCACCTCTGCAGTGTTCTCCGGCATCTTTGCGAGTAAGTTTTATTTGTGTCAGTACACACTTCTGATGTACTTTGTGGGGTGGCCTAGATCTGTAAGGTCAGGTTGTTATATGTAGCTTCTGTGGGTTTGAAACTGAGAAACTCTGCTCTTCTTTTCATGTGCAACAGTGTGTGTGTGGTCTTCACTATCGACAAGATTTTGTAGCAAATTAGAAAAATATGCATCATGGATTCCTATTATGGTAACATCTTTAACCAGCACTTTTGACCCACAGAAAATGGATCTCCAGTAACTTGCTGTAACAAAATAAATCCAAAGAAAGTCAGTGTGACAAGCATTGTGAGCTACTGGCAGCAGGACAAAGGACTTTGTCCAGTCACAGCAATTGTGTAAGTGACCCCATATCTTATATGTAAAAAAAAAAAAAAAATTACAGTATTTTTAATATATTATATATAAGGCATGTAAACTGTAAAATATAATTAGTCTTTGTTATATCAGTTATTTAAAGGCTTACCTACTGAAGTGCTAATATGTATTTCTTAGTATTAGTAATTATTATAGTTGGGGTGGCATCATAGAACAGCAGGTAGCACTGCCACCTCACACCTCACAACTCCAGGGTGGTTTGATTCTGAGCTCGGCTTAATGTCTGTGTTGAGATATTCTCCTGTGTCCATGTGGGATTCCTCCAGGTTTTCCAAGTTCCTTTCACCTCCCAACAACATGCCTTTCGGCCAATTGGTGATTCTAAATTGCCCCTACATGTGAGTGAGTGTGTGAATGTGTGTATGATGCCCTGTGATGGACTGGCATGCCATCGCAGGTGTATTCTTGCTTCAATATCAGTATTCTGGGTTCTAGTTATTACAGTCATATCGCTGAAAGTACTGTGTGTGTTATACTCAAAAATAACTTAATTAAATGTGCAGTTTTGTATAAATTGGTAATGACAGGGAATTATTCCACACTTGCTGCAGAGTGGGGTGAAGGTGAATCGCACAGGTCACTATAGTTGTTGTTGTTGCAGTAATTTATTCATTAATTAATTAATTTCATATCATTTTATTTTATTCGAGTGAAATAACCCATGCCCCGGGGTGCTTGGACCCCACAGGTTGCTGCTTGTTACCATATTTATTATTATTATTATTATTATTATTATTATTATTATTATTATTATTATTATTATTATTAGCAGTAGTAGTAGTAGTAGTAGTTAGGGGGCTATTTGTGAAGGGTGCTTGGATCTGGTGGATTGTTATTTGCGGATATATCTTTTATTATTATTATTATTATTATTATTATTATTATTATTATTATTATTATTATTATTAGTTTGGAGTTATAGATGTTTTAGTGTAAAAAACCATAAGCCATACCTTTTGGGGGGATTGGGTGACTTGCAAGGGTGCTCGAACCCCAGAGGTCACTGTTTGTGACCACATTATTATTATTATTATTATTATTATTATTATTATTATTATTATTATTATTATTATTATTATTATTATTATATTAGTAGTAGTAGTAGTAGTAGTAGTAGTAGTAGTAGTAAGGGGACTAGGGGCTACTTGAGAAGGGTGTCTGGTCACCGCTTGTGGCCATTATTATTATTATTGTTATTATTATTGTTGTTGTTGTTGTTGCAGTAGTTTATTAATTAATTACAGTATCTCACAAAAGTGAGTACACCCCTCACATATTTATAAATATTTTATCATATCTTTTCATGGGACAACACTGAAGAAATGACACTTTGCTACAATGTAAAGTAGTGAGTGTACAGCTTGTATAACAGTGTAAATTTGCTGCCCCCTCAAAATAACTCAACACACAGCCATTAATGTCTAAACCGCTGGCAATAAAAGTGAGTACACCCCTAAGTGAAAATATCCAAATTGGGCCCAATTGGCCATTTTCCCTCCCCGGTGTCATGTGACTCGTTAGTGTTACAAGGTCTCAGGTGTGAATGGGGAGCAGGTGTGTTAAGTTTGGTGTTATCGCTCTCACACTCTCTCATACTGGTCACTGGAAGTTCAACATGGCACCTCATGGCAAAGATCTCTCTGAGGATCTGAAAAAAAGAATTGTTGCTCTACATAAAGATGGCCTAGGCTATAAGAAGATTGCCAACACCCTGAAACTGAGCTGCAGCATGGTGGCCAAGACCATACAGCGGTTTAACAGGACAGGTTCCACTCAAAACAGGCCTCGCCATGGTCGACCAAAGAAGTTGAGTGCACATACTCAGCATCATATCCAGAGGTTGGCTTTGCAGAATAGACGTATGAGTGCTCCTAGCATTGCTGCAGAGGTTGAAGGGGTGGGGGGTCAGCCTGTCAGTGCTCAGACCATACGCCGCACACTGCATCAAATTGGTCTGCATGGCTGTCGTCCCAGAAGGAAGCCTCTCCTAAAGATGATGCACAAGAAAGCCCGCAAACAGTTTGCTGAAGACAAGCAGACTAAGGACATGGATTACTGGAACCATGACCTGTGGTCTGATGAGACCAAGATAAACTTATTTGGTTCAGATGGTGTCAAGCGTGTGTGGCGGCAACCAGGTGATGTCATCATGGAGGAGTGGAAGAGGACTCCAGTGGCAACCTGTGAAGCTCTGGTGAACTCCATGCCCAACAGGGTTAAGGCAGTGCTGGAAAATAATGGTGGCCACACAAAATATTGACACTTTGGGCCCAATTTGGACATTTTCACTTAGAGGTGTACTCACTTTTGTTGCCAGCGGTTTAGACATTAATGGCTGTGTGTTGAGTTATTTTGAGGGACAGCAAATTTACACTGTTATACAAGCTGTACACTCACTACTTTACATTGTAGCAAAGTGTCATTTCTTCAGTGTTGTCCCATGAAAAGATATAATAAAATATTTACAAAAATGTGAGGGGTGTACTCACTTTTGTGAGATACTGTATATATATTCTGTGATTTTCAACAAATCTGTGTATGTCAATATGTATATGTCAAAAGGCATTCCAGCATATAGCATGCATGATATAATTCAACTGATTAATCCTCTGCAGGAAGTGGAAGTTGAAGGTAGGGGTAGTAGTAGCTTATTTAAAAAGTGGCCACTACATGCTGGATTTATCTTCTTTTTTTTGCACAGGTTCACCCTTAAAAATGGGAAATCCCTCTGCTCTAATCCTCTCTCACCCTGGACAAGAAAGGCAATGCAGAAGCTCAACAAGGAAGTGGAACAGAAGCCAAACCACATATCTGGACTGGCACCAGATGCTCCACAGGAGAGCACAGAGGGTTTACACACAACAACCATGTTGCCTTTGACCAGTAGATGGCCTCAAATGCCTGCAAGTGTAGCCATGCCAATGGGGAAGCACGGAGCAGACTCGCCTGCTAAAGTAAAATCTTCTACACCAAAGAGGCCAATTAAGATAATAATGAAAAGAAGGAAGGGAAGGAACAAAGGAGGGAAGCTGAAAAGAAAGATCAAGGAGCAACCAGTGTTGCTTCACACTTCTTCTTTTACTACATCTTCTCATAAATAAGTGCTTGTGACCATGTTTTCATGTATCAATGCTATAAACCCTTTCCTTAGTTATACAAGTTGACTTGTATGACTAAATGTGAATTGTGAAAGTTATATACCTGCGTTGTAAGAAAAAAAAAAAAAGCAAACAGAATAAAACAGAAAGCAAACTTCGGCTCTGGTGTATTTTTTATATATAGGTGGCTATTTTTTAATACGGTGCAGCCAAGGATTAATAAACTAAGGCCATGAGTTAAAATTTCGAGGCCACGATTAAATATAGCCAAAAATTACAATGTTGTGGCCACAAGATTCGAAAACGATGGCCACAAAAGTGTGTAACATGACCCCATGACTTAATATGTGCTGGTGTGAAAGTCGACTCACTTTGAGAATTAAGTAACACGTAGGGTGGGCTACGTCCACGTCACAAACATCATCAGACATGAGGCATGTAATTATGAATCATTCCAAGATTGACATAAAGTGTAATACTGTATTATCATTCATCTCCATTCTCAGGTTCTTGTGGCCACAATGGTCTAATTCAATTGTTTCCATGAGTAAAAATAGCCACCACGTCACCTCATCATTACTTATCTGTACTACTATCTCAAACAAGAAGCTTATTTTCAATACATCAGTATTACATCATTACATCGCAGGCATCAGTACTCGGGCAAAAGATGCTGCAATACTTGTAGATTACACTAGAATACCAACCTATGCAAAAATATACCTGTGTGTATGTGTATTCTTAAAAAAAGTAATAAAAAGAAGTATATAAATAAGTATACAGGCTAAAATATAATAAGTAGGGCACAATATGTGGTGAACTTTTGACCTGTGGCACAACTCAGAACTGGGTTTTTCATATAACCCCGTAAAGAAAACCGACTTTCAAATTCATACTAGACTCCTCGATGTGGCTATTTCCTGTTTCACAACTGCACCCTGGCACCGTTTCCGCATTACCATCAACTTATTTTAGACGCTTTAAGGATTGAAGTGCCATTTGTGTCCCGTATTTACTATATTATATTTACAAAAAAGTATGGAAAGTGAATATAAAAGCTGGGTTTTTTTTTTCCAAACACAAAAACCTGTATACATGTGTATACACCGATCAGCCATAACATTAAAACCACCTGCTTAATATTGTGTAGGTCCAACTTGAGCCGCCAAAACAGCTCTGACCCGTCGAGGCCTGGACTCCACAAGACCACTGAAGGTGTCTTGGAGGCAATAACTTTTTCAGCAATTTGTGCTACAGTAGCTCTTCTGTGGGATCGGACCAGACGGGCTAGACTTCACTCCCCATGCACATCAATGAGCCTTGGGCGCCCATGACCCTGTCACTGGTTCACCGGTTGTCCTTCCTTGGACCACTTTTGGTAGGTACTAACCATACCATGTACACCCCACAAGACCTGCCAATTTGGAAAAGCTCTGACCCAGTCATCTAGCCATCACAATTTGACCTTTTACATTAATGTATGAAGCCATTTATCATCTCAGGAATGAAATACATTCATCCCATATGAAATATTTGGAAGAGTCCACCAACAGGAAGTGCTCGTTCAAATTTCCCTGAAGATCCGAACATCCAACTTTCCCGACGTTCACGGGAAGAAGAAGCATAAGTTCTCTTATTCATTTTTGTTTATTTTACAATGATACTGTCATATTGAAAGTATTATGTTGAAGGCCACTTTGAAAGTACAACCCGGATTGAACGTTTAACTGCTAAAAACTCAACTCAGCGAATAAACCTTTAAAAATGAGATGTTGTTGAGGTTTCTGAATGCATGTTTTCTTGTTTTACAAACCTAGTTGGGCTAAATGGCCCTCCAGTCATGGAATCAGCCATGTAGACCCCACTATCAGTCATCCTAGGGGAGGTTTCACTAAGTGGAAAACAGCCCGTGTAGCCCACGACAGTGTGACGAGCTTTTTAAATGCGGGGAAATAAATGTGTGGGTTATCTACAGTTGTTAACCAGCAGAATCTGCATGCATGCATCTGACCACAATGAGCAAAAAACGAATGAACTCTGTAGTACTCAGTGGTCGTGAAAACCAAATTATTGGGTTTTCCCCCCCCCCTTAATTCATAAGTGTCATACAAATGCTGTAAAGCATTTATAGTATGAAATCATAGATACTATCTTCAGTCTTGCTTTAAGAGGAGTACACAGTTCAATGCACATAACTATGTAGGAGCAACTGACTCGTAACAAAAGGGCATTTTGTGTAACTATTTCCTCACGTACACACGTCTGATTATAAAATACACACGTATGACTTAATATAAAGCAGTCATTAGTATAGATAAGCATCACACAGACAGGAAATACAGTAGGAGTATATAAAAAGAAAAGGAAGAGAGAACTTTCACGTGTCATGTGCACGGGCTGTAAAGACAAAGATGTAGGTTATGCTTTGTGACTATGTGAGACTAAAAGTTTCCCCTGTCACTACAGTGGTTTGTGTTTTGCTCATCCCACACACACACACACACACACACACACACACACACACACACACACACACACCACTCACCTTGTGCTTTTCTCTGCATGAAGCACATATCATTCATGTCATTTAGATATTAAAAAATTATAATCGTATTAATTCTCAATTCTGATTGGTTGTTGATATCGATGTTATACACTTTGTATAAACAACAACCGGCTGCGAAATTTATATTTATGCCCTCGTTCTGATGTTATCATTTCCATAATAACAAGCTGGTGAGGGGCCAGGAACAACAGAAACAGGAACATCCACATTACACTTGACTGTAAATAGATAAAAAGATTGACGTGTCATTATTCAATGAATAAAAATTATAATCACTGTGGGAAAAATTGTTGTGGGGTGGTAACAGGAATTCTTTAATCAATAAAAAAATAATTATGATATATAAAATACTATTTAGGGAAACATTTAAGAAAATGCTGTCGAATTTGTAACAAAAGAGATGTTGGAAGCCACCAGAACCGACGTGTCCAAACCCCTTCCGCATTGGTTCACTTGCTTTTTCCAAAGTGGATGTTCTACTCTGAAAGTATGCTGCGGACCCTGAGGGTGAAGACTTGACCTTGAGACTGGATATTCAAGGTCATTGTGGTGAATTTGTAAGCATGCCTGGATACAGATGAGGATTTCGCTATCCGATGGTCAATTCACAAATATATTGCACGAGCCATTTCGGAGAGAATACTGCACACATACAGTACATACGTACATAGTAGGGGTCTACAGCAAAGTGTGCAACCTAATTGTGTTTCCTCTCTTGTTGCACACTGTGGTTGATGTCTGCAGAATCAGCTCAGGGGACTTATGAGCGTGCATTGCTTGCCCTTTACGTTTGAAAAAGAAATAAACTTGCATACAACAAGATAATCTGTAGATATGTTCGCTTGGATTTGTTCTCAGTTGTAAATGTCATACAGTCTCAGACCACGTCTTCCTCTGTCACAGCACGTATAGGAGATAAAGTGCAGGTGGGTAACACTTTCTTTACAAGAGGAGGTGGAATATACCATTTGTTGGGTGGGTGTGAGTGCAGAGGCCCCAAAAAAGGTGGTTGGAGAATGCATATGAGCTATCATACCTTCCCACATACTGTACGCTTAAGTGTGCAGACAATGGTTTAAAAAAAACAACAACTTTGCTTTAAAAGGTGTACATGATAACATGATGGAATTGCTGTGTCCGCGTCAATCTTAAGATCCATCTTAAGGGCCGAAGGATGATGCAGTTACGTCAGTATTCACACAGGGGAAAGTTCTGTGTATTCAGAGTTGGTTTACGCACCTACTTAAGTGCACTTGCTGAACTCCCCATTCAAATTATTGAGTAGAAGCATTTGAGACAGGGTTTGTTAGTAGCATCTAGACCAGCGCCATTTAAACACAAATACTAACTTTAAGAAAATTATTTCAGAATGCTGACTGAATTTGTCTTTGCTGTCAATTGTAATAAATACAATGTATTTTTAAAAAATACTTATGATGATATACGAATGAGAAAAAGACAACCAAGTTCAATGGAAGTCTAGTATATGGCCAATATATTGCTGCAAAATGGTGTTATTTAACAATATGTCTTCCATTTTTCGTTATTCGGCAGCTTATAAAATAGCACTTGATCCAGCATATCCTATAGTGTGCTGACACTATAAATTATTACTATTTATATATATATATATATATATATATATATATATATATATATATATATATATATATATATATATATATATATTTGCTTCATAAAGAAAGTGTACCAGAGTGAATCATGATGGTAACTCAGTTTCGGAAACTTCGGAAAGTCACCTAGGCCTTTGTGGCTAAAATGTAAGACCCCTGCAGTAACTTCTCAGCAAGGCTAACTTTTAAGATAGTTAAGATAGCGGTTTATGTTGTTTTTTCTTTCGTTCCTGGAACTGTGATTGTGGTCTGGCATTGTTGCTATCTTTTTGAGATCTCTTTTTTGCAAAAGGTTTCGTTTCGTGTGGTTGTCATTGCTAAATCTTTTTTTTTGTTTTGTTTTGTTTTTTTTTGTGATGAATTAGTGTACTCTTATTGGTGTTGGTGGAGAATAGAGAACATTAGCACCTAGACTATTTGGAGAGAAGAAATAGCTGCACAAGTGCACTAGTCAGAAAGACGGCGCTGTTGTCTTGTTGAAAGACAATCGAGTCAAGTGGAATGTATGACTCTCAGCGATCGATGATTGATGACTACTAAGCTGTACTTGCTTAGCTCCCTCTAAAGGAAGATGGACACAATGCACGGTCCTGACCGTTGGCAGGAACTGGAGACCATATTTCCCATGAGCCACCAGGGGCTTTCAGGTGCTTTGAATCATTATGGAAGGCCTCTACTCCTTGCCATGGATAAAACCAGTCAGTGAGCGCACAAACACAACATTATTTCAGTGCATGTGTTAGACCTGGGAATGAACCTCAACATTATTGATGTATAAAGTTGGCCATCCTGAATAAAATAAGATAATTTTTTTTTTTTTTAATTGTGTTTGGTTTGTATAGAGACCATGATGCAGGGGTTTTTGTTAGTGTTGTCTGAAGGTACTGACATAAATTCTGTTACACTACCAAAAACTATAAATTGACCTTTCTTTTTTTTGTCCCCCCCCCCCCCCCCCCCACGTCTCTATAGTTGAATATACAGAGTGGAAGATAACAAAATGAAGCTGGGTCTCTTTGCCGTGTTGTTGTTTGCCGTGCAGTGGAGAGGCAGCAGGTTAACAGGTGAGTTTTAATGTGTTTGTCTCTTCACTTCAGTAGTTCAGTAGTTAACACTGTGGTCTGTATTCAAATGTGTATGCTTTGTGTGATACAGAGAGTGTGTGGTGGTACCGTGAATTTATTAGAGAAAAAGCGCGTAAACTTGAATCTGTGCAAGGATTAAATATTAGCATGTTTATTGTTCAATTAAAGTTTCTTAGAATTTCACTCCTGTAGGGAATGGACTCCCATTATCATGCTGTAGGGAAACCAGCAACGTCAAAGTCAGAGTGGCAGATATTGTGAGCTACTTGTTTCAAGATAAACCACCATGCCTTATCAAAGCTGTAAGGCAAGTAAGACTCATTAATCTTTTTGATATTGACAGACAATTTCCACTTTCTGTAGTAGTATATGTAAAGGAGTATAAGGAAATTTGCAATGCGTACCATCAAATGTAATCACTAACTATTAAAAATGTCATTTCACAGGTTTCGTTTGAGAACTGGCAAATCAATATGCTCTGAGCCTGAGGATCCTTGGGCCAAACACACCATCAAGTTACTGGATAGCAGAACAATCATAAAAACACCCACTACCTCACTGACATGGACTCCTACAAGCTCAACAATCGGCATGTTTACAGGTGAGTTTTAATGCGGTTTTTTTTCTATCTTCGGTGCAGTTCCGTAATGAACAATGTAGAGAATACTGTATGTGGCAGTCACGAGAATGTAAGTGAGGAAAAAGTGTGTAGTGTCTGTGCAAGGATACAATATTAGCTAAGGATGTTTTCATCAATCTTCATGGCAAATATTTATTGTTCAAATATAGTCTACTAGCATTTTTCTCCTGCAGGAAATGGCCCCACACTATCATGTTGTACGGAAACCAGCAACATCAGTGTCAGGGTTGTCGAAATTGAGTGCTATGTGCATCTAGAGAACTCACTATGTCCTATCAAAGCTGTAAGGCAAGTAATCTATTTTCATTTTGAGAATGATGCTATGATGTTATGAATAAGACTATTTTTTTTTTTGTGGATGAGAACATTAGATGACAAAGCCTTCCATAAAATCTAACTATGAAAAATATCATTTTTACAGGTTTGTTTTGGTAAACAGCATAACAATATGTTCTGATCCAGAGGATCCTTGGACCAAATGGGCCATAGAGATGCTAGATAGAAGAACCACTATTAAAGCACCCGATACCCCACCTGCAAGAAAAACAAATGGTACAGTTACTACTATATAGACGAATTTACAGCTATCAGCAAATTATGCTTAGTAGCATGTATTTTGTTCTTAAAAAGTTCTAGTCACATGATTTTGTATTTACTGAAAGTGTCCTGATCAAACCAACAAACCTGTATGAGTAGGCTATTTTTAAAAAAAGGGGGGGGAAAGTGTGTAACGTTGTGTGTCTGTGCAAGGATACAATATTAGGTATGGTGTTGTTGTTGTTGTCTTTTTCTTTTATCAATTATCATTGCAAATATTTATTGTTCAATTAAGGTTATTGATCATTTTTCAGTTGCAAGAAATGGACCCCCAGTATCATGTTGTATAGGAACCAGCAATGTCAGGGTCAGAGTTGTACAAATTGTAAGCTACATGCATCAAGATATCCCATGTCCTATCAAAGCTGTAAGGCAAGTAAAACTCATTAAATCGATTTTAATATTTCAAATGATGCATCTGTTATGTAGAATATTTTTTTTAAATGTGGATGAGAAAATTAGGTTCCCAAACCTTCCATAAAATGTAATCTAACTATTAAAAGTGTTAGTTCACAGGTTTCTTTTGGTAAATGGCAAAACAATATGCTGTGATCCAAAGGATGCTTGGGCTAAACACGCCATCCATCTACTGAATAAAAGGACAACAATGAAAGCACCCACTACCCCACTGACATGGACTCCTACAAGCTTTCTGAATAGAAAATGGGCAGAAACCAAAACAAGTACATGTTTACCAGGAATAAGTACAATAACCATGTCAACACCTGAAGGAACATCAACCACATGGAAACCAACAACCTCACCGACATGGACTCCTACAGATTTAACAACCATAAAAGAGACAGAAATCACTATATTACACAATACTACTACTAATGCAACATCATTGGTGCTGGAATCTTCTCGAAAAATCAACAAGCTGCAACAATGGACCAAACCGCAGAACACCACAAAAAGAAACTCTGATAAGAATAGAAAGCAAATGATATCTAGAGCATCCCAAATACCAGGGAAGGAAAAGGAAGCTCTGGAATGGACAGAACATTTTTGTCAGTGGTCAGAGATACAAGAAACACGGTACTGTTCTTTCTACTATGATTAGCCTGAATTTACAGCTATCAGTAAAATATGTTATATTGCATTAATAGTGCGCGTTTTGTTCTTAGAGATTTTTTAGTCACATGGTTTTGTACTTGTATAAGAAGTAAATGTAATGAAATATAAAGTAAAGAGTAATTCTAAAACTGTTTTTGTGTCCTAGGGCAATATTTTTAGAATAATTGGAATTTTTTTTTTTTAATTTTTAAATTGTATAATTTTTTTTATCACAAACATGTTTTGGTGTATATACTGTATATTCTGTCCTTAATACTGTACTACAATCGAACTGGTCAATAAAAAAAAAGAAAAGTGATTTCAACTTCCCACCAAACTGCCACTACCCCAAGGTCCTTAATCTTCAACTGTTCAACTGTATCCTGTTTCAATAGTCTTAATGGTAAGTTGCTTTGGATAAAAGCCTCAGCTAAATGAATAAATGTACTGTAAATTAGCAAAATTCAGTCTCCACCATGACACGTTCACAATATTTGTTAACATTTCTACATTATACACATTATGGTGGATAATACAAAGTGTATTATGAAGTGTAAGGATGAACCATACCAAAAAAATTCAATTGTCCAAAATTATTTAATGAATTACAAAATGTGCAAAAACGTTTGTCCTGTATTTTGTTCTGTCATTTGTACACACATCTCAGTCCAAAGTGCTGCACAGAAAATACATTTATCTGAATTTGAGTAAAGTAGGTTTTAAATAGGCTTAATTTGGATAGTCCACTTTAGACTTTCTACCAAGTATCTATAGACTGTCCAGAAAGTAGCCTGGCAACTGATTCTCAACAGTCAAGTTGTCTGGGGTTGATCACAGTGCGCATAGTAGCCATTAGAAATCATGCAAAAAGCTGAAGCTGTGTAGTAGAGAGGGGCAGGGCCTGCTGGGTTTATGGGCTGAGAGACCTTTCTGCCTTTTGGGTTATAACTCATTTCTTTGGATGAATATACAGTGCCAAAGAACAAAATGAAGCTGGGTCTCATTGCTGTGTTGTTCTTTGCCATGCAGTGGACAGGCGACATGTTTCCAAGTGAGTTTTAATTGTTTGTCTCTTCAGCTCAGTAGTTCGGTAGTTAACACTGTGGTCTGTATTCTCAGTTTGCTTTGCGTTGTATGATACAGAGAGTGTGTGGTGGTACTGTGAGTTTATTAGAGAAAAAGTGTGTAATCTTGTGTCTGTGCAAGGATTAAACATTAGCAAAAATGTTTATTGTTTAATTAAAGTTTCTTAGAATTTTTCTCCTGCAGGAATCAGACATGCACCATTATGTTGTTTAGAAACCAGCAGAGTCAGGGTCAGAGCGGCAGATATTGTGAGCTACTTTCATCAAGATCAACCATGCCCTATCAAAGCTGTAAGGCAAGCAAGACTTATTAATCTTTCTGATACTGATAGACAATTTCCATTTTCTGTAGTAGTATATGTAAAGGGACATGAGGAAATTTGCAATGCGTAACATCAAATGTAATCACTAACTATTGAAAATTTCACAGGTTTCTTTTGGTAACCAACAAAACAATATGCTCTGATCCAGAGGATCATTGGCCAAACATGTCATAAAGGAACTGGATAGAAGAACAACCACAAAAGCACCCAATACCTCACAATCATGGACTCCTACAAGCTGGGCAGACCCCACTACAAGCCAGTCTTTACCAGGAACAAGTACAGAAAGCACAATAATCATGACAACACCTAAAGCAACATCAACAACATGGAAACCAACAACCTCACCTACATGGACTACTACAGACTTGACAACTATAAAAGAAAAAGAAACAACTATAACAACACCAACCACAAGTACAACATCCATCAAAAATATATTACTGATACCAGAGCAATCTAGGACAACTATGAAGTTACCACTGTGGCCAACAACGCCAAGCACCACTGAGAGATCGTTTAATAAAAGAACGAGCACCTCAAAAGTGCCCAATAATACACCAACACAAACGTCTACAAGCTTGACCACTGAAAACTGGAGAGAATTCACTATAACACCTGCACCTATACCAGAGACATATAAATACACAAAAAGCACAGTGACCATGACGGACAGCACACCATCTACAACATCACTCATACATCGCTGATGCTGGATTCTTCTCAGAAAATCAAAACGCAGAGTAACAGAAAAACAGAATCTGATGAAAATAGAAAGCAAAAGACAATCGTGATATCCCAAATACCAGAGAAGAAAAGAGAAGCTCTGGACTGGACAGAACATTTTTGTCAGTGGTCAGAGATACAAGAAACACGGTACTGTTCCTTCTAATATGATTAGCCTGAATTTATTTGTGATTTTCTAGTCAGACGGTTTTCTAAAAATTTACTCAAAAGTATGTAAATTTGTAAATTAGTCTTTTAATGTTTGGACAGAAGGTTCAGAATATATAATGCTTCAGAATATACGATGCTTATTTATGTCATGATCAATCTAACAAACCTGTATGATTAAAACTAGGGGAAATTTTTTTTAGAATAATTAGAAATGTCAGCTTGTGTGTGTGTGTGTGTGTGTGTGTGTGTGTGTGTGTGTGTGTGTGTGTGTGTGTGTGTGTGTGTGTGTGTGCGTGTGTGTGTGTGTGCGCATGTTTGGTATTAAATTCACCTAATTTTATTATAATTTTATTTCATGAGACTAAACATTTAAACATTTAATTATTTTTAATTGAATCTGTTTCAAATTGCAAAAGAATAAAAGAATTGTCTTACATATGAATTTAGTCACTTTATTAAATCATTAACATTAATACTGCTGTCTTTAGTACTGCAGTACAAAAGAAGTGGTCAATGTAAAAATGTTAAAAAAGAAAATTTGTAAAAATCAACAACAACAACAATAATAATAAACAATTAATAATAATAATAATAATAATAATTTAATGAATGAATGAATGAATGAATAAATAAATAAAGATTTTAAATACAATCAAACTGCCATTACCAAGGTCCTTAGTCTTTAAAATATAACCTCAACTGTTCAACTGTATCCTGTTTCGATGGTCTCAATGGTATATTGCTTTGGATAAAAGCATCAGCTATATGAATAAATTTAACTGAGTAAAATTCAGTCTCCACCATGATACGTTCACAATATTTGTTAACATTTCTACAGTGTTAACTCATTATGATGTTTTAACATGCAAAGTGCTACACAGGTAATACATTTATCTGAATTTGAGCAAAGTGGGTTTAAACCATCGTAAGGTTAATTTGGATAGTCCGCTTTAGACACTCTACAAATTATCTACAGCAGCCTAGCAGCTGATTCTCAACAGCATATCAATGATACTGTATTTATCTTTCGACATGTTGTCCTAAAAATATAAATAGAGCTCACATGGATGAGAGCTGAAATTCTGATATGGATTAAAGACAAGTAGATGACATACTAAACCTCAACAAGCATAAACTGGATTAACAATTAATGAGAAAGAAAAAAAAAAGAAAATTGTATAGGGGGGTTTGATCATACTGTGTGCAGTAGCCATTAGAAATCATGCAAAAAGCTGAAGCTGTTACGTATAGAGGCGCGGGGTTTATGGGCTGAGAGACGGTTCTGAAAATAACACTCTTTTGGGTAAATAACTCATTTCTTTGGATGAATATACAGTGCTGAAGAACAACATGAAGCTAAATCACTTTGCCGTGTTGATGTTTGCCGTGCAGTGGAGAGGCGGCATGGTAACAGGTGAGTTTTAATGTGTTCGTCTCTTCAGCTCAGTAGTTTAGTAGTTAACACTGTGGTCTGTAGCCTCAGTTTCTTTGCTTTGTATGATACAGAGAGCGTGTAGTGGTACTGTGAATTCATTAGAGAAAAAATAGTGTGTAACAGTATGTTAGGGATTTTTTTTTTAAATTCATGGGCACATATTTATCATCCAATTAAAATATAAATTTTTCTCCAGCAGGAATTGGACTCCCAGTGTCATGTTGTTTAGAAATCAGCACAGACAGAGTCAGAGTTGTACAATTTGTGAGCTAGTTGCAACAAGACCAACCACTATGCTGTTTCAAAGTTGTAAGGTAAGTAAGACCTGTTGAACTTTTTTTCATAACAAAAGTGATATCCAAGTTCTGTAGTAGTATATGTAAAAGAGTATGAGGAAATTTATGAATTTAGTCACTTTAGTCAAAAAATAAAAATTTTAAATACTGCCAAACTGCCACTGCCATGGTCCTTAGTCTTGAAAATATATCCTGTTTCAATGGTCTCAATGGTATGGGTAAAAACAGTCACCATAACGTTCATTAAATAAATTTATGCATTGTAGGGTGTGCCCCATGCTCCCTGGGATAGGCTCCAGGTTCCCTGTGACCCAGTAAGGATAAGTGGTATAGAAAATGGATTGCCATAATGATCAGCACTATGTATGGAGGGAAAAGGCTGAGGCTTTTAACTGTGAAGCATGGTGGTGGGAGCATCGTGTTGTGGATGGGACTGGTGCATTTCAGAAAATAGATGCCATCGTGAGGATTGTTAGGATTAAGTTGGTTTATCTAGAAAGACTGAAGCAACACCTCAAGACATCAGAAAGTTAAAACTTGGTCTCAACTGGAGCTTCCAGCAGGACAGCGATCCTAAGCATACGTCCAAAGTTGTAACAAAATGTCTCAAAGACAACAAAGTGAACATATTGGAGTGCTGTTTTTCTTGAGCCAGAACTGGGGCTTTTATCAACGTGGAGGGAATCATGAATAGCTACAAATACCAGTTGATTTTAGTGCAAAAACTTCAGGTGTCTGCTAGTAAGCTGAAGAGGAAATTTCAAATTTCAACACAACAATGACCTAAAATCATTCATTCATACATCCAAACCAACAAAGTAATGGCTGAACCAAAAGAAGATCAATGTTTTTGAATGACCTAGCCAGAGCCCAGACCTGAATCCAGCTAAGGGCGTACTCACACTAGGCCCGGTTGCCTTGTACCATGCCCAAGCACAATTGTCCCCTCTCCCCACTCCCCCGCTGGCCTGCACTCACATTGCGCTTAACATTCCGGGTCTGAGTATGCTTACATCATTACAATGCGGCTTTTTGTTTTGAGGAAAACAGGAAGAAAAGCTCTCTCCCACAGCGCAATGGAGTCCATCTTTGTAATGTTACTTCTCTTAAAACATACTTTTTAGCGATCCCACTAGATGCGTTCCGTGCAACTGAACCGTGCACACAAGTCAAACGAACTGGACTTTGGAGGTCAAGTGTGCTCAGGCACGGTATAGATCACCTAGTGTGAGTACACCCTAAAAATCCGTGGAGTGACTTGAAGTGGGCTGTGCACAGGAGATTCCCTTACAATTTTATACATGTAGAACAGTGATCACCAACCCTGTTGCTGGAAATCTACAGGTACCTTCATGAAGACTTTAGCTCCAACCATAATCGTGGCCACCTGACCATCTAAACCTTGCCTTAAGACGTTCGTGATCAACTAAAACAAGTGTGTTCATTTTTTGGTTGGAGATGAAACCTGCATGAAATAGGGTGCATGGAAGAGGGTTGGTCACCACTGGTCTAGAATGTTTTTGCAAGAAAGAGTGAGAAAATATTGCCAAGTCAAGATGTTCCATGCTGATAGACTCTTAGCCAAAAACACTGAGTGGTGTAATATAATCAAAAGGTGCTTCAACGATGCATTAGTTTAGGGGTGTGTACACTTAAGCAACCAGGTTATTGTAACTTTTTTATTTTTCCAGATGAGTTTTAATGTGTTTGTCTCTTCAGCTCATTAGTTCAGTTGTTAAAATTGTGGTCTGTAGCTTTAGTTTGCTTTGTGTGACACTTGTTGTGGTAACCTGAATTTACGACAGAAAAAAGTGTGTAACTTTGTGTCTGTGCAAGGATAAAATATTAGCTATGAATAAAATATTTCTTGTTCAATTAAAATATCTTAGTATTTATTCCTGCAGGAAAAGGATGCCAAGTATCATGTTGTGTAGAAACCAGCAAAGTCAGGGTCAGCGATTCAGAATTTGTGAGCTACGTGCATCAGGGTAATACACTATGTCCTTTAAAAGCTGTAAGGCAAGTAAGACTCGCTGAAACAATTTTATTATTGAGAGTGACGCAGGATATTTTTTAATATGGATTTTGCAAAACATTCCCTAAAATGTAATCTAGCTTTTAAAAAATTTGTTTTGCAGGTTTCTTTTGGTAAATTACATTACAGTATGCTCTCATCCAGAAGATCCTTGGGCTAAACATGCCATGAAGGTACTGGATAGAAGAACAACCATAAAAGCTCCCACTTCTTCACTGACATGGATTCCTACAGACGTAATGGCTTTAAAAGAGACCGAAATCACTATAACGCCAACCCTGACTGACAGCACGCCATTCCCATTATACACCAATCATACATCGCTAACGAAGGAAAGGAAGACACATTTTTGTCAATGGTCTGAGATACTAGAAAGCCATCAGTAAAGTATGCTTAGTAGTGTGTAATTTGTTCTTACAAATGTTCTAGTCATGAGGTTTTCTACTTGTGTGTGAACAGGAAATGCTAATTATTCTTAAAACTTTTGAACAGCAGTCACGGTATATGTAATCTTACTGAAAGTGTCAACAGTATTAACATTTCTAGTGCAAACACATTGTGACAGGTAATATGTGTTTAAGGAAGAAACATACCATAAATCTTTCTTTGACCTCAATTTTTAAAAAATGAATTACAAAAGGTATGGAAGTAGCATGACATTCATGAAATCAAATGATTTTTTTAAATGCTTGTCCTGTATTTTTACTGTCATTTCTAGAAATGTTTCGGGCCAGAGTGCTACAGAGAAAATACGTTTTTCTGAATGTGAGAATTTCGAGATCAAAGTGGATTTTAAATATCAGTAGGACTTCATTTTCATATTACAAACTACAGTTAGGTCCATAAGTATTTGGACAGTGACACAATTTTCATAATTTTGCCTCTGTATGGATCTGAATTGAAGCAATCAAGATGTGATTGAAGTGTAGACTTTCAGCTTTAATTCAAGGGGTTTGACAAAAATTGGGCAAACTAACAACCCTAATCTATTAGAATTATTTTTAATACTTGGATGCAAATCCTTTGCAGTCAATGTGTGACTGAAATCTGGAACCCATGGACATCACCAAATGCTGAGTTTCCTCCAGTGAAACGCTTTACCAGGCCGTTACTACAGCCACCTTCAGTTGCTGCTTGTTTGTGAGTCTTTCTGCCTTCAGTTTTGTCTTCAATAAGTGTAGACATGCTCAATTGGGTTGAGGTCATTGGGCATTTAAGAATATTTAATTTATTTGCCTTAAGAAGCCCTTGGGTTGCTTCATGGTATGTTTTGGGTCATTATCCATCCGTACTGTGAAGCACCGTGCTATCAGTTTTGCAGCATTTGACTAAATCTGAGCAGAAAGTATAGCTCTATACACTTCAGATTTCATCCTGTTGCTTCTATCAGCAGTCACATCAACAATAAACACCAGTGACCCAGTTCCCTTGGCAGCCATACATGCCCATGCTATAACAATTCCTCCACATGTTTGACTGATGATGTGTTTTGCTTTGGATCATGAGTGCTTCCTTTCCTTCTCTATACTCTTCTTCCCATCATTCTGGTACAAGCTAATCTTGCATCAGAACTGGTCAGGTTTTAGCAAAGTCTAATCTGGTCTTTCTGTAATTGAGTGTTACCAGTGGTTTGCATCTCGAGGTAAACCCTCTGTATTTACATTTATGAAGGCATCTCTTGATTGTAGACTTTGACAAAGATATGCCTACCTCCTCCAGAGTGTTCTTAACTTTGCTAGATCTTGTGAAGTGGTTGTTCTTCACCAAGGAAAGAATTCTGTATTCATCCATTTTAGTAGTCTTAATACTTATGGACCTGACTGTTTTTTGAAATGTAACTGTATTTTGGAATGTAACTTTTTCTTCCTTTGAGATTTTTTTTTATATATATTACCTTGGACTTTGAATAAGGCATGGCCACTTTTGCTTGTTAAGTTAAAAAAACAAAATAACAACCGATTTCCCTTGACCAAAGAATTAGTCATATTTGAAACTAAAAATAAAACAAACAAACAAACTGTTGAGTCCTTGAACGAGCTCCTTAATCCTCAATTAAATGAGTTGATCTGAATAATGCAAAATTCAGTTACCACCACAACATGTCCAGTTAAACTGTGTTGAAACATACCATAAATCTTCATTTGTGCAAAGTATTTTTTAGCATGCATTACAAATGGCATGAAAACCATATAACATTCATGAAATAAAATGATTAAACCCCAGGCAGTTCCTCTGCACAACACAACTCTCCTCAATTACCAGAAGTTCAAGTTCAAGTTCAAGTTGTTTTATTGTCATTTCAACCATATACAGCTGGTACAGTACACATGACCAAGGACTACAAATTATGCAAGGCCTTTATGAAGGAATGATTTGTTTCACAGTGGTGAGTACTATGCTGATTTGTCAACAATCATTATGCATCTTGAGGTGAGTTGGCCAAATTACATACTTTGGGCCATGGATGCAGTAAACAGTAGCTGAGGTTTCCTCTGTTGTTGATCACATAGTGCTCTAACATTGTTGCGATCTTCAGCTATCTGATTGCTGTGATAGTGCAGTGATAAGAGATCAAATTGAATTTTTGCTACCTGTTTGTCATTGGTTTCCATGTGAACTTTTCAATGAGATTGTGTATCTACTGTATGACGTGAGCATGCTTTTAGTGGATATATCCTGCCATGTGTCCATGTTGAAAGAACACCAAGAAATTGCGTGTCTCTCTTTATTGGTACTCCTCAGTGCAACATGCCACCTCAATGCTGCTTCCTCTCTTTAAAAAATGTTGACGCTGTACACTTGTGGTTTTCTTCATCTAAACCTAACCATAGTATAAATATAGCACCAACCATTAACACAGGTTGCAAGCTGACTTTTTTTGTGTAGACCTTTTGATTAGACCTTTTTGTCCAGAGCGACTTACAGAAGTGCGTTGTAGTCGCTGTCGAAAGAATGCCATCAAGTTAAAACTCTCTTAGAGAGGAATTAGTTTGAAATGGTACAATTTTAAAATTAGTGCTTATGTAAGTGTTTCTTGTGAAAAGGTGGGTCTTCAGCCTTCATTTGAAGACATCCGCTGACTCAGATGTTCAGACAGTCAAGGGAAGTTCATTCGACTACCGAGAAGAGCCTTGAATCATGTCTTCCTTGAATCTTGAGGAATGGTGGGCCGAGTTATGCCACGCTATAGAGCCTCATAGGGAAATAGTGCGGTGCTGGTGGTGCAGTGCAGGGTGTGATGAGTGTCTCTGGCTTTGTATGCAAGAATTTGAATTTGATGGGGCGTCTACAGGAATCCGGTGCAGGGATGCAGCAATGGGGTAATGTCGGAGAACGTGGGGAGGTTGTGCATCTGCATTCTAGATCAGTTTGATGGCATGCAGGGAAAGATCTTCCACAAGCAAGTTGCAGTAGACCAATCTCCAACTGAGAAGGGACCGAACAAACACTTGAGAGGTCTCTGTGGTGAGAAATGGCCTGATCTTCCTGATGTTGTAAAGGAGAAACCTTTTGAAAGCAAATTGAAAGCAAATCTGAAAGCGATTCTGACATCTGCTCACATGGTCACATGCCCGAGCATGATTCACATGTCTACAGCTAGTGACACCTTGCATCTACACTAAATCAGACACTAGCAGAGGCTCGAGGTTATGGTTCAACTATTCATCCTTATGCAATTTTAGTCTGCAAAGACAAAAAACAATTGTAGTCCAGAAAGACCAGTTACTTCCATAGTGGCAAGGAATATGTGATCAAACTCTAAATTTAAACTTTACCCATGTCTTTAAAAAGGATATTGGCCTTTATTAATTTGGCTTGTGACTCCACTGGTAGTTAAACTTTCATCATCCTGATTTTCGGTAGATCATAAGTTGAATCCGTATGAGGCCACAGCAATACATGGCCAGCGTCAAGACAGCAAAATTGGCCATGCTCTCTGGATGACATTACAGTCGTTGCACCTGTGAATCAGATCCAGACTAGCCAATTGAGCTCATAAATGCCAATGGAGGCCGATTCCAGCACTTTCCTCCAAGTGTGTTATGCTGCTATGTGAAATAATCTTAAATAATTGTCTGCACTCCCACTTATGAACTGAAACAGAATTCAATTTCAATTTTGGGTACAAAACAATCATTCCTGTTCCTCTATGGTTGTAATGCTTTGGTGGGTCTGAATGCATCTCAGTGGTTAACCTGCGTGAACCTTCTTCCAAACTAGAATAGGCTTTATGGAAATGGATTATCGGTCATTTTTTTGGAGCAAATGAGGATCCATTCGACATCCATCTGGTAAGCGAAAACACACCCTGGATCTTGCCCAATGTTGCCACACAAAACCTACTTATCCTTCAGATTTACAACTACAAGTAGCCTAACAAGAATCCTTACATAAATACAAGTGATACCATTTGTGAAAGTACATTTTAAGCTAATAAAACATGACCCTGCACCTATATGAACATCCTTGAAAAATCATACTAGACATGGTTGAGTTTTGGTAAAGACCATTTGTCATGTTGGCCATTATTATTTTTGGGATTTGTATTTCTGTTTTTTGTTTGTTTTTAAAATCAAATTCAAATATACAAAATGTATACACTTTTGTCCAAAAAAAAAAAAATTAGAACTGAAAAATTATAAGCTGTCAGGCATGATAGGATATAATGTCCTTTGTTGTAGTTATCTGCATATTTGTGCTTCAGCACTGATACTCTGAGATTGTTTAAGATTAAGAGATTAAATCTTCTCTGTAGTATGTGGTTGGTTTTTGACTGTGTGTCCCTGTAATGTGATTATGCTGCCTAGTAACAAATTTGAGAAAAAAAGAAGAAGAAAAAAAAAAAAGGTGTCGCCTATCAGTTTCCAGATAAGTGTCTTGCTTGGGGTCTACATTGCTGCTTGCAACCTTAATGTGGCTTCCTCCCTAGGAAATGTGCAGACACTATTGTCTGTGGTTTACTTTCTAAACAAACAAACAGATTGTATATGGACATCCATTTATTGATGTGTGTTTGCTCATAAAATTACATTATCTAGTTTTTGTGCGTCTGTAAAATTCCCTGGATTTCACCAAATGTCAGTTTTGGGAAACTACAGTATGTCAGTTTTCCATTTTTTCTCTCTAACATATGACATTTTTTTGTGCCTGATTATTTATTTGTATTTTTCTTTAATTTAAAAAAAAGTATACATAGTATCTCGCGCTGTCTCAGCATTGGTTGCGATGCACAATGCTTTTCATGAGGAGGTGGAATATCCCATTCACAGTGTAGGTGTGAACCGTAGCTCAAAGTGGTCGGACTTTCCACATACTAGAAACATCACACTACTGGTTTTACCACATGCAGCTATTGTAGTGTGTAGGCATTCATTTAAAAAAAAAAATCCTTCCAAAAAAAGAAATAAAATGAATCTATACTTGTATGAAAATGAGTAGAAAATTATTCGATACTTATATAGTTTACAAATGTCGGTCATCCCGTCCTGAACAGCGGGCATACAAACAGAATAAAGAAGGATGAAAAGGGAAAGAAATGGAGAGGAATAGTAAAAGAAGGTAATTAGTAATTAACTAGTCGATAATTAGTAATGAAAGGTTGGTTATTTAGTAAGATATTAGCACATATATGTGATTATCCAATCAGCCAATCATGTGACAGCAGGTCAATGCATAAAATCATACAGATACAGATCAAGACCTTAAGTTTTAATGATCAACATCGGAATGGGGGAAAAACTGTAATCTCAGTGCCTTCTACCGTGGAATGGTTGTTGGTGCCAGACGAGCTGACTTCCTGGGATTTTCACTCAAGACAGTCACCTTGTTCACGAGAGAGGTCTGAGGAGAACGGCCAGTCTGGTTTCATCTGACAGGAATGTTCCGGTCACTCCAATAACACTTTTTACAACCATGTTGAGCAGACATGCATCTCAGGAAACACAGCATGTCAGCTCGAACCAGTCTGGCCATTCTCCTCTGATCTCTCTTATCAACAAGGTGTTTCCGGCCACAGAACAGCATATCATATATAAATATTAATCTAGCTGAAAGTGTCATGATCCAGCCGACAAGCAACTTGTAAGTGAGATATCTTGAAAGACATTAAAATCAGAATGATTAGGACAAGAAATGCTTATAATGAACCATTTCCAAAGGATTCCTTTTAAAAAATCTTGCATCCTGACGTACTACACCCTTGCAGGGTATTTTACTAGAAGTTAAATAGTATTGTACTAAACCACATTTAACCCCATGGACCGAAAAAACTTGTGACTATAATGGCTGGTTTCATTATTAAAAATGTCCACGTTGAGAAGACCACATATATACTCCATCACCCCTAATGTTCCACTTCAGGGGTCTTTCTCATAGCAGAATTGTGAACGTTGGTTTCCACTGAACACTCATCTGTTCCTGTCCCTGAGTGAGGTGTAAGTGGGTCTGGGTGACATTGAGGGGTGGGGGCTGTTGAGTTAGTGGTTTGAGAGACCTCCCTCTCTTCGTCTTATACTTTCCTGGGTCAAAAGAAGTTTCTGCAGTATAGGTGATAGAGTCTGAGAGGACAAGATGAAGCTGAATTACTTTGTCGGGATTCTTTTGGCAATGCAGTGGAACATTTGTGTGTCTCTGAGTGAGTTTTTAATGCGTTTGTCTCTTAATTTAGTTCAACAGTGAGCACTGTGGTCTAGCCTCAGTTTCCTTTACACTGTGTGATGTAGAGAGTGTGTAGTGGTCACACAGTGAGTTTCAGAGAGAGAAAGTGTGTAATCGTGTGTCTTTTCAAGGGTAATATGCTAGAGGTGATTTTTTTTATTCATGAACAAATATTTATCATGCAATTGAACTATAAATTTTCCTTCAGTAGGAAATGGACCCGCACCATCATGTTGTACAGTAATCAGCACAAGCAAAGTCAGTGTTGTACATGTTGTAAGCTACTTGCATCAAGACCAACCACTATGCCCTTCGAAAGCTGTAAGGCAAGTAAGACTTATTAAACTTTCTGACATTGAAAGACGATTTCCATTTTCCATTTTTTTCCATAGTAATATATGTAAAAGAGTATGATGAAATTTGCAATGCGTACCATTAAATGTAATCACTAACTACTGAAAATTGAAAACTGTCATTTTACAGGTTTCTTTTAAAAACCGGCATCACAATATGCTCCGGTCCAAATGATCCTTGGGCTATACATGCCATGCGGGAAGTGGATAAAAGAACAACCACAAAAGCACACAATACCCCACTACCACCGACTCCTACAAGCTGGACAGCAACTACTACAAGCCCATCTACACCAGGAACAAGTACAGAAAGCACAATAACCATGACAACACCTAAAGAAACATCAACCACATGGAAAACAACAACATACATCACTCAAACATCTTCGCCCAAACAACCGCTTGGGAATGCCAACAAGCTGCCTCAGTGGACAACAACGCAAATTACGACAGAGAATATGACTACTACTGCAGATAGGAAGCCTGTGACATCTGATATCAAGACGACTTCCACGACTATGACAACAGCTAGCCCAGTGACCACGACAACACCTAAAGAAACATCAGCCACATGGAAACCAACAACATACATCACTCATACAGCCTTGACCAAAGAACTGCCTGGGAATACCAGAAAGCCACCACCGCAGTGGATGACAACAATGCAAATTATGACTAGTAAGGAGAGGAAGCCAGTTAGACCTGAAACCAAGACAACTTCCATGACTAGGACAACAGAAAACAGAGTGACCAAGACAACACCTAAAGGAACATCAACCACAGAAAGACCAGTCCAGAAACCATCCACAACAACTGTTAAACCATCAATAAAACGCTGCCCACCGATTGTGACCAGCAACATTTCAGAAAAGAAGAAAATTCCATGGACAGTCAGACGTTTGAGAAAGAAAAGTAAGAAGGGACTGAGGAGAGCACAGATGAAATTCAAGTCTGACCCAGAATGCAAATAAGTTTGACAAAAACTGTTCAGTTTGGTTTTGTGATCTTTTTGAGGCTGGAAGGTTAAAGGTTAAGAATCTTTTGTGCTCTGAGATGACTGCAGAACATCGTGAGAAAAATCTTGCGGTTATTCTTCGCCCACTTTTATCTGTGCACTTTCTTTCCACATTGACTCATTCAATGCCAGACTTTTAAGACTTTTGACACATTGACATGGGCATGATGTGTATTGCGTAATGGTGCTTGTGCTAGATTTCTGACCAGTCCATAGGTGAACTGTACAGATTTGCAGATGTGTACATTTATATTTATATTTACATTTACAGTATTTGGCAGACACCATTATCCAGAGTGATTTAAAAAAATTCTTTGTAGCCTCCAAGGTCAGAGTTGAAGAATACAAGCTAAAACCCTGTTTAAGAGGAGTTAGTAGTAGTAGTGGTGCATTTTTATTTCCTTTTTTTTTTTTTTTATTTTTTTTTATTTAGTTCTTATTTAGTGCTTAATAAAGCCAGTAAGGGGAAGTTGATTCCCCATTCAGGTGCCATTACAGAGATGCCAATAAATAGCATCCATATGCAATCATAGATCCTTGAAGAACCTTAAGTGTATCTGAACTGTGCACAGATATGTGTAATAATGTAGATCAATGTAATTTTATACTATGTATTATTATTATTATTATTATTATTGTTGTTGTTGTTGTTTTTGTTCTATTTACGTAATTTGCGTAAATGTACTATTTACGTGCATTGATTTTGATACGGAGCAGAAAAGTGCTTGTCCAACACTATCTCTGTTGAACCATTTGCTCTGATGTGCAATAATGCTGTCCGGGGAGCAACTTCAGTGTAACCTAAAGTTGCTTCTTGAATTAAAATGATGTATATATGCTTTTATATTTATTACAGTGATTAGAATATTTATGCTGCCATCTGATGTCACGTCTCAGTTTATCTCATTAAAGCAAATATACTAGATATTATTTTACATGACCATTCTTTTATACAACACTTCTAGTCACGGAGGAGTTTCTACACCACACGGGGGCACACTCATCCAGAGGAAAAGCCGTTTCACTCCAGGCACTTCTTCTTTTAGCCTGGTCCTGGAATTTAATCTCGTATATCATCTCATTATGCAGGAGCCCTGTATAAAATTTACGAGCTCTGATTATGCAGAAGACCTCTGTGAAAGCTACCAGCTAAAGATTATGTCAACTGTGTCAGTTTACACAGACCTGCTAGGCTCTCCTACATTGTACAGTATGTGTGTGGGATAGTCAAGGAAAGCAAAAAGACATTTTTAAACTGAAAAGACAACTTTACTACTACAAGCTACTGTACATACATATTTTTTTGTATCATAGTTTTATGTGAATACAGGAAGGACCAGAGCGTTAAATGGACCATAGGGAATTCAGTCTGATTAACACAATATGTACCTAATACAATCCCAAATAAACAGATTCCAAGCTGAGGCCTCCTTTGAAGAGCATAAGAGGTTATGAAGCGTGATGCTTAGCCAAACCCGGAGCGAAGCATTAAAGCAGCATGACAAAGTCGAACGCCGCAGCACAGGAGGCTTTGATTTTTGTTAGTTAGGAATCTTTCCTTCACATCAGCCGGGTCACTAATTCCATGGCAGATCGAGATTAGGTTCTTAATAAAGTTTGCGATTGGAGGCAACATAGCAGGAAACGGCAATCAATACTCTGGCCTCATATCCTCTAGTATCGACCCAATTGTTGTTGTGTTTTGTTTGTTTTGTTTTTTTAGATATAGTACACATTGTAAAACCGAACAGCCAAAAAAAAAAACATAATAATAATAATAATAATAATAATAATAATAATAATAATATGGCAACTAGCAGTAATCTGCGGGGTCCAAGCACCCTTCACAAATAACACCCCTGTCTCACACAAAAAGCCCTGCAATGTTATCTAACCCGACATTGCCTTTGATAAGCAAGCAAATGACTTTTATTTAGATCTACAACAAATAAGCCTATAAAAAAAAAACTGTTTCATTGATTTAGATTATATGTTTCTCATGTCAAGATCTTGCCATGCCTTCATTTCTCACGTACAGAACTCGATAATCCACGGGTTAGCGAAAGCCTTGGCTGTATTTTTTTCCGTGAACAAAAAAGGCCATGAAGTTATTATTCCTTTCTGTCACCTCTGTTAAATTTTCTCACAGAAACGCATGAATGTTTACTGGCGTCGGCAGTAATTCTGTCCCGTGAGTGCTCTGGCACACGATGCCATTGCCCCCCCTTCTGCAATTTTCTTTCTTCTTTTCTATTTTTTTATGGCTTGACTGAGCCGGGCCATTCATAAATCTCCAGACGGGAAATAAATGCCGACCGCCCTCTACCCGAGCCGGCCAGGCGAAAACGAGGAAAATAAAAACCGGGCTTAATAGCACGGCGCTGGTAATTACCTTTTCTGGCCTGCTCGTCTGTGAAATATGATAATATAACACATTATTGATAAGACAGACCTGAGCAGCTCAGCTCCCAATCCCCCTTCGGCTCCAGGAGGTGTTTTTTTTCTACCAGACTGGTGCTGTATTTGAGAGGTACAGGTGCACCAGTCAAAACAAACAGAGCACAAAATACATATAAATAAGACTTATGGGTCTGTAACTTGGTTAACCAAATATTGCACCGCTGTTGCATACGTGCTCTAATGAGAGTGAGGAACATAAGTCTGGTCCTGGGGGTTAATAACAAGGAGATGACAAGAGATGAGGTCATGCGTATTCATGTCTTAGCTTATCTTAAATTCTCCAGCTAATTTGTCATTACTGTTCACAAACCTGCTCGTTTTAGTGTAGGACAAAACCCAACAGTACTATCACATTCCACAACCAGATTCTCACTCTGTCAATCTTGAGATTTGATCAAGAGCCCTGTCTTCTGCCCATTAATGATAGGTAATCGCAAGCTATTTATAGGTTAAGTGCCATTGCACACTCACAATGTCATTTTATGGCTGACTTGAAAAGCAATTTCACACTAGGCAGTCGTTGCAAATAGTCAAGGTTGTATCAGATCGCCCCCTCCTGGTCTGTATCCTGTATCTGTATTCAGTATATTCCAGGGATTGTGGGTGATCTAATATATAATATAATTAGATGTGTTATATCATTTAAGAAAAAAAAAATCATATTGTTCATATCAGAACATATCCTGTGGCAAACTATCTAGATATACAGTTTATGAACAGAGATCTGAACTCACTTCTTAGCCAGAGGAGCTGTGAGGGAATCGATAATATGTGACACCGGCAGATTACATTCAATGACCTACCTGCATCGGACAAGGACAGAGCTACAGCAATCCAGTGACTAATATACAAAAATGTATCTGTACAATTTAATTTTACAATTGTGGTCAGTATTTCCATTTTGTGAGCCATGATAATGAAACAGGCATTTTCCTCAAGTTATCTGAGCACAAATACAGCTCCAGGGCTTCTGGGTCCTACCAGAAGAGGTCAAATTTGATTGACAGGAGTGAGCCAGGAGACCGTGTTGGCACCCGGGCTGCCGATGGTGATGCGCAAATGCAATAATAACGGCCAGCTCGGCTACTAATGGGACTTATGATTAGCGAAAAGGCCAATCTCATTTGCATGGAGGATCCAGATCGAGGACGTGAGCTGTATGCCGAGCGACCTCGGCTTTGTTCCTGCTCGGCAATCCATATGGAGGTCCTGGCACTTTGTAATGACTAGTCAACCTTACACTCGAGATGAAAGGCAAGGTGGCTGTGTGGAATGTCTATCAAATCCCACTCCAGATTTAGTCCCCTGCTTTGCTGTTATAATAACCTGCACTCTTCTGGGAAGGCTTTCCACTAGATTTTGGAGTGTGGCTGTGGGGATTTGTGTTCATTCAGCCACAAGAGCATTAGCGAGGTCAGGCACTGGTGTTGGGCGAGGAGGCCTGGGGTGCAGTCGGTGTTCCAGTTCATCCCAAAGGTTTGGGCCCGTTAGTTCTAGTGAAGGGAAACTGTAATTCTAGAACATACAAAGACTTCCTATATTATTGTGTGCTTCCAACTTTGTGGCAACAGTTTGGGGGAAGACCCACATATGGGTGTGATGGTAAGGTCTCCATAAACCTTTGGCCATATAGTGTACATATTTACTTATTTTAACAAATGAAGTGCCATTTGAAGTTACAGTTAAGAATTTGCTTGGTTGCTCTACATCAAATTGATCACATATGTCCATTAAACATGTGGTTGACTGCATTGGTGTTTGGTAAAAGTGTACTATGAAGGTGAACAGTTATCAGGATAACTATTAGGTGCCATAATACAAATGCAAGATTGCTTACTGTATTGGTCAATGCAAATAGGTAGCATCTTGCCGTTTTTACACTGATTTAAATGCAAACCTAGCTAACCAGTTGATGCTGTCATTACATAACCGCAACGTTTCCAGATCGTAGTAACGTAACTACTTAGTGACAACTACAAAAGTGAAAATCCTGAACAAATTGTAGCAACATTGTGAATCTGTACTAATCAGTTTGTGGTCAGCATAACTTATATAGCTGTTTATTGGTACATATTACAACATCAATTTAATTTTGTTGGTTATTGCAGGTGCTCTGTAGTTGTCATTTGCTTATAACTATCTTTAGGTTTTTAAGGTAGTTTTTCCTACATTATATAATGCAGCAGGTTATTTTGCACCTTTTTATTTTTAAACATTTTGTGTGGTTCACAATTTTCATAGACATCAACAATATGTTGAGATGATGTCTATGTTACAGCTAATCTGGCTAATAATTAGTCCACTGTCTGATAATGTAGCAACAACTTCGTGTGAAGAGGAAAATTGGACTGTAACATAGTTGCTACATTGCCACCTGGTAAGTTGTGGATTGACTAAAAATTGTGTTATTGCGACGGTAGATTTATTGAGCAAACTAAGCAATCAATAAGTAAACACAAACAACTCATTGAAAAGGGTGAGTTGAACAATGAGTTGAATTCCTATCACTACTGAACATGCATGCATGATTGTAATCTTTTTAGTAAATGTGGTACATGGTACGCGGGCACGGTGGCTTAGTGGTTATCACATTTGCCTTGCACCTCTGGGGTTGGAGGGTTCGAATCCTTCCTCTGCCCTGTGTGTGGAGTTTGCATGTTCTCCCCATGCTTTGGAGGTTTCCTTGGGGTACTCTGGTTTCCTCCCCCATTCCAAAGACATGCATTGTAGGCTGATTTACATTTCCAAATTGTCCAAAATGTGCGATTGTGCCCTGCGATCTGTTGGCACTCTGTCCAGGGTGTTCCCTGCCTTGTGCCCCAGGTTCCCTGGGATAAGCTCCAGGCTCCCCACAACCCTGTGTGTGATATGTGGTATGGAAAATGGAGGTATGGATGGTACATGGTAGTTTTTACTAGACTCAATGTTGGTTGTTCTACATTGTTACTGATAAAAATGAGGTAACAGTGTGAATTATACCCAAAATTATGAACTGCACTTTTGAAAATATACCCTTTACTTGATCAGGAATTTCCATTTGATATTAAAGTCTGCCAATTTCCCAATGTTACATGTTTACTTACATGGTTTGAGAGTAACACTGATGTTAGCTGTAGGAATTCCAGGATGTTTGGTGTCAGTGCTTTCCTAAATTACATCTGCTCAAATGTCCACGCTCCTGAAAGCAAGGAAGTGCACATTCTGGAAGTATCTATTAGGCAACTGATGCAACACTAAAGTCTCTACGATGTAAATACAAAAGTCTACGATTTGTCTATATTTCACAATTGCACCTCCAGTACCTAGCATATCATGACAACATTGCATTACAGCTCATTACTCATTGCGGCTATTGGAGGGTAAGAATACTCCTGAAGCTATGGAAGTTCAGGTTATTAACATAATTAAAGTGTTTAGGGCCAAAGTGCCTCCCTAATTCACTGTCATTATAAATGTCAAACTCTGCCAAAGTCCAGACATTCCATTTCAAATTAGGGTCAAAATATATTTGTAAAATATGTTGGGAGGGTGGGGGAAGGGTGAAGACTTCCTGTCAAATGAGGAAAATTAAACTAATCTTCTTGTTGATGGGGCATCCTGCTTTTCGAGCCACTTACGCTGACCTCTTACTTTCAGGCTGGGTATGGAGATAGCTCTGGGAATTTCTGTTGCACGTCTTCACTTCCTCTAGTCAATCTGTCCTGCTTTGGTCAATGAGAGTGGCATGCTTCGGAGACGGGATTAAGAATAGCCCATGATAATGGATTTTCCCCTCCTTTAATCAATACCACGTCCTGTCTGCTCTCTTAAATTGAGGGTTTGCTCACATGGTGCTCGGGCTGTATTTTGCAACTCGCTTTGAAGAAATTGATGAATTGGTCTGAGTCGAAATGAGTCATGAATACAATGCTGATGGCCTGATACACTTGTACTACACACACTACCATGCCACCACCCTGCCAGTGTCACTGCTACGTAATGAATGTTTCACCGCCCCAAAACAGATCTGTTCTTAGGGTGGTCACTTTCTACTGATGGACATAGCAATGGATGGACCATATTCAGCAATTGTATATCTGTAAAGTGATATATATGGTTGATGTACCAGATAAAATGACCAATGCATGTAGCCAGAAGGCACAATAAAAGAGCTGCACTAGCGTACAGCTAGCTAATTCTTATTTTCAAATGCTTGTGAAGCTATAGTTAATAGAGTCACTTCTGTTACAGGGGCTTTCATAAGTATTGACCCCCCCCTTGAACCTTTCTACAATTTCTAGTGCTACAACCTAGAGCTGAAATTGACTTAATTGTGAACCATGGTGGTGGGCGCATTGTGTTGAGAATTACCCTTGGCCTCAAACCATGATTCGTATTTTCCAGAACTTTGTCCTGGACTTGTTTTCGGAATGAACAAATTCAGGGCCCTTCTAGGAAGAGGTGTATTTATACTGAGGTTTATATGGAGATTCTGGGAAGTTAGTTAGTCCTACAGGTCCTGTCTGAACATTTTCACACTACTGGTAGTTTAAAAATTTGGCCCTAAGTTTCAAGAGATCAAGAGATCAAGGGATTTTAGCATGGATTTTGGTCATCATCCTCAACAATATGAATCTATTCCAACCACCATTCCAATCGTGTGTGTGTGTGTGTGTGTGTGTGTGTGTGTGTGTCTGTGTGTGAAAGCAACACATGGTATTACTCATTATTCTCTCCATCTGAACAGGATATCTTGATGACAATAGACACATGTAATGCCACATTGAGCAAGAAACTCTGTACAAATGAGGCTTCTTGAGAGCTAGACCTGCCAACCCTGTCTGATCTGACAGCGCTCTTTCTCCTTTTCTGCTTCTTTATTAAATTCCATACAGGGTCCAGCTCACCAAAACCCCTTTTTGTTTGATAGGGCCTAGCTCCACGCTCGGCTTTCCAAGCTTACTGAGCCAGTCACCTCATCTCAGAGGAGCCAAAGAAGGTCATCTTTGCCATCACAAACCAAAAAAAAAAATCCCTCTACCTTGTTTCCATATGCCACTATAGCACCTCTCACAAAATCAATACTCAGACCTTTTCCCATCCACTGATCTGTAAAGCTTTGTGGGGTCTTTTTCCCCCCTAATCCCCAGATTCCATTTCTTCTTCTTTTTCATTCCCTTATCAAGATATCTGAGTGGTCAACCACAAGGGACCTTAAACCACCTGTTAAGTGTGTTGAGTCTGTGCTCTCTATTTTCCTGCCTGACCTCACACACTCCTCTGTCCTCAAAACTATTATTCTGGCGGCAGAAAAACACCTTATCAAGCCACGTTTTTTTTCGTTCTTGTTGTTACTGCTCATAATTTATTCATTTTTTTTTTAAATTTATAACACAGAAATGTTGAATTCTTGAACCTGATTATGCTTTCCCATAATGTTGCAAGAGCAGCAGTTTCGAAATACCTACATATGCATAATACATTATTCACATGTCTTGGATGAAGCATCAACTAGTCCTAGTTTCAGCCTGTTAGAAGAGGAGACACTGATATATTTTTTTGTGCAGTTTTCGGGCCACGAGCCTCAGGATCTTGAAGGTTCCAATATGATTAGTTCTAAGCCACGGTGGGCCAGTTTACAAAGCAAACATTTGAACACTGTACAAGACAAAACGAGATTTTAGATGCAAGATATAGTCCCTTGATTTGAAAAGTTCACAGAATCCCATCTTTAGAAGTTAGTGAAACGTAAACGACATGATATTGTGATGTTTCGTTAGCCAATGTTTCCCAAATATACAACAAACGTCTTCTTTTCTCTTAGGACTAGTCATCCTTAAACGTGCTGTGGGAACCATGAAGACTGAAAGACATGCAATCGATAAGCTGTTAAGGCTTCTGTGAGGTTGCTCCAGCTTTCATGGGTCATGCATGCTGAAAGCCTTAGTCGATGCAGAAACGATTCATTTACATGCCTTCTTCTTTCACTTCAGCTTACTATTCATGCTACAAGCAGATATGCATATTCAATCACAATTGCTTATCGCTAGAGGAAATGCAGAATAGCTGGAACAGCTGGTGTACATTTTTTCTTTTACTGGAAAAATCTGTTGGAGCTCAAACAGCTCAATATAAAGCTTGGTTCTTTTTAGTAACAAGAAAAATCTTTGTTACTTTTACTTTTTTTTCGTATCAGTTGATAATGGTTGTCATAAAATTGACAAAATGAAATCCCCATGCCATAAAATTTCTTCCTGATAAGCAGCTAACATGACTTAGTAAGAAGTTTATGGCTAGAAAGAAAAATTTGAAGTGGTTATGTTTTGTTACGTTTCAACTCTTGACTAGAGCCATGGACTCTGAACAGATGAAACTTTCCGTCATCTTTCTTCTTTTTTGAACAAGCCATGTCATCATTTCCTTAATCAGACCAGGGAGGGTAGATAAAATGAAAAAATCAATGAATTCATGTGAAAACTCTCCTCTTTCTTATCAAATGTCTTTAGCTCTACATCTAGTCTCTGGTCTGATTAGCTACCTTCAGATAAATCGTATTATACATGGCCACGTTTGGTTTTCTGTTACAGTATTCTTATTCTTAAATATTTTGCTGGGTCAAAAACCGGAGTCCACCACAGTCTACCAGAAAAGGTTTAGACCTTTCAGACATAAAATACGTTTTATCGCCCAAGTAAATTCACTTACAAGGAATTTGACTTGACATTTACATTATAACAAATGTCTATTAGGTGCAGAACAGGACAGTTAGCACTTTCCTTGGATCTTGGTTCTCACCTAGACTTAACCTAGTCTCAACAAGACAGAACAAACATTTAAGATCTTCTGTGCACTTTTCTGGCCACAAGCTTCTGGATACGCAATCTGAATAGCACTCTCAAATACACAAGTTTACAAAAGAAAAGCAACTTTCAAATGCTGTACAACACAAAATGTGCTTTTAGATATAGTCGTTTGTTTGACAACGTTTACAGAATCCCATCCTTATAAGGTGATGTTGTGTGTTTGCAGACTTCCTGTGGAAAAAGATCTGTGGTTCACCATATACAACATAAAGACAGTAGGCAGTTACATGCATCCATCCATTTTCGGTACCGCTTTTCCTACACAGGGCCGTGGGGAGCCTGGAGCCTGTCCCGGGGTACAAGGTGGTGGACACCCTGGATGTGGTGCTAACCCATCACGGGCACAATTGCACAAACACTCACACACTGTGGACAATGATGGAAATGCCAATCAACCTACAATGCATGTCTTTGGACTGGGGGAGGAAACTGGAGTACCCGGAGGAAACCCCTGAAGCATGGGGAGAACATGCAAACTCCATGCACACAGGGTATCATCGGGAATCAAATCCCCAACCCTGGAGGTGCGAGGCAAATGTGCTAACCACTAAGCCACCGTGCAAGACTAGCAGCTTGGGAATTGGCAACAACATAACCAGATCACACATAAGCATTTACAATATGGGCATACTATTTGCAATGTTAAGAGATAAAATAATTATCTACCTGGCCAGCTTTATTGTTTCTTTCACTGGCGAGATGAACGATTGTTTTCTCTCTACCACTTTTTTTTATACTGAACCTACAGAATCTTTCATATTAGTCCTCTAACTAGCATTTAACCAATTAATCAACACTGCATTTAAATTGTATTAAATGGTATAAAATATAAAAATTTTTATATAAAAATTTGTCACTGGGTACTTTCTCTCCGTCTCACCAGACTCCGCATGCAGGGTCAAACGGGGTCACAATCAAAGGCCGCTCCTTTGAAAGAGAGGCCCCACTGTTGAAAAGGATTAAGCCACACCATGGTGTGTTTGGAAACACTGGCCGTAATTGTGTCCTGTAGGCATAGCAGGAGGTCCTAGAGGTCCTAGAGGTCTTTTGATCTTGGAATACTTTCTCTCTTTAGCCAGGTCAGAATTAGGGATCGCCTAGTTTAACCTAGGCACACAAGTGCTGTCTTTTTATCAAGGTTCTGTCCTTGTGATCGCTCTAATGACTTTCTCTTTCATCTTGTTGTTGTTGTTGTTGTTGTAATACTTAAGCCTTATAAAAATCAACCTCTTATGAAGGCTTTTCATTTAACTTCCTTTCTAACAAGATGGGGGGGGGGGGGTTCTGTTTATTATTAGTCAGTGAAGTTTCTGATCGATTACTATAGCAACAATAGTGTAATAGAGCAAGCTATAACAAAACATCTCTTACTGTTAAACAAAACCACGCCAAATCATTTTACCACCTTAAGATGGTAAATATATCTGAATATGTATGTGCGTTGCGTTTGATTTATATTGTCTAATTTTTTTATGTGTTTTATTTAAATGGTAACAAAATGAATCCACGCTAAACACAGTGTTCACTGTTGAGGTATGTTAACAGTCAGCACAATTATAATCTTGTGTGTGCTATGCTGCTGCTTTAATCAATGAAAATATAACCTTTGAAGGTTTTTGGTATTATAGTCCCATGTATGCAGAACCAGAGGCATGTGACCGGTTGCCATCAGCCCCGCTGCCACAGATAATACAATAAGCATGCAGAAAGATGGATGTGTTTATAAATTAGGGCAAATGTAGTGAGCAGACACCTAGCAAGAGAGAGAGAGAAAGAGAGAGAGAGAGAGAGAGAGAGCATAAGTGGAAGGTGGAAGGGTTGAGGTGCTACATCAGATCCAGCTCTGATCTGATTAAGGTTTGATAATGTGGCAAAGCTTGACTCACTCACACTGTGCCCTAATGGCTTCTACAATTTTGTACACTGCTAACCCCATTACCTGAATTTGAACCCCTTATCTGCCAAAACGTATCACCGAACTCTACAACACACGATTTTACTCGAAAACGAAAGATATTGTAGCTACATAGTAAGATTTAGAATTTTGGGATTGGATCATTTTAAATACGTGTCATTTGCAGGATCTTTATAACGTCACATTTATATTCAACAAAGTCTTAAGCCTCTTTGGGTGTAATTGCATTATTCGGAATGAACGGATAATGTGTTTGAAATACAGACACGAATGGGAGGTGCACTATTTCTTTTTGTTTTGTTTTGTTTTACAAAACTTGCTAAAATTTTTACCTGGCTTCTTATTAATATTAGAGTTTTGCATTGGGACTGCAATCCTGGTGGTCGCAACTAAAAAGTCACATGAGTGGGAGGTTTTGACTTTCATGGGGGTGATTGGTTAGACAGTCCCTCCATAATTTCGCGATTTTGCGATTGCAGAAATGAACGCAAAATCAACTCCGCAATATTCGGAGGAACTTGCAATTTTTCAAAATTACCGCAGTTTTTCCACAGATTTGGGCCAAGACGCATCATGTGATGTCATCACAACGCACATTCAGTCTTTGATTCACATGTGTCGAACATGAGTACAGCTAAAAGGATTCATTTACCAACAAACATCACTGCGAAAGACTCGTGAAATTGCAATTTCACCAATTCAAGTAGTTTTCTGCAAAAAAAAAAAAAAAGCGCAAAAAGACACTTTAAGAGGTGTTTTTGAAAAATGCCGCAGCAAAATCAAGCGTTTTTGACCGCAACAATCACAAGAAAAAATCTCTGCGAAATCCTGTACAGACTGATTAGATATGAAGCTTGCAGGAAAAAGAAAGACCGTCTTCATTAACGTTAACATGAAGATGCATTTATAGCTTTCATTAAATCATCCTTAGTAAGTGCCTGGTCAGGGTTGAGTGTAAATTTAGCTACGAGTTTGTTTATATTTTTTGGGAACTACAATAAATAAATTAGTTTGAAAAAAACTTGAAACAAAAACAATAACTGTGTGAGTGGGATTAAACAAAAACATGCACAATTCACATGCACAACAAACAAATAAACAAAAACAAAAGAAAGGCCACACCCACTTTAAAGCCGAATACAGATACAGGTAGAGATACAGTGGTGTTGAGTTACATCCCTCATCCTTTGATAAATATATGAATAGTTTCCAAGCTACACACAGTTTTCTTTCCATGAAGAATAAAAACACAGCAGAGTTATAACCAAGGATGTGTGGCAAGGCCAAATTTAACCGCGCTGTTGGCAATAGTGGGGTTGTTTTCCTCTAGTCTAGGCCCTACTAAGTGAAAGTGTCTCCATAATGGCGCTTAAAGGTGTGTGTTGATGGATCATAACACTCGTTTAGGGGAATTTAGCAGGCGTTTTAGCCCGTCTGGCCGTGGAAAGGCACCTCCGAGGGAAGTTAGGTAAACGTGTTAGTTTTGGCATCCATCATGGCGTTAGAAAGAAGTGCTGGTAGCCATTACGCGAGGCATCTTTATCTCTCTCTGTCTGGAGCCTGAGGCGTAATGCGTGAGGCTAATTTGCTTAGTGCATGCGGCACGTCCATTAGGGATGGAAAACTGTGACAAATCGCACGCCGGCTTCTTCTTCTGTCTCTCCATCAGGCGGCTGAGTGCTGAGAGCGCGTGGAGAGAAAGTGAGAATGAGAGAGCAAGAGAGAGAGAGAGAATGATAGAGAGGAAGGAAGAGAGCAGCAGGTTTCCGAACCTGCCTGCGTTCACTTCTAGAGTGAATAATAGGTGTAAATGAAGCCTGATGTGAGAGAGGTCAGCGTCCTGCTTCATTATTACATTACCGATGTTAGCTATACCTCTCCATTAACATACAGACACCATAATGACTGTCTAGGGAGGAAGCAAGGCCTCTTTGTTGTGTTTCCATCCTGAATGGACGAATGAAAGGAGCTGTCTTCCTGGTATAGTATAGAGTCCAATAATATTGGTAGAGTCTACTACCAAGATGATATGAATGAATAACGAATAAATTAAATGTTGTTGCAGAAATTTCCCTGTTTACAAAGGTCTATAGTACGTAGATGACTGGAACCAAAATTTTTCCTTTCCAGGTTATGGTTTCTAACCTTGAAGCTAGTCACTGATCCAGTGACCCGCCTTCAACTAAATAATTTACATAAATCCATGTGATTGGACAAACCACAACACAGGGTCTGCTACAATGATGGTCAGGTTTCTTTCATACTCATCTGCTTTGGTGCAATGGGTTTTTTATTTTTGTTTTCAAGTACTCGATTTGATCCCCCTTTGCTGGGTCCGCACTGGGTCCAGACTTAAATCTGTTCAAATTCTTCATTCATGTGTACATGACACGTAATCAAAAATGTATGTGGGTGTTGAGAGTGGCACTTTTCTCAATATTACAACAACAATCTCAAGAATGTCAGTCTTGTCAGAGTGTAAGGATGAAATGTTTAATCATGTTAAATGATGACATTTTCAACAACAACATTCTCCTTTGAAATGATGTTTAGATGCAACAATACATCCCATCCAAATTCCAACCTAGAGCTATTTTCAAAATGAGGCTATGGGTCAGATTATTCCCAGATTATTAACAGATTAATAACTATCAATTGAGCAAAATGTATTATTTTTAATAAATACCAAAACAAGAATGAATATTTTTAATAGTTTCAGAGAATGTTCATGTGACAATGTTGAATTATCCCTTTACCGATCTACTTTCATCTGTTATCATGATTTATATCTGCTGGAACAGTCTATGAAAAACTGAAAGCAACATTGGCAAGAGCCCTGAGATGCATTTCTCAAGTGACATTGTAGACAGAGCCCACTAACCACACAGGAAATTACAACGCTTTCCTGAGCTTAACCTCGTTTCTCTGCCAGCTACACTGCTAGATCTATTGAAATAAACAGAGGCACAAGTGCAAATATCCTGTCTGTTGTTGCAGGAGATGAAAGTGCTTACGAATATTAAAAGTGATACTAAACAGACATGTGAAAACGTGAACACGCCCCCAAGGTGAACGGTTTCTCAGAATTGTCAACAGGTTCCTGGTTCTCAGTGTACATTACTAAGAAACCGAGAAGTGGCCAGTGATTGAAACTAAAGACACTAGTAGAAATGATGAGGTGTTAGGACATCTGGGTGAAGAGATTACGTCAAACTAAAGTACCTGAATGTAGAGCTTGTACAAACAGCAATATAACAGTGTAGTTTTCTGTCTTTATGCCTATTGGAAAAGTTGGAATAGCTGTTTGGTGATGGATCAAAATGTCTCATATTCTTTAATATTTACTATTGTATACCCAATGGATACCAATATGTACCCTTCGGTAGTCCTGGATATGTTCACCTTTGGCAATATTGTATTATACAGATGTGTTTCCCAACATTTTTAGTACACTTTTATAAGAAATAATCTTACTAACATTGGACATATTTACAAAAAAAATAAATAAATCTTATTTCACCACTTTTAAGTGGAACAAAAATAGGTTTTAAGTTTTAAAACCTAGTCATAAAACTGCTCTTTTATTGATCTTTAAAATGTAAAAAGTTGAATGTTCTTTTCTATCTGACTTTTTTTTTTTTTTGAACATTTGGGGACATTTTGTGAAATACATAGATTCACGTGAACTAACAGCTTTAAGTTTGTTAGTTAAATGTAAATGTTAAATATAAATGTTAAATGTATTTGCTTTTTTTTTAATGGATTAAATTGTGAGTGCTCCATCAGCTAATCCTTCCAACTGTGGGCATGTTTTCTTTTCAGAAGACCACAATGAATTCACAAAAACTTTGGAATTATTGTATTAATTTGACAATTCATAAAAGTGTGATAAAATAGATTATATTCTGTACAGTGCCTTGCAAAAGTATTCAAGCCCCTTAAAATATTACTGCAAACCAATATGCTATGGAAGTAAAATTTCAAAGTTGAAATTCATTATTTGTCAGCAGATTTATATATATATATATATATATATATATATATATATATATATATATATATATAATTAAAGAAATGAAAAATGCTATTCAACCCCTTCAGGAAAGTACTTGGTAGAAAGGGTAAGTTCCTATCAGCTCTGCACACTTTTCGGGTATGATTTTTGCCCATTCTTCCTGGCAGATTTGCTCCAGGTTCTCCAGGTTGTTTGGATGATGTTTGATGACTGCAATTTTCAAACAGTGCCACAGATTCTCAATAAGACTCAGCTCTAGACTTTGACTTGGCCACATTCACCTTTTTCTTTTTAGCTCACTCCTCCATTGCTTTGACCTTGTGTTTGGGACCATTGTTCTGCTGAAAGGTGAAGTTTCTCCTAAGCTTTAGTTTTTTAGAGCAGCTTCTTTTGTGATATCCCCCTGTATTTTTTTTCCATTCATTCTGCATTCAATTTTGACAAGAAGCCCAGTCTGAGTATCCTTAGAGCATGATGCTGCCACCACCATATTTCACTGAAGGGAGGGTGTTAATTGAAGTAGGGCCTGCGTTACATTTGCGCAACACTTAGTGCTTTAAAACTTGCCCAAATACAAAATACTGATCATGGTCTCATCACACACAAAAAAAGACACAGGTGAAATCCAGTTATAAGTCAGTTGTGTCCTTGTTTAGACGATATCTTTCATCTGGAGCTTCCAGAACCTGGGAGTTTGAATACTTACACAAGCAGCATTTTTCATTTTTTTATTTTCTTTGAGATACTTGCTGGCCGATAATTAATTTTGACTTTGAAGACTCACTGGAAGTGACACATTGTGTGTATTTATCATTTGTAATTCAGACAAATCTGATCAATTCTGGGGGGGTCATAAGTGCATAAAGCTCAGCAGATGTAGTGTATCAGGATGAATCCAACAGGTCCAGGGGGTGAGAGGAGCCACAGTAGTAGAAGTTTATCAGGATCTGGCACAGACACAGAGAGAGAACAGTGGTTTAAAAGGGTTATCATAGTGCAGGCAGGTCGAGCTATACCAGCATGACTATAAGAGAGAGAGAGCCAGGGGCATTTTTATAGCAAAATTTGGAAAATGTTGGATTTTATATATATTACAGAAAAAAAAAAACAATAAAACATCTAGTAAAGCTAACAAATAGATAGTGGGTTAAATCTTGCTACTTGTACAGACATTACAATGTTTATCAACATAATATGAACTTCTTTCAAATTTTCATTTTAGATAAATTACCTTTTTAGTGCAACTTTTTTTTGCAACTTAAATGCACATCATACTCTCATGCCAGTAATATTCACCTGAATTGAATTCAAATTCAAGTAAACATTTAAGTGAAAGAGACATAGAAGGAAACAGGAAGAGGAACAAACATGGATCAGAGAAATGCAGAGTCCTAAGTGTCTTTTTTCTCCAAAGTCTACTTCCTTGCTTTCACTTTTCTCTCAATCTGCCCTCACGTCACCTCCTCCTCCTCCTCCTTCCTTCTCCCTTCACCTCCTATCCATCATCCAGTCTCAAACACCGAGCCTCAATTTGCCAACTCCACCTCCCCCTTTCAAGCATTCTTAATGTACTAGTGCAGTCCAAAAGCACCACTCATTAGCGCCTTATAATATACATAATATCCTGCACTCACCAAAAAAGAGATCCTTCTAAGCATCTCTTTTCTTTGTAAACTAGTACCAGGCTAGATGCCTGCCAAAATAGAGACATTAGCACATGAACGAGTGACTCCGAAAAAGGGAAGGGGAAGCCTAAGCGTCTCTTTCAAAAGCATTGAGCAACATGGTTTTTATAAGATGTTAAACTGTAAAAGCTGAGTTCATAATACTTCTCAAACTATTTCTTTTATATACAGCATGGTGGAATACATTTGGAAAGCGTGTCAGTGATCTTATCTGATGTTGCTCTCAATTGCGTCTTCAAGGGTGCATTGGGTTGCTCGTGTTTCTCGTGACTCCTGTGGCTTCACAGGAGAAGAATCTGTAGGATTTGGCTCTGTGTCAGAGCTGAGGAAACTGAGCTGACCTTTTGTGGCTCTGGGGGGGAGAAAGAAGGTGACCAGAGTTCAGTTCCTTTTCAAAAAATGGAGAAAGGAGGGGTCAACCATCCAGTTCTGATGGTCATGTGCTAGCCATTTCCAAACAGAAGCTATATATATATATATATATATATATATATATATATATATATATATATATATATATATATATATATATATATATATATATATATATATATATATATATATACAGGTGCATTTATTTCAGTAATTCAACTCAAACTGTGAAACTCGTGTATTAAGTAAATTCAGTGCATACAGACTGAAGTAGTTTAAGTCTTTGGTTATTTTAATTGTGATGATTTTGGCTCACATTTAACAAAAACCCACCAATTCACTATCTCAACAAATTAGAATATGGTGACATGTCAATCAGCTAATCACCTCAAAACACCTGCAAAGGTTTCCTGAGCCTTCAAAATTGTCTCTCAGTTTGGTTCACTAGGCTACACAATCATGGGGAAGACTGCTGATCTGACAGTTGTCCAGAAGACAATCATTGACACCCTTCACAAGGAGGGTAAGCCACAAACATTCATTGCCAAAGAAGCTGGCTGTTCACAGAGTGCTGTATCCAAGCATGTTAACAGAAAGTTGAGTGGAAGGAAAAAGTGTGGAAGAAAAAGATGCACAACCAGCCGAGAGAACCGCAGCCTTATGAGAATTGTCAAGCAAAATCAATTCAAGAATTTGAGTGAACTTCACAAGGAATGGACTGAGGCTGGGGTCAAGGCATCAAGAGCCACCACACACAGACGTGTCAAGGAATTTGGCTACAGTTGTCATATTCCTCTTGTTAAGCCACTCCTGAACCACAGACAACGTCAGAGATGTCTTACCTGGGCTAAGGAGAAGAAGAACTGGACTGTTGCCCAGTGGTCCAAAGTCCTCTTTTCAGATGAGAGCAAGTTTTGTATTTCATTTGGAAACCAAGGTCCTAGAGTCTGGAGGAAGGGTAGAGAAGCTCATAGCCCAAATTGCTTGAAGTCCAGTGTTAAGTTTCCATAGTCTGTGATGATTTGGGGTGCAATGTCATCTGCTGGTGTTGGTCCATTGTGTTTTTTGAAAACCAAAGTCACTGTACCCGTTTACCAAGAAATTTTGGAGCACTTCATGCTTCCTTCTGCTGACCAGCTTTTTGAAGATGCTGATTTCATTTTCCAGCAGGATTTGGCACCTGCCCACACTGCCAAAAGCACCAAAAGTTGGTTAAATGACCATGGTGTTGCTGTGCTTGACTAGCCAGCAAGCTCACCACACCTGAACCCCATAGAGAATCTATGGGGTATTGTCAAGAGGAAAATGAGAAACAAGAGACCAAAAAATGCAGATGAGCTGAAGGCCACTGTCAAAGAAACCTGGGCTTCCATACCACCTCAGCAGTGCCACAAACTGATCACCTCCATGCCACGCCGAATTGAGGCAGTAATTAAAGCAAAAGGAGCCCCTACCAAGTATTGAGTACATGTACAGTAAATGAACATACTTTCCAGAAGGCCAACAATTCACTAAATATGTTTTTTTTATTGGTCTTATGAAGTATTCTAATTTATTGAGATAGTGAATTGGTGGGTTTTTGTTAAATGTGAGCCAAAATCATCACAATTAAAAGAACCAAAGACTTAAACTACTTCAGTCTGTATGCATTGAATTTATTTAACACAATTTGAAAATTGAGTTTCACAATTTGAGTTGAATTACTGAAATAAATGAACTTTTCCACGACATTCTAATTTATTGAGATGCACCTGTATATATATATATATATATATATATATATATATATATATATATATATATATATATATATATACACACATATACACACACACACACACACACACACACACACACACACACACACACACACACACACACAGTGGGGGAAGAAAAAAGTATTTGATCCCCTGCTGATTTTGTATGTTTGCCCACTGACAAAGAAATGATCAGTCTATAATTTTAATGGTAGGTGTATTTTAACAGTGAGAGACAGAATAACAACGAAAAAAATCAGAAAAACGCATTTCAAAAAAGTTATAAATTGATTTGCATTTTAATGAGGGAAATAAGCATTTGACCCCTTCGACTTATTACTTGCTGGCAAAACCCTTGTTGGCAATCACAGAGGTCAGATGTTTCTTGTAGTTGGCCACCAGGTTTGCACACATCTCAGGAGGAATTTTGTCCCACTCCTCTTTGCAGATCCTCTCCAAGTCATTAAGGTCATTTTCAATGCCCTGGCTGAGGGAAGGATGTTCTCACCCAAGATTTGATGGTACATGGCCCCTCCCATCGTCCCTTTGATGCGGTGCAGTTGTCCTGTCCCCTTAGCAGAAAAACACCCCCAAAGCATAATGTTCCCACCTCCATGTTTGATGGTAGGGATGGTGTTATGACTTGGGGTCATAGGCAGCATTCCTCCTCCTCCAAATACGGCGAGTTGAGTTGATGCCAAAGAGATCTGACCACACCTGACCACAACACTTTCACCCAGTTCTCCTCTGAATCATTCAGGCAAACTTCAGATGGGCCTGTACATGTGCTTTCTTGAGCAGGAGGACCTTGCGGGCTGCAGGATTTCAGTCCTTCACGGCGTAGTGTGTTACCAATTGTTTTCTTGGTGACTATGGTCCCAGCTGCCTTGAGATCATTAACAAGATCCTCCCGTGTAGTTCTGGGCTGATTCCTCACCGTTCTCATGATCATTGAAACTCCACGAGGTGAGATCTTGCATGGAGCCCCAGACTGAGGGAGACTGACAGTTTCTTCCATTTGCGAATAATCGCACCAACAGTTGTCACCTTCTCACCAAGCTGCTTGGCGATGGTCTTATAGCTCATTCCAGCCTTGTGTAGGTCTACAATCTTGTCCCTGACATCCTTGGACAGCTCTTTGGTCTTGGCCATGGTGGAGAGTTTGGAATCTGATTGATTGATTGCTTCTGTGGACAGGTGTCTTTTTACAGGTAACAAACTGAGATTAGGAGCACTCCCTTTAAGAAAGTTCACCTAATCTCAGCTCATTACCTGTGTAAAAGACACCTGGGAGCCAGAAATCTTGCTGATTGATAGGGGATCAAATACTTATTTCCCTCATTAAAATGCAAATCAATTTATAACTTTTTTGAAATGTGTTTTTCTGGATTTTTTTGTTGTTATTCTGTCTCTCACTGTTAAAATACACCTATCATTAAAATTATAGACTGATCATTTCTTTGTCAGTGGGCAAACGTACAAAATCAGCAGGGGATCAAATACTTTTTTCCCCCACTGTATATACTACATAAATTACTACAAATGTCAATTTTACAATTTTATGTTTCCTTTGATAGAGTGTATCACCTTTATTAATAGGCACTGTTTCAAAGAGGATCAAATTTTTGCTTGTCTAAATATGTCAAAAAAGCCAACAATTTCCATGAGGTGTACTTACTTTTTTCACATGACTGTGTGTGTGTGTGTGTGTGTGTGTGTGTGTGTGTGTGTGTGTGTGTGTGTGTGTGTGTGTGTGTATGTGTCAAGACCTGCACCAAGAGCAGCAATCACAAGGAAACCGTACTTTACCTCAAAGCAGCTCAATATCCTCCTCTAATGGCCATATACATAATTATCACATAAAGATCATATTTACATTACAAGTTTCTTGAGCCTGTTCCTTCCTTCCCCTTCCCTAAGGAAGAGCCAGTGGTGACCGAACTGGGTCAGTGGAATGTATCTGTGTGTTTACTCTTTACTGCATTAATGAGGACCAAATGATAAGAAAATAAGAAATGAAAATATTAGAGGTGTAAAATATACAGCTTGGTTTGGTTGTTGATATATGAAATACATCATAAAATAATGCAGACATTTTTTTTTTTTTGGTCATTTTTCCCACCACTCAGATGGCAAATTAGGTCACCAGCATGTGTGCAGCTTGCATATACTCTGAATCTCTGTATTAACTAGACACTTTAGCAAATCCCAAGCTGAGGAAGTGCATAGTTCCTATGTTTTGCTGTTTTGTATGTGTTCTCCTCGACACTTACTATGATAGAAATGAAATAATGACTTCAATAAAAAAACTATGGTGAAAAAATACAGGTAGTAAAATAGAAATAATTCCTGTGTTTTCTTTTTTTATATTGCTGATACCACACTTTGTTGAGGATAATGTTCACTTAAAGTCCTGATACTGTCCTCTATTGAGCATGAGAATCACAGTCCTGACACTGTTCCCTACTGGGAATAAAAATATTCAAAATTTTGATATTGTTCTCCAGTGAGGATAATAATCCATCAAAATCCTGATACTGTACTCTATTGAGGATGAGAATTTCTGTCACTCACTACAGTGCACATGAGCTGCAATGAAGCAACATTCAATCTGTAAAATCTTGCAAAAGTAGGCTATGAACTTTGTAAATGTCTGAAAGTGACTCTTATTAGTACCCCCAAGAAGGTAACCACCATAAGCGTTTAATAGCAGAACTACCTACTTGTATACCCTGCCAACCTCAGGGTACAGGTTTGCAGCAAGACAGCATACCCTCTGATTGATTTGCCACTTAAACTAAAACAATTTAAAGATTATAATCACAAATGAGATGATAAGTGGATGAGCAAACAAGTGCATAACCTAAGCACTATAAAAACAAACCAATGATTCCTCTCAGTTTGTTCACAAAGCCACCAGGTCTCTTGCAACGAGTTGAGCTGGCTGGTCAAGCTCCTTGACACACACCCAAAACGGTTTTAGACGTACCTTTGTTAAAATGTGTTCAATACAACAGGTGCACTTCCCATCACACAGAAGAGTTCCAGCAATTCAAAACTAACTGCATCTTAAACACCACACAAAAAACCTGAAACTAGCTCATATAATGCCACTGTGGTGCACACGCATTTCCGATGTATGAACATTATCAACTCCACAGTCTTCCTTTCCCTTTCCTAATCATTGGCAATATATATTAGAATAGAAATGGTTCTGTACATCATAGACACACAGTCTGCACTTATACTTTGCCTTTGTTTGCAGAAATTTATTAGATTTAATACTGATTATTTGCAATAAAACAAGATCTTATAAATAAAGATCTGATATATCAAGATCAAGATGGCCGTGGAGTATTTGAAACCATCCTTACCTGATTACGGGGCAGCATGATACATGATGTTCCATACTGTATCATGATACCTGCCCCAATGGGACTTGTTGTGGGGGTACGGTGGCACGGTGGCTTAGTGGTTAGCTCATTTGCCTCATTTGCCTGAGGTTGGGGGTTCAAATCCCACCACCACCCTGTGTGCACGAAGTTTACATGCTCCCTGTGCTTCAGGGGTTTCCTCCGGGTACACCAGTTTCCTCCCCCAGTCCAAAGACATGCATTGTAGGCTCATTGGCATTTCCAGTGAGGTCCAGGTTGTCCCCTGACTTGTGCCCTACGTTCCCTGGGATAGGCTCCAGGCTCCCCTACAACCATGAGTAGGATAAGCCATATGGAAAACTTGTTGCAGTTCCGTTTGTGAGCACTAGGTGCAGCAATAACACTATCATACTAAATGGGGCAGTGATCATGCTGCCCCATGATTGCACAACATCTAGAAAAATGACCAAATCAATGGAATAGCCTTTTTATTTATTTATTTATTTTTAATTGTTAGTCAAGGGAGTCTAGGGAGGTCATTAGTATTTCAATGGAATGTATGGTGTTGTAAATGATCACTTTATGAAGATATGTATATATGTATATGGTGCTCCTATGGATGAGCCGCCACCGTCTAGGTGTGTGTGTGTGTGTGTGTGTGTGTGTGTGTGTGTGTGTGTGTGTGTCGTGGTGATGGATTGGTGTCCCATCCAGAATGTATTCCTGTTTCATACACATTGTTCCCAGAATCCACTTCAACCCTGACCAGGATAAAACGATTTCTGAACGAATGAAAAACAAACTTTTCACTTTTTTAAAAACCCAGAAACTGTGGTTAAACGTTTTTCCCCCCTCAGCTTTAAAATATATATGCAGTACTTTAAAAAAAAAAAAAAAAAAAAAAAAAAAAAAAAACTAATTAATATTTCCACTCGCGGCAGCTGTGTATAGCAATCGCGCGCCTTTTAACCGCACGAGCGCGTCCCTATCTCCCATTGGTTTCCTTTCTCATTTATCCTGGCAGCGCGCGGCTGATTGACACGCCCCCTACCCTGACTCCGCCTCCCGATCCGCTCCGCGCGCCTCCTCATTCCGCTCAGCAGTTGCAGCAGCCACAACTCGGACAGAAAGCGACCCGGAGAGTGCGCGCGCGCGCGTGTGTGTGTGTGTGTGTGCGCGTGCATATATATATATATATATATAAATATATATATATATATATATATATATATATATATATATGTGTGTGTGTGTGTGTGTGTGCGTGTATACATGTGTGTGTGAGAGAGAGGAAGTAAAAACCAGGGATGCAGCGCGCTCCCTGAAGCGCGCAGCCTGAACATGGCACTTTCTCGGATTTACCCGTTCCTCATTTTCCTGCTGCTTTTCTTTTCCTGCTTGGGACCGGGCCGAGGCGCGCGGAACTATCCTGATAATGAAGGTAAGGGACGCGCGCGCGCGTGAAGAGAGAGTTGGGAATAGTATGGAAATAGGATTTCATGCTTCCCAATTAAGACGTGAGCGTGCAAACGGTTTTTTTGGGGGGCCTTGCTAACATTTCCAGGAGTTTTCTTTTATTTATTTATTTCTTTGGACTACAGGTTGTGTTGCAATGGACGAAATGCGCATCTGGGGCAGATGTTCAAGTTCTGATCTATTCTGCTATTGCAATGCCTTCTCTCCACACACAAAAATAAAGAAATAAAAATAAATAAACTTCATGAAGTTCTTTTTTTTTATGCAATGTTATGATTTATGCATTATGACCTTGCAAGCACATCAGCAACACTATATAAAGAGTCAGAATGAATAATTAGGATTGGTTAAAATGGCGCCTGGAAATTAAACATGGAACTCTGATTAAGACTCAGTTTTGAGTCGTGGGAATTTTGACTGTTGCTCCACACTTCAATCATCTCAATCTGTCAGCTAAATACTAAATGAGATGCATTTGTGGATGACACGCGGTGCACTAAACCCCCTCAAAAATCTTAACAAAGTCCTTGTTTTCGGGGGAAACTTCAAGAAGTTTTCCAGGTCCAAAATTCTGTTCTTCGGAATGTTCTGGTTTTCAAGTACATTTGGTGATTTGTTTATCCAACCCAGTAATCTTGGGTCCACGTGCTTCCTTCAATAACAACACCAAGAAAACACACACACACACACACACAGCTTTTTGTGGCTAGACAACGTCTGCAAACAATTTAACCCAAATGACGAGACCTAAGTGAGCGTAATGATGTAGATAAATGTTCAGAGCGTGTTCCTCAGCGGTTCCTGCAGGGCTCAGACAGCTCAGAGTTGACCTTTTCTCTTCAGATCGGTCCACTTTACTGGAAGAAGGCTGGCATTTGGGGACACGGAAACTCGACTCGCAGGACGATACGTGAGATTTAGGTGTTTTTTTTCTACTTTGGATGGTTCTTTGGAGTTCTTTCTCAGAAACTGAGAAGAGACTGTTTGGTTTACGGCTTCTTCTCTGCTTCTTTTGGTGCTAAAATATATTTTCAATTGTGTTTTATCCAGGACAGTGTATGTGCAGAACATCTAAGTTGTACACAACCACTGTTTCTGTTAAATTTTTTTTTTTTTTTTTTTTTTTTTTTTTTACATATTTTTACTCAAAGTCACACAGAAGTATAATTTCCCCCCCCCCCCCCTACTACGAACCTTAGGAACCGTTCTCATCGCCTTGTCTCTTTCGTTCTGTTCCTCCAATCCTGTAAGGACCGAGGATGCCCTTCTGAACAGCAGAGGGCGCACACACAGCGTTCGCTCCTTATCGTGTTCCACGATGTGATCTCTTCTTTCAGCCTGGAACTCTACACACTTTCATATTCTGAATCCATTATTCATTTTTTCTACCTCGGAAACATCTTACGTGCGTAGCTCCACCCAAGCTCCGAGATCCTGCAGAACCGTTAGGTGAAGGACTACACACTGTCTCACACACACAGAAAAGCAAAAATGTTTCACCTCTTGGCTCTGTTGAGCGTCGAGTGAAGAAAACAGCCCTCGGCGTATTATGCCAGTCGCTTGTCTCGTGCAGCGTGGCAGCGGTCGGTTTTTACCTCCTGCTTCAAAGCAGATTACGTCGAGCTTGATCCTGGTTGGTGGGTTTAATTCAATTTAAAGGTTTTCGAATAGCAGTCTTTTGTTGTTGTTGTTGTTTAAAGGCTTTAGGAGGACTGCTCCACACTATATGAAATTTTTATGAAAACAAAAATGAATAAAACAATATATCAGAATATAAGTGATGTCTTAAATATACATCACAATATGTTTATAAAGTAATACAATGAAAAGTGAGCATAGATATATTATAAATAATTAAATGTTGTGCCCCGAGATTAAGATCGTTAGCTAATTTTACCCATTAATCACAGAAAGAGTAATAATTGGTTAAGTATGACATTTATGACAGTAGTATTGGGTAGTATACTATAGTATACTATATAATAGTAATACTATAGTATAGTAATAGTATAATAGTAATAGGTTTGTGGACAAAGTGCCATCAAAAAAAAAGAATTGAGATTAAATATATGAAATAAATAAATAAATAAATAAATAAATAAATAAATATATATATATATATTTCAGCGATACTTTTATTTAATTATTTAGACTATTATTGAATTATTCCATTGTGTTCAATTTAACGTAAGTAGTTTTACTTGTTATCGTGATGTTTAGAAAAAAAATAAATGAATACCGTAAAGGATTTATTAATTTAAAAAAAAAATCTTTTTAACTTTTTAACTATCTTTTTAAAAATAGTACCATTTTATAATTTTAGAACGTTTTGAACGTTTTATTTCAAATACGATCGAGAAGAGTAGCTACAGTGTAGCTAGATTTTCATACAGTAAAACTCTGAGCCAACTTCGCTGCGGAGAATTCACGTTCAACATCTGGCTTTAGATATCAGTTTGACGCCCGTTTTACCGATATAACCTCATTAGTAACAGTAATCAGATACAAAGGTTTACATGCCCGATTGTTCTGTGCTTCCATTGGCCGGCCAGGTCTCACTAGCTTCAGTGTTCGGGACTTTGATTTAGCCGCATTCAGAGCCACACAACTGGTCAGGCATTATTGGTCGTCTTTTCTGGTCACCACACACAACTCTGTTTGTCTGGTCTCCGTGTTTGAGACACTCCTCTGGAGAGAGACTGCAACCTTCTGCCTGCTACGAGGTACATTTCACACAAGTGGCAGCGCATGCTACGACAGCGGCTGCACAACGCTCTATCGCCACTTCACTATCAATCCACGTCTTTCACTTTATCATCGTCTGCTGCTAGGTCAAAGGTCAGCGTGTTTTTTTTTTTTTTGGTTTGTTTTTTTTTTGGATGTCACGGAGATGGAATGAACCAGATTTTTTTTGCGTGTGGCCTTAAACTTGGTTACTGGGATTACTTCTGGAATACGGCTTTCCAAATGATGTGGAATTGTAAAAGTTGCGAATACCATTAACATACCCTTCTGAAAAAAAAAAAAAAAAACCCAAAAAAACCAATAGAAACCATCATAATGGTTTCCACTACAAATACCATTACAAAACCATCAGCTAACCATTAAAACCATTACCATTATTGGTCTATAATGGTATCCACTAGACATAACATGCCATCAATAGACGGCAACAGATTACCAGTAGAGACCCACAGGGAATATTACAGTTTCCATTAAAACCAATACAATTCCCATTAAAACCATTACAAATTCTGTGAGGGTTTTTTTTTTTGTTTTGTTTTGTTTTTTCAGCAGGGTACTTATAGTAAATGCTTTTTTTTTTTTAAAAAGTGGATTAATTAGCGTGAATGGATGTTCTTTTCAGAATCAGGAACATGCAGCTTTGTGGAGAAAAAAAATTTTTTAAAAATAAATAAAAGTCATATGAAACATATGAAGAGAAATGTGAGGACAGAGACACCACCACATAGATGAGACGTTTGCCAAACCAGATGTGCTCCATAATCATAAACATTCGTTTAGTCTGTAGCAACGCACTTACAGTTACTACCTTACTAGCTTGCTGTATGCTACTATATTATGCTAGCTACCTGTTTTATTTTAGGTTTCTAAGTAAGAAAAACATGAGTCTGGGCAGCACATTGTTAGCTAATGATTTTATAATTTCACTCTGAAGGGTGAAAGACATAATTTGAAGTGTCCATAAAGCAACACTTCCTTTAACCCACTGAAGTAAAAGTTTCCTCATGTTAGCGTAAGTCTCCTGCTTTCTAATGAGCAGCTAACTCTCTGTTCCTCCTTATAACCCCCCTCTTCTTTTTTTTTTATCCTCTTGATGTTTTTTTTCCCTGTTTTTTGTTTTTCAAATAAGCATTTCTCCTATAACGCTCAGCTAGAAAGATGCTCATTAGCAGGCTAGTCGACACAATAGCACGCTAAAGATCTTAGCTCCATACGAGTGCCCCGCTCCCCTTTCTCTCTGTTAGGCCTCCAATCATGACCTTTCATTCGTCTTAATTGAATTCATCTGTTCGCTTGCCTGCCGTCCGCCGTCCTTCCTCGTCTTCAGTTCCCGCTTCGACTAAAGGCTTTGTGCTGTGCACATTAGCGCGTCGGCGCATTAGCGCAGCACAAAAAAAAACAAACAGCAGGCTTGTTAACTGCAGCACTATGGACGAGCACATGGGCTAGCTCTTTCTCTCTGTATGTCTTTTCAACTTTTTCTTTCTTTTATTCAACATCTAGTACGTACCATCTTCTTCATAATCCTGGCTGCCAGGTGTCAGGTGGATAGCATTAGCATGCAAGAGATCCACTGAAATAAACAGATAACATGTTCTAAATGGAGACAGATATGAATAGCAGGAGCACTATTATTATTATTATTTATTTATTTATTTATTTATTTATTTTTTGGGTAGGCTACAGATATTTGGAGCACTGAACAGATCATTGTGTCATCGTGTTACACCCCTCCTATACACATACACATGACGCGATGATCCAATATCGTGCGGTTTTCACTGAAAGCTCTTTCCGAAATTGAACACACTACAGTGGACGAGGTGTAATGGAAGTATCTTGCAGTAAGTAATGCACACTTCAACACTAAAACCAGAGCTTGGGTGCATTTTATAAGACTGTCACTGGGTCAGTGGTCACTGATACTATAATGCACCGCAGGACACGTCGTGGTTAGCACTTAAGCGCCATCAGAGCAGGTTGTTTTCAGGCGCATGAGATTTTTTCCCCGCACAAACATTTTATACGTCGACAGAATGGAAAAGACAGAGAGTCGGAGATTAGTCGTTCTCAGTTTCCGAGTCATGTTGTATCACCCACTGTCATGGCTCAAGCTACGCTGTCAGCTGGTGACGGAATAGAGTGGCCTTGGGTGGGGAAGTGAGAAGAGGAAAGTTGAAAAAGGCACGGTTGTGCACACAGAAAGCCTCTACAGTCAGTACTGGAAGCCTAGGCTGGGATGTCAGAAAACCATTTTTTCCCCATTTTTTAAATATTTTTTAATTTTTTGATCTTCAGAAGCTGACAGTGAATGGAAAGTAAAGGCGCACGTTTACTCGTACTTGTAATGTACATCGTGGCGTCATTAACGAACAACGACCTGGCTGTATTGTGGTTAGCACTGTTGCCTCACACCTTCAGGGTTGGTGGGTTCGATTCCCGCCTCCGCTCTGTGTGCCCAGTTTGCATGCTTCGGGGGTGTCCTCCAGGTACTCCAGTTTCCTCCCCTAGTCCAAAGGTCCAAAGGCTGATTGGCGTCTCCAAATTGTCCGCAGTGTGTGAATGGATGTGCGAGTGTGTGTTTGACTGTGCCCTGCGATGGGTTGGCACCCCGTCCAGGGTGTCCCCCGCCTTGTGCCCCGAGTCCCCTGGGATAGGCTCCAGGCTCCCCGCGACCCTGTGCAGGATAAGCGGTACAGAAAATGGATGGATGGAGGATCAAAGCAAAGTGCGAAACAGCATCAGCATCTTCCTACCCGATGAAACACCTCATGGTTTTTTCAAACAGTATCTTTCATCGAGAGCATGTGAATTGCTGCCCGGAACGAAGGTATTCACAAGTAGTTCACTTCTGCGAGCACTGAGCACTGAGACACGCTACACTCTTCTTACGAGTTATAGCGCAATTCACATCCCCCTTGCTCTCTCTATTAAAGATACTGTTATCTTAAATCTGTCGAACTTGAACCCTGACCTCGCCGCTCATTCGGCACATTGTCCTCTCTCTGAAATCGAACTAGACGTCTCGGTTTTCCTTCGTTCCCCTGTTGGTCTTCCTGGTGTCCAGGGACATGAGAGTCCTATCAGTCACATGATAAGTGTTACCATGGCACCGGGCTACTGTATGTCTGTCTTTTTTTGTCTTTTTTTTTTTTTTGTATCTTTTATTGAAAGATAGAGAAAGCACGTGAAGAGAGAATATTTAATTACGCCTCTTCCTTCCTCTGCTCTTGTCTCACTCCAGCCTCGTCTTTGTCCAAAGCTCATGCCTCGCCACAGTAGTGAGTAAAAAATTACGATTCCTGAAGGAAACAAGTCAGAATTGCTCTATTTGAGTAAAAGAAACGTTAGTTGTTATTGACTAACGGCAGAAGCAATTATGCTAACCCAATTAACTGGGTCAGTATCATGTGAGACAACAAACAGTCATCAGTGTGCCATGCTGTAGGTAAGTGTTGTAATAGGAACATCAATAAACAATGGAGTCGAATAATCAGTGACGTTGATATTTTCGTATTTTATGTGCACAATTTTTTCGCTCCTTTTTCCCAAACTCAGCATAACAGCCCACGTCTATATAATACGTAACTTTTTCGTTGTTTCGTTTTTTTTTTTTTTCTGCTGCATTAGCTTTCAGTAATGGTCTGAGCGCTCGGAGACGTCGTCGGACGTCTTTTCATGTGTTTTTCGATTCGTTGCCTGCTAATGCGCCATTGGCTGCTGCGTGACCCAGCATGGTCAGGGCTTGAATGGGCACAGTGGGTCCTGGCTCTGCTTAATGTATGTGTGGGAGTGCGATAGAGGGCACACACACACACACTACATGCTCTGCTGTTGCCAGGACAACGCTCTCACCCATGGCACTGTGTGGAGAGCAGAACAACAGCTCAGAGAAGCACTCACAGCTCTTATTCAGCTGTGTTAGTGTGTGTGTGTGTGTGTGTGTGTGTGTGTGTGTGTGTGTGTGTGTGTGTGTGTGTGTGTCTGGTGTGTGTTTGTGTGTGTGTGTGTGTGTGTGTGTGAGAGAGAGAGACAGAGAGAGAGAGAGAGAGAGAGACAGAGAGAGAGAGAGAGAGAAAAGAGAGCGCACATGTTTTTGAGTGAGATATCTTTTAGGTAAAAGCTGCATGTGTCAAGCAGTGTGTGTGTGTGTGTGTGTGTGTGTGTGTGTGTGTGTGTTTGTGTGCTGGCATTGCCTGTGTTTTAGTCAACATGTGTGTGAGAGCGTCAAAGTATGAGAGTGAGACAGTGTGTTTTAGGTGAGAGAGAGAGAGAGAGAGAGAGAGACAGAGAGAGAGAGAGAGAGAGAGAGAGAGAGAGTGTATTAGTAATGTAGCAAAAAAAGGAAAACAATATTTTACGTATTATTTATCCTAAATGTTATTAGGTTAGACCACAAGGTTGAAACTGTCAGGTATGAAGATATAAACACACACACACACACACACACACACACACACACACACACACACACACACACACAAAACATTCTGTCTAACCAGCACTGGTTTGACCACCAAAACCCAACGTGGGAGTTCTCTGTGGGAGTGTGGTTCTGATCAAGGCAACACACACACACACACACACACACACACACACACACACACACACACACACAAACGCGAACTCCTTAATCCCGGCTCTATTGATCCTGATCCCACACCATTGGAACTTCTATTATTGGAGAATCTTGTTCAAGAAACAGAATCCGAGACTGACTGCTAAAAGTTTTGGCACCCCCTGCCTTTCAGCATGATGCAATAATGGTTTCATTTGCGCAAGAGCCATTTCATTCAGTTTGTGAAACTTTTAGGAGTCATTTTCCCATCCAAACGAATTGAAACGCAACGACGAGATCACGATTTACGCCTTCGCGGATCCATATTTCATCCAAAGGCGACATACAGTTGAGGCAGGAATCCAAGCGAAGATGTGAGGGTCTCGCTCAAATGTCGAACAGTGGTTACTCCCTACCTTACGATCAATATCCTGATGCACTAACCACTGCAGAAGATCCCTTTTGGATTATTAGTCCCATTTGCATTTGAAATGTCTTCTTGTCAAATAAAAAAAAAAATTAAAAAAAAAAAAAAAGAGTTCAGGGTTGCCAGATTTGCAGTTTACAATCCACTCATTGACATCAAGTTGACGAAAACTTCACAGTGTAAACAATTTCACAGTTACATTGTGAATACAATAAATATAATAAAGTATAAATATAAAACATAATCAATCCTCACCAAAGAAAAAAAACAAAACAACATTCTTTAGATGTAAACATTTCCAGTTCCAAGCTTTGCTGTAATCGTAACAGGATCCGATCTCTGATATGTTTTCGCCGATATCCGATCTACCACTTTTTTGCTGGTATCTCTAGTATCAATCTGTTCAAATCATATCTAAACTGACACAAGTTTATTTGTTTCCAAACATTGGGAACAAATTTTATTTTATAAGTTTCACCCTTCCAAAAAAAGCAAGATGTGGAAATCCGTACAGGATTTCGCAGAGTTTCTTTTTGTGATTGTTGCAACAAAAAATGCTTGATTTTGCTGCGTCTTTTTTAAAGTTTTTATTTTTTCCCCGATTTTTTTGTGCTTTTTTTTGCGGAAAATTTGCGAAATTGCAATTGCACGAAGTTGTCTCGCGCGGCCTTTCGCAGTGATGTTTGTCGGTAAATGAGACCTTTTAGCTGTACTCATGTTCGATGCACGTGAATCGAAGAGGGCTTTGAACGAATGCACGTTGTGAGGATGTCACATAGCACGTCTTGGCCCAAATCTGCGGCAAATCTGCGGTAATTTTGAAAAAAATGGAAGCTCCTCCGAATATTGCGGAGTTTCCTTGATTTCGCGATAATTTCTACGATCACAAATTCACAAAATCCTGGATGGACTGCGATATGCTAGCTTGCATGATTGAGCACATTTAAAGATTTGTTAAATCTGACACCTGACACCTGGCAGCCAGGATTATGAAGAAGATGGTACGTACTAGATATTGAATAAAAGAAAGAAAAAGTTGAAAAGACAGACAGAGAGAAAGAGCTAGCCCATGTGCTCGTCCATAGTGCTGCAGTTAACAAGCCTGATGTTGTTGTTTTTTTTGTGCTGCGCTAATGCGCCAACGCGCTAATGCACACAGCACAAAGCCTTAAATCTATTTTATACTTCAGCATTGTTGAATTCTCAAATCTGATTGGTCAGAAGGTGTTTCTAACTACTACTTCTCCAGCAGTTCCGGCTCTCGTTCTCGTTTCTATAGTAAGAACGCAAACAGGTTTTCCACCATGTGCGGGTCTTCAAAAATGGACGACTATTTCGCGCTTGCCCCTGAGATCACATGGCTGGGGAAGGAACGACTGTTTATAACCGTTCTAACATGAGCAATAACGGGAACTATCTTGTTTCACGGACGTTCTTTTCGACGTCGTTCTTGAATTGTTGGAATATAATCAACATATTATATTATAGTCAACAGGTAGCTTGCTATGGGTTTTTCAAGTGAGCTAGTATTTTTTTTTTGGCACACCGCATTGGGTTTTCGGGCACAATGGAAATTGAAGAATATTAGATATTTATCAAATATTGATATATATCAAATATTTATATTTTATGTAATATTTAGTCAAATTTAAATTGCAGCGATGTGCTACCTAAGTCCAGTTAGAAGTGTCTGAGATATTGATTAATCACCCTAAGTCCTTGCCTTTCGTGTTGCTATGCTCTGGAAGGGTCTTATTCCAGTAAGACCTCACACACACACACACACACACACACACACTTTCATCTTCATGTTCGACGGTGCCTGCTGACTCTAATCGATATCTAAGCATGTTTGAAACCAGAGACCGTCGGGGAAAAAAAAACAACACTGTCTGAAAGCACGGCTGATCAACACGGCTACTCCAGACTCTTCGTACAGAAACACCGCAGCGTCTATCAGTGCACTAGCAGTTACACTAATGAGTCTGCTGTAAAAACTGTCCTCCAGACAGACTGAAATGGAGACGGATCGTCTGTTGTGAAGCGTCGGGCCACTCGCGATCGGCTCTGCATTGGGCTCTGAGCTGCTGACGGGGGTTCGGCAGGGTTTTATTAGGTAATGAAGAAGAAGTGATTGGAGGACGCTGAGATATGGAGCAGGTTAGAGTTACAGGGGCTGAGCGCTAGCCGGGTCTTCTGGGAAAGAGGGATGGAGAGCGAGGGAGAGGAGGGGGGGAAAGGGATGATGAGAGAAAGAGACTAGGATGGAGGGTGGAGAAGTGAGTGAGAGGGAGATAAAAGCTGAAATGGAAAGGCACAGTGGGAGAGAGAGAGACACAGAGAGAGAGAGAGAGAGAGAGAGAGAGAGAGATGTGTAAGGGAAAGGGAAGCAGATTGAATGGCACAAGGGGGAGAGAGTAAAAGAGAGAGAGATGGGGAAAAGGAAGGTTGGAATAAAACAGAAGTGGTTTTAAGCAGAGAAAAGAGAGACAGAGTGAGAGAGAGAGAGAGAGAGAGAGAGAGAGAGAGAGAGAGAGACAGGTAAAGGGATGATGAAAGAAAGACGAAGTAGTAAAGCAGAAAAGAAAGAGAGACGGGAAAGGGACGGTGAGAGAAAGAGGAAGAAGCCAAGTGGAGAATAGAGAGAGACATAGAGAGAAAGCAAGCGAGAGATGGGTAAAGGGATGATGAGAGAAAGACGAGGAAGCAAGGCAGAGAAGAAAATGAGAGAGAGAAAGACAGAGAGAGCGAGATGGGTAAAGGGATGATAAGAAAGAGAAAGAGACGAGGAATGAAGGCAGAGAACGAGTGACAGGGGGACACAAAGCTGAAATGGAAAGATAAAGTGGGAGAGAGAGAGAGAGAGAGAGAGAGAGAGAGAGAGAAAGATGTAAAAAAAAAAGAGAAACAGGTTGTAGGTTGAAGAGAGGGAAAGAGGAAGAGAGAGAGAGGGATTGCTGGGATAAAACAAGTGGGTGCAAGAGAGAGAGAGAAAATGGAAAGGGATGATGCAAGAAAATATGAGAAAGCAAAACCAAAGAAAAGAGAGAGTGCAAAATAAAGAATGAAATGGGGAAGCTAGACAGAGTAAAAGAAAAAGATGGAAAGTGGTATGTAGGTCAAAACAGATCAGCAGCACTGGAGAGAGACGTATAGAGAGACATTTACGGAAAATAGAAATCCATAGAGCGACAGGAAGGAGAGAAAGGGACTATACAGTGAATTATAAAGGAAATGGGAAGAGAGAGAGACTGAAAGTGGGTATTTCTTTCATCCCTCTGGACGTTTCCCCACACATTTTCTTCAAGCCAAAAGAAAAGAGTGGATTTGCGATGAGAGGATAAAGAGTAAATAAAAATAAAAATAAAAAAAGCGTCGCTCAGCAAGAAGCAGGAAATGGATTCATTATTGAGTCAACACATCTTTACGCACACTGTGAGACAAAAAAAAAAAAAAAACCTGAAGTATTCATTCCTCGAAGATCTTTTTTCCTTTCGCGATGGTGAATCTTCTCGCTTGTACTGCTCACTCAAATCAAATCAGTCCACATTCAGGAGTCATTTTCACTCTTCCACGACTGAGTCATTGGTTCATTCGATATTGGCTTTGTGCGTAGGGATCAAGAGAAAAAGAGAAAAAAAGAAACTGACGGATAATAGTTTCAGTAAAAGCTGGTTAAGCGAAATTTGATATAATTTAAAGGTATATCAGGTAATCTTAGAGATTATTGTGATTTTCTCTCCTTATTGTGTTGGTATTAGTGACAGGATTTTGATAATGGTTAAGATCTGTCTATCATTCTGGCCCTTTTAAGAATCACTGGTTTAGACATGTGGGTAAAATGAGCTTTATTTATTTATTTTGTAGTTATGACTTGTTTAACATTGTATCACTTTGAGCTGTATCTAAGAATCCCCCCCCCCCCCCCCCTATAAAATGTGCAACATCCTGCTTCTTCCTTGTTTCATTTCCTTTAGAAATGACTCTACTGTCACGAACATAACCTTGAATCTTGAATCTGGCTCTTTAGGAAAGTGGTACTCATCCATCCTCAGAAAAGGAGAGAGGACAGAATGAGCGGTGGTGGCTGAGATTGGTAGGACACTGAGACCCACTATAAAGAAAGGATCATAACTCTGGGAAACAGGATGGGGGCTGTCCAAGGGGGATGTTGACTAGCATTGGGCATCGTTTATCAAACTGGATACGAGCGGATTTGTTCGTAAATCCGTTTATCCATTTTTATATAAGAAATGTGCTGTTCATGTACAGTAAATCAGTTCGTTCGGAAAATCGAGACCTCCCGAGTTTGCGTCTAAGGAAGTCGTTAATGCAAAAATGGATGATCTGAAACCCCTTTACACCAGGGTAACACTTTTACCTATGGCTATGAAGCTTTCCACCAATTGGCTTGTTGACTGCATATGTATGTGGTGCAATACAAAGGAAACAGCATGGGTAGTATGTGAATCAATGCACCAAACAACGCTGTCAAAATATACGCTGTCATGAGGAGATTGATTCAACAGCCTGATATATCTATGTTTAAGCTGTTTCTGAGTTTCGGTATCAAACTCTCACCATCTTCGCTGTTTAACTTGTGCAAAATCAAATCAGAACAACGTCCTGTGGTAGCTACGTATATTTGAAATGAGTTAATATACCTACCATCATCGTTCTGCTCCGAGAACAAGAGCTGGGGTTTTCTTAACCTGAAAGTTCAATACTGTTTCAAATTCATGCATTTGTTTACCTGCCGGGAGTCCAATCAATAGATCAGTGTTCTCGTTCCTGGAAGTCAGTGTTAACATAATGGAAATGCATTAGGCCAAACTGCTGCATAATTCTTCCGCTACCATTAATAGACAAACAAGTGTATGTGTTAAAAGTCTGGAAAGAAAAGCGCACTATTCAGTCTGAGGCACGTACTTATGACAGTTGTTCAAAAGACTTGGTCACTGTCTTCGCACAGCTGGAAATGGTGTAAAAGTAGGAAAAACAGCCATATTATTGTTTTCACATGTCAGGACTTGATTCGTCCTGATGCTCTACTTCTGCACCTGTGACTCATGTAACGCTGTTGAAAAAGAGTGACATGTCATGCCCAAGTCTCACCATTGCTTCATTGAATAATCTTACCTTGATACTGTAGATGTGTACCTAAGAACTGCTGCTGTAATCCTTTGCTTGTTCCAGGACTCTCATTCACAATCTGCTCATACTTAGTACTCTTCGACAATTTTAAAAGAGTGATGATATAAAATCCCTCTATCCTGGTGTCACCCAGAAGAAGATGTGTTCCAGTTTTGAGTCTCAAGGTTTCTTCCTCATGAGGTCTCAGGAGTTTTTTCCTTGCCACTGTCTCCTCTGGCTTATTCACTGTGGATCTAAATCTACATCTGGATTTCGGTAAAGCTGCTTTGGGACAATGTCTATTGTTAAAAGCACTCTACAAAATGAAACGAAAGTGAATTCAATCGAGTATTTCAGTCCGTAAAAAAAAACTTAAGTTAACACATTCAGACCTGGTGCAATTCTAACAATTCTAATTCAATTCTAACAATTCTAATTCAAGAATTGTTTTTAATTGTTTTTTTTTTCAGTGAGTGAGATGTTAGATGCAATTTCCTTCCATTGTGAAATATTTGGAGGAAAAATGACCAGCTGGTCCTGGTCTTTTTATATATGAAAGACCGCGACAGCGATCTGGATGTATTTCACGATTAATGGTGGCAATCGCAGCAAAATGCGAAAATATCAAGAGGAGGAACTACAACGTCTTCCTACTATACAAATAATTATGAATGACAGATCTTAACCAGCACAATGTTCTTGACGATCGGACACTATCAGTCACTGAACTGCAATGAAAACAAAAAAAATGTACTTACTCGTTTCCAGAAGTGCTTTTCCGACATTGCCACCCTAATTGTTCCAAGCTAGCTAATCCACGTCATTTAATATCAGCTAGCTAAAGTTGTAAAGAATGAGTAGCTTAAGTGTGTAAACAGACAAGTGTGTGTTTTTTCATGGCCGCGTGTTTCGTGATGTCGCTGATTGATTAATACGTAGTAAGTTATTCATTTCAGTATTGGTAGTGACGAGTACCAAAAAAATTACTCATACTCGGTATTAAAAAATGGTATTATGGTAGTATCTGTGAATCAGACTGTCTACTGTCTGATGTTTCTATGAGCATATATCCTGTCTGTAACTTATTACTGTACATTAGTGAAGCGCTGAAAGGGTTAACGTAGATTAAGACAAATTCCACACTACACACACGTACACACATACTCATTCAGGAAGCATACTCTATCTCCAGCTGCTTCCAGCTCTTTTCATCACGCTCGACACAGAGGCAGCATGAACGCGTGTCTCGCCGGGTGAAGAATTGCAGGCGGTGCGGAGGAAACTATTTATGAAACATGAATCACCGTTCATTAATCTTTTACAAACACGCTGCTGTCGTTATAAATCAAACCCGGGGCACCACACACACATGCACACGCTCTTTTGTGCGGCAGCATGTCGTAAATCAAAATCTCAACTTGTTCTCTTTGTTTCCTCCACCCTCTCTGTTTTTTTTTTGTTTTTTTTTGGGATTTAGTCTTTCCTCTGTTACTGTATATTTATCTAAGTGATAAGATGCTCATTTCTTGTCTTCTGGATTGATCTCTTCAGACTTTCCTGAAAAACACGTTGTCAGTTAAGTAGTCAAAGTAAATGATACGGCTGAATAAAATATACTGTAGGTAGTGATGTAAAAGTGTTCTTACTCAGCAATATCTCGAAACTATTCATTGTAAATGTGTGCGACCACACATCCATTCGTCTTTTATGAAAACTACTCTATATTAATGTGGAACTCGAATTATAAGCCATTAATGTTTGTGGCTCATGAGCGTAGATTTTGTCAGGGCAGGATGACCTTACACTTTTGATCCTTTGAGGAGATCCTTATATTTGCCCATTTTTCCTGCTTCCAGCACATCAACTTTGAGAACTGACTGTCCACTTGCTGCCTAATATATCCCACCCTTTGACACCCCTTGACCACCTGTCAGTGGTTTTAATGTTATGGCTGTTAATGTTATTGTGACTTGTTCAGCAAGGAACCAAAGTCTGGAACCAAGGAACCATTCTGATACTGTGATCATTTAAACTTATGAGCTGATTAGCATACGCCTGCTATAAGGCACTTCTGAATGAGTGTTAATGCATATGACTAAAATGTAAACATCCAGATAGAAAACTCCACATCTACTTATACAGTGTATATCTATAAATCCACTCCGAAATCCTGCGGAGTTAGCTTGGCTCCTGCTGGCATGTCATACTCATTCACCCGAGTGTGCTTTTGTCTGTTCTGGCATCTTAAGTGTGTGTTTGTGCGCACGTGAGCATGACTCGGCTGTGTTTTCGAGCCAGATTTCGCTGCACCCGTCGACTCTGCTCAGGTCCTGAGCGTGGACGGCAACATCTGCAGATGGGAGCTGATGAAAAATTGATGCCGCGCGGTGCCAAGACCTTAATTACCCTGGAATGCAGAACAGACTGGGAAAACATAGTTCAGAGCCTCGGGACAAGGAATAGTTGAGTGTGACTGTGTTGAAAGAGGAGCCTTTTAGAACACTCAGCGTCTCTAATACGTATCCCTATATACATTTCCTTACATGACCTCCACAACTGCTTCAGATTCCCTTAATGCTTCTGGTGCTGAAATCTAGAGTGCCAGCCAGGGTTTGTTTTCAAACACACACACACACACACACACACACACACACACACACACACACATTTAGACGCTTTCTCAAATGCAGGTCGGTCCTCATGTGGTTTGTTATTGAAAGACTCCCAGAGCAGCAGTTTTTTCTTGGTGATTTTTCCCCAGGGGGATGAAAATTGAAAATTGAGATTAGGAGCATTGTGTTTACCAGGGAGTAATTGAGCACAAGCAACAACAAAAAACACAGAACAAAAAAAAAAAAAAAAAAAACAATTGAAAATGTTGATGCCAGTGACATCAAGTTAAATTGAATTATTAAACTAAATTGTTTCCTGTTTCTCTCGCTCTGTAGTTACGTTACTGGACTCGATGTCTGCTCTGGGGGACCTAGGATGGGAGGCATATCCAGCAGAAGGGGTAAGTAGCCACCAAACACCTATAGCTCAATATATGTTAAACCTGTTCAAATGTTTTCATCTATATCGATATGTATTGGCCATTTGATCAGGCAAAACATACTGTTTAGGTCAGTTTGTAGGTGTACAATTACTGATCGTGGCCCTTCTGTTACTACACAATGTCACAGTTTAGTGCCTGATGCACTCCTCCAAGCCCCATACATACTCTACTGTTAGCTAGTTAGAGCCTGTCAACAGAAAACAAAATGCTGTAGATGTAGCATTCTTCATCCAAGCAAGGCCAGTCATTGAGTTATAAGCTGTTGAGCTATTGACGGACATGAGCTTCCATGCTGCGCAATCTCAGTTCCAAAACCAACGATTTCAGCTGGTCATCCACACAAGTGCATGTTCTCCCTGTGCTTCGGGGGTTTCCTCCGGGTACTCCCTGATGATTGACATTTCCAAATTGTCCGTAGTGTGTGAATGCGTGTGCGATTGTGCCCTGCAATGGGTTGGCCCCACATCCAGGGTGTCCCCCCGCATTATGCGCTGAGTCCCCTGGGATAGGTGCCAGGCTCCCTGCGACCCTGTGTAGGATAAGCAGTACAGAAAATGGATGGATGGATGGACGGTTGGATGGTCTACTGGTACTGGTAACAGTTGTACAACACCTAATACACACTGATACTCCATATAAGGCAATGGGAGGCAGTTCAATTAGTGAAAACTTTGATCACAAAACAAGTGATGTATAATGCATTTGCATGCTGTGCATGAAATCAGAAGTGTACTGTATTGTGTCCAAATTCCTTCCTTCCAATGGAAAATGTTTAGATTTTTTTTTGTCCAAGACTCATAATCACATTGAAAATGCAATACATGAACAGAATGAATTCCATCAGGAAGTCGAGGAGCTCCACCTGCTCATGAATACTTATGAGCAAGTCAAAAGTGTACTGTGGAGAAACCGTGTTCTGAAGTTTTGTACATGTCCATTGCATATGTTTGTGCAAGTCAAGGTCATCTGTAGGATTTCCACAGACAGCCAGCGTTTAAATAACTAACTTATATTTTCAAATAAAGCGATGGTTAGGATTGGTGGAATGGCCTGACCCAATTCCCTTCTTATTTGGCGAGGAAACTAGGATTAAGACTTCTTAAATCACAACATAATCCTTTGTGTGTAAAAGAGAGGAAGAAGTATAAGGAGAAGACAGGAGAACTGCTTCGTCTCTCTCTTTATATGATGCACCCGGCACGGGCTAAAAATAATCAAGTTAGCGAAAGTCAAACTGGGCTTTAAAGGAAATCAATCTTCAGGATTTCACAGCCACCTGTTTCAATGATTTAATGGAGCAGCCAGAAGCTGGATCAGATCTCTGTACTTGTTTCACAAACAGACAAATACACTGCAATTTATTTACACCCCCACCAAGACTGGCCAGTATTAAACCTGATTTTTCTACAGCATCAGGACCAATTTTTGGGACCAAAAACTGAGCTTACATAATGCTAACATAATGCTGTACATGTTATCTAACTGGCCATTGTTTAGGTGTAAATTTGATTCAGCCATCCATGTCCAAAAGAACTGAGAGCTACAGTGACATTTAGCACACAGCATGGTTGAGTCAGATGGCTGTGAAAAAAATTGTCAGCATACAATGAGAGCATGGTAGAAGAGTAAGGAAGGATTTGTGGGTTTTAGTGATTCCCGTACCACTAGAAAGCAGCCTCCATTTACATTAAGGAGATTAGCAGGCATGATAGTCTGGTGGAAATGTGGAGACTACTTTGCAAAGGTCTGTTTGGGAAGGTTTGGTGTAATAGGTAAGGATGATCTAGTAGAGCTGAGATTTTTTTTTCCCCTTTGGCTTGAAGACAGTAGAAAGACAGCTGAAGTAAAGAAGCCATTGCTAAGGATGAGGATGGCAACAGTTGCACTCTTCTGTCAATTTATCCAAAAACAAACCAAATAAATATCTCAGGTCCTTCACTGATACCTTTTTGGCTTCTTATTGGTGGTTGAACAGATTATGTTAATCTGAATCTATTGTATGTATCTACCACTACATACACAATTGCTAGCCATGACTTTAGCCAAATGGAAAGCGTTGGTTGGGCAAAAAGTCATGCACGTGCAAGTGTCTGCAACACTCAAATACACTATATGGCTGCTATAACAGCCTCAACTATTCTGAGAAGGCTTTCCATTAGATTTTTGACCATGGCTATGGGGATTTGTGCTCATTCAGCAACAAAGGCACATATTTGTGGTTGGACACCAATGTCCAGCAAGAAGGCCTGGCAAGAAGTTGAAGTGTTTATTTAATTTATCCCAAAGGTGTTCATTGGATTTGAGGTCAGGTTTCTGTGCAGGCCACTCAAGTTCTTCCACTTCAACCTTGGCAAACTTGTGTCTTCATGCACCTCACTTTGGGCACAGGGACATTGTCATGCTGGAACATGTTTGGGCTAGGCCTCTTAGTTCCAGTGAAAGGAAATCTTAATGCTACAGCATACAAAGTTGTGTGCTTCCAACTTTGTGGCAACAGTATCAGTAAGACCCTCATATGGATGTTATTTAGAATCCCACAGTCTTTTATTTTACTGGTTATTCTACTGCATCTCTAACAGTACATTTTATCTTGATTTCCTCTGCCAAGACAGCTAGTTTCAAAATCTGTCCAATTTGAACACATTACCTGACTGATTTTATATAAGTTTAAATCTCACAAGTTCCCAACCCTGCTCATGGAAAAATTCCTGTCCTGTACATTTTTGTGTATATTCCCTGCCCTAAAACACCCAGTTCAACTCAGAAAGGACTGTTAATGAGTTGATTAGTTGAAGCATCTGTGTTGGTAGAAGGGGAAAAAACTAACATGCGCAGGACAGGGGCTAATTCAGGACTAGGGTATGGAACCTGTGGTCTAAAGCAAGGACAAATGCATCATACAGTTTTGTCATCTTGCTCTGAAATGTTTTTAAGCCTACCGGGAACATTACTAAGTCTCGTCCCAAATGCAGCTTGCTTTCACAGCTACCGGAACTGGTAACATGCCAGAACATTAATGGGTAAAGCTGCATGTTTGAAAGGAGCTATAGTAAAAGGGCATACTGAACAAATCTTTGCAAAGAAGTTTTAAAATTAGAATATTAATTTCTAAATTTGTTGAAATGGCCATCATTATTTGCCAGTGGTCATAAAGGGCCATGCACCAATGACATTACTACTTGTAGCAAATGTGCTCATTCTTCCTCCAAGACATATGAAGCCAGACAAGTGCTGCTCATGCTACATCACAGGGCAACTGAACACACTGTCCTGTGATGTGCTAACTGCTCTCTTCCATATGCTTGGGCTCAAAGATGACCATGATTGGTTGACGTTGCTCTGATTGACAGACGAAAGAGTAATGCCATCACTTGCAACCAGACAGCATGGACAGTTTTGCTGTCTTGCACTCCTAGATCTCCCAGTGATAGAGTGAATGGTTTTGTGCCCCTCAGGAGCCCATAAATAACCATTGATGAAGGACAAGATTTTGGGTCCCAGAAGCACAAGTTGTTGTTGTGCTACCAAGTGAGCTTCTCCCCAAGTCTCCAGCTGGTATCAATGTTTAGCCAAGATTGTACAGCACAGTCGTACAGAGGGTAGAGTTGCTGATTCACAGCTCCAGGGTCCTCAGTTTGATCCTGATCTGGGTTACCATCCATGGGGTCTTCCTCAGGGTTCCTCCCACCTCCCAAAAACATGCTGGTAGGTGGACTGGGTAGTCTAAAGTACCTGAGGGTGTGTGTGTGTGTGTGTGTGTGTGTGTGTGTGTGCATGGTGATCTGGAATGTATTAGTGGGGACCCAGTTTTCCTGGGATAGGTGGATCCACCGTGAACCTTAGTGTTTACTAAGGATAAATGAATCAAAGTACTGATAGTAGTTTCCTCCCTGAAGGGACCACTTGAAGAGACCACTTGCTGAGCTTTGGGACTCTCACTATTGTCTCTTGGCTGGCATATATGGCGATTAGCATGCTGATCTTTGACCTTCAACAGCCAGCCCCACCTTCAGAGCAAAGGCAGTCATTTCCCATGGTTGTTTGCTTAGCTCCTATGAATGTTTTCCTTAGCAACTCAAATGTGCCACTTGACCCGGGCAGGCCAGAACCAATTCCCTCAGCCCCAAGCCAGATGTGCAGGCTTGGCTTTGGTTTGATGCTTAAAGTTCATTTCAGATGTGTGCGTGTGAGTGTGTGTGTGTCTAAAACCCAACAGGGACAGTTCACATCGGGCCGCCAGGAAACAGGTAAACCTAATCACGTGCTGTTCAAAAGGAACCCCTCCTTTAAAAAAACAGATGTTCTTTTGTGGACTTTAAGACAGTAATGATCTTAAACTACCAGATAATTACTGTTGGAAAATCTGTTAAGCTAGAGAACTGACATGTTTGTCTTTCTTCAAAGTTGCCAGGCAATGCCAAAAAATGACTGATGAGTGGAAGCTTTTTTTTTTATTCTCAAAGCGCCAAGTGCTGCAGGGAACCAGACACCCACGTTATCCTCCTGACAGCAGTGTTGCTTGAAAGTACCTAACCTTTACCTCCTGTCTAATCAGAATGCTTTTAACCTTGTGCATGTGCCATTGTGTATGTGGGCAATTGCTAGCCATTTTATGGTAATTGCATGTCGTTTATATGGTGACTCAGATCACCATATGGCATGGCAGTTATTACGTGTTGTGTCTGATGTGTGTGTATGTGCCCCAGACACTCTGCTAAAAAACTTCAACCACTTCGTAAAATACTTTCAGCAATTCCCAGCAACGGCTTCCCAATGGAAATATAAAAGTTGAGTGCAGACTAACTTTTGAAAATAAATAAACAGGAACTCATAAGCCTGTCTTTTTCGTTGGATGATTATTTCTCCAAATGTCACAATCATTGCACCCTGGAGAAAGCGGTCTACTTTTTTTTTTTCACCCAGAAAGTCATTCCATAGCAACTTTGATTTGATCTGCAATGTCTGCCTGTGGACTGAAGTGAACACACACACATGTCTCCGTTTAAACACAGGCTGTACGTGTAATTGACCCTTGTGTCTCAGTTGATATATTTTAACCATACTCCATTGGTAATCATGTCATTATAGCCTGTAACATCATGGCAGGTTTGAGCAATGGCCTCGCAAATCTCTGGCCCAAATGAACAAAGCAAGCATGGAAAATAGTCGAACTGGACCATGGATGTAGCCTCATATTATGTATTAGATAGGAGAGCTAAAATGTAATATGTATCAATAGACTTCGTACTGGCTTTGTGCCATGTTTACACTGTCAGTAGTCAACAGCTTAAAGAATAGCACTTGATCCAGCGCATTCTATTATTTTGCATTTTATTTTTTCATACTGCGCTTAACTCGGAATATGCAATACAATATTTTTACCTCATCTTTTTTGCCTTCATATACCATGCTTTATATTAATTTTCTACCAAAAAAAACCTAAGTACACTAAGTAGCTAGCTATATTATCTACAAAGAAACACAGCTAGAGTACATGCAAAATTAAAATCGCAAAGTTCAGCAAAAAGTCTAGTATTCATCTAGACTTGTTAATTATTAAAAGTTTTTGACCCTTTAACATGTGAAATGCTATATATTGAATGCTGTGGTTCTCCTTTGGCTAGCTTCAGACAGGATGGGAAAAGCTTTAAAGACATGACTTTAGTGATACAGACATTTGAGAACCCTGAGATTTTTATGTTTCGGCCCAAAGCTTGATGTCTAACCAGACATCAGTTCATTTAACAGTAACTCAAATCACTCAAGCTCTTAACTGTGACAGCGGTTTCCGAATGTATCTCTGTGGCAAAATGAGATCCATAAACCCTGGGATCTGGGTTTTATTTGGCTAAATCGAAATCTTTTTGGGGGGATCATACATTTGAGGGATTGTTCCTGCCTGGTTTATTTTCTTTCTCTTTAAGAAATTGAGATGTTTTCTTACTCATGTGAGAAGTGTCCTCGGGTACAGAACCTCACCCAAGTGAAAGCAGATGTAGATGAAGTTGCATAGACTGACCCACATATACTAACAACTTACACACATGCACACACTAATATCTTATATGATGAGATTATAATATGAAAATGCATTGAAAACTCATTAACATTTATGGACTGTTTGCTGGTCCCCATTAAAAACAGCTTATTTTCAGCTTATTTTCACAAAATGCTGATTTATTTTGGGTACTGAGCTTTGAAAGTATTTAGCTAGACAGATATTTCTGACATTTTGAGGACATCATGCTGCTCCCCATGAGGGAAAAAAATGCTTGTTTCCACATAATGCAGCTGTCATTTGAAAAGCTAACAGAGGCAAAAGTTTTCTTTTCGGTTTCTGAGGTTAAGCGAAGGTTTTGGTTTTTCCACAGTAGTATTTAGCATACCCATATAGCACACAAACATCTGGCCAACATCAGCACGATGTGTCCCAGTTACAGTATATCTCAACAATGTAACATGCAACTTGTTGGCTAATTGAGAATGTGTCACCACAGTATTGTTTTTTGGTCACGGTTAATGCAAGTTCCTGGCTAAAGGATAACACAAAGTTATTTAAGGGCACGAGAATGTAGTAGGTTATAAAGCTAACCTGAGATCTTTATTGTTTTTTTTTGTTGTTGTTTTTTTTACTTACCAGTAGGGAATAAGTGTAACCTTAGGAAATGTTTCTGAAGGGTTCTTTGGATGGTACAAGGTAGTAACAAGGTGTTGTACATGGATAGTTCCATCTGAGGGTGCAAGCTAAAGAAACCCTTAGAGCTCCAGATTGAAAGTAACAGTTAGCATGAGACAGAATTATTAATGCAAACTCTTATTCCAAACACTACAAAAAAAATTACCCCTTAACATTTAACATGTTTACTGCTTCCCCTACAGTGGGAGGAGATCAGCGTGATGGACGAGCGCAACACACCCATGCGCTCATACCAAGTGTGCAACGTGATGGAGGCCAACCAGAACAACTGGCTCCGCACTCGCCACATCGCCCGCCATGGCGCTCAGCGCATCTACATTGAGATCAAGTTCACGCTGCGTGACTGCAACAGCCTTCCCGGAGTCCCTGGGACTTGCAAAGAGACGTTCAACATGTACTACCACGAGTCCAACAACGACAACCTGTGGTTCATCAAGGAGAGCCAGTACGTCAAGATCGACACAATAGCCGCCGATGAGAGCTTCACACAGACCGATGTTGGCGACCGCGTCATGAAACTGAACACCGAGGTTCGGGATATCAGCAACCTGAGCAAAAAGGGCTTCTACTTGGCCTTTCAGGATGTTGGCGCATGCATCGCTCTTGTCTCACTGCGGGTTTTCTATAAGAAGTGCCCGGCCGCCGTGCACAACCTCGCGCATTTCCCCGATACAGTGACAGGGGGCGACTCGGCACTTGTTGAGGTGCGTGGATCGTGTGTTAACGACTCGGAGGAGTTTGAGTCACCGAAGATGTATTGCAGCGCTGATGGCGGGTGGCTGGTACCGATCGGGCGCTGTATCTGCAAGCCGGGCTTTGAGGAGGGCAAGGACTACTGCCAACGTGAGTATCTTACCATATATATTACGAGAAAATGTAGAAAATGTAGTTCTGGAGGCCTCGCTGGTAGAAATATGTTATTGCACACAACTCATGAGAGAACATTCTTTAATGTAAAAAAATCCACACACATTCAGTAAAGTCGTTTATACCACAGCAGAGTTGAATTCCCAATTCTGAGTGGTCAAAAGGTGTTCTATATGTAAGTTTAATGATAAACAGATTACAAAAATGTATAATCATTGATATGGTCAAGATTGGGGGACACGGTGACTTAGTGGTTAGCGCATTTGCCTCGTACCTCCAGGGTTGGGGGGTTTGAACCCCGCCTCTGCCCTGTGTGTGTGGAGTTTGCACGTTCTCCCCATGCTTCGGGGGTTTCTTCCGGGTATTTCTGCTTCCGCCCCAGTCCAAAGACATGCGTTGTAGGCTGATTGGCATCTCTAAATTGTCTGTGGTGCGTGAATGTGTGTACGATTGTAAGATTGGCACCTCGTCCAGGGTGTCCCCCGCCTTGTGCCCCGAGTTACCTGGCATAGGCTCCCCCACGACCCAGTGCAGGATAAGCGGTATGGAAAATGGATGGATGGATGGACAAGATTTCTGTAAGGAGAAGTTTATTTAACAGAAATGGAAGGAGTCTCCAATGTCATCGCTTTGTATCAGTAAGCTTCCTGCCACAGGAAAAGTCTTCAGGACGTTCAAGGTTCTCGGTAACATGGCAAGCAATGAAGAACCTGTTGTTGATTATTTTCCTATAAACATAGCCACTGTTTTGACTGTTACATGTCTTCTTACAGAAAACGTCACCATATCAACGATTATATGTTTTTCTTTGTTAAATAACAACACGTCCTCCATACAAGTTCCTGTGAATTAGCTTTTATTCTAGAAATTATTCAAAAGAGCTGTGGAATAAATGAACTCCCTAGACACTACCTTTGCAGTACTGTCTCAGTGCCAGTGTTTCGAAGCCTAATTAATTTCGCTGCATTATTTCGAGTCCCTGTAAATTTTGAGACGGTTTACGGCATAGCCGGCTCTGGCTGCCTGTTCAACAGAGCAGAAGATCTTTATAAACTTGTTTGGAAAATTTTGGTCTGACCTGAAGCTGTTACATAGTGGTTGCTGTGTGTGTGTGTGTGTGTGTGTGTGTGTGTGTGTGTGTGTGTGTGTGTGTGTGTGTGTGTGTGTGTGTGTGTGTGAATAGCTTAAGGCATTGATGAGTCACGCCTATTCATCCTAAGCCGCTATTCCTGCTGGTTAGGGAGGACGTTATTGAGATGTAACTTTCTTCAAAGCCATTGCTCAGGGTTTTTTTTTCCACCCTGCCTGCAGATTCAGACGTCTAGTGGGTACATCCATGTGTCTGACTTCCCAGTTTCATTTCAAATGCAAATGCTGAAATAAAGCCATGTGTTCTTACTCTGCCTGTCATTTAGTCGCAGTAAAAAGCGACATTATTACACTTCATAGGTCTTTGATAGTAGTTAGTAGTGAGTACAGGATCGTCCAATGTAATCATATCTCTTTGTCTGGGTTGATTCATTTAATCAGATTTTGCAATTTGGATATATTTTGGACACTTTTAAATGCCCATACTCCTCCACAACTTATAGCAATTTGTTTCTCTCGAACAGAGCTTTGGAGGGATGATGGAGATTCATTTAACAGTGCTAATATCTTCTTCTCTAATGGCTGCTGAGTGGGTTCATGTTGTTTGGTAATGGCCAAGGTGGGAACGCAGCATGAGTTCCACTGGTTTCGCTGGCATTTTCTTCTTTAGGAAGAATCTGAGTATTGGTGTAATTCATTGTCTCAATGTTTGTGACAGAAATATGGTGTCCTTAAGTAGGAACGGCTTTGTTTGGCAGTAGAAATCGTGCTAGTTTGTTGCTAGTGAGTCACTACTATGACTATGAGTTATGAAAAACTAGTCGATACACCAATGTACTGTATATTCTTAGAGGAAGGCAACAATGTATCCATGCTGGCATAAACATGTAACAGGAGCCAACCTTCATCTTCTCTGCTACTGGATTGAAAATTAATCTCAAATAATGTTTCTGGTTATCAGGTCTTTCTCCCTAATGCTATTCATCAGTATAAGTTGCAATTAATTATATTCATTTTTTTCATTATAGCCCATCGCAGTTCAATTGAGATAAGTGTATGAATTATTAACTAATATTAGAAGTTAGTTCTGATTGTAATGAATCTTCGTTACAGAGGAAATGCAGGCTATAATATAATATAAGCATTGATTTCTGGAAAGTTTTCTCAGTTAATGTGCAAATGTGGTGAAATGCAGATTTTCACAGTTGACACCACTTTGTCTGCTAGGCATTACATGTACGATCCATTTCTTTTCTTTCATTCTTTTTTTTCTTTAAAAGCAGATCCAGACCATGTATGCCCTGTGGCATATTTTGAAACTGTGTGCCAGTCCTTTAGCAGACATCTTTGTACAGTAGGTATTTGTGAAAGCTCTGTGAGGTTACCTGGAGTGAGATGACAGCTGTGCTCGAGGCTTCATAGAGCTGGAGAAAGATTATTGGACTTCGATAAATCCCCAGGAATGAAATTGCTAATCCTCCTCATAGCAGAGGGTAAACGTGTTCAATAGCAATGCTGATTCTTTTTTTTCCCTTTTTTTTTTATCTAGGAGGGAGGGACAGCTGTTATGGGAAGAAAAATGGTGAAGGACAATGGTTATGCGCTGATAGATGGTTTATTTATCAAGTAATTGGAGGAGAGAAGTTTCAAGTTGGTATATGTTAACTGTGAGCTAAAATTAGGCCAATTATCTTGTCTGCCTCTGTTTTTCAGTGCTATCTCGATCATAATTGTATCCAGGTGTGTGTCTGGGGTGCTATTAATACTGATCCAACAGTCATTCGAATCTTTCCGAAGTAATCCGTCCACCGAGGCAGTCTGACTGGAAACAAAAGTTCGATGATTCACCCAGTAGCACTTTTTTTTTTCCCGTCAGCTCACTCGCTGGTTTCAGAGCTCAGCAAACAAAAGGTCAGCCTGTTGAGAAAGCACTGAAATGAGTCTCACTTTTTTTCTTTCCCCAGCTAGCGTCCTTTAGACAGCATAGCCGCTAATGGACTCATTAGCTAGGCTGAAACGGCCACCCAGTCTAATTGTTGACATTTTGCACAGCGATGTTTTTGTAACCTTACCACTCTTGGTTAATTTTTTTTTTCTTTTTTCTTTTTTTCCCTTTTTTTTCCCCCACTGGATGGCTTTCTTGTGGCTTTCAGTAATTGTCACCCCTCCTTGTCCAGCAGCTGCGAGCATCAGGGACTGCTCATTTGATGAGACAGTCTGGCTCGGCGTTAAATATTCATAAGGTCTCAGGAAGATGTGGCTTAAAAAAGGCTAAGTGCTTTCATTAAAAAAGACAAACAAATAATAAAAAATGATGAAATTCAATTAGACTTGCCTACTCGCAGCATGTCCCTAGTGCTCATTTGGAAGTCAGCAAGGTCCAGGATTTGAATGCTGAGTAGGGTGCTTGTGTGTATGTGTGGATCTCTCTGAAGCATACACCGTCTTTCTGTCTAAAATATTCATATCAGTGAAGCCACATATTTTGTAACCATACTTACTTTACTTTCTTTGGGACTTGTGGGAGTGACATTGAGTGGTGATTCAGGATGCTGCATTTAAAGGCTAAAACACTCTTGTAGAAGTTTTCTAATGATACTGATATTGATTTGGGTCAGAGCTAAGTTTATTGAGGAATGAAATTTTAATAATAATGTATAAAAAGTAGACTCCGTGGCTAAAAACGTTCCTGGAATTGTTGTTGAACCCTTTTACAGTAAGAAGATTACCCATACCATTACCTATATGTGAATAATGGTCATTGCAAATTTCTCAGGGTTTTCCACACCCATGTAAATCCTAAAGCCAGAAACCAACTCAGTCATTTGCCCATATGGCTCAATATAGCTGGTGTGTTTTTGGAATGGTGTAGCCGGTCATCTGTCAAAAGCAGACCCGGCCGTTTTTAGTGCATTTTCCAGCTTGCTGCAGCTTGCAAGTTGCCCGTGACTGCAGTTCCTTGTCCTCTATGGTCTTTGCCCTTCTTAGAATGTAATTACAGTCCCAGTAAGCTGATCTTAGGCCAGAACGTCAAACCAGACTAGAGTAGATTAGCATGCTCCAGCACACCAGCTGTCTCAGTGGAGAGCTCATTAAAACAGGACCTCTTTTAGCACAGCAGCATGGCACCATCTGATAAGAACCCACAGTCCACAGGTCAGTGATTGAGCATAGAGCAGTATCTTCTATCTCACTCTCTTCTGGCTGGTTTCATGCAGAAAAGTTAGAGGAATTAGCCATGATGGGTTCTCTGTTACCATTGAGAATAGATGGTGGGATGGTGGAGGCTTCATTTTGGGTTGTAAATTGCACTGCATTATAAAGAGCAATGTGTTTGACCTATCAATGGGAGTACAAACCCCAATGATGCCACAGCCACCTGTGCGAGGATTCCAAGAGTGCTTAATTACATTTACATTTACAGCATTTGGCAGACGCCCTGATCCAGAAGTGCCTCCATCAAAAACACATCCTCATGCTTGTACAAATAGGTCAGTGTCTAAGAATACTCTTAAGCTAAAATAGAGAGGAGTTAGTAGAGAGGGTCTTCAGTCTTTGTTTGAAGACAGTGAGCAACTCGGCCGTTTGTACAGCTATGGGTGCTAGTACCAAGAAGAGTCTTGATGCAGATCTTTTCCTTGTTCCTTGAGGGATCGAGGAAGCTGTTCTAGAGGGTCGAAGGGAACATAGTGCAGAGAAAAGTGTGATCAGTGCCATCAAGTAGGTGCAGGTCCATTTTGGCTTTATAGGCAAGCAGCAGTATTTTAAATCTGATGCGGGCAGAGTACAGGAAGCCAGTGGAGGGAATACAGAAATGTGAGGTGGGAGAACTTGGGGGGATTCAAAACAAGTTGTTCAGATGCATTCCGGTTCAGTTGCAGGGGTCGGAGGGCACACAGGGAAAAACCTGCCGAAGGTGAGTTGCAGTAGTCCAATCATAAGATGACAAGGGGCTGAAAAAGCACGTGAGTGGCCTCTATAAAAAGAAATGGCCAGATCCTGACAATCAGAGTGGTACTAGTCAATCATGGGTGCCTGGTCTAGATCTACATCCATAAAGGAGTGTTCAGTTTGTCTGAAAGGGATCTAAGTCTATTTAGAACTTCATGGTATAGGCGTTCTCTGGCAGTGATTCTTCCAAATAGAACCCCTTTAGGAAACTAAGGGCATTTTCACACTTGGTCCAAATACTTGAGTCCACACCCAGGAGCAATTATGGGTTTATTTGGGGGAGGGACTCATAATCACAGATTTGCTTTCACATAGAGGATTTCCTTCCAAACCATGGATCGATTGAGCATTTGCATATTTCACTTTTGCACACATGGGTTTGCAGAATGGTGGGCACTAGGTTCAGTTCGCTTTTATTGTATTCCTTTGGTGGCAACTCTCAAGAGGTGCATGGCATGTCACCGTACAGGAATACTTGCAAAGTAGGGGTCGTTCTCATGTAAGAAGATTTTTAGCCATATAGTTACTTGGCATGGAGCGCCAATAGTGGATAGCTTCCATGCCTGGTGGAGACCACATTACAGTTCAGTGGAAGCACCGAAGACCACAGAAGACCCCAGACCACCATATTTAAGAAGACCATGAATCGGTTCTCTGGACTGCTCCTGGGCTCGAAAACAGCTTTCACACTTCACCAAATGTACATTACAGAAATCCTGGAGCAAATGGCTCGTGTACAAAATGAAAAAAAAAACATAAGTGTGAAAATGACTTAAAAAACCTGAACGATCTAAAGAACCCTTGAGGAACCTTAGCATGTACCTGTCTTATGGTGGTAGCTGTCATGCAATGAGGGAGACTCAGCTACCACTACATTTGGAGAACCTTAGATCAAAATCAAAGCTAACCAAAATGCAAGCCCTGTTCTCAATGCCAGTTGGGTGGTATTTGGTAGTATACCATTTGATGGTTGTGCAGATTGGCATACAGACTCTTTACATTTCATTTAGGTATCATTTGGAGTACGATGGAAAGATGTTTAGCAGCGTTTTCAGCATTGCCTGTTTTGGCATTTAGCATGATTGTAAATGTCGACCATAATTAGCTCATGTGTTGTGGGGAAATGAGCTCTGAGTAATTATCATTTGCAGCCTCTCAAATCAACTCTATTGCCATTATAAAACAGCAAATTACACAACAATATGCAGGTGTAACCTCTCATATTCTGTTTCGCTGAGAGCACGAAAGCACTGCATAATAATTCACTGCTATGGCCCTGATTTTGCAGCATCAGGGGATTATGTAACCATTAAAGTGAGTTCTGCTGTCATAACACTTATCTTCTGGAGATCTCTCTGTCTCTCTGTGTTTTCTTCCATGTGGACTCTTCACTGTCTCAGGTGTCATTTTCTCTCTTGCACACACTTATTCTGCATCTCAGTTTTCTGCCTCTCTTTTTCCTTTCTTGGGGGTGGGCTGAAATGGGCCGTTCAAGCTGTCTATGCATGCCATGACCAATTATGGCCCCAACATGGATACACTGAGACCTGGGAAGCCCAGACACCTGCCATCTCTCTCTCTCTCACATTGACTTTGCTCTCCCACTCTTCCTCACCCTCTTTCTGCTTCCGCATCTTTCTCTCACTTTGAGCCAACTGTCTCTCAGCATCTCACCATTTTCCAGCTTCATTTTGTCTCCTCAGATATAACACAGTAAACATAACAGATAACAGAAGGCAGTTCATTATAAGTGGAAAGATGAACAAACAGAACAAGACTACATCGAAATGATCAGAATTATTCTTTTGTTTATAGAAAGAACAAATAGAATTCTGACCAGCTTTCCTGGGGGCATGGTGGCTTAGCGGTTAGCACGTTTACCTCGCACCTCCCGGGTCTGAATCCCGCCTCTGCCCTGTGTGCACGTGGTTTGCATGTTCTCCCCATGCTTCGGGGGTTTCCTCCGGGTACTCTGGTTTCCTCCCCAGTCCAGAGACATGTATTGTAGGTTGATTGGCATTTCCAAATTGTCTGTAGTGTGTGAATATGTGTACGATTGTGCCCTGTGATGGGTTGGCAGCCCGTCCAGGATGTCCCCCGGCTTGTGCCCCGAGTTCCCTGGGATAGGCCCGAGGCTCCCCACTACCCTGTGTAGGATAAGCGGTATAGAAAATGAATGGATGGATGGATGGTTACATAGTAAAACATCTTCCTCCATTATTATCCTTCAGAAAGCTGCTGCGATTCTGTGTATGTGTGCACTTTATTGAAAAGGAGCTAAACGCGACCCACACTGAAGGCCACTTATCAGATTAGAGCTTGAGCGAATCACTTCAACAGCAAACCTAATAGCTGCTCGAGCTGACGGCTGTCTGAATGTGTGTGTGTGTGTTATACTGAATAGGAGTGTAATGGCCCTGTACTCTCCTGGCATTCATACATAAGTGGGTGCCACTCTGTGTCTTGAACTACTTCAGTTCAACTTTCTCTTTCTGTGTGCTTTGAGAGTAATAACGGCAGTTTCTATTATTTTTCTAATTCTTGCTGGTTAGGCATACTCACCTCTTAGACATTTTACACACTCACTTTGGGCTTCAATACAGCTGTAGTAATTGAAGGTTATAGTTTCTAAGTGCATTAAGATCGAGAGTGGGAGGAAAAACCATCTAAATTTGTAAATTCAAGAAAATGTGTTAGTTGAAATTCAGGCGTACTATATAAAATCAAATTCTCGCTACTCATACAAAGTGTCTAAAATGAAGTGTTTTATATTCATTGTATTCAATCACAGTCATATTAAATCCTGGATTTGAAAAATGGCCATCTAAAAAAAAAAAGGCAGGGAACGCATTCAAAACGCATACACACTTTATATTTCTCATTCTGTCCGATATTCTATCTGCAGGGATCTTTCTTTACAAGAACGTGATTTATGAACGTATCGGAAGTTAAAAACAGATGCGAGGCAAGGTTAATTGTCCAACCTGTAAAAGACATTTTCCTCATTTAGAAAGCTCTTTTAACTTTCTTTTAAGAAATCGGGTCTACTTCCAAATCTGGCAAGTCATACTTCAAGTGGAAGGTAGGAAGTGTGTGTGCGTGTGTGTCATGGACATAAGAAACAGCCGAGCAGGCATCAGTTTTAAATATATAATAAAAAAAATTTAAATGGAGGATTTTGAAGGTCAGGCGCTCCTTGTGCTTGTGCATTATTCCAGCGCGACACTCTTTCCCTGCGTCTCTCTCTCTCTCTCGCCGAAGACCGCAGGGTGGCTCTTTTAGCTCTGTCCAAGCAGCAGGGCGTTATGGGCTGACAGCCAGATGTTTCCGTGGGGGGTCTCGATGGTTTAAAAAAAATATTTAAAAAATGAACACGCTTACTGAATATCAATCTATCACTCTTACCGCCCAGCTGTTACTCATTTTCATCCAGGATGTCGTTCCTCTCTTGTCTTTCACCTTTTTCCCTTCCACTTTTCTCCTTCTCAGATGCAAAATGGATACATTTTTACGCAGACTATTTCTAAACCACGAGGGAAAGAGGGGTGGGAAGAAAAAAAATTAAAACAAGGCCAAGGAACAAGCCTCCCGGTAAATGGATGTTCTTTTGAAACACCTCACGGCCAAATATAGGTCCCGTGTTCCCCACGGACGAAGAGAAGTGGGAGAGTAAAAGGTTTACTACATATTTTATTTTAATTGGATGCATCCGAACGTGGCCTTTTTTTGTGTGTTTTGCAGCGTTAAATAATGACGTTATTTATTGCACAGTTGCCGAAGCAAAGAGGAAGGGACGGGAAAGTAGGAGATGAAAACAGAGACTGGAAAAGGCAGTGTAGTTGGTGACGTGGAAATTATATTGAATGCAGGATGAGCAAGAGATCAGCCATAACATGAAAACCACCTGCCTAATATTGTGTAGGACCTCCTTATTTCGCCAAATCAGCTCTGACTCGTTGAGGCATGGACCCCACAAGACCTCTGAAGGTGTGCTGTGGTATCTGGCACCAAGACAATAGAAACAGATCCTTTAAGTCCTGTAAGTTGTGAGGTGGGGCCTCCATGGATCAGACTTGTTTGTCCAGCACATCCTACAGATGCTCGATCGGATTGAGATCTCGGGAATTTGGAGGCCAAGTCAACACCTTGAACTCTCTGTCATGTTCCTCAAACCTTTCGTGAATAAATTTTGCAGTGTGGCAGGGCACATTATCCCGCTGAAAGAGGCCACCGCCATTAGGGAATACCCAAGGTTTCCCAGCAGAACATTGCCCAGAGCATAACACTGCCTCCAACGGCTTGCCTTCTTCCCACAGTGCATCCTGGTGCCATCTCAACGCACATGCACCCGGCCATCCACATGATGTAAAAGAAAACGTAATTCATCAGACCAGGCCACTTTCTTCCTTTGCTCCATGGTCCAGTTCTGATGCTCATGTGCCCATTGTAGGTGCTTTAGGACAGGGGTCAGCATGGGCACTCTGACCGGTCTGCAGCTATGCAGCACCAAGCACACCAAGCTGTGATGCACTGTGTTCTGACACCTTTCTATCATAGCCGGCATTAACGTTTTCAGCAATTTGTGCTACAGTAGCTCTTCTGTGGGATCGGACCAGACGGACTAGTCTTCACTCCCCACGTGCATCAATGAGCCTTGGGGCCCATGACCCTGTCACCGGTTCACTAGTTGTCCTTCCTTGGACCACTTTTGGTAGCTACTAATCACTGATTAGTGATAACAACAAAAACTCAAAAAGCAACTAGCATTGTCGCTAGTCATGTGTGTCGCATCCATTTTGTTTAGAGGAATACTTTACACAGAAGAATGATGAATGATAGAAAAAGTGTGGAAAAATTTGCATAGATTACGCATACAAAATGTATGCTAGCAAAGCTCCAACTAGCGCCTACATTTTTTTCTGTCAACATTGCTAGCTACTGAAAGTGAAAGCTTAGCAGCGTGAGATCTTAGCTTGTTGTGAAACGTCCACAAAACAAGTTAGTTCCTGTCCTCGCTTTCCACAAAACTTTCTGGAACTACTTGTCTTCATGGCTTTTGCTTCATTAGCAGACACTAACTTTTGATAATGTCAACAGGTGGCTTTTAATCCCTCCTCAGACCTTGCTGTGTTTCAGATCGATACATGCCTCAGCCTGCAGGAGTTAGCGCTCGCTGTTATTAGCACGTGGCATTTGAGAGGCAGCGAGCTAATCACTGCTAATCGTGACCGAGCAAGGTTTGTTCACCATTTCAAGCTATCCAGTGTCACACGCTATCTTCGTAATTGTCCGCCGATGAGCTAGGTGTTTCTGCGCTAATTATAGTGAGAGACCTTTAGCGCGTGTTCGGATTTGGCCGGTGTTTCGTCGTGCTTCGTTATGAGGGCTCGGTTACTGTTTGTCGTGATATCGATATCCGACCGGGCAGAAGAGAGCGGGTGGAAATTGATGGACGAAGGAAGAGAATGAGCGAGGCAGACGAAGATACAGGATAGCAAGAGGAAGGAAGAAAAGTGACAGGAAAAGAACGAGAGTCTGAGTGACTCATTTTTTTTTTTCTTTTTCTTTTTGAATAATTCATAGCTCTGGCTACAGGAGCATATGACACCGGGGAGGAAAAAATTAAATATCATGATAATGTGGTATAAATCCAGTATTAGCTGTATTGGAACATTACGGTTTGATCTTTTTTTTAAAGGATTAATAATTGATTCTTTTTACTCATATCTCAAATGCCATGCGTTAGTATCTGTGAGCGCTAACTCCAGCAGGTTCTCTTGGACCATTTCATTCTTGGCTTAAAAGTTCCCCCCACAACAATACCCATTAATTCCTGTACAGACTCACATACTCCAGAACACCTCAGGACTCCTGTTTATCCATAAAATCTGAAGTATTGCAGTAACACTCGAGCTCTCTACTCCGTCCAATCCCTCCGGCCGGCTTTAATTAAGACCGAGGCAAAGCCGCTGACTCGGCCTTTGAAGGCTGCGCTGCTACAAACTACATTATGGTAAGCCAATTAGACGGAGTTAAGCGAGTGCACAGCGTGTTAGCGCAAAGCCGTTAATGTTTTAGCAGCTGTGAATCCCTGAATGACCTGCTTTCAAATGAGCGTGTGTGACACCGCCTCATAATAATAGTCTTTAGGAGGAGAAAGCCCAGGCTTCGGATGCTGATCTTGATTAATGAGCTCCGGGCTTAAAAGCGACTCGTAACAGTCCGTCAGCGTATTAAAATGAAGCTAGTTTTGCTCTTCGGCTGAAGAACTAGAGTAAATGCGTGTCTACTTTAATGGCAAGATATATTTAAGCTTGACCTAAATACAGTAGTGCAGTGGTAATGATAAGATAGCTGCTATATCAGCTTCATGTTTGTGTCTAATATATACGTAGAGTCGCTTGCCATTTTATTAGGAACACCTGTACTCCTGCTGATTCGTGCAGTAATCCAATCAGCCGAACAACAAGTGCAAGACCACATGGGCTTCCACTCCTGTCAGTCAAGAAAAGGAATCGATGAGGGCACAAGTTCACAAAAACAACAACTTTTTCCAATCTTCAGCTGTCCAGTTTGGGTGAGCCTGTGTCCAATGTAGCCTTGGATTCCCGTTCTTGGCTGACAGGAGTGGAACCCGATGCAGTCTCCGATAGAGGTCGACCGATAGTGGATTTTACCGATACCCGATAACTAAGTTGGGCGGTACCTGCCGATAACCGATCAATCAACCGATACTGAATGAAAACATAACACTCAAAGTAAACTTTATTACAAAAATAAGCAGGACTGACTGTACCATGAAAATGTACTGCACTTTTTAAAATGAAATAAATATATAAATATTAATATATATATTAACTATTAATAAATATTAAAGTAAATAAAAGATATACATCCAAACTGAACCAAAAAGTAACACTCCAAATATCAAATAAAAATAGAGACATCCAAAATGAATAAAAGAAAACTTCAAATAACACAACAAAATTTCTCAGTGATAGTTTTATTTAGCCTCTAGAGGCCACTCTCATGCTGTATAATGACAGCGGACCCTTCTCAGCCGCTCCCGCAATGGACGCAACTGGGAGAAACTATCGGTGTGGATTTTTGCCGATGACCGATAGTTCCACCAATCGGTTATCGTTGCCGATTAATCCACAAAACCGATCGATCGGTTGACCGCTAGTCTTCTGCTGTTGTAGCCCATCCACCAAAAGGTTTTACGTGTTGTGCATATTGAGTTAGCCTTCCTGACTGTTTCAAAGCGCTGGTACTGGAGACTCCAACCAAAAATACTGAACAGAAAATGTCACCATATCACTAGTTATGCTTGGTTATGGTTTATTTATGCCTTGTATGCTTTTATGTCCTCCATCCATCCGTCCATCAGTCTGAGATTCTCGTTAACGTGGTGTCTGAAGGACAAGTGATTGAATGGGGTTTTTTTTAGGAATTATATGGCATCAGCAGATGAACTGATTTTGGAATTGATCCAAACAAGGTCACAGCAAGGGCACATGTCTAAAATACTCTTTCTTCAATAACTTCTTTCTTGTTTGAAGTATATTTTAAGGGTATTTTTTAAAGGCATACAAATTAGTAACAAGAAGGACTAGACTTGTTGGAGGCGGAGGCATCACCGTCAACAGCATTGGCGTCAAGTTGTATTTGTTTTGTCAAATAACATTAGGCTTATTATTATTATTATTATTATTATTATTATTATTATTATTATTATTATTATTATTATCCTTAGATTATGTAGAGCAGATCTACCTTCCTGCAGGTTTCATCTCCAACCAAAATCTAACACACCTGTTTTAGTTGATCAAGAACTTCTTAAGGCAATGATTACATGGTCAGGTGGCCACGATTATGGTTGGAGCTAAAGTCTTCAGGAAGGTAGATCTCCAGGAACAGGGTTGGCGACCACTCATGTAGAGCATCTGTCTTACTAGTCCCTGTGAATAATTCTTCAATAATACTAACACTTAAGGACATAATTTAGAAGAGACAAATCCTAATACTGAAATACTTACTGAATGTCTTGTTTACACACGATTTGCTTCATTTTATATATTTGTAACACTATTTTTTACTAATGTAAACATGTTAACCATTATTACCTCTTAATGACCAACAGTTAATATCAATTAGTTATGTGTGTTCCATCTGAATTGTGATTTTGACCTGACACCGAAATAGGATGCAGACCAAAAAACGAATTCTTATCCATGGCCTGAGAAGTTTTCTGCTTCAGCAAGGTTGTGTGTGTGTGTGTGTGTGTGTGTGTTTGTGAGGCATCTATCCCCAGGCAGCAGTCAAAACACTGCATCACCTGCTAGAGAAACGTGAGTGTCAGCCCGCACCGTTAAATATTTATCAGCCTCTCACGTGACGCCACACGCGTACATCCTCCCATCTCGATCCCGCTCACTCGTCCTTCGCTCTCCTCCCTTCCTTCATCCCTTGTTTTCTACATCTCATATTCTCAACAGAATCAAGACTTTCTCCAACGTTTCCTTGATCTAAAGTTTTTGAAACTTTCTCTCTCAGTCTCTCCCGCTTCCTCTCCGTCGGGACATCCATCCAACTTTGTCTTGGAAGCCGTCTAGCTGTCTTCGGGAGGAGTTAACGGAGACTCATCATGCATACGATAATCGCAGCGCCGTCGAATTCTCGAATCTGATTGGTTAGAAGGTGTTGATTCGTTTTCTAGGACAGAAATGTATATTGTGACCAGCTGTTACTGGATTTCGCTGAAATTTTATACTGTGGTGTGTTATACTATTACTACTACTACTACTACTGCTTCTACTACTACTGCCACTAGTACTACTAATATTAATACTTCTGCCACTATGTCTACTACTACTAAGAACTACTACTACTGCTGCTACTACTACTTCTAATACTAGTACTACTACAAGTACTACTACCACTGCCACTACTTCTACTACTACTCCTACTACTACTACTACTGCCACTAGTACTACTAATATTATTAATACTTCTGCCACTACTACTACTGCCACTACTACTACTGCTACTACTATTATACTACTACTACTACTGCCACTAGTACTATTAATATTAATACTTCTGCCACTGTCTACTACTACTACGACTACTACTACTGCTGCTACTACTACTTCTAATACTAGTACTACTACAAGTACTACTACCACTGCCACTACTTCTTCTACTACTACTACTACTTCTGCCACTTGTACTACTAATATTATTAATACTTCTGCCACTACTACTACTGCCACTACTACTACTACTACTATACTACTACTACTACTGATGCTTCTACTACTACTGCCACTAGTACTACTAATATTAATACTTCTGCCACTGTCTACTACTACTACGACTACTACTACTGCTGCTACTACTACTTCTAATACTAGTACTACTACGAGTACTACTACCACTGCCACTACTTCTTCTACTACTACTACTACTACTCCCACTAGTACTACTAATATTAATACTTCTGCCACTGTCTACTACTACTACGACTACTACTACTGCTGCTACTACTACTTCTAATACTAGTACTACTACGAGTACTACTACCACTGCTTCTACTACTACTACTACTACTACTACTACTGCCACTACTACTACTAATATTAATACTTCTGCCACTGTCTACTCCTACTACGACTACTGCTACTGCTGCTACTACTACTTCTAATACTAGTACTACTACGAGTACTACTACCACTGCCACTACTTCTTCTTCTTCTACTACTACTACTACTACTACTACTACTACTACTACTGCCACTAGTACTACTAATAGTATTAATACTTCTGACATTACTACTACTGCTACTACTACTATACTACTACTACTACTGCTGCTTCTACTACTACTGCCACTAGTACTACTAATATTAATACTACTACAACTGCTACTATTATTACTGCTGCTTCTACTACCACTTCCACTACTACTGCTACTACTGCTACTACTACGGCTGCTGCTTCTACTACTACTACTGCCATTACATCTACTACTACAACTGCTACTACTACTGCCACTACTTCTTCTACTATTACTACTACTACTACTACTACTACTGATACTACTTCTAATATTATAGCTACTACGAATACTACTGCCACTACTACAACTGCTTCTAATACTATAACACTACTAATACTACTACTACTACAGACTACTACTACTTCTAATACTATTACTACTACAACTACTACTACTATAATACTACTACAACTGCTACTACTGCTGCTGCTGCTGCCACTACTACTACTAATAATAATGACCTTTATTTATAGAGCATTTTTCATACACATGGAAGCGTAGAGTAGAGTGCTATAAAATATTTTAGCAAAAACCAAATGATAAAACAGAAAGAAATAAAAATGTAATGTAGTTGGGTAAAAGAAAAGATGAAGGAACTAGAGGGATAGAATTGTACATATAGAATAAAACATACAGTATGTATGAAGAAGAAAAAACAAACAAACATATAGCACAGTATATTTTTCACTCTTTTTGTAAGCCTTTTTTTCTCGAACGCTTAAATGTTAATCAAATAAGTTACCGGAGTCTTTTTTTAAAAAAAGAAAAAAAAATGTAACCCGTTACACACAGAAATTGAGCAGTCATGTAAACTGAAATAAACCAAGCCAAAGACAAAAAAAAACAAAAATAAACACATCAGCTGTCTTTGTCGTTTTGCTCAGTTGTGAGAGAAATGGTATTTGAAAATCTCTACTGGTTGACATTGTCTCATTTATCCTGCTACACCACTCACTGCTGGCAACAATTCACATTGTTTTGCTTGCCGACTTGGAAATTGGTTTAATTTGGCTTGCGCAGCCAATTTTCTTCCCCAGCCATGTTAATTTTGTTAGACAGCCACGGCGCCAGAGAAAGCATGACCTCTGAGGTCAGAGGTGATAATGCTGCTGAGACTACGACGTGCAGGCCTCATATTGGACAATTACAACTAGATTAGGGACATAATCACGACGTCGAGGCGTCAGAGTCATTTAGGCAAGCACACAGAGGGGCTAAAAAAAAACTTTCTTCATTTCGCAGATGAAAGAGAGAGCACGAGGGAGGGAGAGAAAGAAAGAGATAATGACCCTCTACCCATTTACATTGCTTTCCCCCTAAAAACACCATCATTATTCTATCCAGCTATTGATTTCCTGCAATCATCGCACTTTGCTTCTCGGGGCGACGGCTCATTTTTCTTCTCTCTTGCTCTTTTTCTCTTTACCGGCATGAGATGATTATTCGATGACCGCTCATTTCTTTATTTATTTGATTAAAAAAAAAAAAAAAAACAGCAGATGAAACCAACGCATTTTATGCCTGAGGCTATTAGAGAGGACAAAAAAGCCCTCACAACAAGTGCTACAGAGTTTAGCTAGCTTGCTAGGAATAAGAGCTTCTCCGAGTAACATCAGCTTATTTGGTATCTTCTTTATCTTATTTTATTCTTATTTTAGCTGCCTTGCTATTTGTGTTCAGCTAAGATAGTGTAGTGACAGCCCCTAGTTGAAATGCTGTTTAACTCTTTCAACAGCTAGCTAATAGCTATACGTAAGACTTTATTTTGTAGCAAATGTGTTAGCTAGCTATGCATCTTTCGCTAAGACACTCTTTCCATTTTATTTTAAGATACGCTTTCATTATATATTTATTTTATTTTATTTTTTTCACTTTTACTCTTTCCGATTTCATTGCACTGCTGCCACATAATTGGCTGATGAGATAACTGTAGAAATGAACAGGCGTTCCTATTAAAGTGGCCAGTGAGTGTCTACAGTCTTGTATAGGAAAAGAGTGAATGCGTACAAATTCAGACGTGATCTTGTCTTTCTTTACCAGCAAGAGATGATTATTCGGTGGCTGTTCATTTCTTTATTTATTTGATTATAGATTTGTCTTTAAAAAAAAAATTCAAATAACAGTGAATTTTGTTGTAGTAATTCTGTCGTGGCCACAGCCTGCCTGAGGCTATTAGAGAGCAAAAAAAAAAAAAAAAACCCTTAGGTCGGCTGAACAGGCAAATCATGTTTATTTTCTATAAGAAGGAAAGAGACACGGAGAGAGAACGAAATGGAGGATGATTTCAGAAAGTGCACCCACCGCGCGCACACAACAGGAAATCGATGGCTCGCAGTGGACCGGCTCATCCCACTGCCACTAGGGATGAAATAGTATGGGATGGTTAGGGAGGGAGAGAGAAAAAGAGACAGACAGGATGAGAGATGAGGCAGGGTAGTCAGCAGGTTTCAGATTGTGTTTTCTAATCAGGCGACAGCCTTTTTAGAATTTTGCTACGGATGTGTGAGTCTTTCTTACTGTTTATCCCATGAACACTTGAGCATCACTTATAACGCTATACATAATTCACACACCAACACTACCACGCTTTTGCTTGTTAGCACGGTTGCTCTAATCATCTTTTTCTGGTTCGCCATCTAGTCCTGAGAACGTGAAGCGTGTGTATTGCAGCATGGCCTTTTCATCTGAGAGTCTATGAGCCATGTCCTCTATACAGCTGATATATCGAGAGCGCCTCTCTCTCAGCCTCTCCTTATCCATCCCTGGCTCTTTCTCAACTGAGGGGATTTGCTGTGCTCCAGCGCTTATTAAGATTTAGCCCCTGATTTGGGCTGTTGCCATCAAAAAAGGCCCCCGGGCTGGACAGAGGTTCCGAATGTCTCGATTCATAAACTCCTAAACTCCTGTTTAAACTGAGAGCTTGTCGTTGGTTTCAGAAGGTTCCAGAAGGTGTGCACTGACTGATACACTCGTACATGTGAAACATCCACTACCATATCCGGTGTCACTGTTGTACTGGAGTATAGGTATAGGCCACCTCACAATTAATACTTGTTCAGCGGTAGTCCTTTGGTAATTTCTTTTTTTCCCCAGAGGTGCCAGTATTTATGGTTTATCCAAAGCATTTATATATATTTGTACTCCTTGGTGATACGGTAGACATCTGAAAACTGGACAAATTTAAGCGCATCTTGAAAACGAAGCGTCAAAAGGCAAACGTCTCTTTATTGATGTATCCCAATTGGGATATAACTTATACCAATAAGTTATAAGTTATTGGGTTTAACATGTTACCTCAGGCTGGTTAAACAGCTAAAGTGAAGTGGACTTGAAGGGTTTTAAAAACAAGTGTGCCTGGAAGGCATGCCCACAGCTGTTACCCGTAGGGCATGGCCACTGAAGTAGAATCGAATGTGGAGCTGCCAAGTTAATGTTACTGCTTATTTATTGAAAAGAAGGACAACATGGTAGTTTGTTCTCCCACAAAAGACCAATAAGGACTAGAATGGTGTGTGTGTGTGTGTGTGTGTGTGTGTATATATATATATATATATATATATATATATATATATATATATATATATATATATATATATATATATATATATGTATTGAGAGAGAGAGAGGCTAGCTATAGCTGTTTTAGCACAATTGACAACAGCTCTAATTAATATTATTAAGTTATCCTGCCTATATGGCATTATAACATATACAGATATGCCAAAGTATAAAATGGCAACTAGGATGAATATTCTGTAATTAAGTTTACCTCAGAACTTAAATTTTAATCATGTTCCTAACATCTACACGATGATTCGTTAATAAATGAGAAATAATTCAATACTTACTTATCGAACATGAGGGAAATATAAGCCATTCCTGCAGTCAGAAAACACACTGGGACTTTGATTAGTTCAGTGATTAGCTTATTTTCAGTGATTAGCTGAATTGTCTTGCTAATGACTCAGTGACTAGCAGAAGCAAAGGTGCATTGAATTTTGCAATATGGTGTCCTTAAAAAAAGCTTGTTTATTAAGTCATTTGTATTTCTTTCCCCTTTCCTCACTAGCGTGTCCCAGTGATGGATGCTAACCTGTCTTGAACCTGCACACTAACTTTGTTTTGAAGCAGTATGCTAACTCTGTGTTGAACATGTATGCTAAGTTTGTTTTGAAGCAGTATGCTAGCTCTGTGTTGAACCTGTATGCTAACTCTGTGTTGAACATGTATGCTAAGTTTGTTTTGAAGCAGTATGTTAGCCCTGTGTTGAACCTGTAAACTAACTTTGTTTTGAAGCAGTATGCCAGCCCTATGTTGAACCTGTATGCTAACCACGTGGAAGATTCTCCTTCAGTCGGCTTTTTTTGCTCTGTAGGTAGTGTAACATTTTCTATTGAACCCCTATTCTGGCTCTTTGTTTTACAGTGTGGCGTAAAACATTTGCGAGACATTTATTAGCATTAGGAGTATAACTTGTTTTCGCTCCTGCTCCTCTGCCTTGCGACCTCTGCCTCGTCTCTCTTGACGAACGGCTGCTGTCGCTGCCACGGGCCTTTTAAGGGCGGCTTCTTAGGTCGATGTCCAACTGTAATACGTTCAGGGAACAACTTTATGAAATCATAACGAGCAAATGGACGGAGCGGGTAGACGCTCAGCACTAAGGGAATCTGACAAACGACCCCCTGAAATATGAGATGCAAACTGCTGGAAACAAATCCCCCTATCATCCAGTCGGCATTCTTATTCTTATTAAGATGTTGAATTTGATAAATAACCATTTTAAATCTAAGATTACTTACTTTAGATAATATTATCGTTTTTTATCACGTTAGTATGGGGTTGATGTCACTGGAACATTGTTTGCAATAAGAATGTGTGAGGACTAAATGAATTAAAAACTAAATGTAATATATAGCAACATGGCTCTTAGGTGGCTTTTAAAAAAATATGCAAGCTGATTAACTAACAGGGTCTACGAAGGATTGTCATTCACAAAATAACACTTTTTTTTTCACATTTGGCTTAATAAATATTCAATTTGTCACATTTCTTCCTAAACACAGGGTGATGTCAATGCAAACGTGATCGATTTGGCACCCGCAATGCAATTTACTCTGCCTGAAAGTCCCTTCAGGAATAGCGTATGGTATGTGCAAATGAATACATCCGAAGGGCATGTATTAAATTTGCATTCTCCTCTGTAATGAGCCTAGTCCCTGCACTCTTAGCTATATTTGCTTCATGTTACGTGTCATGAGTTAGCGTGAATGATATGATACTGCCTAGGTTGCCCACTACTAATTCACAAAATAATTTTTTCATCAGTCACCTGCAGCACATCCACTACTTCCAAGTGCAATTTTTACTATGGAACTTAATAAATCAGGGCCTTGGTGTGTTATGAAGTGTGACAAAAATATTCTATGAATATAGAGTATGTTAAATATGGAATAAGACACGACAGGGTAGTGTAATGTGGCCCAATGCAAAGCACCCAGACGTTAATTATTTTCCAATACTAGCATGTCCCAAAGTGTGTTATTGCTCCTACACCTCAGCCATTTGCCATAGTAACCAGAGGAAAGGTTATCTGGGAGTGATGCTGCGGATCGCCCTTTGGGACTTTCAGCTCCTTGCTTCTCTTTTTCTAGAACGTTCCCACAAATGCCTGAGCACTTGTGGGCCTTGTAATGGAGAGGAAAGCACACAGAGTTTATGGACACCAAGACCCACAGACCTTTACTAAAAGCATAAGTAAATGCATTAGTGAGAGTATTAATTAACATGTTATCTGGTGGACTCCGGTGTGTGTGTGTGTGTGTGTGTGTGTGTGTGTGTGTTAAAGAGAAAAAAGCAAGAGACAGAAAATCTCAGGCTTCCAAGTCATTTTTACTCATCCCTCTGCTAGAAGAGAGATGTTCGTTTAAGTCAATATTGCAGTGAAAAGTTTGTCGTCTCCGTCCATTTCTCAGATTTTTTTTTGTACATACAGGATAGTGGAAAAACCTGAACGACACTTTAATACAGCGATGCTGATGAATTCTTGAATCTGATTGGTCAGAAGGTGTTACTTCTCTATAATAGCAGCTCTGAAAGTAGTTCCGGCAGTGCACTTGTTCTAATTCTAATACGTTATCGTTTCTATGGTAACAGCTCATTCACACATTGTACGTTGGACGCTACACATAATCAAATTCGAATAATAAACAGATTTACAGCGTGTTGTTAAAATTGTTCTGTAAGGAGCTGTTTATGCTACATTTATGGAAGGAGTCTCCAGTGTCAGCGCTCTGGAACGGTCAGTGAGTTTTCCACCACAGGAGAGTCTTCAGTAACATGACAAGTTTCTGCGGGGTTTTTGTGTTATTACCTTCAAGGTCCTATTTTATTCCTTGTACTTTCGTGTGCTCGTGTGCAATGTGTGTTAAGGGAACGAAGATGTGACAGTTTTCTTGCTTAGTATTAGAGTTAGACTCTGTATGGAGACAGGAGCGGTAGTGTCATATGATGCAGCAGCAGCAGCCCTTGTTTTGTGATATGTGTGTGTGTGTGTGTGTGTGTATGAACAGAGGCTCCACAGGGCTTATCACACACAGTGCAGAAAGCAACCTGCCCCTGGTGATTACCTACCTCGGTGTGTGTGTGTGTGTGTGTGTGTGTGTGTGTGTGTGTGTGTGTGTGTGTGTGACAGTAGGTGTGAGGGAGACTGATTCTCTCAGTAATGATGTCATCCTCGAGGATGTAATTCACAGTAATCTGGTGTGTGATTCTTATTTTCCCTGCCTGAGAGAGCAGGAGGACACCAAGACACCCATACCCCCCCCCCCCCCAACACCATCTTTCCTCACCCTCTTTTCCCTCAGTGTTATTTTGCCTGAGGATCAGGTGTTACACTCATGATCACAATTCATGCACATTTCACACTTGTTAGTGCTAAACCTCCCCCTCAGGATCAGATTGACACACGATCGCTGGGCGGTTTGCTGGAGTCGTATACCTTTAACTTGAGGGTATTTACATCCAAATTGGGTAAACTGTAGGAATTACAGCACTTTTTATATGTATTCTATTCTTGGTAGCATTTGCATTTAGAATGTATTCCTGTTAACTCACGACATGAAGTCCAAAGAGCTGTGACTGCCAGTGAAGCAAGCACTGATTGGGCTGAAACATCAAAACAACCCCATCAGAGAGATAGCAGAAACTTTAGGTGTGGCCAAATCTACTATTTGGTACATTCTTCCTAAAGAAAGAACGCACTGGTGAGCTCAGGAACACCAAAAAAAGGCTGGAACTGTGGTGGATGACAGAAGAATTCTTTCCCTGGTGAAGAAAAACCCCTTCGCAACAGTTGTCCAGATCAAGAACACTCTCAAGGAGGTAGGCGTATCTGTGTCAAAGTCAACAACCAAGAGAAGTTCTCAATGGGGTACACACAGAGGGTTTACCACAAGATTGGAAACCACTGGTAACAGGAAGGCCAGATTAGAGTTATGTAAAAAAACTTAATAAGACATTACAAAGATCAATCTCACAAAGATGAATGATGGGAAGAGAAGAGTATGGTGAAGAGGAGGAACTGCTCATGAGCTGAAGCATACCACAACATCTTATGGTGCGAGTGTGTATGGAACCGGTTCCCTTGTATTTATTAATGATGTAACTGTTGACAAAAGCAGTAAGATGAATTCTGAAGTGTATAGAGCTACATGATGTGCTCAGATTCAGACAAATGCTTCAAAACTCATTGGATAGCGCTTCACAGTGATGTTTCTTCATTTAACTACCCAGCACCGCATGTAATGAAATACACATTTAAGTCTGAAATTTCCATTATGTAAGGAATAAAACGCAATGTGACAACGGGCTGTTATAGGGAAATAATCGACGATGCAGTGGTATGATGAAGCACAACTCAAAACGGAAATTTTTTTCATTTATCAAGGAACGACGTGTACCTGGTATGTTATAGTAGCAGTAAACATTCTCCTCACCAGCCTCTCTTTTTTTTCTCTCTCTCTTTCTTGAAATGAATGAGACAAAAAAAAATACAGCTTGTTATGTTACTGAGAAAAGTTACCTCAGGCTGTGGCAATGTGCTGACACTGAAGACTAAATAAATGTCAAGTATAAGTTGTTACTATAGTAGTTACTGAGTAGTTACTAGTGCATAAGCATGACATGAAAGACATTCAGAGTTCATTGGGAGTAGAAACCTAAATCAAATCTAACTAATTACCTTTTTGAGAAACAGACTGCCTTCTATTTAGCAAAGAGCTGAAGCTTGCTAATTAGCGTATTAGCTTTACCTGAGGCGGACTGTGAAATTAGAGGACACGTTTACCCATTAATTGTGGCAGATTATTGATGTTGGTGCAACACTGACTGTGGGAACGGCATTTTATTTATTTGTTTGTTTATTTATTCATTTATTTTCGAGGCAAACGTCATGTCTGTTTATTGGCGTTCCTTCTGACATGCTAATAATTGTCCTGGCCCCTAAAATTGTTTGTTCTAAGCATGAAAGGGTGGTAATTGACAGCAAAAGATTGACTGATTGGATAATGAGGTGCGGCGTCTCTTCTGCTTTCTTCTCGGCACGGCTGATTAATTCAGGTTGAAATGGTTCCGTATTTTAAAGCGAGCAAATGCTCAAAAAAGCAAACAAAAAAAAAAAAAGACACGTTTATTAAATACGCGTAACATAATCAGACAGAACGGAGCTGAGGATTAAATCCGGGATCGACTCACATGGTGAACAGCGCCGTGTTGTCAGTGGATCGTATTGATTCGAGCATGCTACACAGCATCGTATCTAAAAGCTATCGATTGCCATAAACAAAACGTAAAAAAAAAGGACCCGAATTCAGAGAGCGGTATGAATTTTTAATATCGCGGGCCTCCCGAAGCCATCGGAGATGGAGCTTTTCCATGATTCACTACCTGAGTAAGTGCTTATTCAGTCCCGAGGAGGGGGCGCAGATGCCTTCTTGAGAAAATGCTAATCGGCAGAAAGGAGTGAAACATGCACAATTCGTTCCCTGATGTTTTCTCCTTGTATGCACTTTACAGCAAAATAAAAAATAAAAATAATAATTAGAGCCTCCTGGCTAAAAAAAAAGTTGCATTTCGTTTACTTTGCTTCAGCACTTAGAGGACAGGAAGGATTTGTTTTAGCTTTGTAGAAGATGTTCAGAGCTTTTTTCTCCAGGGGATGCTAATAGTCCCTGAGGCCGTCCAACACACACACACACACACACACACACACACACACACACACACACACTTTTACATGGTGTACTGCCAAAATTGAGGTCCTCTCATGGGCCAGATTGAAAAATTTCATCCACAGCACTTTCCCGTGCCCAATTGAGGATACGCAGACCCAAATTTCTCAGTCCTCCACTGCCTCCTTTTAGAATAAAAAATAGCCGCCTATTTAAGGAAGTAGAATTAACCGTAAATTTATCTAGTTCTGTCTAGTGATTTCTCGGTAGTCGAAACCATTTTGAGTCATTTATGCGGCTCGGGAGTACACAGCTGAAGTGTTTTGTTGCTTTGCACTCGAGATCACTGGAGATTTAACAGAGTCTCGAGGATAGTCACTGTGTGTGTGTGTGTGTGTGTGGACAGACCGTGGATCAGTGCCAGGCAGGAAGAGCCAGGAAATCCCCAATCAGGGGCCAAACTTGGCTAGAAAAAAGGGCACAGTGCCCACTCATCCCACGATCCAGCAGGAACAATGTCACCACTCTAAACTTCATTAAATGCTCTGAAAATCTGCTAAATTCAGGATGCTCGTATACGATCAACGAGTTACCGCGGTAACAACCCACAGTAATGGTAAAAAAAAAAAAAAAAATTTAAATCTTTCCGGTTTAAATATAAATAATAAATTCGATTATTGACTGATTCCATGCAAATCATAGCAAACCACTAGCACAAACTTAATAATACCACGTTAATTGTAACTAGCACGGTTGAGATTGTTCTAGAAACACGACCGTTGAAAGAGGGGGCGGGGCATCGCGTGTCGTTGAGCTAGACATATCATATTTAGCCAATACGAAAAGGTCAGGCTATGGTGAGCAGTTCAGTTCTGCGAGCACCGAGCACTGAGACATATGCACGGGGTCTCCGCTCCACGGGGGCTCACGAATCAAGTTAAGTGACATAAAAGATGGGTATGTTACCAACACGGGCCAACAATTTTTTTACGTTGTGACACATGTGGAAATGTTGCTGGAAATGAATACCAGCGTGATACATCTGGCTTGCATTAGCAAGCTGTCACATTCATTTGCCATTAGCTGACTTAGCATTATGACATTCTTCGTCCGGTGGGTACGCCGCAAGAAGCCTGACTCCGTTTAATTAACTGTTGTTTTTTTTTTTTTTTTTTTTTTTTTATTGCGTCGGTTCCCACACAATCCCAGCCCTTATTAGTTAATTAATTTCCTCTTGAGCGAACCCATGCGGTCGACTTGTAATTGAATTCTAAGATGACATTTTCAATGTGCGTTGTTTGGAATAATGGGATGAGAACGTTAGATGTGTGGGTGTGCGAAGAAAAAATAAGGAGTAGAAGAAGAAGAAGAAGAAGAAGAAGAAGAGTGGCATGTACATGTGTGTGTGTGTGTGTGTGTGTGTGTGTATGTGTGTGAATTTATGAGTGCGGGCCTTGATTAAATCCATGACCTTCAGCGCCCGCACACGCAATCAAGACAAGGGCAGATTCATCATCCCATTGATCCATCAGTTGAATTGCGTTTTGCGACTTGACCTCGCCGAGATAGTCTAATTTGCTCTCCTGGCGTGTTCATGCCTTAACTGCATCATGAATTTATGACCCTACCCCTGACACACTACCCATATCCTACACACACACACACACACACACACACACACACACACCTTCTCTGCCTCTGAACCAAGCAGCAACGCAATCAAATAAATTTGCCCTCTCGGTTCATTAGCATTCAGTCTCACCACCCCAACCTGCCCCTTCCTGGAATTTGCATACATAAAAATATTTTTGTTTTATGCCAGCTAGTGCCAGGCTAACACCAGCTTCTGAGAACTCCTCCTTTCTTTCTGCTTCCAACGAGTTCCCGTTTGTGAGTGGAGTGGGGAAAGAAAGGAGGATGGTAACTGAACAAGGCTCCTTAGAGGATTGGAGAAATTGGGCCATACAAGAAGGCTCAGGGGTAAAGTAGTAAGAAAACGAGAAAGAGAACAGAAGGAACAGTGAAGGTTTTGCTGTTTTCTGGTTCGATTATTGTACTTATAGCCCTGAAAGGAAGCTGTGTGTATAATCCGAGTTGCTAAAATGAAAAAAAATGATGGAAAGCAAGTACTCAGGGATGTCTTGGTCTATGAGAACCTTGAGCGACGTGGTCTTGGTATGGTTCCAATCCTGAACTGAATCCAATCTGAACTCATCACTAACCTTTGGGCTATTGTTCTGTTTCTTTCCTCTTCATTGCAGCTTGCAGACCAGGTACATACAAGGCCTCGGCCAAAGACGCCTACTGCACCAAGTGTCCTCCACACAGCTACTCGCAGCAGGAGAAGGCATCTGAGTGCACATGTGAGAAGGGCTACTACCGCGCTGACATGGACCCTCGATCCATGGCCTGCACTAGTAAGTTGATGGATGCACCTAGTTCCTGGTGGATTAGTAGAAAGTGTGAAAAATAATACCCAAAATAAGCACCTAAGTTGTCATAGATATGTTGAAGATGAAGAGACCCTCAGAGGGATCTATAAGTTGAAGAAATGAAGGGAGGAATGGTGGACTGGAGGCAAGTTGGATTTTGTCTAAGCAGAGTGAGCAAGATAAACATTTACTGTAAGTGCACACATACATAGACATTTGCCTGTTCTAGTTAGATGAATAACAGGTATGATTGATGGAAACAGGAAGGGATGATGGGAAGTGGGAGGTTGGTTTTATTAAAGGTGGAGGCAAAATAAGGTATTAAGGCTACATGCCTAGGTGACCATAAATCAAGATGGTTGGATGGATAGATGGATAGAATGGAGATAGACTGGATGATGGATGGATGGATGAGTGGTAGTTGATTGAATGAACTGTAAGATAGATGAGTGGATAACAGTTACAAATTGAAGTGTGAATATATCAATAAAACCTTATTGATATTTTAATATGTCATCTCCAGTCTTGGTCTGGTAGAGGGCTTTGGGAGAGGAGGTCTAAAGGATGTATATATATAGATGGATGGATGGATGGTCTAAAGGATGGGTGGAAGTATGAATGCATAGATGCATGAATGGACATATAGATGGATGGACATAAGTCAGCTGGCTGGCTGCCTGGATGGATGGATGGATGGAACAATAAATGGCCTAAAGGATTTAAATAAGGATGGATGGATGGATGGTCTAAAGCAGTGGTCACCAACCCTCTTCCTTGAGATCTACCTTCCTGCAGGTTTCATCTCCAACCAAAATCTAACACACCTGTTTTAGTTGATCATCAACTTCTTAAGGCAATGTTTAGATGATCAGGTGGGCACGATTATGGTTGGAGCTAAAGTCTTCAGGAAGGTAGATCTCCAGGAACAGGGTTGGTGACCACTGATCTAAAGGATGGGTGCAAGTATGAATGCATAGATGCCTGTATGGACATATAGTAGCTGACTGGATGAACTGATAGATGTATGTATGAATGGATGGATGGACAGATGGCTGGATGGATGGACATATGTTGGCTGGCTGGATGGATGGATTGGTGGTCTAAAGGATGGCAATATGAATGGATCGATGCAAGATTGGACATATACAGGTGCATCTCAATAAATTAGAATGTCGTGGAAAAGTTCGTTTATTTCAGTAATTCAACTCAAAGTGTGAAACTCGTGTATTAAATAAATTCAATGCACACAGACTGAAGTAATTTAAGTCTTTGGTTCTTTTAATTGTGATGATTTTGGCTCACATTTAACAAAAACCCACCAATTCACTATCTCAACAAATTAGAATATGGTGACATGCCAATCAGCTAATCAACTCAAAACACTTGCAAAGGTTTCCTGAGCCTTCAAAATGGTCTCTCAGCTTGGTTCAGTAGGTAAGCCACAAACATTCATTGCCAAAGAAGCTGGCTGTTCACAGAGTGCTGTATCCAAGCATGTTAACAGAAAGTTGAGTGGAAGGAAAAAGTGTGGAAGAAAAAGATGCACAACCAACCGAGAGAACCGCAGCCTTATGAGGATTGTCAAGCAAAATCCATTCAAGAATTTGAGTGAACTTCACAAGGAATGAACTGAGGCTGGGGTCAAGGCATCAAGAGCCACCACACACAGACGTGCCAAGGAATTTGGCTACAGTTGTCGTATTCCTCTTGTTAAGCCACTCCTGAACCACAGACAACGTCAGAGGCGTCTTACCTGGACTAAGGAGAAGAAGAACTGGACTGTTGCCCAGTGGTCCAAAGTCCTCTTTTCAGATGAGAGCAAGTTTTGTATTTCATTTGGAAACCAAGGTCCTAGAGTCTGGAGGAAGGGTGGAGAAGCTCATAGCCCAAGTTGCTTGAAGTTCAGTGTTCAGTTTCCACAGTCTGTGATGATTTGGGGTGCAATGTCATCTGCTGGTGTTGGTCCATTGTGTTTTTTGAAAACCAAAGTCACTGCACCCGTTTACCAAGAAATTTTGGAGCACTTCATGCTTCCTTCTGCTGACCAGCTTTTTGAAGATGCTGATTTCATTTTCCAGCAGGATTTGGCACCTGCCCACACTGCCAAAAGCACCAAAAGTTGGTTAAATGACCATGGTGTTGCTGTGTTTGACTGGCCAGCAAACTCACCAGACCTGAACCCCACAGAGAATCTATGGGGTATTGTCAAGAGGAAAATGAGAAACAAGAGACCAAAAAATGCAGATGAGCTGAAGGCCACTATCAAAGAAACCTGGGCTTCCATACCACCTCAGCAGTGCCACAAACTGATCACCTCCATGCCATGCCGAATTGAGGCAGCAATTAAAGCAAAAGGAGCCCCTACCAAGTATTGAGTACATGTACAGTAAATGAACATACTTTCCAGAAGGGCAACAATTCACTAAAAATGTTTTTTTTATTGGTCTTATGAAGTATTCTAATTTGTTGAGATAGTGAATTGGTGGGTTTTTGTTAAACGTGAGCCAAAATCATCACAATTAAAAGAACCAAAGACTTAAACTACTTCAGTCTTTGTGCATTGAATTTATTTAATACACAAGTTTCACAATTTGAGTTGAATTACTGAAATAAATGAACTTTTCCACGGCATTCTAATTTATTGAGATGCACCTGTAGTAGCTGCCTGGATGAACTGATGGATGGATGAATGGAATAAAAAATGTAGCTGGAGCAGAACTGAACTAAATGATGGGTGGATGGATGGATGGATGGATGGATGGAATGGAATGGACTGTAAAATGGATGGATGGATGAATGGATGGAGCGGACTGTAAAATGGATGGATGGATGGATAGGTAAAATGAAAATTAAATTAAAAGGTAATAAAGGGAATGAAAATCAAAGGAAATATGGTAGTTGAATAGATGGACTAGAAGATGGATTGATGGATGGTCTAAAGGATGTATATATAAATGGATGGATGGATGGTCTAAAGTATGGGTGGAAGTATGAATGCATAGATGCAGGAATGGACATACTGTATAGTAGCTGACTGGATGAACTGATGGATGGATGGATAGTCAAAAGGATGTATATATAGATAGATGGATGGATGGATGGACTGGATGAACCAAAAGGTATTGGATGGATGGATGGATGGATGATGGGTGGGTGGGTGTAAGTATCAGTGGATAGATGCATGAATGGACATATAGTAACTATATGAATGAACTGAATGATGGATGGATGAAAAGGTAAAATGAAAATAAATTGAAGGTGGATGGATGGATAAATGTGTGGCTGGTGGAGAAGATTTTCTCTGATGCATTGAGAGGTTATTACTAAGTGACTATTACATCATTGCCTCATAATGCTTATTCAGGGCATTTATAGGGGTCATGAGATCACTCTACTGACTGGAGGGGGGGCAGTATGCGGGGGAAGTTGGGGATTAATGGGTGTCTGAGATTGACATGTTAAATGAGCAAGACGGAATGATACAAATATTTTAAATTCACTGTCTTTTTTTTATTTCATTTATCTCTAACCCTTAGCAGAAGCGGACCTCAATTAACAGATCCACTGCATCGATAATACGAGCCATGCATACTGACGTGTGTATGCATGTTCATAATGACCTTCAGCTATAACTGCACACACACACACACACACACACACACACACACACACACACACACACACACGCATACACTCGAGCGAGGGTGTTATCACTTGCCCAAGATCTCTAATGCAATAATCCAATGAATTCAGCAGTGGGAGAGAAATGTGTGTGTGTGTGTGTGTGTGTGCTTGTCTTTGCTGAGACATGGAAATCATGTGCCAGGAAGCAACAATAATGTGCTAATCGAATCACTCTCATTTGTGACATTACGCTAGACAAAAGGACGCTGATACACACAGCATGCCTGCTGCTGAGCTGAGGAGACACACACACACACACAAACACAAGCAAGAGTCAAAATGACAGTCAGAGGAATGAAAGTGAATCAGTAGGTGAGAATCAAACACACACGAAGTTGTGAATGAAATAAAGAGTCAGAGAAGAGCTAATTAATCAGGAGAGAATCAAACAAACACACTTTTGAGAATCAAATAGACTTACACACACGCGCATACAAACACACATTTGGGAATCAAATAATGAGTCAGAGGAGAGTGAATGAGTCAGAAGGAAAGAATCAAACACACATTTGAGAATCAAAGAAAGAGTCAGAGGGGAGGGAATGAAGCAGAAGGAGAGAATTGCACACACACACACACACACACACAGTAAGGGGTGTGGCGATGTAAGTGGTGTGCATGATTGGTAGGTCTTCAGGGAGCTCTGTTCATTTATCTTAGCCTGTGGATCTGATGAAATGTCATCATCATGGCCAGTTAAACCCTCCCTCCTTCTCCTCCTTCATCGGTTCTCTCTTCCTCTGCTCCATCATTTCCGTTTTTTCCTTTTAATCTGTATCTAAAGGACAGCTTTCTGACTTCAAGAAAAATAGTGAGCTGTTTTGATTAGGCCAATGGGTCACGCTGTGCTGATCTCTTAACTTAGACATTCCTTTTATTTTATTTATTTTCTCTCTCTCTGTCTATCGCTCTCTTTTTTGTCATATATATTTACATATATTCACTCTGGAGTGCTCACACACACACTCTGTCTCTTCCTCAGGGCCTCCATCAGCTCCAGAAAATGGCATCTCAACGCTAAATGACACATCTGTTGCGCTGGAGTGGCGTCCTCCGAGAGACAGCGGCGGCCGCAGTGACCTTGCCTACAACGTGCACTGCAGGAAGTGCGCCCCAGACGGCAGGAAGTGCGGCCCATGCGGAGGCGGAGTCCACTTCACACCACGGCAGTTCGGCCTCGATGCGACAAAAGTGCTCGTGTCTGGCCTGCTTCCCAACACCGACTACACGTTTAGTATCGAGGCGATCAATGGCGTCTCCGATCTGAGTCCGAGTCCGAAACAGCAGCTCACCGTCAACATCACCACCGGCCAGACAGGTACGACCTGGTTTTTATTTCAGTATTTTTTAAAAAAAGAGAAGAATTATTAGACAAGAATAAATATTTTTTAAAAACTGAGGCAAAGCTATACATTTTTACGTTCATATTTAATGTACTTTAATAATATGTTTTCTTATTGCACAAGAAATCTTTTAGCAGTGAAGCACTTAATTGTGTTCATTCTGACATCCAAGGTTAAGTTTTTATTCAACAGCAGAACAATGAAAGGTGTGTGATAGGTTTATGTATGTCTGTTGGGCATTGTCCACCTCTCACTTTCCACTTGCTCATGCTCAAGGGCCTTTTATTGTATCTTTATTGTTGTACTTAGAGCCTCTTTAAAGCCTTGAACCACAGGCTTAAGGCTTAACCACGACCTCAGAGCATAAAGATCAACAACCCTTCCTCTTCATCACATTCGTATAGTTATTATGTCTTATTTAGATTCAAGATAAGGAAGGCCTCTTGTAGATTGTGTTACATCCTTGAGTACTCCTGCTATGAAATATCAAGTGTAAAACTCCCTTGGTTACACAGTCAATACTTATAGATAGATGGTCTAAAGGATAGATGGATGGATGGATCGTCTCGAGGATGGATGGATAGATGGATAGTCTAAATGATGAAAGAATGGATGGTCATATGGCAGCTGAATTGATAAACTGAAAGATGGATGGATGGATAGGTGTTAGATGGATGAATGGACATAGCAGCTGAATGGAGGAAATGATGGATGGATGGATGGATGGATAGATGATAGATGGATAAATGGACATAGCAGCTGAATGGAGGAAATGATGGATGGATGGATGGATAGATGGATGGATGGATGGATAGGTGATAGATGAATGAATGGACATAGCAGCTGAATGGAGGAAATGATGGACGGATAGATGGGTGAATGGACATTTGAATGGAGGAAATGGATGGATGGTCTAATGGATAGAAAGATGGATTATCTGTTGGTTGGTTGGTCTAAAGGATGGATGGATGATGGATGGGTGATAGATGGATGAATGGACATTGCAGCTGAATGGAGTAAATGATGGATGGACAAGTTATAGATTGATGAATGGACATTTGCAGCTGAATGGAGGAAATGAATGGATGGATGGATGGATGGTCTTATGAATAGACAGATGGATTATCTGTTGGATGGTTGGTCTAAAGGATGGATGGATGGATGGATGGATGGATGGTCTAATGGATAGATAGATGCATTATGTGTTGGATGGTTGGTCTAAAGGATGGATGGATGGATGGATGGATAGATGGTGGCAAGGATGGATGGTCTAATGGATAGATAGATGCATTATGTGTTGGATGGTTGGTCTAAAGGATGGATGGATGGATGGATAGATGGTGGCAAGGATGGATGGTCTAATGGATAGATAGATGGATTATCTGTTGGGTGGTTGGTCTAAAAGATGGATGGATGGATGGATGGATGGATGGATGGATGGATGGATAGATGGTGGCAAGGATGGATGGTTGGATAAACATATGGCGGCTGAATTGGTGAAATGAAAGATGGATGGATGGATGGATGAATAAACATTTGGCAGCTGAATGGGTGAACTGAAAGGTGGATGGATGGATGGATGGATGGATAGATAGATGGATTATCTGTTGGATGGTTGGTCTAAAGGATGGATGGATGGGTGGATGGATAGATGGATGGATAAACATATGGCAGCTGAATGGGTGAACTGAAAGGTGGATGGATGAATGGATGGATGGATGGTCTAATGTATAGATAGATGATCTGTTGGATGGTTGGTCTAAAGGATGGATTGCCTGATGGATGGTGGCAAGGATGGATGGATGGATAAACATATGGCAGCTGAATGGGTGAACTGAAAGATGGATGGAGGGATGGATGGATGAATAAACATTTGGCAGCTGAATGGGTGAACTGAAAGGTGGATGGATGAATGGATAGATGTTGGATGGTTGGTCTAAAGGATAGATGGATGGATGCATGGTTGCAAAGATGGGTGGCTATGTAAACATATGGAAGCTGAATGGGTGAACTGAAAGGTGGATGGATGGATGGATAAACATTTGGCAGCTGAATGGGTGAACTCAGTTGACATCTTCCATGGTAACTTATACACTAGAAGCTGAGTGTGAGCTCAGTGTGCTGCCTCTTGCTGATGATTGTGATTGACACTTCACACTTGGAGCAATGCCCAGTCTTTCCATCATAATTTGGATCGTCAGTCTTTTGTATCAGTAATGATAGAGATAAATGTGTGTGACGGACACCGGGGTCATAAATATTCACGAGCTGTCTGATGAAGAGTAGGAAATAAACCCGTGTCGTTCCGAATACTTATTGAAACATGGCCATGGACAAGTTGCTGTGTACAGTTTGATCATTTCAGACACCTTACAATTAGCTAAATGTGCATGCTTTATTCATTTAACTACATAGCATGGATTTTTGAGAATTTTGAGAGAGAGAGAGAGAGAGAGAGAGAGAGAGAAATAGGAGAGAGAGAGAGGTGTTATTGGACCAGAACAGTCAGGTGCCAACGTAGGAGTGTAATTACATGCTGAAGTGTGGCCTCGCCTGCAACACCTTCCTGTGGCTGTGTGTGGGTGGGTGTGTGTGTGTGTGTGTGTGTGTGTGTGTGTGTGTGTGTCTGAGCTTTTGAAGGAAACGTGTGACGAGAATGATAGCAGGGGATCTGTGATTGAAATTGAAAAAAAAAACAATGGTTATTTAGCACTTTGACTACATAATCTCTCTCTCTCTCTCTCTCTCTCTCTCTCTCTTACACACACACACACACACACACACACACACACACACACACACACACACACACACACAGAGCTTGTCTAAATATTACTAGATATTTCAGAATGCTTCAGAATGCATCAACACCTTCATGCTGTGCTGTTTATCCTGCCATAATTTCTCATTAAGAAATGAAGAAATGATGGCAATCAATTTCAATTACAAAATCAATTTCTCCCTGTCTGTCTCTCATCTCTCTCTATCTCTCTCTCTCTGTCTGTCTCTTTGTTTCTGTCTCTCAGTGAGTGTCATTCTGAAAGAGAGGAAGAGTAAAGACAGCATCACTCTGGCATGGCAGGGACCAGACAGACCCAATGGAGTCATTGTCGAATATGAAGTCATCTATTACGAGAAGGTAATCTTCTCTTCTCTTCTCTTCTGCTCCCTGCTCTTCTCTCCTCTTCTCTCATTTTCTCTTCTCTTCCTTCATCTTCTGACATCTTCTCTTCTCTTGTCTTCTCTTCTATTCATTCATTTTCTGTCATCTTCTCTCTTCTATCATCTTCTGTTCTCTGCTCTTCTCTCATTTTCTCTTCTCTTTCCTTCTCTTCTCTTCTGTCATCTTCTCTTCTTTCATTTTCTGTAGTCTTCTTTCTTTGATCATCTTCTGTTCTCTTCTCTTCTCTTTCCTTTCCTCCTCTGCTCTTCTTTTCTCTCATTTTCTCTTCTTTTCCTTCATCTTCTGTCATCTTTTCTCCTCCCTGCTCTTCTCTCCTCTTCTGTCGTCTTCTCTTCCTTCATCTTCTGTTGTCTTCTCGTTTCTCTTCTATTCTTTCATTTACTGTCATCTTCTTTTCTGTCATCTTCTGTTCTCTGCTCTTCTCTCATTTTCTTTTCTCTCTCCTTTCCTTCTCTTCTCTCATTTTCTCTTCCTTCATCTTCTGTCGTCTTCTCTTTTCTCTTCTGTTGTCTTCCCTTCTCCTCTCTTAAATTGTCTCCTCTCTTCTTGTCTCTTTGCTTCTTGTTTTTATGTTCTTGTCCATTCTTTTCTTGCCATCCATCTATCCATCCATCCATGCATCCATGCATTAAGCTTTTCTCATCTTTTCTTGCTTCTTTGCTTCTCATTTTTCTCCTCCATCATCATCCTGTCTTTTCATGTTCCTTCTGCAGTTTTTTTCCTTTTCCGCTCCTCCTTCCTACCTGTCCCAGCTCTAACACTCCTTTCCACAGACCTAAACCGTGCTTTTAGACCAGCACTGTAAGTGTAGAATGACAGCAGGGTGTTGTGGAGGCGCGGGGCGGCATGAAGACCTTCTCTCTTTAACGAGCGCCGACATCGACACAAAGCCTCAGGACGTCAGAACCGAACCTGAGCTTAACACACAGCACTTGTGCAACACTTCCCCAATGTCTGAGGCCATGGAGCGCTTTTATTCGCTCAATTATTAAAAGCAGTAGCGATCGTTTTAATATTTATGAAAGCACTTTACATCACCCCTCACTAATCGTCAAAATGTTTTGTTCCTAAGCAGTTCCTTTATTACTTTGACAGTAAATAATTTACATATATATTTTTTGTAGTAAAGGCAACATGCTGTATGCATATTTAGTTTTTTTAAAAATCTTTTAAAAATGATCATTGTGATTATTTAAAAAAAGGCAAAAAAGAAGAAGAATACTAATAAGAATACTACTACTGCTGCTGCTAATAATAATAGTAATAATAATAATAATAATAATAATAATAATAATAATAATAATAATAATAAAAAGTTCATACAATCACACAACCATGAACCATTATTTCAAAATTTAATTTTAAAAAAACAACATTTCTCATAAAATGTTAAAATTTATGCCAAAGTCTATATTTAGTTGAACTCAGATCTGAATCTTATTATTATTACTTATTTTTTTATTTTTTTATTATTTAAATAAATCTATAATTTTTTTGGAAATGTTATAGGAAAATATACGTGAAACGGAATCCTGAAGTGTATAATTTCTCCTATATCACAACAATTTGCCAACTCTAACTTTTTTTTATGTATTTATTTATTTATTTATTTAAGAAAACACATTTTTAGCTATTTATAGTTACATTTATTACAGTTATTTATAGTTAATGTTGTGGAATGTCTGGGAACGTGACAAGTTACTTCCTGTTGTCATGTTCTAGCAGCTATAAATAATTGTCCCTTGGCTAGTTTTTTTTTTTTTCACTCTAAGTTAATAAGAAAAAAAACAAACAAATACAAACAAACAAACAAATACAGTGACGAAAACGCAAACCAAAAAAAAAAAAAACCCAAATAATAGCTATGTTTCCATCCAAGTTGCAAATTTAACTTATTTAAAAATAGTGGAATATCTCAGATAACATTTGCGAATAAAACACTGTCCCATCCCATGTGTTTAAGAGAACAAAATCGTCACTTCCGGGGAAACTGGCGCAAAATATCAATATCAATGTTTTTACTTTTCTGAGCCAATTATCCAATCACATTTGTTTGATTTGTTGAGGCAAGGTCACGTGACTTTTTCGATGCGCATCGAGGAATCAAAAAAGTCGGTAAATGTGTTTCCATCCAGCGTTTTTTATGCAAAAATTCGCATAAAATATGTGTATGGAAACATAGCTACTGACACTGGAGACTCCTTCCAATGTCAGTAGCTATGTTTCCAAACACGTATTTTTATGCAAATTTTTGGGATATCGCATAAAAAAATACAATAAAATACAAAAATTGGCATAATAATACGTGTATGGGAACATAGCTAGTGACACTGGAGACTCCTTCCAAAAATCATAAATAAAATTTCTTTAAAGAAAGCTCTCAACAATTACACATTTTGTTTAAACGTACATGGAACATCCACCATCCGAGTAAGCTGTTATTAATGTAACTGAATGAACAACTTCTGACCAATCAGAATTGAGCATTTAACACTGTGATTGAACACCACTACTTCGGTTAGCGTACATCCTACACGACCGGTTTGAGCGAGAGTGTGTCGAGGAGCAGGACGGGCCCAGACGCTGGATTAAGCGTGATTATGGGTTATGAGTTTATATTGAATATGCAGATGGGTGTCTGGCACAGAGGAGTCTGTGGCAGATGGTGTGACACACAAACACACACACACACACACACTTGATCGTTCTGGGTTCATTAGGTGGCGGAATGCCCTGTTGGAGTAAATCGGATCGGCTGCGCGTACAGCTAGACCGAAGCTTGAGTGACAGCGGGTGCCATTTTGATTTCTTGGTGGACATCTGCTTGTATGCTTAGCGCTTAGCTTGTACAATTTGAACAAACATGTTAAGCACAAACACACACACACACACTACATCACCTAGAGCGCCAAATGTTGACATTATCCCCACTCAGTACGAATATCTGACACACTCATGACAGGAAACCGATATCATATTTAATATTATTAAGATACAAAAAAAAGTAACCTACGGGAGCAGGAGTCTCCTATTCTTAACACTCTTAGCACTTTTTTTTTTCTCTTTCACCGCTACAGCCATTTCCATTTATTAAACACGACCTACTCAATAATTCAGAGCCGGAATATTATCCAGAGACTCTTCTTTTATTAAATTCATCACAAGAGCTACTCTAACTTTATATTTTTCTCACCCATTTTGTGTTATACAAAGCACCTCTATTTTTTTTTTTTTTTACATTTACTATTAAAATGCTAATGCTGCTAATAATCAAAGGCGCTAGTTTAGCATAGGATGGTTAGCATAATGAAAATGCGATCACTCCAGTCAGTGTCATCTTAAAATGCTAATACTGGTCATAATGAGTGGGAATCAATTCCAGACTAGTATTTTTTCAAATGAGAACACACATAAAATAAAATCCATGCTAGCTTTTAGTCTTAGTCATTGTTACCAAAAAAAAAAAAAAAAAAAAAGTTCAATTTTAGCAAAGGTAGTGTGGCAAATAAACATTATTAAGATTAGTTTATGCCAACTAATCCTCATTCTAAAGTTTTTTATTGCCATTGTTAGCATAAAATTGTTAGCTAATGTTACTAAATTCACCAAAATACTAAATACCAAAATCTGAATTGTAGGCCAACAATTAATTACTTCTAAGGACGATAAGTTTGAGAAACTAATTTTTCATAATGTTTACTGACCAAACTAGAGACCAATTAGAGTTTATTCGTTGTCATTGTTAGCCAAAATTACAATGTTGCTAAGTTTACCAAAGAATGTTTGGTAACAAAACTTCTCATTCAACAAAAACCTTCTTTAGCGAGTATTCATTGTTAAAATTCACTGTTAAAAAGTAGTTTTTGTTGACTAATCATCATCAACTTTTACCCTAAAATGCTAATGTTACTCTATTTACCAAAGGTACTTTGGCCAATAAACATTATGAAAATTAGTCTATGCTAAATTATCCTCAGCTTAGTATTTATTGGTTGTCATGGTTAGCCTACAGAGCTAATTGGTTAGCCTACAGTGATAAATTTACCAAAAATAGTTTGGACAGCCTGAATGCTAATGTTTAATGCTAAATTTACCACAGAATGTTTGCTAAGAAAACTTAGTTTATGCTAACTAATCCTCGTTAGCCTGTGTTCGTTGTTAAAATGTAAATGTTAATGAATTTATCAAAGGTAGCTTGGTCAGTAAACAATATGAGTATTAGTTTATGCTGACTAATCCTGATTAGCATGTGTTCATCGTCATTTTTAGCCTAAATGCTACTGCTATTTAATGTAACAAAGGACAGTTTATAAAAACCTTATAAAAATGAATCTATGCGAGCTAAATCAAACTAGCTTTTAGTATTTTGGGAGTTTTTCTCATGACTGGTGTGTCCTTTGTGGCCTTTCAGAACCAGCGGGATCAGAACTACACGGTGCTGAAGACGAAATCTAACATGATGACCATCGAAGGCTTGAAACCTGGCACCACGTATGTATTCAGGGTTCGAGCTCGAACTGACGGAGGCTACGGCAGCTACAGCGGAGAGATCGAGCTGGAGACCAGCCAGGAAGGTAATTTCTCTTCATCTTTCCCCTTCTTTTTCTTTTTCGTGACTTTTATGCCGCTGTCGTTATGATTTTTACTGTAAAAGCCGAGGACCATAGAGCATATCGAAAACACGGCTAAGCATCGCAGTATAGTTGGCTGAGGTGAAAGATATTCGCTTCTAAAATGGAAAAAAAAAAATCGCAGTTGACAAGCCTTCCTCCTTTTAATTTGGCTAACATCAGTCAGTGATAATAGATTAGCAAGCAAAAGATTAGCATTTTCATTTGCTTTTTGGCAATTAGGGCAAAATTTGGAAACATATTTACCACAAGAAAAGTGATACTTTGGAAATATGATATTATTTATTTATTTATTTATTTATTTATTTATTTATTTAAAAAATGATAATATGTGAATAAAAGCTAGTGAGGAAGAGTTAGCATTATTTCCTGCTTAGCTTTCACTTAGCGATTCCTAGCAGCCGTACATTTTCTGAGGGGAAAATTGACAACTTGAACGTTTTCTTTTTTTCGTCTAGTTTTCCTCTCTTTCTCTTCCTGTGTGTGCGTGCGTGTGTGTGTGTGTTGTTTGTGTTTGTGTGTGTCTGATTGAGCAGCTGCTATGAGAGTTAGTGCTTTGTTTTCATTTTAATACCGTGAAGTGGAGTGTGACTTACTTACCTCTTTGCCTTTGTTACCCAAGAGAGAGGGGAAACCGTGTGTACATTTTAATGCCTGAAAGGACAAGGAAAGCTCTGTTATGTGCAAACCTGCCCCGTCCTGCTTGCAACAATCGACAAATCTTTAGACCGTTGTACCAAGCACCTGCAGCGCATGTTTGACTAATTGAAACCCTGTTACACTGCAGCAGGACTTGGTCCAAGGTCACTTTTTTAATACTGTGCATCCATCACGTTAATTACTCTTTTAATTAGACATGAGGTGCTTAAGCTTATGCCTCATTGCAATGTATTAATAAAAGGCATAAATCCCATTGTTCTTTGGTCTCAGATGGAGGATGATATAGCACGCATAGAGTTGGTTTTGTTCATATTTTCCGGCGGTCCTGCAGTGTAAGATCTCATTCCAGGATTTGTTTCCATAAAAGATGACTTAAGTCTTCACTTGAGCTAATTCACTTGCTAACTGGACAAACACTTGCATTACACACACACAAAAATAATAAAAACCCAAGTATAACCCTGCTGGGAAAAACAAACAAACAAACAATAGAAACCATAACAGAAATTCTAATGGTTTCCAATACAAATACCATTACAAGCCATCAGCTGTTAACCATTAAAACCATTACCAAATGGTTTCCATTACGTAGTAGGACATATTAAGGATGTAGGTCCTTAATGGTATCCACTAGACATAACTTACCACCAACAGAAGGCAGCAAATTACCAGTAGGGGCCATTCCAGTTTCCATTAAAACCAATACAATTCTCATTTAAACCATTACAAATTCTATGAGGGTTTTTATTCTTTTTTTTCAGCAGGGAAATCATGAATAACTAACTACACGCCTTGGTATTTCAATAAATGGCACGTTCCTGCCTAGTCCTCTTGTCCTGCGCCGTTTAATATCTAGCACACGGCTCTTGCACGAGTGCTGAATGTTAGCGAATGTAATTTGAAATCAATTCATGTCGCTAAGGATATTCATTTCATTTTCCCCGAGAGGGGCACTTACTCATGCGCAGCCCTGCCTTGATAAATGATGGATATGTTTTGAGTAATGGCTCTAAAAACAATTTTTTAAAATCCATATGGTGGTGGAGAAACATCCAGAACCAGGCCTGCAGCTTGGAGAGGCGGAGCCAATTTCTAATTTTTGAAATCTTTAAAAGATCCGGTATCTCGTAGCACCGTGAGGAACACTGCAGTAATTTCTCTGTCTTTCTCCTAGATATGCTGGCTATCGGAGATCCGAACCAGTCCACCATCATGGCGGTGTCCATAGCAGGAGGCGTGGTGCTGCTCGTCTTCCTCGTCGCCTGCTTCGTAGTGAGCGGAAGGTAGGATTCTTGGTTAAAGCTTGAAAAAAAAAGTGGGAGTGGTTTCAAAATCATTGTGATTGCGATTCTTCAAGAAATTCTATAATTAGGTAGGTTAATGAGCTGTGCTATTAAATGAAAATAATCAGTGATGCAGTGACGTTACGCTTCCTGACGCAAAGTGGGAAACTAACAAGTTAGTTCCTTTTATCACTTACGTTTTAGCAACTATAAACGACTGTTACATCATCACCTTTTCTCTTTCCCTGTTGAAGTTAATAAGACAGGAGAAACCGGGGTGGGGTGGGGGGGGAGAGTTCAGCATCCTGAAGACTGTGTCAGAAAACGTTCCAGCTTCTGACCAATTAATCGATGAATCGTAAATGAATGTTAATAATAACATTACTCTTCAAAAGGTACAGAACAGAATTGTACGTATTCAGTTTTGGTGTAATTGTTTTGTTGTAGTACCTTACACACAACTAAGCTAAAAGGACTCACTGGACCCATGAGTAAGTTGTTTGCTCAGGAATCCGCTGTGACTGAATTAAATAGTGATTCTCTGAATACCGAGCTCTTATTGAAGTCTCTAAAAATGTTAGCATTGATCGGAGGTGATTGCCTATCACACTGAGTGCTCTATTTAGGGATTGACTGGGGCCGGACCTAATCAGACCCAAAAATGCACACACGCGCACGGACGCACACACGCACACACACACATACAAGGACAGTTTAACTACCTGGCTTGGGCTTATTAACATATAAATAAAGAGAAACCTTTAAAACTACATGCTGGGCTTGTCAAGACATAACACACTTCTAGAAAGCACACACACACACACGCACCTTCACTACTTGGGTCCATATTGTATGCCATGATGATGATGATGATGATGATAATAATAATAATAATAATAATAATAATAATAATAATAATAATCACTACTACTACTACTACTACTAATAATAATAATAATAATACATTTTTGCTACAGAGTAATTGTTTATTGATTGATTGATAAATTAATTAATTAATTAATTGTTATAATATTTTCATATTTAAAACAAAAAATTACTAATAGGGACCAGCCATAAAGACATGAAAACATGGCCACACACACACACACACACACACACACACATACACACAAATCAATCTGTCTTTCTTTGCATGCTCACGCTTCACACTTGACGAGAGCATCAAGACCATTCTCAGTAGTGAAGACCGATAGAGGAAAGCACGAGGAAACGGCATTTATTGGCCAGGTGCCAGCCAAATGAGGCGCTTCGGCAGCTTTCACACACGCGTCGATATGCTGCCGTGAATTCCTCCCTCCTGCTCTTTTATTTCAGCTTCAGGCAAATTGAAAGCCAGACAAGTAGAGCGGGGGGATGTAGGGAGCTGGTGGTGGTGTCAAAGAGCCCTCAGCCAGTGAGGAAAGAGTGTGTGTGTGTGTTCTCTGAGAAGATGAAAGAGAACACTTGAGAGACAGAAAAGGTGAGAAGAAGAATTAAAGTGCGAGACTGAAAGAGCAGGAGAGCTAACAGGCCAAGACTCAGATGAGAATCAGATGAGGCAGTGAATGAGCGAGAGACAGAGAGAGAGAGAGAGAGGATACGTTTGATTCACATTGCCATCACCTCTTTCATCCAACACACTATTCAACCTCCGTCATCATTCCATTGTTCCTTTCAACATTTATTTCTACTTTTCCTTCCTTTTCCTTTTACAGTTTCTCAATAACATGACATAGTCTATTTATTTGTTCGTTTATCTGGCTTATTAAATTCAAGAGAGAAAAAGCAACTGGTGCAGGAACTAACTTGTATAACAGCACACCTCATCGCGTTTTATCCCGAAGTAATGTTTGTACAGTTTATCTGTAACTTACAATCTTTAACAACAAATCAGAGGGTTCCTCAAAGGTTCTTCAGATATTTAAGAGTTCCTAGATTCCGGAATGTGTTTGAAACTCTTTGTAAGACAAACCCCCAGATATAGGTTTTTGCAGGGTTTCTCCAGAGGGACAATATGAAGTACCCTTAAGATGCTAGATGAAACCGATTTCTTGGCCAGAATCTTTTGCCTAAATGTGACCCCTAAATTTTTCCATGTCAAAAGCAAATATCTTTCCAATTAGGTTTAGAAAAGTGGGTTCACACTAGGGAAGGTTAATGGATGTAGCTTTATAAAGGAGTTCAACTTGGAACCTTTGGCAAAACGGAGACCTTCTGTGGTAGGGTTTTACATAGAACCTATAAGCGTTCATCCAATGGGAAAACCAAAGAATCCTAGGTAGAAGGCGGATTCAACCTTTTGTTCTAAGAGTACAGTAGCTGTTCTCGTGATGTGTTGCTGCATGTCAAAAGGCTGTAACTTGGGGGGAAAGAATTAAGGACTATCAGGAATAGCTGAAAAAATAGCAAAAAAAAAAAATTATGCATGTTGGGGTTTTTCCAAGCTGTCAGATAACCTCCAAAGCAAATAATCTTTGCAATGAAGGCATTTGTTTTGCTAGGGATGGAATTTTTTCTTACATCTTTTTTGCAAATCAAATCTCTTCACAGAGGTATGAATCATTTGCAAACACAACTGTGAATCATCAATGAATGTAGACTTAGTTTCCATCCATAAAAATATATGCAAAGAGAATATAGTGCCTATAGAGATACATGTCATATTTTATACCCCAGCTCTGGTTAGTTACTCTTGGGCAATTTGTATACTGAAGCTTTTCGGTCACCCAGGGTATGTTAAAAACTCCTTTAAACTCTTTGAAAAAAGGGTCCATCAAGCTAAGCTTTCTTTACTTGGTCTCTGAGCGAACCCTTAATGCAGAACCCTATAACAGATAGTTTCCATTTCAAAACAGGTACCAAGTAGATGTTAAAATTCCACAGAACTCATGAGTAACCTTGTTTCTAATAGTGTAACAAGTAAAGACGACTCAAGACAAATCACCACTGAGGAGCAACTGAGGAGCTTTGCCAGAAATTTCTTGCCAGTAGAAGTCTTAGAACTGTCTTTAGACAAACTCTTAAAGGAGAAATGCCTTCAAGCTTATAGCACTTCTGAGTCCACTTGCTTTGACTTACTACTACTACAACCTCAGGTTCCTTTCTGGTCGATGGAATTATCAGATGCTTTGTAGTCTCTGTCAAAAGCATATCCTCCTGTACAAAGGGTCTATGAATACCATCAAGCTAAAACACACTTTGAGAGGCATTAGTACAATGATTTGGTACAGAACAAAAAGTCATGAGTTTTTTAATTTATGCTTATTATCAAGTGCATGGTGAAAAGGTAGCTCTTCATTCTCTGTTTGCCACTATTCAGACTGTTAAGGGAAGTTCATTCCATCACATTGGGGCCAGGACAGAGAACAGTCTTGATGTGTGTTGTCCTTGCACTTGGAGGGATGAGGGGTCAAGTCGAGTTCTGCTCTAGGGTCTCAAGGAATGTGGGGCAGTGTAGGGTTTGATAAGTGCCTTTAGGTAGGTGGGGGGTGTAGGCAAGTATTTTAATAAATGACTCAATTAAGTCAGGAAGCAAGTGGAAGGAATGCAGCAATGGGGTACCATTGGCCAACATAACTACTGAAAAACTTTGACTCTGTAGTGTTTATTTTTATGATGGTGGGAATTGGCAGGTGGCCAGATTCTGGAGAAAGATTGGGGGTATTGGATGGAGCTACTGAGCTATACTCCAGCACTACATCTACAGAAGCAGGGTTGAAATTCCAAGATGCCCAGACTAGTGGACTGTGACTCTGCCAATCTTCACTAACAAGCCCCTCTCCCAGCACAAACACCTCCCAGTGGAGAAGCATACTATGTTGTGAGAATTCACAGCTTTGATGTACTTGTCTAGCACTCAGGAAATTCATATTGGCATGCTGCACTGCATTCAAACATTAATTTTTTTTGCCAGTCTCAGAGTTACCAGATGGTGAGCACACATCAGACTGCTTCTTTCCTTTCTTTATCCAGTTCTGTTTCCCTGAGAAGCAATTAAAATCTGCCAGTTGAATGCTAACGATGTGGGAGAGTGTGTCTAACTCCCGCGAGCCTACCCAGTGGGCCTGGCAAAATGTTAGTGCTATTTCCATACTCCCTACTTCCCCATATTCAGGCTACCCCCTTTTTATTTTGACAAATTTGTATACTGCCTTATGTACTGCTGGAGATCTACACCTTTGCAGTGTTTATTCTAAACTTCACCTTTTAAAATTGAAGTTCTCTTGAAGACTTTTGCTGACTCTGGTGCGTCATTTTAGAGTTGGAGTTATTCTGGATGGGGCACTGCATCTAAAGAAGCGGGGTTGAACTAGGACAGGGGTATTCAACTCAAATTTTTAAAGATCCAACATGAAATTCCTTGCTTGTAAAAGTCAGGATAACTTCGTGAACTAATCTATTTAGCTCCATAGCTAGTCTCTGGTCCGATGGGCTGCCTTCAGCTAAATAATTTACGTAAATACATGTGATTAGATTAGATTAGATAAACCACAACAGCGGATTGCTAAAGAAGCCAAGCTAGTTCATGTTTAGAAATCTAAAGTCACTGATATGTGGCCAATTTTTACGCCATATGTTTATCAGCTTACCTGCAGTAAGTATGCAGTTCAGTCTTCTGAATTACTTTGTTGGGTCTGCCAGTTGAACACTTGGCTAAGACACTTAGTTGTGAGATTCAAAGAGTAATGCTAGCAAAAGACACAAAGAGTATGGTTTGAAATGAGCTTTTTGGGCCATTGCAGGCTGCATTATTTTCAGTGGTTTACTCGTAAAGGCCTCAGCATACTTCATCCAGAGATAATCTTTGGTTGGCTTCCCGCAAACAATATGGGAATGAAGTAATTGCATAGCAAACTGATGGTGTGCAGAAGCTTTACTTGTCATGCTATGCACATGACAGTTGGGCGATCTCTGCAGACGAATGCAAATATTGTGAAAAGCCTTTAATTGGAGCATTTATATGTGACAGCCAACACAAAACCATGGACAGTATGCAAGATTGTAAGCTGGGTTTGTCTTTGTGCAACCCTCGCAGATATCATATGCTGAGGCCTTAAGTCACTAAACCAATCTCAAATCTGAGAGTTTGTGACAAGCATAAGAATCTCTTGGGAAGCCTGGTATAGATTAACATGTTTTTATAATCAAAAGCGAAGTCCTCCTGGAAGACCTTCAAGTCTGTCTTATCTAAAGGAATAAAATATTCTTTGTTAGTGCAGTACTGTTAAAGTGGAGCATCTGGTCCATGCCTTGGGTTAGACCTGATATTTAATGATGATGAAGCTGTATGTAAAACAGATGCACATTTGTATGCTAATTATCCCTAGAACCTGAGGAAAACAAAACATTAAAGTGTTGGATGGCTTTCATACCTCTAACATTATACATATTTGCCTCAATTAGACTGCCTCTACTCCAAGTTTCTTGGTAATAACCAATCTGGCTTTAGGAACTTAGAAGTTGGCATGCAAGTTCAGTGCCTGGGAAACTTTGAACAGCATGGTGGCATTTCTCCTCAGCCAGAACTATGCTTGTGTAGCACGTTTGTTCATCTGTGTCGAAAGGAAAGGTGCCAGTGCCGGAAAGTGAGAAGCATTGCCTTTGTAGTACAATGGACAGAATGAGACTGCCAAATGGTTTCACAAATTGGAGTGAGAGGCATTGTTCTACTGGTATGTCTGAAGACTTTCAAATCCTAGTCTACTGCCAACAGAAGACACAGAGACGCACACACTTAGCGTGATCATGCTAATGGTTTAATGGATTCCTCATTCTCTTAATATGATGGAGTGGCATTGGAATGTTGAAACAGCCCTCGGGTATCGTAACTGTGTATCTTTACATGGCTAGGCTTTCATAGCCATAGACGTGATGTACAAAGGGGAAAGTATGGCAGGTTGCCAACTACACACAAAAAGGCCTGTTCTTGCAAGTGAATAAATCCACCCTGAACAACTTACCTACAAAATTAACATGTTGGCCTTCAAGATTTATTTTGGAACAATATACTGAGTTGACTTTTTAGTTGAAACTTTAGTTGAAAAAATTGCTTTAACAGTTTTAACAGTTTCTTACATTACTCACAATGCTGCTGATGCAGTGGCACTTTAGTCATTTACTCTGCTTTCCAAAGCCTTGACTTTCATGCTAATGCCACCATCGATGCCATTGCCAAGCCTCTTCTGTAATTAAACTCAAGAAATATTTCAATATAAACATACAGTATTTCATGTGTTTCAGGGTGGAGCGTTGTTGAGGGTTTTTTTTAATGGTGCTTTTTACAAAGTCTGATGTCTGAGTCAAGTTTTTATCCCAACACTCCCACCACTGTTTTGATCTTCCATTCTCATTACTCGTCAGCAGTTGGTCTAGGCTGGGTAACCAGAGAGCCCTGCTTTGATTTACATGGTCATTTGAAAAAGAACTCCCGCAGTTCTTCGTCGCTGTTCTGCGTAGCTCTTCCACAGGGCTTAGCAAATGAGATTTTTATTGCTAGCCTTGCATACATGAGCATCCCGGTCAGCCTGCTGCGGTTGAGTGTCCTTATTAATTGACGGTAGTGAATCAAACTAGTAAAAACCTGCCCTCATGCGCTGGCCTCCCTATCTCATTATCGCCTTCCGCGTCCACAATTACCCTAATGAATAGGCTCCAAATTGAATGTTTTCCCCTTGCACCCTTTGGAGACATGGCCGCGCATTTGTCCGACATCTCCATTTAATCTCGCATCCTTCTCTAATAATGACTTTGGAATGAATCTTCTTCTCTTTTTTCTTTAAGTAGTATGCACTGGATAGCTTCCAGGTCTACTTTATTATAGGGAGTGAGAGAAGCTAAGAGATGAAAGCTTATAACTAAATGAAAAAGGAAGAAGACAAGGCACGGACTATAGATTTCACTTTCGCTCGAGCTGTTATTATATGATAAGCACGTCGTACAGCTAAGCCCCTTCAGCCTTTTAATGCTAGCAGCTCCTTCTGATTGCTGTTAACATCACGGGCCACTCAGGACGAATAAAGCCATTTGCTACGACCCGGCTCTGACACAGGCAAGTGTTCCAAATCAGCGAATCTGCCCTAAAGGCCTGTCGTCGGTACAAATCATTGCCTCCGTCAGCCACCGTGACTAAAGCATTACAGCCTTCCGAAAATGTGGAGCCGGAGATAGGCTCGCTCTTGCAATGTCATGTCCTCTGTCTTTCTCTCTGGACATCTCTCTCAAACTGTATAACGCTAATTGGCACACAGGCGCTATGTTCTTGCTATGCTATGTTCTGTATTGTAGCAATTTGATTAGTGAGAGCTAGTAATGTGCTTAGAGATCATATGAAAGTCTAAGGAAAATACGCAGCATATTCTTCACCATCTGCGTCTGCATAAAAAATGGGAATAATAAAAACGCAGCATGTCAGCCAAGCTCCTGGTGGCTTTGTTTGCCCGAGCTGGCATTTATCTCAAGGTCACTGCTTTACTGGTGAAAGGGGAAGCGTCTCTTTTTAAAGCCGCACCAAACACCAGGTAATCAAATCGGACAATTAGGCATTATCAGTGGATGTGGTGTTGCATCATGCCCTTTCAAGGGGTCGTCTTTCATGCCTTTCAGCGGAGAGGAAATAAAGCCAGGTTTTAACTCATTGAGGTGGACGTGGACATCAATGTAGAAGGGATGGTAGGTGCATTCTGAGAAATTTGTCTCTCAAAAAAGTTAACAGTGTCTTCATTTGTTTGAATCTGTATTGCTTATGCTTATTAGTGACTATACATGATCTTAGTATTCTTGAAGGAAGTCTTCATTCAAGGTTTATGCAATTCTAGCTACCTTAAATACTTTTTTACATGATCCATATTTGGGAGATCACAATTTTGAATCCCAAGCTTGAATCTGAGTGATACCATACACATCCATGGGCAAGAGAGTATTGTTGGATCAGCACTAGCCAATCACAGATGACATCCGGAAGACGATAGTTAGTATTCTCATCCAAGCACGTTCATCTGCTTTTTACTTCGAAAAGAAGTTTGAAAAGATGTACTGATTTTTGAGGAGCCATGTGAGGGTGAGCCTTCACCCTCCCAGATTGGTAGCTGTCATACGACAGGAGAACTACATAGTAAAGATTACTAAACTGGGGTGAAATTTCTTTTAAAAAAGAAAGCAAAACAAATTTAGATGGCAAAATTGCTTATATTGGGAGCAATGGTTAATTTTTTTTGGTTTTTTTTGTCTTCGCTGATGGCCAGATTTTCACAATGCATGATACTGGAAACAGTCGATTTGGCATTTATGTCAAAGGGCTATACTCCTTCCTAGTTGTTAATCCCTGTAATTATCACATGAATCACTGTAAATATGGTTTAATGTAATAAACCTTCCATCCTTATTATTTGGCAGAATATGAAATAGCACAGCACATTCAATTATTTTCCTTTTTTTTATTTTATTGTGTGCACAATTTAATAAAGCAATGAGATACTTAATTGAGGTCATGACATCGCAATGTGTGTGTGTGAGGGTGTGGGGGTGTAGGGTATTTGATCACACTTTTAATTCACTTTTAATTTTTAATTAAATTAATAAAATAAAGTCATTAATTTGATGCATTCTCCTGTAAAGAAAACATGCCCATGGCTTCAAGGATAAGCTGATCAAGCATCCAGCTGCTTTAATTTAATTCATAATTTTATCAGATAGAATTTCAATCTTTGAGATAAACAGTGTTGATTTAGATGCTGCCTTCATTTAATTCAATTAATAAAATTGTTCAAAAGCTCACTATTTTTATCAAACATTCTTAACAAGCCCTGAGATGTCATTGTCAAATATTAAGACATATTATATGTACTATTTCAAAGCCACCATTATAATTCCTCCAAGTACAAATTAATGTGATTAAAATGTAATATCTACCTTCTACTGTCATTTATTTAGCAAGTCGTTTTTACTGAGGATGGAAATTCTGGTTAAGGACTGACAAGTTTCCCAGGAGGCTTATTATCCCTCCATTTTCGACTGAGCCTTGTACATCACATCAAAGCTTTTCTGATTATCCATTAATTCATGAGCCCAATGGATTCCAGCTCGGTTTCCAGTCGTGACAGTTGTCCACTGTAAAATAAGATTGACTGTACTCTATATATGAAATGAGTTCCATTACAAGATGATCTTGGTGGAGTCCATGATCCGTATGGGGCGGTGTGGAAAGGGCAGCGCTAGTCATGGGAATATCTGAAACCATTTTTTTGCCCTAATTGAGAGCCAGATCAAGACAGCTGGCAAGGACATCAGGCTGGGGAGCTTTTAATGGAGATGAATGCAGTGCCAGCAGGATATACCCTGACCCTCCCTCATGTTTCTGCTGTCCATTTTTATGTCTCCTCCGCAACACACTCGCCACTGTATCAGTTTCTGCTTCCATGGTCAGCATTCTTTTATTGACCCAGTAAAACCCTGCTTGTCCGGTGAAGTATATCGAATGGGGACTTGTACCATCGTGCCATTTTGTATGTGTTGGCGCTGGTTTCTCAGAGCTCTGTTTTTTTATGTTCGAATAGTCCTCTCAATCTTTCTTTGAACATCCATTAGATCCATATTCAAGACGGCTCATTCATACACCTTCAAAGGCCCACCCCATGCATATTTATTGTGTTTCCAGCACATTTTTAAAGGTGTTCTCTTTTCTCTGAAATTCTGGGATTCTGCATTTGATCTCCATCTCTGCTCATCAGTCCATTTCGCTTTTGTCTCTGCTGTAGATTTAAGGCTTTACTTTAAAGGGAAGGGCTTTTCTGATCTAGATCAGGGCCTCACTCAGCACTAGCATGGGAAAATAGATCGCATACTGCAGAATTCAACACCCACAAGATGTAGGCACTGTAAATGCACTTGAGAGGTAGCTGCTCATATGCAAGGTTTGTGGTCTAGAGGTAGAGGTGGTTCAGCAGCAAATTTACTTTATGTTTCCATCTCAGCAAATTCAAATTCAGTCTCAACATTGAGTGGCTTGTTAACAGCCTTAACAACAGCCTTAACAGCCTTAAACATTTTAATTACTGTTGCATTTTAGTTGTATTTAATGATACTATATATGTTTTGTACAAAATAGTCCACGGGAGTTGACCTAGGACCCTAGAGGATCTGTGGAATATTGAGGAGTGGTGTCGGATTCCATGTTCTGTATTTTTCTCATATTTTCAAGGTGAATAGCACATTTTATTCACAAAATCTTGTGCAGTCAAGACTACAGGCAAAGTTTCCATACACTATGAAAATTTATGGATAAAAACCTTTTAGTGTTTAGAGGATTATTAGATTTTTTGATTATTAGATTTGATTATTAGAACATTATAGGATAATCTATAGATAGCTATTAATTATAAGGATTCCCTTAGCAATATAGTAACATTAACAATGGGTAATCATTTACACCAATTATGTACCAGTACCAGTAATTATGTGTTCATTTACTATATGCCGTTGTAATCATGGAAAAACCATCACTAAACAGTAGTAGCCATGGTGTAACCATAGTAGCCATTGTAAAACCATAGTTTATAGTAATATAGTAGCTGTTTCAAAATCACGGTCAAACCATAGATACCATGGCAAAACTGTAGTTAAACCAAAGTAGCCATGTTAAAATCATGGTTAAACCATATTATCCATGTTAAAACCATAGTTAAACCACATTAGACATGGTCAAACCATCGTTAAACCATAATAGCCATGGTAAACCCATAGCTAAACCAAAGTAGCAATGGTTAAACCATAGTTAAACCATAGTAACTATGGTAAACCCATAACTAAACCAAAGTAGCCATTGTAAAACCATAGTTAAACCATAATAGCCATGGTAAACACATAGTAAACCTGTAGTAGTCATGGTGAAACCATAATTATTCAATAAAGATTGATTTAAAAAGGAAAGTAAACCCATAGTAGGCTTGGTAAAACCATAGTTAAACCATAGTAGCCAATGGTAAAAACCAAAAGTTAAACCATAGTAGCCATGCTAGAACAATACTTAAACTAATGTATCCATGGTAAAACCATAGTAAACGTGTAGTAGTCATGGTGAACCCAAAGTAAACCTGTAGTAGTCATGATGAAACCAATGTAAACCTGTAGTAGTCATGGTGAACCCAAAGTAAACCTGAAGTAGTCATGGTGGAACCTTAGTAAACCTGTAGTAGTCATGGTGAAACCAAAGTAAACCTGTAGTAGTCATGGTGGAACCATAGTTAAACCAAAGTAGCCAAGGAAAAACCACAGTAAACCTGTAGTAGTCATGGTAAAACCATAATTAAACCAAAGTAGCCTTGGTAAAACCATAGGTAGACCATAATAGCCATGGTAAACCCATAGTTAATCGAAAGCAGCAACGGTAAAACCATAGTTAAACCATAGTAGCCTGATTCTGCTCTCTTTCAGGTCTTTTTTCTCTCCTCTCGCATGTAATGGCATTGATATTTTTCAGTGGGACATGAGAATAGAGGGATCGAGCAAGTAGAGAAATTGGAGGAGGTTACCAGCTGAAGAAGTTAAAGTCAGAGATGAGGAAAGAAAAGTTAAGGGAGATATAGGAAGTGTGTGGGTTAGGGAAAAAAAAAAACCTACAGAAATATAGTGTAGCATGCTGAGGTAACAGTAGGGGCGAGTTCCTCAGGAGGAAAAGACACAGCGGTTGCATGAAAAATGACTCTCGACTGACAGCATGTTGCAGGGAGAAAACTAAATTGATATGCAAATGGAGTTTGCATGGCTCTGAGAGAAGGACAGTGCGAGAGAGATCTGAATTCTGCTGAAGCCTAGATATGTTGGCAGGAATTGTGGGACAGAACGTTCCAGAGCACACACACACACAAGCGGGACCAGTGATTTATTAAAAGGGTGGGTTTTAGCAGTCAAAGATTTCCTTTAATTTATATACATTCCAAGAGGAAAACATTCTTTGTTTTTGTATCAATTTTAGCTCAGTAAATTCCGATCTGAGATTGCTTTATGTCTGTTTATTAAGATTTCGTTCAGATTTCTTTTCAGGGACATATTCCCAGCGTTCCGGATGTTAATTTGTGAATAACGAGGAGACGGAGGAGAAATAGAGCTGTGCCGTGGTTGGAATGTTCCGGATACGGCTAGCTAGCTGGAGTGTCGTACTGATACAAACACACACCCCAATGCACTGGAGCTCAACTCCAGTTTGATACTGATTTTATTTGACTGATTCAAACACCAGCTGGAAATCATGTAAACATGACTAATTGGCTGGACAGATGGATCCCCTTGAGTGTTTGTCTGTGTGTGTGTGTGTGTGTGTGTGGGACAAAGTCGGTCTCAAGATGTGTAAACTAGAAAATACACATTCTCGTGTTTTGAAAAATTAAAATTCATGGGCTTTTGATGGACACAAACACACACACACACACACACACACACACACACACCAACAGTTAAAATGTTAAAGTGAAAACCTGTAGATTAATTTGTGTTGCATGCATTTGTGCGTGTTTATCACTGGGGCTGAATACATTTCCATAGTAATTATTCACGTTCAGATTTCACGCTGTTAGTAAACAATGTCATGATTAATTCCGTACCTGTCGAGGAAACGGTAATCTCTGCTTCAATCGTCTCCTGTTTTCCCATTCCTTTTCATGTTCTCCTTCACCCGTGAGTGATTTATATGCTTTAAATTAGGATGAACATATGCTGAGAGGAACATGTTCAAGTCGAACGAGCCAGAATTGCAGGAAAGAGCAATTTCAAACCCAAGAGCCAAACACTTAATGCAAACAAGGGCTGGGTTATAAAACAAGTAACACTTTGGATATTTTCTTCTCATGTAAAAAAAAATTAAATAAATAAATAAAAAAAATTCCTGAATGTCATGTATGTAGTTAAACTGCATTTCAGTAACACTAGTGTGTTTTCTCTGAAGAGCTGTTCTATCAGTTATTAAAAACAACTCAGTGCAAGGATACATTATATAAAACCGAGACAAATCATGTCAGACATCCTCATATGTAATAAAATATCTAATTGTCCTGCTCTCAATGGGGTTGTATTCAGAGTTGGTGACTTATTTTTAAAAGTTACGTCAATATTTATGTGGGGAAAGTTCCTCGTATTCAGAATCGGGTTACGCAGGTACTTCAGTTGATTTTTTTTTTTTTATTCAGCTCATTCAGTTGATTCAAATGACCAGTGTATGCCTTCGAGGTTGCCAGATTTTTGTTGAATAGAAATTAATGTAACAAAGTGGTTACAGTGTGCACTTCACATGAGACATGAGATATTGTTGTGCTCAAGCCAGGGTTTTTGTCTGTAGAAAAAAAAACGTCTAGCATGCAAGCAGCCTTTGGTGCTATGGATCACATCTCAGAGGACATTTTTCACTCTTCCATGCAGTGTAGTCTGTAATAATGATCTTCTGCATCAAAAATCGATACAATTAAATTGTACCATTTACGTTACTCGACAACATGAAGAAAAATAATTGAGGAACCAAAAATATGAGAAATGGAGAAGAACAATAAGCTGATATCTGCCACAGGCTATAATCAACATGGCGTTTAGGCATGACATCCATCTTTTTTTTTTAAATTATTGCCTGCTGGGAGTTTAGGCTATGAAGATTGCTAATGAAAATGAAATTCGATATTTTTATTAATGGAGAGCATGCTTTTTAGCTATTTTTCCCCCCCCAGCAGTCCTGCCAGCATGATAGAGAAAGGAGACTTTTTTTTGTTTCCAGGTTATATCATGAATGATTCTCTACAGAGAACCTCCAATTCCTCCAAAATGTGATAACGTTAATTGCTAATTTTCATATTTGTATTCACCAGCGTGATAATGAAAACAACTGCAGAGTGTTGAACTGTTGTTTTTGCTCATTGTCATTGTTAAGTGCTTCGGAAGCCCAAATGTAGCCCATCCACCTCAAGGTTCAACATCTTGCGCATCTTGAGATGCCTTTCTGATTAACACAGTTGGAAAGAGTGGTTATTTATGTTACCCTCGCCTTCAGGTCAAACCAGTCCGCTCTTGACCTCTGTCTGCATGATTTTATGCATTGCACTGCTGCCACATGATTTGATAATTCCATAAACGAGCAGGAGTATAGGTGTGCGTATTAAGATGGCCGGTGAGTGTGTATGTGTTTGCAGGTTTATAGCTCATGGGATGGGATTGTTTCATTCACAAGCTTTAAAACAATCCCATCCCTCTGGTGCTGTAAAATGTTTATTCTATCACTAAAATCTCTTTTTTTTATATCATGTGTTGCAGACACTGCGGCTATATCAAAGCGAAACAAGATCCCGACGAGGAGAAGATGCAATTTCAGCACGGCAGAGGTAAAACTCGTTCCCTTGATGGACTGCCAAAAGAGCTGTCGTATTTAGAGGCAGTGTTCAAAAATATATAGGTGCTCCACTGAATTTTGTGGAATTTTGCGGGGTTTGCAGTTCCTTTTTAGGAAACCATTTGCGATTACGACTTAGTCGTGTCTCGGCTTATAAAAGAAATGTAAACGTGTCATGTAAATGTCTACTAGTAGTACGTCAAGGTGTAAAACCCTTCATCTAAGCGTATGAAGGCTGAATGTATTAATCACAGAAATGGCAGGAATTTCTCAGGAACTGCTGTTTAGACGTTTTAAAATGACCTTAACGACTCAAAACATTAATCGACACAGTGACCTGTAAATATAACATGACTAATTGCTTGCCATCATTGCAGTCAAATTGCCAGGAAGTAGGACCTACATCCATCCACATACCTACGAGGACCCAAATCAAGCCATTCGCGATTTCGCTAAGGAAATTGACGCCTCCAGCATCCGCATAGAGAGGGTCATTGGTGCCGGTGAGTCATATAAAACAGTGTACTGTATTTATATTTACATTTATTTGGCAATGCTGTTATTTGTGTTGACACCCATTACCTCTGGCCATCACTAATAAGATGATGGGCTAAACATACAAATCAGCTAGAATTAGTAATTAAAATGTTTTGCAAGATTATTGCTGGGTAGCATTTTATATATTCATTTATGCTCATTTTCATGAAGGGTGCCAAAAGTTTTAGAGGACACTGTATGTGTGGAAAGTCTGGTTGGGAAACACTGTTACTGTTGAGTTGGCTGGCTTTTTTTAAAATTGCTATTTTATTTTCCATTAAATGTCCCCAAGGTGTTCTGGGAAAAACTTTAAAAAAAAAAAAAAAAAAAAAAGGATTTTTATGCCGTGCTCAACACAGTATCACTATATTTCAGAGATTCATTGAAAAACCAAAACCTCTGCTGGGTATCAGTAATAACAATTAACAATATATTTTCTATTTTAACATTTAAAAATATTTCGACACACAAGTTTAAGCTATGATCCTCCCACCACCATGTTTCACAAAGGTTGTGTGCTTTGTGTCTTGAACAATCCCTTTTTAATCCAAACTTTTCTCATTCTGGTACAGGCTAGTTTGCACTTCTTCTGACTTGGTCCCAGGTGTCATACCACCATTTGCAAACCAGTATTGACATTTCTTAATTTTTCATATTCAAAGTCAGCAGGAGCGCAATATCTCGTTACGATATCAATAACACAATGTCTAGAATTGGCCACTTTTTACACATCTTCTGTCATTCAATGCACTCCACCAGAGGTGTTTCCACATATGCCACACAAGGCCTCATGGAACGTAGGATTACCATACATTATGCGACTCATAAGGCATTACAGTCTCAACATTGTATGGCAGTTAGACTAAAGATAATAGTGTAGGTGGCAGGGAATAAAATGAACTGGAAGTCTGAAGTAATTCCAAGCATTTCACTATATGCTATATAAGCCCCATATAACAGCTAAAAACAGTAACCCTAAATGTTCTTGTGGCAATGTTGTACATGCAAAAACATGTGCCATGCTGTCTGTCAGTGAAAGAGCTAATTGTACAGCTAAGCCATTCAGTTCCAAGAAGATACAACAGCATGACACTATGTCAGCATATTAACCTGCATGAGCCGTTGTTAAAGATTTGCTTCTCTGGGACTTGCTTTCCAAACTAAAGTGCCTCTAAAGAAATTACTTTAAGACACAAATGCAGTCATTATACTACTGTGCCAAAGACTGAGTTGTTTAATTACAGCATGTCTGTATCCTCTTATCCTCACACACAAAGGACTGCCACTGCTTTGTGAAATATCAACACCCCCCACACTCACCACCAGACTGCATACTGGTTCACAGTGCGAGGTTTGGAAAGCTCCTGTATAGCTCGTATAGATCTACGTCATACTTACAGTGACATTACAATAACTAATAAACTAATAATCTTACTTATATATGGTCCTTGTACAGTGATGCCAGTATATTGTCTTTAAAATTCAATAAAGCAGTAATTACTGGATTCCAGGAGGCTTTAAAGGGAAATAATTGGATAGATTTTTTAGAAAAAAAAATTGTCATAGTTAGGGCTGCCAAGTGGCAGCATGAGATCGCAAGTTCATATCCCGACAATGCTACATTCTGGCTACAATCACAGCAGCAATAGCCAATCGTGGGAATAATCGTGGGAGATAATAGGGGAAATCCCCTCAAAAAACTGTCATGTTTAGTACTTCCTAGTAAGGTTATGGTCAGAATTGTTAGTTGATATGTCCAGTTAACAACCTTCCACTTTTGGACCTTAAAAAACTCCATAGTTGCTTTAGTAGTATGTTTGAGCCCATAGTTCTGCCAAAAACAGAAGCACCATTCATCAAGTTTTGTTGGATTTGTACAAAGTTCAAAGAGATCCAAAAAGAGACACCGCTGGGAACCAGTCCAAAGTACATGAGACCATAAACTTGGGAAAAGACCACAAAGGAATAAAATCTTGGCAAGGATACATAGATTCGGTACATCAAAATGTGGCTAGAGACATAGTAGTACTTACTGAATATAGGAAATTGTACAAGTGAAAAAGTCCAAAATTGTGTTAGCAGTCAGGGCATCGTGAGCATAGGTGGGTGTGGCCAGGTTGTCTGTACAGTACATCTGGGACAAGGGTCTTAGGTTCAGAAATGATCCTGCCACTGCCACCATCATCAGTTTCATTTTTTTATTAGTTGTTAGCCATACAAAGCCAAGCTATGATACTACCACCACCATGTTTCAGCGTGCTTTGGCTCTGGAAGAGTCTAATCCACTTTTCCTATTCAGGTACAAGTCTGCACCTCGTTTGACTTGATCCCAGAAGTCATACAGCCATTTAGCAAACCAGTTTGGCATTTCATCAGTTCTCTTATTCAACAGCCAACATGAAATGTCATATACATGTGATTATCCTCTAATAAAAGTTGTCATTCTATGAATTAATCTTGTTGTCGTGGTTTAACTTTAAACCACTTTCACAGAGTGCAGAGTTAAATCAACTGAGTTGAATCACTTATAAAATCCAAATCTACCCAGCAAATAGTCACCTGCAGAGCAACTATTGCACCGCTCTACTCTTTTTTTTCTGTCAAATCAGCACTAACGCTTTGCACTCTACTCCTAAGGGGAATTCGGCGAGGTGTGTAGCGGCCGTCTGAAGCTGCCAAGCAAGCGAGAGATCTATGTGGCCATCAAGAGTCTGAAAGCGGGGTACACAGAGAAGCAGAGGCGTGATTTTCTGAGCGAGGCGAGCATCATGGGCCAGTTCGATCACCCAAACATCATCCGGCTGGAGGGGGTTGTCACCAAATGTGAGTGATTTACACGTTATTTGTTTCAATAGTCCTTCACTATGTTGCCTTAGTATACCAGTCTTATGGTGCTAATTTGGGTTAAACTCAAGTTAATGTGTTTGTTGTCGTGGTGCTAATGTGGCACATTTGTTTGCAAAGAAATGTACAGAAGTTTCAGGTCAAACAGACTAAATTAATGCATATGTCAAAGGTTCTATGTGGAACCCTAAAACAAACTAGTTCTCTATAAGAGAGAGCATTTTTTATTCAAAGAATGCTTGAGAAAGCTTTGTTATTTCCCAAGAGTGTTTGGTGCAGGTTTGTGCTTCGTTTATTTCTTTTGTAAACTTTGAATTTAATAAACTTTCTTTCGAACCTATTTGTGCATGTCTTAATTGGGGAAAGTGCTTGATCTGTTTTTTTCTAGTGCCAAAACCCGGATATGAAGGCATGCATAAGGAATGAGTAGGCTTATGTGGGAATGCTGGTATTTTTTTCCCCCTGTATCCATTTCCCCCTACAGAGCCCAACAAAAGATGCATGCATATGTATGACCGCATTAATGCGATTAATTAAATAGCTAATTGCATGTGTTTTCAGTGTCATAAATATTCAACGGCGAAGTCTCTCACCATTCCACATTAATTTTTATTCCTTCACGCTCTCTCTCTCTCTCTCTTTCTCTCGCTCAACGCTCTAATGCCGAATGCAAATCCTGACCTTTCGTTAGCACCGGTTTGCGCCGTTTGCAGAACTATTAGCTATGTAAATCAGGTTTGCTTTTCATTAACGAAAGGCACATGCTAGGGAGAAGGTGCTGCTTTTAACGTCTAACGGAAAGAATTTGGAGCATGTACCGAGAAGTTTAAGCTGTATCAAACATTCACAAGATTAGTTTTATTACACGTTTACAGAAGCTTTTTTTCCCCAGGATTCTTAGCACTTTAGTGCATGGTGTTGCCATTTGGCAACAATTACTTTATCTCCAATTTTTTCATAGGCTATAATACAAAACTATTATTTTTCTATGTAACTGGAAAAGGGGGGTTTTAACTTTTACATCATAAAAAAATGCCATGTCAGATGACCAGGAAGTGCTGTTTGCACTTTCTTTTCTGCAGTCACATGGCATGGTGAAGGTCATCATCAGAGGGCTCTCAAAATTTGATTAATTTTTTAATATTAAGGAAAAACTACTTAAAGGAAAAAATTTGAACACTATCTGAGAAGTTATCATTTATTTTTTGTCATTTAAACAAGTTGATATATTTTGAGTATTTTGTTAAATGGTAAAATGTAATTGTTTCCATATGGCAACAACATGTGATAATGGAACTGTGGTATGTGCATCCATGAACTGAAACAGGCCTACAGAACAAAAAGAAAAAAGACACTAGGCTTCTCTAATTGTATATTTTACATTTTTTCACATTCACAGTAAAAAAAAAAGGTTGTAATTTCAATCATATTGCAATTGCACCTTATTTTCTAAATTTTATGTTTCAAGAGAAAGAATTGAGTACAAGAGAAATCATTAAAAAGTATACTTCACCCAAAAACGTTTGATACTTTTCACCATTGCACATTGTTGCCATATGGCAACAATTTACCAACTACCTCACTAAATATTTTTTCTTCAATTTTTAAAAAATATATTTTTATTACTTTAACTAATTCAAGTAATACACATCCATAAAAACATGCTTTTTTGATGTAAATGTAATAATTCATGCAGCAGTAGAGGATTAAAAGAAGCATGAATGAATGAAGCAAGATGAGCTAAATGTGGAAATCAGTAGTAACCCAGTGCATTAAATATCACACACGAAGTTATATTTCGCTTTGTTATATCCTAGAACTTGCACATGAACACAATGCACATGACGTTCATAGCTACAGATATGACAACACCATAGTGTTTAGTCTAGTGTGGAACACAGGATTCAAAAACACGTCTAGGACTACAGAGAGCTGCATGACCCTGACAGCACAACAAATAACAATGGAATTTATAAATAAATAAACATATATATTTTTAAAAAACCTTCTGCACTTCAGACATGTGTAAATTGTTATTATTTTGTTTTAAAATCTTTTTTTTCATTTAGTGCTGCCCTTCAGAAGCTACATATTTACATGTTTCCCAGAAGATGAAATAATAACAACTTATACTGATCATCCTGTTCAAAAGTTTACACCCCCCTGGCTCTTAATGTATCGTGTTGCCTTCTTGTGCATCAGTGAATGTTTGCACCTTTTTTAATAGTTGTGTATGCGTCCCTCAGTTGTCCTCAGAAGCCCATTCTGCAAGGGGTATATGCATTTATGAGCACAACTGTGTAGGAATGTAAGCAGGTGGAGGTGTATGCATCGGGAGAAGGTGAATACACATGTGATACACAGGAAAAGCAATTTCACACATCACAAATCATTTGGCCAGTGGCTGGATGGAAGGAGAACAGCATGAGCTCAACATAAATACTCCATGAGTTAAAACAGTAGTGTGAATATTTAAAAATAATAATAATAATATTAAAAATTCCCTGTGGTCAGTGTTTGCTTAGAAACTCAAAAAAAATCACAATAATGATTTCAGGGCTGTGTCTAGGGAGGAAAAATTATGCTAATGTATGAGAATTTAAGGCATAACCACAGAAGCCCAATTCCATGTGTGTGTTTTTCCTCAGAGCTCTGCATATTGCGCATCACCACCCTTTCAGCAGAATAACGCTTTAAGCCAGCGCTCCTGCTCTGATTGCCCTCCATTCTTATGCAGATTGCTGCGACGTTAAAAGAAAAGCTCGAAGATGGCCCTTTCACTCGCGCGTCAGGGAAAAGAAAGAAAGAAAGAAAGAAAAACGTCGAACCGTGCTTATCGCTTCCATCACTTTTCTTTTATGCGCCCACAATCGACTAATCTGGAAACATTCCATTTGGAGGCGGCTATCATCAGGGGCGTTAAAGACATCCGGGATTTAGGCTTCGTCTCGATAGGGCTGTGTGAGAGAAAAATATTTCCATTTTTCAAGTAGCTGATTTGCTAGAAACAAGCTTAACCAGGCTTTTTGGCACCAAACAAAAAAAAACAATAATATGGGCAGGCTAATAAACAGATTATGGTCAGAATCTATTTACTTTTCTGATAAGGAAATAAGAGCGGAATAAATAACTCCGAAAATAGAAAATAGAACAGCCAGTGTGTCCAACACACAAACACACTTCTCTGATCATTTGTAATATATGAATATATTTTATTTTCAACAAATCATTACTACTTGTTTCAAATATTTATATAAATATTTATATATTGATTATAATATGTATATTTACTGTATATAATGTCTTGGAATAATTTTTTTTTTACTATTTTTTTGTGACTCTCTGACATGTACTAAATCACTAAATACTACAGCTTCGAGCTTCCGTTTGGAATATTCCTACATATCTGCTCGATATTATTCATCAACAATACAATTTTTACATTAAAACGATAAATCGGATATTCATTCATGTCACCTGCCAACATTAAAAAAAATAATTACAAACTGACTGGATGCAGATGATTTGATTTGTAATATTTTGTTAAAATACTTAAATTGTAAAATGTTTTTAAAAAATTTTTACATCTTTTTTTTTTTAAATAAAAAGAATTTTCTATACAGAATTTCAGTAATATAAAATTAAATGTATATTTATTATTGTAGAATTATTTATATGGAAATCAAATAACGTATCATGGATCTTTTTTTTTTTTTTTTTAATGCACCACAACTGTATTGCTAGGAAACAAACCTATATAAGATTTGGTGATTAAACCTCAAAATACAGATATTTAGATCGCTTTTTTAGTTATATAAATGAAGTCGATTTTGGTTCGAAAAGCTACTATGCAGGTTCGCTTTTGTTCTTCAAGCTACAAATAATGTACAGTACTGTGCAAAAGTTTTAGGCACATGCAAAGAAATGCTGTAGAGCAAAGATGCCTTCAAAATAATTAAATTAAATGTTTCTACATTTTTTTTTTTTAAAATCCCGTAAAGAGCAGTAAACAGCAGTAAATGAAAAAGTCAATATTTGGTGTGAAACAAAAATAAAAATAGTAGTCTACAATTTGTGCAGTTTTATAAGGAAATGAGCTGGTAAGTTTTATTGAGCATCTTGCAGAACCAGCCACAGTTCTTCTGGAGACTTTGACTTTCGCACTCGCTTCTTATTTTTGCAGCAAAACCCAGCAGCCTTCATTGTGTTTTTATGTCTGAAAAGTGTCTCTTACGTAATATGCTGCTTTCTTTAATGACATACAAACATTTTTCTGTAACATTTAATTTTGTGCTGACTTGATAATGTAGACGTCATCAAATAAAAAATCTATAACAAAGTTTGTACTAAAAAAAAAATGGGGTGCCTAAAACTTTTGCACAGTGTTGTCTACATGCCCTCAAAATGTGAAAATTACAGTTCATTTATGCATTTTGATTAAGTTTGAAAGGTAACATCTAACCAAAACCAAAAAGTCAAAACAACATACCATCCTACTGAAATCCCAGTGTTTGTACTTAGTCCTTTGACTAAGTACAAGTGTATTTGTAGAGTGTAAATTGGAAGTTTTGCATAGGGTCAACATCCTGGGCTTCTCTTTGTGAGGCAAATATTGAGCATATAATCACCAAAATACAGTATATTGTTGCTTCATGAAAATTCAGTTCAGAGAATCAATAAGACATTGGAGTTAAATAATTGCCCCTTTTTGTTGCTAGGTTCATTGACGAACCAGGAAGATAAAATAAGTCATGTAAGATATGGAAATCATTTTTAGCCTATTAACAGGGAGGTGAGTGCTGAAAGAGGAAATAGCATGGACAAGGTGGCAGTTTTCTGGACCGTGACATTAACACCTGGAGTAAAATCAATAGTCCATCTGTGAGAGCGGCCATCCCGGCAAAGCGCTCATCACGCTATAGGATGAGAGAGCATCCCCGTGCGCTTTTATCTCATTAACCATGTGCCACCTCTAAAGCTCACATACTCACGAAGACGAAGTCCTTGGGCTTCTGTGTGCAGCTATTTATTAACATACAATATAAACACGCCATAGATAACAGGATGCGTTTATCAGTCTGTTAGTAACGTTGTATGGAAATGTTTTCGTAGCTAAACCGAACTAAAATCTCCAGACATTTTAAACATTTCACACAGAATTTCTTCGTACTCACGTGCAACGGTAAAATTGCAGCAATTATACGCTCTGAAGCCAGTCAATCATGGTTTACATTAGTATGTCTCCGTATACGTAAGCATATACGAAGGTTTTTCCGACCTAACTGGATTTTCATAAATTGACACATTTCTTGTGTAAATGCTTCCGTGAACAATTTACGTATAAATTTGTACGTATACGTTTGAGTGTTTTTTGTTGTTGTTGTTGCTGTTGTTAGAGTTCATTCTAGCAAGCAACACTGTAGTATGAGAATAGTTTTTCTAGTAACGTTCAGGCGTTTTTTTTTTTTTTTCCCTGTTCACGCTTACAACGTAACGTAATAGTCTGATATCAAACAAATCAAACTCTTGAGCTTGTTTCTCACTCGTTTCTTCTCTATACTTTACACGTCTTATTCTTTATACTCTTCTCCATACTTCCACCAATACACTGACACGTAAATAATACTGATATCTTAAAAACGGGCTATAATACAGCAAACTTGACCATTTCACAAGAATTATACTATATTCTATTATACAAGTAACTAATAATAAAATTGAAGTAAGATATAATAATAAGACGTATGCTTTATACTGTTCCAGAATAGAAGAAATATACTGTAGTATTACTGGAAATAGCCCAATAGGAACCAAGTGGGCGGGGCTGCAGTGTCTGTTGTCGTTATTTTTTATTATTAAGCAGCAGATAGATAGATAGACAGAGATAGATTTTAGAAAATGTCAAAATTTCACACACACTCAGGGTGGCATTCAGTGGCAGCCAACCACCATGCCATTCCCCAGTATGTGTGTATGTGTGTGTGTGTGTGTGTGTGTGTGTGTGCACGTGTGGGGCGCAAACCTCATTCAGCCACCAGACAGCTACATTACTCTACCGGCAAAAGGTAAAAGAGATTTTTTTTTTCCTTAAGGTGTCTGGAGAGACATTTATCACAGTGAGATAGTGATTTAATTTGGGCTGATGTACAACGAGGAGATGCTCCAGCAGAGCTTGCGACCCCCCCCCACACACACACGTGTATACACATACAGACAAACCTGACCTCTATCTGCACCGCATTCCACTGTGGAGAGATTTATACCTTTTATCATGTGTAGCACAGATTTGTATTAAGCGAGAGACTGGGACATCGCTCACGTATCACACGCACACACGCATCCTCACACACTGCAGTGTACCAGTGAGTTTGTGCAATAAATGCACAAACTATACATTTCACAAAGACGTTTCCACGGCAGTCCGTCTTTTAATTCTAACGCGTGTGTAATCTCGTAACCTCTGGATGATCGTGCGATGTGAATAAATGCCTTGAGAGATTTCTCATTTGATGTACTAAAACGTCATGTGACTAGGCTACCTGTCAATCATATTCACTTTACCTCAGAACCATGGGCTTTAAGATAACAGCTTTCCTCATAAGGAAATAGTATGCGAAATGTAGTCAGTAAGTTTCCTGACATGGGAACATCTTCAATGTTGGAGGATTTCTTGGTAACATGGCAAGCTGCGTTTTTGTTTGTTTGTTTGTTTGTTTGTCTTATTAACTTTAAGAGAGCGTGGCTGCTATAATGTAAGTGAGAACAGGAGCTAACTTCTTTTATGGGCGTTCCACGATAATTTCAAATACGTTATCGACTTATTGTACGATATACGGGCGTGACCTCGATCGTTTTTTGCTGGCCTCGATATCGCCCGTTGTGTTCACGTGTGTTCGTTTACATAAGAATGAACGTCACTAGCCATTCGCACTGCTTCTGTCCTCTCGGGTACTCATTAAAATTCAAACTTCGAATATTCGTCGAATTTAAGATAAAAATGCACATTTTAATGAAAGAACACGTGTAATGAAAGAACACGTGCATTCGGATTTAAGATGTGTAGCGAGCACTCGCACCAATTTGAATTAAAACATACTGTTGAAAACAAGATATTAACAATACACTGACAATGTTTTTTGAAGAATAAAAATCTAGAAAGAGTAGTTCTAGTGTTTCAGATAATCCAGTCGTAGTCCATAATGTCAGGGATCGAGCCGCTTAAGCTGCGTGAGCTGAAGCTGGACAGTGAATGAACAGCGGTCAACTAGCGGGTTAATTAACTTGCCCAAACACATCCTGTACACGTATGAGATTAATCAGATATATACACAACGTAAACCTAATATTACAACTCGCTTCTGCACAAAATGACACGAATGCGCAAGTAAACTTGAACTCACAAGGTTGAATTCACGTTGTGAATACGCTCTTTCCGTAACAACGCACTAAAAGACGCACAATGAATAACTAAAGTATAAAGAATTCACAATATAGTATTACAATAGTGTACTCATTGTAAAATTATTATTTCAGGAGATCAGGTTTTCACAACAAGGGCAGTTTTCTCATTGTTTTGTTGATATGTGTTTAATATATAAAACGTGTGAATATTTGGTTTATATTTTGAATATTCTTAAGAATTATATTTTGAATATTTTGCATTTTCAAAACTTAAATGCCATTGACTAACATTCGATTCAAAGTAAAATTGACTCAGTGTCTGAATATCCTTAAGAATTAAAAGTTCATCGCTCTTAGGGGCGGCTGTGGCTCAGGTGGTAGAGCGGGTTGTCCGCTGATCGTAGGGTTGGCGGTTCAATTCCTGGCCCACATGACTCCATGTGCTGAAGTGTCCTTGGGCAAGACACTGAACCCCACGTTGCTCCTGATGGCAGGCAGGTGCCTTGCATGGTAGCTCTGCTGCCATTGGTGTGTGAATGTGTGTGGGTGAATGAGACACAGTGTAAAGTGCTTTGTGAACCACAAAAAGGTTGAAAAGCACTAGTGCAGACCATTTACCATCTTTGAAAGCCATTTATATTATCATTATATCAGTGGCATCAAACGGTCTTAAAATGACAATAATATCGTTTATCGCAATTATTTCACAGGCAATATATCGTCCGACAAAAGTAGTTATCGTGACAGGCCTAGTTCCACAACATTAAATATAACTATGAACGGATAATCATTGGGAAAATTGCAGCGGTGTAAGAGTAATAAAATAATTCAGGACATATTTTGGAGTGGTAACAGTGTCAGGCCGCGTCACACCGCCCCGTCGTTGGTTATTTTAATGCTGTATAACAACACTCCTCTTATTCTTACTTAATTATGATTAATAAGTATCGCTTGATTAAATGACACAAATGACAAAAACAACTCATTAACTTAGTATTAACTTTATATGCACTTTTACATGTTTTTTTAAATTGTCAAATATTTGGTACAAATAAGCGTGAAATAAAAGCAGCACGATTTTAAAACTGTCAGATTATACAGTGATGTGTATACAACGATGCAAAAGGCTTTTCTGGGTCTGTTTCTAATTTCTAATGTTTCTATTACTATTAACTGACACGAAGATTCGGTGTTGTGTTTTCAGTCATTTTTACGATTTGTACTGTTATGAAAAAAAAAAAGAAAAGAAAAACACCACGGCCCCATCCATTGCTAACTAGTGAACTGACCAAGAGCACCGTTAAGCACTGTTGCTCGTGGTCAAGGTCTCTGCTAGGGATCCTTCACAGAGAATAATAGTTTCCTAAGGGAGGAAGAAGTGTGGCTCAGGCTTTATACTTGTCTCTCTCTCTCTCTCTCTCTCTCTCTCTCTCTCTCTCTCCATCCGTCCTTTCTTTACTATCCCTCTGCTGTAGGATTAATGACACCATTATAGTGATTTATATCTCTGTGGCTTGGAGGAGGAGTATTTTTTTATTTTTTTATTTTGTCTAGTGGAGTATGTTGTAGTGGTCGATGTTTTATTTCCTTCTCTTTTTATGTTCGCAGGCAAGCCGGTGATGATAATAACCGAGTTCATGGAAAACGGATCCTTGGATACTTTCTTAAAGGTTAGAAGCTTTTTTTTTTCATGGCTTAAAGTTTTACCAGGTAAAAAAACTCTGATACACATCTAAATACATACTTATGTACCCTTTGTTTTTCCTCTGGAAGACGGTACACCCTTCATGCACACAGGATTCAAAATGGCCGTTCAAACTTAAAGGACATTTTGAACGGAATTTTTTTATTTTTATTTTTATTTTTATTTTTTTAACCACGACATCAATTAAGCTAGATGGGGAAGTCAAGAATTCATCCCACTTCAGTGAGAGAAAGAAATACTATGAACACTACAGAAACGGAAAGTGGATGAAGTCAGTAGATTTATAATCCAAACGACTCCCTCCACAAATCCGCTCGAACGTCTCCTCCCTCAAATCGCCTCGGATTTATTGCCGCTTTTGTCACCTTGGAAGGATTGCATCATAATTTTATTACGGATGTTTTTTTTTTTTTCTTCCCTCCCCCACTTTGAAGCAGGCTCCCGCTTTAATTGCCCACACTTTGAGCAAATGAAAATGAAATTTGGGCCCAAAAAAAATAAATAAATAAATAAGAGGCACGTCTGAAGTTTTCGATCCTTCTGCAGGCTAATGAACGCCATAAATACCACTTGAGCTGACATTAAAAAAGCTAACGTAATTATGGGTGGGTTTTTATGGTTAATAGCTCATAGCCTGTCTGCCCGAGCTACATGTGTTTAATTAGAGCACAGATCAATTTAACAAAAACAAGTGGCGCACTTTCTCTTTCTCTTTCTCACACACACACACACACACACACACACACACACACACACACACACACACACACACAAACACACACATCCTCATGCAGCTGTTCTGCAGTGAGATTGAAAACAAAACAAAAAAAAGCGTGATGGCTGATGAGGCCAAGCAATCAATCAACAAACGGCGTTTATAAGGCAAGGCATAATTAACTCGCCTCTTGTGAAATACAACTCCGTGTTTGGGATTGATATTGCTCGGAGAGACAATAGAGGCGTTTTAACCAGATTGCTTCGCAGGTCCAATATGCAAATTAAAACATCAGGCTAATTGCGCCGAGCTTAGATTGTTTCTGGGACTAAAAACAGAGTTTCATTTTTCTCACAAACGTGCAGAAAACAGATGTTTCTACACCTATAACCTTGTGTAAGAATTACAATGAAACAAGGACTGGCTCTAAAATGTAACCTCATTACGAGCCCATTATAAATAACTTTAGGGTCCAAAAAAAAAGAAAGAAAAAAAAGGCCACCACCAAAAAGCAGGTTTTTTGAACAATTCTACTAATCCGATTTTATTATCCAACAGGACATTGTTGGAAATGAGAACATAAAACTAATATGAAGCTATTTTTCTCTTTCTTTCTTTCAGAAACATGACGGTCAGTTCACCATCATCCAGCTGGTCGGAATGTTGCGCGGAATCGCATCCGGGATGAAGTATTTATCGGACATGAACTACGTCCACCGTGACCTGGCTGCTCGGAACATCCTGGTCAACAGCAACCTGGTGTGTAAAGTGTCGGATTTCGGCTTGTCCCGAGTGTTAGAGGATGATCCCGAAGCTGCTTATACGACACGGGTAGGTCAGCTGATCTGTTCCTCAACTTAGATGCCACTAGGATTTTTAAAGTTCACGTTGATTTGAAATTAGTTGGACTTCCATTTCATCAAGTTTTTATTTGGAATTTTAAAGCCATCTGCATGTGAGAGTTTTAGAGGAGACAGATACACTCCTGAGAAATGAACACACTGAAGAAGATAAGTAAATGTTTTTTTTAAAAAAGAGGTTTAAAAAAAAGAGGTTTTGTCACGAGCAATTATAGAATTAAAGAAAAAAAATGATCAACAATAGGATGGTGTGATAAATCAGAGTTATTGGTCTACCAATAGTTGCACTTAATGTTGTGGAACGTCCACGAAACAAGTTAATTCAGTCGCATCACCAGCCTCTCCACAGAGTCACGATACTCTACACACAGAAACCCAACAGTGTCCTGACTAATCTTATAACAGACTTGCGACTATAATGCATTTGTTTATACTGATTGAAAATGTCCGGAGCAGCTTGTCATGTTACAGAGAAATCACAAAGTCTGTTTATTGTTGTCTTCGGAAAAAAGTTTTACTGACTCCTTCCTTAACACGAAATAATCAAGTCCCGATGGAAAAGTTCACAGTATCAACATCAATCGTTAAAATTCTTTAAAGTTATTACTATAGAAACAATTATATATGAGAAGCATATAAATAGCACCTTCTGACCAATCAGAATAGAGAATTGTGCTATTTAACATATTACACTTTCAAAAAAGTGGTTTGGAGGTCCCCAGGGTCCTCAACATAAAAGAGGGTTCTTGGTTTCCTAAAGAGGTTCTACTTGGTACCTTCTCTGATTGGGAAATTTTTTGTTGTGTACTGTAGAATGCCACTTAGGGCATTTCATTTAAATTTTAAAACGAAACATATCTGTTGAAATCTGTAGTTCCTGTTCCTTTTTTGGTGTTCACATTCATTCACAAATACCACAAATAGTCATGTGAGTGAGGTGGAGCCTAGAGAAAAAGAGTGGAATTCTGTAGAAGGTATGCAGTGGCACTGGGTGTCAAAAGGACAGAGAAGAATTTGCCTGAGGAAGGCGTGGAGACTGTTAGAGTCTCAGGAGTGTGAGTAGAAGTTGGCCTCTCCATGCCCCATACTGTACCATTTTCCCTGATGTGGCTGTCACGCTGTCCTCCAGTCCTCCTCCTCTCTCTACATGCTTAACTAGAGCTCCCATAGTCCTGCGAGAGAACAAAATGTGTACAAGATCTTACACTCGGCACCAAACCAGCACGTGAGCTAATTAGACTAAGGAGGGTGGTTTGTATTTGTCTTTGCGTGCATGTGTTAAGTGACTTCCACGTTCAGCTCCCCAGTTTCCCATTGCTTCAAGCAGAAAACTTCCAGAACCCAATGCATTCATGTGCTGTGCCTTTGATACTAGATATAATAAAATAAGTGGATATAAATAAATAAAGGATTCTTTTTCAAAAGCCCATCCTTGGCTCTCCGCTCACGTTTGTCTATATAAAGTGAAGTCAGTTTGCCTTTTGTTTGACTTTGACGTGGAAATTAACTGTCAAGGACTGTTTTAATGTCTTAACAATCCCCTGCGCTGCCTACACTTCCAGGTTTTTTTTTTAATATCCTGAATACAAAGCAAACAGTGCCAAAGCAGAAGAGGGTTGCCAATATGAAGAGCATTAAAATTATTTTACATGAGGATGATTTGGTGTCTAGTTCACGTTTCTTTTTTATTCTCGGCTTAGGGCGGAAAAATCCCCATTCGATGGACAGCACCGGAGGCCATCGCGTACAGGAAGTTCACTTCAGCGAGCGACGTGTGGAGCTACGGTATCGTCATGTGGGAGGTGATGTCATATGGCGAGCGGCCATATTGGGAGATGTCTAATCAAGATGTGAGTGCCCATCTACAAAGTCCTTTTGAGAATGATTGAACACCATGGGCGTTTTGATCACCAGAGTGATTTAAGCTTGAAAATTTCAACATATGTCTAGCTAAAGACTCAAAGCCTATATTCTCGCTCACTCTCTCTCTCAGGTGATAAAAGCGATGGAAGAGGGATACCGCCTGCCCCCGCCAATGGATTGTCCAGTGTCCCTTCACCAGCTGATGCTGGACTGCTGGCAGAAAGAGCGAGCTGAGAGACCCAAGTTCAGCCAGATTGTCAACATGCTAGACAAGCTAATCCGAAATCCCAGCGCCCTGAAAGAGCTGGCCAACAGTTCCATCTGGTAAATTGCCATAGCCTTAATTCCCTGTCAAATCATTGTGAAATTGTTAGGGGAAAATAACTGAAAATGAGAAATCTGACCTTTTGTGTCATGTTGTCATGTACCTCATGTCATTTTCACTGTTCTTATAGTTTAAGCTGAAGATTTACACAGGATTATAAATGAGTGACATGCCTATAAGGATTTGGTGAAAATGGTACATTACATTCTTATTCTTATAAATACTGCTGTCACTCAAAAAGATTTCAAATAAAAGCATATATGTGAAAATACAAGGTCGGTGCATTTGCACCCCCAAGAGAGAATTACATTGAAAGATTTAATTTCACCATTTTGATTTGGCGAATAGCTATTAAAGCAAGTGTCGTTGATGTTGTGAAATTCTTTCTATGCATATAGAAGATGATATAGCAGAGATGATATAGCAGAGATGCTATAGCACCCTTGGAGCAGATGGAGTAGGGTTATGGGTCTTGCTTAAGGGCCCAACAGTGGCCTGTTGGAAACAGGAAACGACTGGTGGAAACAGTGCTCTTGACATTCTGGGTAACTCAGGATAGCCATGGCAAGATATTCTGCAGGCAGGTGCCTCAGTAGCCAAATCTTTCAAAGGTAGCCACCTTTTCTGGGGAGCGTTAAAAGTAAAGAGTAATCATGTCAGGCCTCACATTTGGGACGCCCTTCAGCATCATCATACACCATCACTTTTGGTACATTAAAAAGATTGGAACAAGCAGTTCACATAGAATAAAATGATTCAGCTGGCCATGTATGTTGAAACTGTCACAGAGCTCCGGTCTGGTGAACAGTATTATGGGCTTGCCTAGACTGAGAGTGATGCATGCAATGCTTCCTTTAATTTACCCAAAATAAGAGACCTCAGACGGCAGGTGCTGTCCAGATGGGAAAGTCATTATGCTGCCCAAAATGGTGCCTACGATGTGAGCTGGCTTCCAATTTGAACTCACTGGATGATTAACAGGGAAATGACTTCATTATGCAGGGAAACCACTCTGCTTCTACTCCCTTGATCAAGAAGGGTTACCTTTGAGAGCACTCTTAAAGATGGGAATTAATCTATCATGCATTAGAAATAATTACATACCCCATGCTAGACTTATCAGTGTCAGTATCTATGACACTTGTTCAGATCATACTTTTATGAGGTACCAGGTCTGCATTTTTGTTTTAATATATCTGTTAAACCATTACCCAAGTTGGTATGTTGATGTATGGCTTGTTCTTGTCGTTTACAGGGAAGACCCAATCACCCCAGAGTTCAGCGTCAATAGTGTGGATGAGTGGCTGGATGCCATAAAGATGGGCCAGTACAAGGACAACTTCACATCTGCTGGCTACGTCACATTAGATTCAATAATCTACATCAGTGTAAGGTACAGAAAACCCATAAACCCTTGAGAGTAGGCTAAGACTCTCTGCACCCACCCTGTTGTGCCATGTCTAACTCTCCTTGTCTTTCTGTCCAACTTCTCTTTCAGTGAGTTGAGTAAGATGGGTGTGACCCTCGTTGGGCACCAGAAGAAGATCCTTGCTAGTGTCCAGAGTCTGCATGCCCAAGGGAGCCATGTGCAAGTATAACAGCTCTGGACAAACTGATAGACAGATAGAGGAGGAGAAAGAGAGACAGTGTGGAAGTGTGGAACCCAGAACAGTGCTTCACCATGCCAACCCCCAATCCCGGACGTTTGGCTGCAGCCCACAAGCTCACAATTTGTGCAGCGGAACCAGAGACTGATTAGCAGTGGAAAATTCAGACCAGACGGATGATGGTCAAACACAAACTCTGATGATTTATGAACATTATTGTGAGATGTGTACAGTCATTTGCATTGTTGTTTCTTGTCATTTGCTTCATTTTTCGAGGTTTGATTTAGATGAATAAAAAGGTGCCTGGGTGGATTTGGACCTAAGGGTGGTGTGTTTGGAGCCACAGTATGGGCCTTGTAGTGTTGTGCTCTGAACATGATAGCAGACAGGAAGTGTGATTTGCAGCCCTGGCTCACAAGATGATGTTTATCCAGACTGGCCATTTTTAATGGTCTACAGTAATAATTATATGAGGCACTCTTTCTGGTTGGATTCCCTAACTATCAGCAATAGGAGATTATGTTTCACCAGCGGAAGTAGGGTTAGCAGTGTTCTGGAAATGTAATGTAATCCCAGTCTTTGCGTTTCAGATTACGGCATTACGGTATGAGGAAACATTGCAATGAGTAGCCAATTTATGGCTACTAAGATATTAAGATTATGATAAGAGTTGTCCCATATTGTAATATCCAGTAAAGAATGTCAGGGGTTTGTCTTTTTTTTAGTCAGTACAGTATTAGTCATACTGTGGACTAGTGTTTGATAGTTAATGCTAGTCATGATTTTTAATATTAAGGATGGGTCTCCAATGCACCAGTATTGTCTTTTAAAAAATGAGTGTGAATGTCTCTGTATGGACCTATAAACTGACTTATTTTGGGTTGGTTTTCATTTCATGACTGCAGAAAAGCAGAACGTGCTCGTTTGTGTATGTAGATCACACATGCTATACACGGTGTCTTTGAGAACTTTAAAGGAATTCTCTACATAAAAACATCAAAATAAAGGACAGCAGGTATTATATAACAGTGCCATCTGTCATATAATTAATGATAACAGTGGCTTTTTTGAGCCAAGTATTCCTTTAAAGTTTTAAAGCAAATTATCCTACATCTTTAACTTCGTAGCTAACTTGGGAGCATTGAATCCCAATTAATAAAGTAATCAACAAAATCCTGAGTATGGCAAGATGTTACACATAGTGCAACAATGCATGGGTGCATTATTTGTGTATAGCATTATGAGAAACACATAATATATACACAGAGTCTTCGCAGGTAGCAAACTGATGCTGGCCCAATGTCTATTTTAGGTGGCTAGTTTGGTCCTCCCTATACAACATTTTGTCAATGTTGGGCCAACACTGGCAAGGTGGATTTAGACATGGCTGAAAGTTGGCCCTAGTGGCCCAATGTTAGCCTAATGGACAAAATTATATTGGGCCAGTGTTGGGAAGTTGGACTTAAAGGCGGTCAAAAATTGGTCCTGGTGGCCAAATCTTAGCCCAATGGACAAAATTATTTTGGGCCAACATTGGTAAGGTGGATGCAAAGGTTGTTAAAATCTGTTGACCCTGTTTGCCCGATGCTATCCCAGTGCATTTTTCAACCCAACACTTTTCAACTGCTGGCATGGCTGACAAAGTCAGTTTGCTACCTTGGTGAGCTCTGTGCATTAATATTAGACACCATGGCTTTCACAGTATGTTTGTTTACAGCAGAACAAGTAACACAACTTACACTCTTGTAAAATAGTGTATAAAGGTGTACAGTGTCGAATTCAAACAAGTGAATGAAAAGCTGTAGAATGTTTGTAATGTACTTTATTTCATTTTCTGAAGAAGAAAAAGAAGATGCGAGACATATTGATCGGTGGAGCTCACCACCGTGGGATATAACTGAACTCTGGAATGTAGCATGGATGCTAAAGCTTCATCTTTTATAAGCAAGTGACAGTGACTGCGGTTCTTTTCTCACTCCAGTGGTGGCTGTAGCTGCTTGACGTTAGATGCCTTACTAACTGTGCTGTTTCTTTCTCTTCTTCCTGGTAGAGGCAGTATCATGATGAGATATAGTGTACATAGTATTTATCATAACAACGCCACTGAAAGCTATAGTGAATGTCGGCGCAACAGGTCCGGCTTTGTGTTAATTCACCTTTCAGAGGTTGAACCTTCTTTTATTCACAGTATTCAAGCTTGTTTTGGTGCATGTAACTTTGGGGAAAGAGTGATCACAAACCTATTCATGCTGATTTTGCTGCATTTACAACACTACTATTTTTGTACTCGTTCTGTAAAGTATTCATTTCATTTACGCAAACAGATGTCAAATGTAGGTTCTTAGGAGATTCTTAAGAAAAGTTTACTAGCAAACCCCTTGTCTTTTAAACCATATGCTTGGCTGTGGCTTATTAACATTTGGGAATGATGAGTGTGGTTGGAAGATGAGCAAGGAACAAGATAATTAAGTTGTGGACACGACTTATTAATGCAAGGGAACGAGATAATTGAGTTATGGTCATGAATTACTAATGTGAGGGAATGAGATAATAATGTCATGGGCATGACTTAGTAATGCGAGGGAACAAGATAATTAAGTCCTGGCCACAACTTAGAAACTTGAGGGAACGAGATAATTAAATTAATGTCATGACTTAGTGATATGAGGGAATGATATATTTAAGTTGTAGCCATAACTTACTAACTTGAGGGAACGAGATAATTATCTCGTTCCCTCGTATTACTAAGTCATGCCCGTAACTTAATTAAGTCATGGCCACAGCTTGAGGGAAACTTGGGGGAACGAGATAAATAAGTTGTGACAACGATATAGTAACACAAGTGAACAAGATAATTAAGCAGTAAACATTATTTAGTAATGCAAGGGAATGAGATAATTAAGTCTTGACAACGATTTGCTAAAGCACGATTGGGATCATTCAAGTTGTGAACATGATTTAGTAACAGAAAAGAGCAAGATAATTAAGTAATGGACACGATTTAGTAACACAAGAGAACGAGATAATTAGGTAGTGAACATGATTTAGTAATGCAAGGGAATGAGATAGACAAGTCATGGCCACGAATTAGTAACACACAAGAACGAGATAAGTAAGTCATGGCCACAATTTAGTAACTCAAAGGAATGAGATAATTAAGGCATGAACACAATTTCGCAACACGAGAACAAGATAATTAGGTAATGAACATGATTTAGTAACACCAGAACGAGATAATTGGGTAATGAACATGAGTTCTGAAAATTACGCAAGGAGAAATTAAGTCTTCAGTAAAGATCTGTCTCCAAATTTGAGTTTCAATATGATTTCATATTTCAGCAAAATCATGCCTCATTAATATGTGGCCACATTTAATTGTCTCATTCCCACAATTTAGTGATCTCGTTCCCTCGAGTTAGTAAGTCATGGCCACGCATTATTGTTTTTATTAAGTAAGAATGTCACCAGTGAGGCTCCTTATAGTATTGATATTACCCCAGTGACATTTTCCATTTCTTGCTAATGGTGTAGTTATTCCTTATTTGGTGTATTGTAATTAAATATAAAACCATATTGCCCATACATCATTTAGAACGAAGCATAATCTGTATCACACTGTGCAATTTGTTTGAAACAAATCTATGTTTGGGGAATTTTACATAAAACAACAGAATTCATGAAAGCTCCTTATGGAAAATGAGTTTAAGTTGCTAATATCCTCTGTTATTATTTATTTGAGGTACAGTTAATTTTTATTATTATTATTATTGTTTAAGTCATTTATTGTTTTGCTTTTTAACATTTTTTTTTTTACCATTCACATATTAACACAAAGTGTAAGCAAATTAATCTATCATCCGTTCCAGCTCAAGCGCTCTTAACGACACTCATTTACCGACTGCAAGTGACACAGCAAGACACAAACTGCAATATTCATATAAAAAAGCCATTTCTGTCGTTCGTTTTTATGTTCGTTTTAAATCTCTGCGGCAGAATTCGACTGCTTTGGATTCTCTCTAATAAGTCTATTAGAGGAGACAGAAAAAGTGTGGCGATTAAGATTAAGTGAACATGGGATATATTTTGGGAGGCACTACGAGACAAAAAAAGATACTAATGGAAATGATGACAATGATATTGCAGCTTGTTTTTCTCTCCCATGACGATGCGTTGTAAAACGAAGTGACCGTGTGATTTATTGATACAAATTTAAGAATATAGTCACTAACGATGAGGCGAGTGTCCAAAGATGGACTGAACCTATGTTCACACTTGCAACATGCAACCGTTCGTACATGTGGGACACAGAGCTGTGATTTCTGAGACAAAAAAATATGTGTTTTTATCTTATAGACCTGTCGTATACAATCCCTCAATAAACGTTTACAGAAACATTACGAAGAAAAATGAAACTCGGAAGGAACCGACGGAGATTCTTGACGCCTCTGGTGATTGTACGTAGCTAGTACAGATTTCTTGCTTTGCTAATCTGTTAATAAGGCTAGTACGAAGCCTACAGCACGTAACGTGAATCAAACAATTTTAGTACGTTATTTCATTTTTGGTTAACTAGTTATCTGTAAGCTATAAATTTTGGCTACTACCATTAAATCAAAAAGTTGGACAGGCCACACCCACTATCGACAAAATATCAGCACTGTTTTGTTTTTTCTGAAATGTTTGTATATGATTTAGTTTGAAACATTTTTGAGGGGTGGCAGCCATGGCTTAAAAAAAAAAAGTCAGTTTTATTTTGATTATATTTAGTAAGTTGTTTGTGTCCAAACATGTGAAGTGTGTGTTGGGGGGAGGGGGGTCTTTAAATTGCAAAGTAGCTACTGTATAAACTAAAAGTGGATGGAGCTAAATGATCCGAAAAAGCATGTTTGTGTGTTTTAAAGCAAGGAACGAGACTCAAGAAGACATGAATCTACAGATTACGATAGTCAAAACCAGTAGTCACGAAAAAAAGGGTCTGATATGAATGTTTGTCTAAAGCATATTTGTCGCAAGATAATAGAAACGGTAAATTGTGATGTAGCTAGGATAATGATGTTTTTCAAAAAATTGTCCATGAAGTGACTCTAATGCAGGATGTGTACATTTCTTTGACTCCTTATTACTGGTTCTTTCTGACAGGTCATCTATTTAAGCCGTGCCCGATGTCTTTTAGTCACTGCAGGTTTCTATTCAGCCCACTGCAAGAGTGTACACTTTTCATGTTGCTGTAATAAACATGCGAATAATTTTTATTTCTCAACTGAAATGTTGGGCTCTGATTTCTGCCTTCTGTGTTCTTTTGACAGTCACAATTTAAGATGAAATTAAGACGTAATATCAGTTATGTACATACCTTTTAGATAACTCAACCCTGGATAATCACCAAGTGCAGTGGTTATGCAGTGGTAGTGCTGTGGAATGGGAAAAAAATGTAGGTAAATGAGAACAATAAATATAGATTAAATAAAATCACTAACCATATACTATCAACACTGCATATAATCAGACAAAATTGGATCACTTTAAGGTCTGAATGGTAACTAATTGTAGGAAAACCACAAGATATACACAAACATTTATATAAATCTTCTGAAGTTCCTGTTCCTGAAAACAGAGCCGCCTCTCCTTTCCCCGATCTTAACCAGACATGCCCTTTGACCCATGAGGAGTGTAATGGTATATTCCCCAGTGATAGCTGGGCTTCTCTCCAGGGAAAGAAGGAGGGGTCGTCGACCTGCAAGCTCTTCCTCAGCCGCATAAAGCACTGCTGCCTCTGCTGTCACTCAATGTTAGATCCATTATGCCCAATCCCCACCCTGTATTTCTCTCCTCTGTCTTACCTCCCAGACTCACACACACACACACACACACACACACATACTGTGTGTGGTGCAGAGCCATTTTTCACCCATCGTTAGCTGGACAGGTTTGGATTTGTCTTCTGGCTGGTAGCCTCTGATAATAGAATCACAAGACAACAGAGGATAGAGATGCGGCGCAGGGATCAGCTTCAATTAGATAATATTGTGTGGGGAAATATAACAGAATATGACTAATAATGCCAAACAATAAAACCTATTAGGTTATTTTATTGTTATTATAAGAGAGTATTTCTTGTACCTTTAAAACTTTTAATTACAATATGTTTACATCCCTTAAAACTTTGTGTTTTGCATGTTACCCCACTTTCTCCCAAATTTGGTCATCTCCCACTTCCCAACTACTAGGCAGCTTTCTAGCCCTATCACACGACAGCTACCAACATCTACTGGTTCTCCCAAGACACATGAAGCCAGCCAACAAATCTTTTCAAACTATTGCTCGTGTTGCCTCACGTGGCAAGGCACACATTTGGAGGAAAGCGCCCTCAGGAGATCTGCCCTCTTCTACATACATGAACTCACAGATGACCAAGATTGCTTAATGTTTGCTCCTCAACCTACCAATGATAGGGTGAATTCCTTTCTTTTGTATCACTTCAGGGCCAATTTAGATCACTATTAAAGGTTCACTATATTTCCAGGTGAAAGGTCCAGTACATATTAAAGGTACAGAAGATGTACCCTTGAGGGTTGTGAGAGGGTATTCAGGTTCAAACTAAAGAACCACAAAGTGAAAATGAAAAAGAAGTGGTGACCAATTCAAAAGTTCAAATGTTGAGCTTTTTTTCTTTGTCTGGTTTCTTCCCACTAAACAAATCGTTACTCTTTAAACTTTGCATAGATCAGAGCTTCTGGGAGCTTGGTCAGCACTGAGAGCCACTGTTTTAGTGAAAGTCAACAGGTCAGGGGTCGAGTTCCTGGCCATGGGCTCTGGAGGTCAGAAACAATCTATAGAAACTGGGCTCCTGTGTTACTTTAATGCCTCCTGCACTCACATTAAGAGACACCCAAACCACTGCCTGACAGCATGAGTGAAAGGGGTAATTAGCCCGCACACCCTCGAGACCCTGCTACCGCATGTGAGTGTGAGCACTTTCGAGCATCATACACATACACTTTTTTGCCCCATCAATCATGCACAACCTTTTGGGTCTCAGCCACCGAACCACATAACCTTTCCCAATGATGTCAATATGCATTTTAAAAGCAATCAATGGCATGTACAGTAGTGCACGGTCCACAACTGCCGTGATCCGTAGCATGTGTCCAATTTGGCAGATGATAAAATGGCGCATTATCACGAGGTGATCCATCATGTCCTTCTAAGTGACAGCTGGCCATTTGGTTTGGTCTTACTCTCCAGCGTCCAGGGTGTCATATGATTGCTTATTAGGGACAACATGACAGAGGGGGAATGAAGAGGATTGAATTTGGGTCGGATGACTTGCCCTTTAGTCCTAAAAGACAACTGCCGTGGGTCCGATCTTTTGGTGTCTCAAAGGGATCACGTTCCTCCAAGGTTAGGAACATAGAAACATGAGAAGTTATTAGTTAAATGAAGATTTTTGTCCCAAATGTAGTGGCAGCTCTGGCTTTGAGATTTTTTACAGTGTGCCCTGAGGCAAAGTCAACAAGGTTTGGTCATCTCTTTATCTTGTTGGTCAACTGGTCATCTTCAAGACACAATGCCAAAATTCACTCCTAGGGGCATTTTAGCATTGTCAATCCACCTAAAGACATGTTTTTGGTAGGTGGGAGGGAACGGAATTACATGCTAACCTTCACACAGCTCAGGACTGACCCAGGAACCTAAGAACTGTGAGAGAGCAACACTCTCAGTTCACTGAATTCAGTTCACTGAATTCAGTTCACTGAATTCAGTTCACTGAATTCAGTTCACTGAATTCAGTTCACATCTATGCATAGGATTTGGGCAGTCATGATTCATGGTAGGCTGACACAGTGGGTCCAAAGACAATAAAGAGATGCACTCATAATTGAAGCAAAGTGTAACTCAGATTTAATGGGCCAGTATTATGTCAGTGTGTAGATTATCTCAGTGTAACCAAGCTCTGTAAATAGGAAAGCAAATATGAAGTGATTCAAATGAGTGACATTCTCATCCCATTCAGGTCCAGACAAAATGTTATTGATGTGCAAACACAGCAAAAGGTCACACTCTGCTGGATATTTTAGATAAATTCAAAACCAAGCAACAGCACATAAGGCCATGGTGACTATTTAAAAATCACTGACATTTTCCCTTTACTGTTTTTTGATTACTGCAATTCTGATGCATACAATTTGGGATAAAGGGCTTTTAAGTATTATCTTCTCATAATTCCTGTGTTTTTGAACATTAGTCGGGTGACGCAGATGTTCCCCTTCTACTTTATTAGGAACTACTGTACACCTGATATTCATGCAACTATCCAATTGGCCAATCACTTGCGACAGCAGTTACAGGTCAATGGTTTCAGTTGATGTTCACACCAAACATCAGAAAGGGGAAAAAATGTGATCTCAGTGACTTTGACATGTCACGTGGCATGATTGTTGGAGCTGGATGGGCTGGTTTGAGTATTTCAGAAACTGGGATTTTCATGAATATCAGTCTCTAGAGTTCACACTGAAACAAATAGACAAAACACGCCCAGTTTTCATCAGTTCTGCTACCTCAAATAGCCACTCTTTTCAAACGTGGTGAGCAGAAAAGCATCTAAAATGCAAAATTGAAATTGAAATGGATGGGCTGCAATACCTGAAGATCACACTAGGATCCACCCCTGTCAGCCAAGAACAGGAATCTGATGCTACAGTGCACACAGACTTTAATAAATGTACATTTTCAGGTAATATACAGTATTTTGCAAATTAACATACAGCCTGTATTTTTGCCCATTCCTGTAAGTGACTATAGGAATGAACTTTTTTGTTCAGCAGTAAGAAAGACTTATTGGTCTCAAGCACTGGGCAATAAGAGACCAAATGCATTTCTCTTTCTCAGTAATTCAGCTGTTTTTCTCTGCTGGATGCTGCGTTTCTAATGAGTTGAGGACAAACTCAAGCCCACCACAGGCATTTTCACATTTCATTTGATTAGGCCAGTGGTTGTTCTAATCCACTTTAGCTGAAACACATCTGCTGAAAGTTTCATTCCAGAACTACAGCATCTGGACACAGCATTGTGAATTATGCATGTAGGACATGGGAAGTCCTTTTTATTGTTAGAATGCTCAAAAGGATCTGCTAGCTTATTGTCTAGTGATAGATTAATTAGCACTAAAAGACCACAAGCTGTTGTAAACAAGAAAGCTAAATAGCAAAACTTCCATCAATTGCCTAATACATATTAAATAATTATACTTGGACATTAAATTCACTATGTAGTTGTCTTAGAAACATATCTGAACCAAAATGGCTTTAAGACAGTGGAAAATACATAATTTAGTGTGTGTAAACCATTGACTGGTAGTGTAAAAGGTGTACAGAGCACATATTGACAGTGGATTAAAGCCTACAGTTTAATTTTATGTCTCACTTCTTGATGTTGACTCAAGTTTATCAAATGTCTGCAGTGATCAATCAATATTCAGCACCATAAAACTCACTGCCAAGCCTCTGACCAGCCCTAGTGCCAGTAATGTTGTATATTCCCCCTGGGCCAACAGCCAAGTCTTGCTTTTTTTTTTTTTTTTTTTTCCAATCCTTTTCTTTCTTGTGCAAAAATGATTTGTCTATCAAAGCAATTTTCCTACCTTGAAATTCCCATATATCAAAGGTTTCTAGTTTGATTTGAGCAGTGAATTTTCAGCTATATTACATTTTCTCCCAACCCATGCAAGGAAGAATGCACAATGTAGCCCTTTAAATTAATACGGTGGCTTGCATAAGTATTCACCCCCCACCCCCACCCCCTTGAACTTTTCCACTTTTTGTAGTGTTAAAACCTGGAAATGAAATAGATGTAATTGTGATTTTATGTCACAAGTCTACAAAGTCACAAAGTAGCCCATAATATTGGAGTGGGAGGAAAATCAATGTAGTTTGCAAAAATATTTACCATTAGAACTAACATAATTAGCTTGAATGTAGTCAACCTGTGTGCACATGGTCTCAATATAATACAAATAAAACCAGAGAGCATCATGATGACCAAGGAGCAAATCAAAGTCAAAACATGTTTTGGAAAAGTATTAATCAAAGTTTGGTTACAAAAATCACAAATGATGAATATTCTCTGGAGCACTATTAAATCCTTTAAAAGAAAATTGAAAGAATAGGGCACAACCACGACACTCAAGAGGCCATTCACCAAAAGCCAGTGACCAGGCAAAAGGGTATTTGGTCAGAGAAGCAACCAAGTAGTTAAGAGTAACTCTCAACATAGTGTTGCCACCACCATGCTTCACAATAAAGTCCATTTCAGTACCAAATGGTAGCACTCAGTGGCAAAGTTACAGAGAGGCCTGACCATAACTCAGTTCTCGGTTGCTGGGACCTGCCACTTTCAGGAGCTTCACTGAGTAACACTGCTCAGCAACCAATGTAAACATTACCTTTTTTCCTTTTTATCAGTCAAAGTCTAAGGCTTTTTCTATAGTTTTGTAAGCTTCCCAAACTGGCGAAATAACAAACGTCTTGAGTGATAGCCTTTCTGCAATCTTTTAAGTTCTTTTGCGTGACTGCTGGCATTTGAGTTTTCTTTTCAAACCCTTGCCCACCTTGTTTTGCCCAGGCCCACCCACTGGCCTTGGTACCAGCATCTGGCCTTGCCACTGGTAACACTACAGAATGTTGAAATATTTAAGGGGGATGACTATTTATGCCAGGCATTGTAAGGAATGAATGAGAGAGACAGAAGTGGAAGTTCTACTTGTGAAAAGCTGATAGAAACATAACATATATACATAAGGCTCAGGTGTTACATTAACTTGACATGACAATTGAAGATTACAGTCTTTAAGACCAATAATACCAGCTAGAACAAGCCTTTATAGATATTTAGGTACATCTGTGTCAGGTTATGTAGGTTTCATGTAGCCGTATTAACACATTTGATTACATCCACTTGTTTCTACTCTTAAAACTATTCACAATACAGTGATTGATGGAAATATGGAAATATTCCATATTAAGTATTCCATAAGTATGGAAATACAGTACATATATACAATTTGGATTTAAATTATTTGAGTGAGAATCACGGCATGTTCTTGCGGTTATTTTTAGATTTCTCTGTACTGTGCATACAGAAAGCCACCACATGTGTTATATTACGCTCCATTGGCTTTGCCCCATTTTAAACAAATCTTTATTTTCTTTCTTTCCCTCTTTCTTTTTTTTTGATTGCTAGGGATGTCTTGCATTACCAAGAAATAGAGAGAGAGATTTTCCTCTGGCTGAAGATTTTTGGAGGTCTAGATCTTCACTAAGCCTTAACAGATGTTCTCAGCAGCTGGCAAACGATCTTAAAAAGAGTCATCTTACATCATTGTGAAAGAGCATTGAGACAAATATTGAGAGATTTTGTCATTTAGTAATAAATAACAAATGTTTTTTTTCCCCCCACTCTCTATTTATATTAGTGAAGAGTGATCTTGTGAGAAATAGAATTTGGCTAAATTGAATCATTTGATGCATTTGAGAAATGATTTACTTCATTATGTGCACTAGAGGGGAGGGACACACTTGGTGATTCACAGCTCCAGGGTCCTCGGTTCGAGCCTGAGCTCGGGATTTTATCACAGGTAAGGGTGTTCTTAAAAATGACGCAAAATCAAGTGTCTAAAACTAATTTACCCATGATAAAATCACTTTAACACACGCTTTCAAGTGACTTGTTGCTTTTATAAAATGGTGAGGGAAAATATAATGTAAAATTCAGTGTTTGATAAATAATTTAAACTATAATTAATAATATTTGCATTAAACAATTCTTCTCGCAGCACAATGAATTATGGTACCAAGAAGCTTTGGTTGTTGTGCAACATAACAGGCAAAGATTTGCGTATTCTATGGACGTTGGCTTACGTGGAACAATTTTATTGATATTAATACAGAACTCAGTTACTGTGATGCACTTTATAGACAAAAATGATTTGTATTATAATAATATTTTTGTATAATATTATATAATATCTATACAGCACTGCTAAATGAGAAATGTACAGCAGACTCCTTTTTCATTTTATTTTCTTTCTAAACGAGTGAGCTTGTGGCTGAGTAAGGAGTCAGACTGAACACAAGGTTTCCTTTAGAAGCTGTGGGAATAAACGAGTCGTTTGTGGCAAAGAAACAGAAAACAAGAAAAAGCAATAGATTCACTGCTCATGTGGAAAACTTGATCCGGACTTGGAGTGCTGTCAGTTCAGCGGTGAGCTTAGTTTCCAATCTGGCTGAGATGAAAGGAAAGGAGAGGAAAGATGGGGGCTATAAAACGAATCTCACAGTGGGAAAGCACACCCGAGTTCCATTTATGAATAAATGTGTGAATGAGCATGCTCCATTTAAGATTGTAAAACAAAAAATGCACATTAGACCGAGCTAATTCACCCCAAATGAGTCATTTTCCACATAAGCCATGTACCTGATATCGAATCCACTATAACTACACTTTACCTTGAAATATAATCATTAAAATACTTCAAGATTTTTTTTGCATTACTGTGCAAACATAAGAAAAATCCTTTTCCACGAGTTATCATTTGTAAGTTAGAAAAATGTACATTTTAGTTCATTCACTCAACCCTGTTACCTGAACACATTCACTCCTATGAAATATTTGGAATATTCCACAAGTCACAAGTTCAACAGGAAGTTGCATCATCAAAATTTCCTGAAGATTATAAAAGTAAGTCTTCTTATTATTTGTTCTTTATATTTAATGATATTGTGATGTTGACCAACAAAGCCACTTTGAACATACAACCCTTGAAAGAAACTTACTTGAAATAATAATAATTAAAAGTAAATAATTAGTCCTTAACCCTCTACTGCATGAATTATTACTTTAAAAAAGTTTTTATGTATCTTTATTCTTTGAATTAGTTCTTAGTTTCTAATTTTGAAAAATTTGAAAACATTTTTGGGGGGTGGGGGGTAGTTGGTAAATTGTTGCCGTATGGCAAAAATATGCAGTGGTAGAACGTATCATACGTATAGTCAAAAATAACACAAAATGTATGAGATTGCATTTTTTAAATGTCATATCAAAGTTAAAGCCCCCTTTTTCCGGTTGCATGGGAAAATAGTAGTTTAATAGTACTATTTTAACTGGTTACTAGTAGCAATAATAATAGTAATATTGCCTATCAAAAAATTGGAGATAAATTAATTGTTGATTCATGGCAACACCATGCAGTATAGGGTTAATGACCTCGTGCCATTAGCCTGGATGCTAAATGGTCACATTTTGTGCATTTGCAAATTCTATGCTAAAACACTCAACCCTGTTAGTCATTAAAAAATGTAGCTATTGTAAGCAAATAAACCTTGTAAAAAATTAGACTGTTGGCTAAAATTGGTTAACAGAGTTTTGAATGGTTAAATGCACATTTTAATAGCTCCTGAACCACCCATTTCTTAGTAAAGTTTGGAAAAATTCACAAACCTTTTCTTTAATGGGGAAAGTGATGCTTGGTTCCACTGCAGTTACCATGAAGGTCATTTACATTTGCCTCCTGTGTACAGCCTCCTGCTGTGCCAGCTGGTTATAATACTTGAGGCAAATCTGTAAATGATTTTTATGTATTCAATACACTAAAGAGATCCAAACTGTCTAGCATACTGAATTTATGAACTCAAATGTTCTTAACTGCAGGCTGACCTTTGACTTATTGCTTTTTGAACAGATAGTCTTCTGGTTCTTGTCTACCCCCCCATTCTAATCAACTCCGAATCCAAACGTTTTGTAATCAGTTGGGTCAATTCCAGTTTCACGGTCACAGATTAGAGCCAGTCAGAAGATCAGTTTCTCAATCCAATCTCTGACCCGTCCACAATTTCCATCTTGTCAGACCAAGACGATAAGAATGGACGCCTGAAGGGCTGATCAATGTCTTTCAGTCACGCCTACTCTGGATTGAAGTGATCTCCAGCCAACTAGGTAATCGACCCTGGCAGTCAATCAGCGAGCACAACTGATGCTAGTCAAGAACTAGGAAAGCCAAATAAATAACAGGTTTGTGTTCTTCTTTTCTCAAATGTGCTGTAACCTTAGAGCACCAAAGCCAACATGGCGGTAAGGAAACATCCATCAAGCATTTAAATGGTGTGTTTCATTCGTGCCAAGGCATCCAGTGCGCCATTCATCCAATCATGGAGGAGTCAATGTGGATAGAAAAGCTGCGCGGAATCAGATTAAAGGGAAAAGGCTGGAGATGGAGCGTCTGAGTTGTTCATTTGGAAATTTTCCACACTCTGGCTTTAATTGTGTGATTTCAGATGCCTCAGAGGAACTTCCACAAACATGCAAACACTACAAGCACAATTGGCAATGTTTAGGTAAAGCAAGATGTTTCAGTTTGCTTGATTTGATCTTAAGGCGGTTTAACCTTAACCTAAAGTCGACTATATGATGTATATTTAAAATGTATTTACATGTTAGGCTTCTGTGGCAGATTAGCAAACCAAGCTCACTGTACTAGTTGTGTACACTCATCAGAGCCACCAATAATCTATGCTACTTCCTTCCAAGGTTCATTTTTTCTCGTTAATGTTTCTATACACATTTAATGAGACGATGTATATGACAGGATAAGATGAAACCATGGTTATTAGATATTCTTACATTTTTGTTGTGTCAAAATCCAGGTAGGATCTAGTTAGGAGTGGGGAATTGAAGAATTATCAGACGCCATGCACTATAGGATTGGACCAAGGAATCATTCCAGCCAATCACTTTACAGCATCATAGCTATGAGAAAATCTCAGTTCAAATGTTGCTTTTCATGCAAATCATGAAATCTCTGATACACATTTAAGTGCTGTGGTGAATGTTTTTACCCCCAATAAGCAATTTGATATACAAATGAAAACAGATTCACTTTAGCAAAACCATTTGTACCACTGGTGGACAATTTGCTTCACCCTTTGATGTGCTTCCAATATTGTTCTAAAGCACTAGTGTGTGGAGAAAAAAGAACTGTGGTTTACAAGGTGCAATGATCCAGCCAAGTGCCTGGACCGCTTAAATGTTTTGACGTGATGGATCACCACCAATGTTTAAAATGTTTTACACTTGTGTGCCAATCAAGCTCTGCTTTTCTTCTGAGAGCACATAAATTAACCGAGTTGTCAAATTTGTCCGCAGCCCAGGAGCTTTCACCAATGTTTATACATGATTCATGACAATTCAGAGTCTGTTCTCAGAATTAAACATGCAACCCCGACACAGATGTTGACAGATATAGTAACAATGACATCATTGGCGTCAAGGCCTCCTGCTTTGTTAGCACACATCGATGGACACCAAATCTTCCTACCATGTGGCTGTTATCCCAAAGAAATACACACACACACACACACACACACACACACACACACAGACATACACACACACACGGACATACATAAATGAAATGGAAGCTTGTAAAGGCATGAAATTGAGACATATGTAAATACATAGAGGCCTACAGTATTTATTGGAGTGAACCTGAAACAGCACCTCCACCACCCTGAAACACATCCAATATGTTTATATTGAAATATTTGTAACATGCTTAAGGATTCTGGTGCTAATTTGTTGATTGGTGCTGGTTGGTCTTTTCCTTATTCCCATGAGAATTTAGAGCTTGCGTATTGTGCTGACATCACAGGGGGGACATGCTAGTGCAGTTACAATGGCGTTTAATAGGAGGGGAAAAAACCATCAATCTCAAACATAAAGGATAAAGGTCAAGTTCCACCTGTTAAAATCAACAAAGCAAGAGCTTCTGTTCTCATTCACCATTTTTCAGGGATGTTCAGTGTCATATTAATGAGAAATTGAACCTGAAGGTAGTGGAGATATGTTGGTGTGAATAGTAGAATCAAAAGTCCAGAATGCAATACAGGTTACAACAAAGACTCGGCTCAGCTAGTTAGTGATCTGCGTGATGAGCATTATGGTGTTGCTCATATGAGACAGCTCTCAAACATAAGTCCAAAAGCACACTGGAACGCAGGCAGAGCCTATTGTGTGGGTGGGAGGTGAATTTCAGTTGTGCTGATATAAACAAATCTTTTATTTGGCAATAGTGTGAATGAGTGATCATTAACCATGCTTCTGGAAATCTATGTTCCTTCTGGAGTTCTGCCAACCTTTGAGGCTACAGAGCATCCACGAAAGCTAAACACGTAGACCAATTATCTGAACTAGGTGTGTTGGATTGGGTTAGAACTGAATACTGAGATGATGAATGATCTGGATATTTATATTGGCTTGGAGAACATGAGACAGGAAGTTTTTGTGGTTATATGATAAAAATAAAGATAGAGATCTGCTATGTGCTGTAGTTACCTATATAGACATGGATTTCCACTACTCTGACTTGAACCACATTAATTCTTCGAATGTTCTGCTTTATTATTTGGCCATTACAGTAGCATTTTTACAAACATATTAATCCACACACATTCTTATACTATCATATCATAAATATATGACATGTCCATATTCACAGACTTATACAATATAAGACTCTCTTGTTGTCTTATATTAGAACCAAAATTGGTAATCCATATACTGAGGGCAGTGTGGTCCATCTATCATCCCCATACTTTCACCAACACTCTTTCCAACCTTGCCCAGAGAAGTAAAAGCCCTTGCTTTGTTTTCTCACTTCTGCCCTCCATCATTCTTACATGCCAAAATCTCAGCTGTGCCATACTGCCTCTGCTCTCAGCAACTTCAATTAACTTCACCTGAGGCTTCGTTCAACACGTGAGATTTTCATAGACCTTCACTATTAGAGAAGCCAAGAAGCCTGATGCACGAACTGCATAGAGGTCAGAAGTCCAATTCTGCCCTAATAACAATCTCTTACTGAGAGTATGTTCTCAATTACAACAAAGTAAGTTTAAAAAATGGAAGATGTAAGATGCACTGGGTTGTAATCAAGGTCTATAATCCAACATAATCTAAGATTTAGGACGCATTTTCTTCTTTTGAACTTTTTCCAAACATGACCCTATGCGAATAAAATGATGATGTCAAGACAGCCAAAACCCAGCTGCTTCTACAGATTGGTTACATACACTCTATAATGAGGGACTTTACATAGTATGGTACATCTAGAATGATCAAGCTCCACGCTCTCGCTGTGCGATAAGCGGATTCAGCTCCAGTCACTTGCACTTATCTTTCTTCCCATCATTAATTGACACAAACTGCTTTTAAACTGGGTAGCACTTGACTGACTACAGTCAGCAATTGACTACATATTTGTCTTGTCCAAAGCTATAAAAAGGGGAATATTAAGAACATGCATTAACAGTGATCAAAGTATGGCTTCCTAATTAGCAAACAAGCTGCATGTCACACACTTTGCACAAGCTGTGCTGATACTGTCTGGTTGTATGTGTATCTTGGTAGTTACAACGAACATTCAAATTTAAGATGTAAGTCACAATCAGATTTGAGCCAGCAGACAGATTTGAGGTACAGAAACTTGTCAAATTTGAGTCAACAATTATCAGACATATTTGTTTGGTTGAGTTTGAATTGAGTCAAAATAGTCCATTTGAGCTACTAACTACAGTCAGGTTTGAGTCAGAATAATCAAGGAGCCATTGTCACAAGGAGCCATTGGAGTTGCATCAGCAGACAGATTTGAGTTACGGTAATTAATCCATTTGAATTATAAATTGCAGTACGGTTTGAGTTACAAACCTGCAGTCAATGCAGTCAAGTCTGAGCCAAAAAAAATCAATTTGAGTTACAAATGGCAATCAGATTTAAGTAAAAATGAACCATTAGATATGAGTCAACAAACAGGTTTGAGGTACAAAAACGTCTGTCAGCTTTGAAGTATATTGAATCATGTTTGAAACAGCATCATCAGACATATTTGAGTTACAAACTGTGGTCAGATTTGAGTCAGAATAATCAGCTTGAGATACAAAGTGTGGTAGGATTTAAATCAGAAAAATCTATGTGGGTATCAAACTGCAGTCAGATTTGAGTCAGAATAACCACTTTGACTTAAAACTGTAGCCAGATTTGAGTCAGAACCATTTGAGTTACAAACTGCAATTAGATTTGAGTCAGAATACTCGGTTTGATTTACGTACTGCAATCAGATCGGAATCAGAATAATCAACTTGAGTTACAAAGTGTGGTCAGATCTGAGTCAGAATTGTTTGAGTTACAAACTGTAGTCAAATTTGAATCAGAACAATCAGTTTGAGTTATAAATTGCAATTAGATTTAAGTCGGAATAATCCATTTGAGTTACAAAATTCAATCATATTTGAGTCAGAAGAATCAATTTGAGTTAGGAACTGCAATTAGATTTGAGTCAGAATAACCAATTTAAGTTAGAAACTGTAATCAGATTTGAGTCAGAATAATCTATTTGAGTTACAAACTGCAATCAGACTTGAGCTGGTAGACGATGCTTTATTTGCATGAAAATGAACTGTCATAACTATATAGTTTGAGCAAGCTCTCATTTCAGCCTTATTTTCTTCCAAAGGAGAATATCTAAAGATTAATTTGTCTGTACAAATGAATGCTCACAGCTGCTGTGGCTGTTTTCATTTTTATTTTTATTTATTTTTTTTTTTACTCTTAAACATAATTGGATATGACTCCCATTTTCTCCAAGGCTTATTTCAATCAGTGATCAGTGAACTTTATTGTTGTAAAATTACAATCAATAACCAATTCAAGATGGTGCATGAGCTCAGCAGAAAAGTATGCCTTGTTGTTTTTTTAAGGATTAACAGCTAAAATAAAGGTTCTTGAAACAAACTGTACAAGCAAGATGGCCTTAATGGAAATGTGAACATGTTTATTTTTCGTGTTCTGTTGTTTGTTTTTTTCTGGATAAGATCAATGTGTTTTATACTTAGTCAAGAGCAATCACCTTTTATAGGACCATTCAGCAAGAATGCGGTCTAAATGCATAAACCCGAAACATATCAGGGGTGGACAAATCATAAATCCATTAGCTAGCCCTATGAGTTAGTGAAAGCTCTAATGCACTGGCCAGTCCCATGTTTTAGTTGCCCAGAAACCTAACTGACTAGGCTAAAAATGGTAGCCAACATGGTAGCCCATGAAAGCTCACTGGTAGTCTGCCCAGTCTCATGTTTTGGCTAAAAATAGTAGTTAATAAATTAATACATTAATACATACACAAAAACGAATTTATTGTGTCATTATCCTTTTCTAAGAAAGTTCCTAACGTAGTACATTGTGCTCAAGCTCTGAACAAAGGCTCAACAAATTATTGGATTTCAGCTTTGAGCTCTGGTTTGGTGTTCTGTCCTGCAAATATTATGCGAAAATATTATCCAAGACTAGCTAGCATCTTTATTTTCTATTCACTGCATGTTGTGCTAGCAGGAGATTTGTCAGTGTTTCCACATACCTGCGTGCCTGGTTCTAAAAATATTTTACAGTGGTGCTTAAAAGTTTGTGAAAGTTTAGAATTTTCTATTTCTCATTTAAACCAAAAAGTTCTATTTTGGTCTAATTCATCCACAAAATATTTTTCCAACAGCTTTCTGGCTTGTCCATGTGATCTTTAGCAAATTGCAGAAGGGCAGCAATGTTCTTTTTGGAGAGCAGTGACTTTCTCCTTGCAAACCCTGCCATGTTCAGTGTTTCCCTGTTCATGTTCAGTGTTTCCCTGATGATGGACTCATGAACATTAACATTAGCCAATGTGAGAGAGGCCTTTAGTTGCTTAGAAGTTACCCTGGGTTCCTTTGTAACCTCGCAGACTGTTACACATCTTGCTCTTGGACTGATCTTTGTTGGTCGACCACTCCTAGGGAGGGTAACAATATTCTTGAATTTCCTCAATTTGTACACAATCTGTCTGACTGTGGATTGGTGGAATCCAAACTCTTTAGAGATGCTTTTATAACCAGCCTGATGAGCATTAACAACTCTTTTTCTGAGGCCCTCAGAAATCTCCTTTGTTCATGCCATGATACACTTCCACAAACATGTGTTGTGAAAATCAGACTCTGATAGATCCCTGATAGATGTTCTTTAAATAATTGAAAGCCACTGATCGAAAAGACCTGACTCTAATTTCACCTTCAAATTAACTGCTAATCCTAGATTAGTACATCACATACTTGTGCTTGTGCACATTACACACTCACATACTTTTACCACTCACAGATATGTAATATTGGGATAGCATGCTATAATTATAGTATCAAGGTGCGTTGTACCACTGTGCATTGTGTTTTAATATACATAACAAATAAAAATGTTTGTTTTGTGAAAGTCAATAGCGAATAGGGTTTAATTTCTTTCTCTAGTTGTTGAACAAGAGAAGAAAAAACACTCGCTGAGCCTACTAAGCCTGTGTATCCAATATAAAGGAATAAAAGAACGAATAGCCTTGGATATGTAACTTTCTTGTCCCAGGCATCCAGGCTACCAATTTGCCCACGCCTGGCATTATGGGAAATGTTTGCAATTAAATCCTCTTCCTCCTTTTCCTAATCAGCCTTCACTGTTAATCACTATGCAGATCTAAACATAAGCATTGGTGTGGGAGAGACAGAATTGAATTAAGGCCCTAATTTTCAACCACAGTTGGCTGCACAACATTATTACTGCTACTCTGTTACACTTTATTAGCTACATCTACCTTAAAGGTGCACTTAAAAATAGCTGACTGTAGCCCATCTGTCACTACAATGTTTTAGCCCCCCTCTGCCCCATCCATCAACCGCATCAGTGCCAAAAACTAGCTTGATTATTTTAATTTTCAGTATGAGTTTTAGCTAGGATTGCTTCTTAACAGCAATCAGGAATTCCAAAACTATTTGGAAAAAATGGCGACCAAAACGAAGAACAGCCATATTTTGAGTACAATCCATCTAAACGCCAAATTTGAAAACCATATTGTAAAATGTTTATTCCAGATTATACCACAGCATGTGAGTTCATGAGTTTCCATCTTCTAAGGAGATGTTTATTTAGCATTTTTGGAAGGAGTCTCCAGTGTCAGCGCTTTGTAACAGTCTGAGGTAAATCTGTTCTTTTAAGTTTTCCAATAACATGACAACGGCATTTTTATTTGTCTTATTAACTTCAAGGGGGGGGGGGGGGGGGGGGAGCCGGTGACGGAACGATTGTTTATAGCTGCTATGATCGTTCCACAACGTTAAACATAACTATAAATGGATATAAATCAAAAATTGTAATGATTGCCAAACTGCTGTGGTATGAGAGGAATAAAATATCACACCAACCATTGATTATTTCCCTATAACGGAACATCCCATCATGTTTTATTCCTTACACATCTAAGAACCGATGATATTTCTACATGAAAACTTGCCCCCACACAAACATGAATGAAATGTGGAAATCACCTTCTGCCCCCAATCTGTCACTGTAAGTGTCCTATCAGAAATGTGACAAGAGGGCTATTACACCTGCCACATGAAACATATTTTTTTGATATATTGGCATGTCGTGTATTTCCTCCCCTCAGGCGTTTTTGTTTGGACTTTAGATTTCAGAAATTAGAAGGATTTATCTGAACAAAGAAGATGCAGGGAAAATGTCAGGGACAAAAAGTCACTATACTTGGCATTTAAAAAAAACTCCTGGTACTGCTAATTGAAACCAAATAGATATTAAAATAAAAAGTAAATAGGGGAAACAAATGAAACTACAAGAACTAGCAGCTCTAATGGAGGTAGGAACATGTTCCCAACCTTTGACTTTGATTAAAATCATAGAATTAATCTATGATTTTTTGGATTTGAACACCATTATGCTAGGAGTTACAAATGTAACAAATGATTTCGTTAAGGAAGGAATAAAACACAATGGGGTGCACTGCTATAGGAAAACAATCAATGGTAACAATACATTCCAAAATCCTCTTATACCACAGCGATTTGCTAGTGATGATCATTTTTGATTTATTAATGAACAAGTCCTTTACTTTTTTATCCATCTATAGTTACATGTAATGTTGTTATCACTTATTGTAAATCATAGTGGCTATAAACAGTAGTTACAGACAAAAACACACAGTGTCATGTTTCTAAGAAATCATATAGTCCTGAAGACTTTCCTGTGGTGGAACACTTACTGACACTGGAGACTCCTTCCATAACTGAACTACTGTCAGAGCTGCTGTTATAAATTAATCAACACCTTCAGACCAATCAGAATTGAGAAAATCAAAAGCTCCGTGGTATAAACACACTTAGCGTTTGACCTCTTGGCATTCCTAAGCTTTCAATGGTCAATTCCACTGAATTACTGACGCACTCAAGAAATTGGACTTGTCAAAATCATGTAGATGAAGATCTGATGAGATTCCTTCGAAGAGGATCTTCTAATGTCACGTGTTAATGTCATAGATATGTTCGCTTTGTGTGATGTTATACAAAAGAGATCACCATTCAAGTCAATTAGTGAAAATGGCTAGTCCAATCCAATATCCAATACTCTTAATGTCAAATTATGGGAATTAACCTGTTTTATTTAATTTGCTTTCAATCCAAATGCCATTATTCTCTGAATAAATCATATAATTTAATGCAGGACCTTAAAAAAAAAAATACAGTTCCTTTTCTATTGTAAGGCCTTACTTTGACACAAAGGGAAATATTTAAAGGCTGAGTCTATATTTATTCAATTATTTGTGTCCATGTCCATTTTCACAACTAGCCCTAGAGGCCGGAAATCAATAGGGATATTCGAGAGATTGTGCAAAAAAAAAAAAAAAAAAAAAAGAGAAGCGAAATTCGATCAGGTGGCTTTGAGCACGTGCTTCTGATGCTCAGCCTTGAAATTGGCTTCACCTATCCATCATGCTTTGCCCCACATGAGACGTTATGGCATGACCAAGAGAGAGAAAAGAAAGATAAAAGAGAGAATGAGAGAGAGAAAGAGAGAGAGACAGAGGAAAAAAACCCCATCAGCCTTTTTATAATCAATATCCATTTCCAGCGCCTGTCACTTTGTTGTTTGGAGCCGCTCTCCAAAGTTGTACATTAGCAAATTGATAGTCTAATACCAAATAAAATATCACCTTGGACTCGCATGCCTGCATTAATCTTCATTAAGACGACTGCACACTGAACAGTGCGTTTTCTCCACCTTCACTCCGAGATAAATACATCACGCTATGTGTATGCGCTTAATGGAGTTAGTGATGGGCATCTCAATATATAAAAGACAAAGACGTGCATCCACCACGAGCAGGACTGAAATGTAAAATGCAAATGTACTTATTTTTCTCTCTTCCTTGCTGGTATGTGAGACACATACTTAAAAATCCACCCTGATCAACTTATACGTATTCATCTTTATAATTATCATGCAATCTTCAGTGGTGTCCGAGATTTATTTTGTAATGAAATTCGGAGACTTGGGTCTATTTTCGCTTAACTCTTTCCTTCTACATCAACAAACCTCCTCTCTAATCAGTCTCTCAATCTAATCTCCTCTCATTTCTGATTATATAAGTGTTGTGTCAAAATTGAGTACATTATCCTGCCCCATTTGTAAGCTTTTCACCCAATAACACTACTATTGTGTGCACTGTACACACCACACACAATTTTTCCAATTTTGATTCTAAGACTAGACCCCGTGTCTCGTTCGGTGTATTCTTCTTAATGATTTCGTCTGACCCTGTGACATGGTGATTTTGAACATAGCGGTAATTGCTCTTGTGTCTGAACGACTAGTGACCTAATTAGTATCGTGCCCAGTGCGTTATCATCATCAAATAATATGCTATAATAGTGGCCGTTACGTAAGCCGAAAAAAAAAGCCTACACACTACTGTTTAGGCAGGTTGGTGAGTATACAGTGGAGTATGTGTATGGCAGATGACGAGGGAGGTGTGATGGCCGCGTGCAGGTGCAGGAGAGATGATGGATGAAGGTGGACAGCGTGCAGCCACATGTGAGATGGGGTTTGAACAGGGATCATCGCGTTGTTAGTTGGCTGTCTGCTGTTCATTACACCCATCACACACCCGTCATACACACACACAGAAGCATCTGTCAGCCACACACAACACCTCTCGCTTGCTTTTTCCCTCTCATGCACAATCAACAACATACGTAGTTCTTATATGCCATTTATACTACTCACAATAAATGTAAATGTTGACATTGATTTTCTTTTGTCTCAAAAAGGTTTTTAAAAACATTGGACTTATTTAATTCATTAACACAATCATAAGTTTGTCATTATCAGTATCATTTGAATGTAATGATCACAATTGCAAATTATTAAAGAGAAACAATTTTCTGATTACCTAAAGAGACTGATTATCTAATTAATCTGATTAAACTAAGTAGCTTTATTTAATTAAGCTACATTGCTGGTATGTACCTTATACTTCTGGTACTTCCTTTATAAATATAGACCTTTTCCCTGAATTTTCTGGTGCTTCCTGTGTGAGGAGGCACATATTTCACCCACAGCCCTTAAAGGGCCAAAGACTCTTAAGTATTTTATGATTTATGTATTGATTTATTTTTACATATTCGTAAATACATCAATTCTCTAATCTCTAAAAGTCTTAAGTCAGGTCACCATATTTAATTTGTTTCGTAATGCTAACTGTATTCATTCACACCACAGGCTGTTTACTGTAGCAGTAAAGTAGAAATGGGTTTATCTTCACTAACAACGTACATGTTTTGAATTATTTTTTCAACATTTCTAAGTCCCCAAAATGTTTGCACCATGATACTTACAGTATCTGTTATACCTTTAGAGATCTTATTTATTCAGGTTTATGATTATTCAGATGTTGTAAACTGTACATTTATAATGAGGTCAGCTGCTGTACATTAAAAGGCCATGTATGGTGGGATTTAAAACAGCTCCAGGGTGCTGAAAAACATCCCCAGAGCATGATGCTACCACCACCATGCTTTACAGTAAGAATGGAACTGGCCAGGTGATAAACGGTGGCTGGTTTCTCCCAGATATAATTCAAGCCAAAGAGCTCATTCTTATTTTGTCAGACCTTAGAATCTTGTTCCTCATGACTTGATAGTATGGTGGCAGAGAGACACATACTGTATAACAGCAAAAACCAATGGACAAAAAACAATGGATACATTCTCTCATGCCAATTTGAGGTTCTCCCAACCCCACACAAGAGTTCTGTCAGTTAGCTTCATGTTCTTGGACACCTCCCAGGCTAAAGCCCTTCTTCAGTGAAAATGAGGCAAAGGCAAGTGTCAGCAAATGATCTGTATACTTGTGTAAATTACGGCAAGACACAAGAATGAAAAATCATGATTTTTGTCACATCAATCATTTTTCAGAGATTTGGATAAAATGCATCTCTAACATCTACTCTTAAGTGTTAGAAATAATGACTCTATAGAACTGTGCTAGCATAATTTCACTATTGTATAGTTTTTGTCTATTTGCAACCGCTGCGTTTTCTAAACCATAGCAAATTTTTAAGGTTTTAAGATCCGCCCACTTACCAATCCTGTCATGTCAAATTTTCTTTATAAGCCTTATAATCCATTTACATTTACAATGTATTTTTAAAATTGTTTTCCTCAGAAAATAATAATAATAATTTTCTTAGTTTAACTGTTGTGTACAAGTATTTTTTCCTCAGATTGTCTTGATAGTGAGATAAACAATTGTAATTAACTCTAACATCAACTTAAAAACCCTTTTTTTTGTTTTGTTTATTAAGTACGCAAAAGTATGCAGATTTAATTAGATGAAGCCTCATTTGCTTAAATAAATATACACTTTTTAAACTTTGCTATCAATTGAACTTTGTAAAAAAAAAAATGTGTTGTTTTTTTTTTTTTTTTTTGCAGATATCAGAGAAAGACTGTACCATTCTGAATGTGATGTATATACACATTATGTATTATATCTTCTTAATCGTTCAAGCGGTCATGCATTCATGCTGCGCTATTGCTCAGAGTTTTGGCCATTTCAGGGTTTTGGCTCCTCAGCAACTGTGACAGATCAGCGAATGAGAGTCAAACACATTCATCAACGGTTCGTTGGATGCCGATTACTCACCGTGGGCTGTCCACTGTACTCACCCGTTTAAAAAATGAGCGGTCCAAGAGGTCAAAAGCAACCTCCCACTGCCAACCCACATAATCAGATCTGACAGGCGGTTTCCCGGCAGGCCAACCTTGGTCCAACCCTTCAGGAGGCTGGAACAGATGAGCATCCACACTCTAAATCACTTCTCTCAGCCATGGTAACCTCAAACAGGGGTTTATTGATGTTGAAAGATCTAGGAATTCATTAACTATAAATCTGTGACTCGGAGAATCCCAGATTATAGTTGGTTTCTTATATTTGGTATTGACAGCCAATTGGCTCTGATAATGCTGCTTCTAAATAGCTTAAAATTGTGTATATGATATGTAAATATTACAGCTGGTTGTGCATGTGATCTTCCTGCCAAATAAAGTAAACAATTAAAGTATTTATGGCTCCACAAAAAACGGAGACTCTCAGCAAACCAACACAACCCTATCCAAATCTAACCCATCAATCTGCTGCGAATTACCATGTGAGCGCTTTTACGAATCTCATACCGCAGCATTTTATTTATTACATTACCCAAAATCCATCTAGATGACATCAGTCAAAGCCGCCAAAGACTGCAGTCAAGATTGATTTCTTTGCAGAAAGCTCAGCATCAGGATTCTGGTCATCATACTTTTTGCAAGGATGGCTACCTGGAATTTGAGGGGGTTGAAATCTGATTGGTTTTGGTACATATTCATTGCACAAAAATGCCTGAGTGGCAGTTTCAATGTCGGGTAATTGATAATTTATTATATGATTTGTTCTCAGGAAAGGATGGACTTGTAGTGAAAAATGATTGGCTTCTTTGCCTAAACTATATTCAGACTATATCGTTTTAGAGTCCAAGCTTTCTTGCGACTTAAAGTAGTAATACGCAATATTTTAAGGAAGACAAGATTAATTAATGTTTCATTATTTGTTTAATAAAACACCAAATAGACATTTATAAAATGATTATTCACTATGTAATAATCTTTATTCATTAAGAGAGCCTGCATATCTAGACATATCTAGAGATTAATAATTACATTATTACATGTGCAACAAACACTTTATTAAAAATAATAAACAGATAAATAAATAAATAAAAATAAATAAATAAATAATAACCTTAATGTACATCGTATAACATTAAGGAGTTTTTGGTAAGTCAATCTGTGTCCCATGTTCTAAGATTAAGATCATTTTATACATATATATATATATATATATATATATATATATATATATATATATATATATATATATATATATATATATATATATATATATATATATATATACACACACAGAGCCATCTGTAGTTCATGCGGTTTCAACACTTTTGTCACCATTAACGTCAAAGGGGTGTAAATATACAGGGTTTCCAAAAAGTCATGAACCATATGCTCTACATGTTCACCCTTATGCTGTGTGCATTTTCTCAACCATTGTATCATGTTCTTGTGGCTTTTGGTCAACATATTCAGATCAACATACAGTATTTGCTTAACATATTCCCATTGGTTCCTGACTTTTTGGACACCCTGTACTTCCATTCGTTACTTAGCAGTGAATGTATGATTGACCTGGAATGTTGTAAAATTTTAAATATTATATACAATATTTATGGGGGAAACTGTATTTGCAAGCGGCAGAGGAAATAAGAGATTATAAAGCACCATTTTGTTAATTCTTTTTTTTAAAATCATTAATTAATAATTATTGCCCACCATTGACCTAAATATTATATGTAACTATATTGTATATTGTATATGCATATATAGGAAAGGAATTCTTTTAATGTTGTCGCTAACATATGTGTTTAAAAAGCCTGTTTATGCACAGTTGCATGCAAAAGTTTGCATACCCATAGGTCAGAATGAACAACACAAAGAAATGTTTTTTAGCCAACAAGACATTTAATGTCTGTGATGGGTTGGCACCCCATCCAGTGTGTCCCCCGCCTTGTGAGCTGAGTTCCCTGGGATAGGCTCCAGGCTCACCATGATCCTGGCTAGGATAAGCGGTACAGAAAATGGATGGATGGATGGACATTTAATGTGTTTCACAGATGTTCCAACATACATAGATAAATGGAAAAAATTGTGCATGTTATATCACAGTGCTCGATTGTTGATTAATTGTCTATAACAGCACAGCTTGGAGAGGTTTATATCAATTCACTTGTTCTGATATGTCATTATTTCTATAGTAACTACTTACAGTAGACATTGATTTCCCATAGACAGATTAATGAAACATGAATAATTGTTGATTAAATTTTATTTGAGATGATTTATTTAGTGTTTGCTGGCTTTGAGGTAAAGCTGTAGAGGTAAAGCTGTAACTCACAAGCCGCATGACTCACACTTAAAAACTTCTAGCGCTAATGAATGAATTCTACATGGCATGAAAGTTTTAACACATTATAGAAACACTAGCTTTTGCTGCAAAGTCAAGAGTTATGTTCTGGTCAACTATGCTTCTAAATGAATGCATGAATGAATAAATAACAGGGTGTCTAGACTAAATCATCCCTTTTAGGAAGAGCCCATCAGAGCGTCAATAAGGTTCTTAGAGACTTGACAGGCTGATATGGCAATATAGATCTGGTATTGAAACTGAGCCAAATTGTCGATGCACAAGGTCTTAGCAGGTGTCTGGTGCTCCAGCAGACGCCAACATCCCTCCATTATGATCCTTTTTTTCTGGAGGAGTAGCATTATTGTGATGCGGAAGGTCGTGAGAAGTATTGAACAGACAACATTGTGTTGTTTTGACCATTAGATGTGTATAAAGTCCGGCGGTAAAATTAGAATACAGATATTTGTACTTGTTGCTCCAAGGCAAATGTTACTACAGAGCAGAAACATTCATGAAAGAGGCTCACACGGTGGAACAGTGTTTTCATGATTTGCAGGCAGTCAGGATTGCAATACAAAGTTCAGATTCAAACTTTTCGATAGAGAAACATTAGAACCTGGTCATTATCATAAGGCCTGTTGTGTCCACTGACTTACCTTCTGTACCACAATAATTGGCTTTCATCCGTAACCACCATTCAATAGTAATTGCTTTCAGGGTGACTACTTTAGTAAATGCACACATGGAAAGATTTATTGTGCTTGGTGTTTATTTTCAAGATGCTTTTATGATCTGTTCCCCCCCTGTTTTATGTAGCTGATGTGAAAGCAATAAGCTGAGAGGTTTAGCTATACTGCAAGCTTCAGAGTATCCAATTAAGATGTTTATGACAGTCTTCCTGTCTCTCTAGTGCACACACATTCATACAGTAGAAAGGAGAGAGAACTTGCTGGAGGGAGCCAAATGTGTCTCACTGTACTCTACTTGTGATTTAAAGCTTTATACATCTTGATGGTTGGAAATGTAAAACAGAGACGTGGCACAAAGGGTGTTATAAAATTCTGTTTCATTGTCTGATTTTAAACCGAGTATGTTAAGCCAGAATTTCTGGAATGAATTCTGTGGCTTGAATTGAGTCAGAAGAATAAATATAGAAATCACAGGAAGAAATAGTGAACAAGGGGGAAAGTAAAGAGACAATTTGATCAGAATCTGCTGTCAGCATGAAGGCTAATATCAAACTTTTATCTCCAGGATCCTGGAAACGTATAACCTATAGGATCCTGGATCCTTATAAACTCACCATCTGAGCTCAAACTTCTATAAGAATCATACATTCATGATATATTCAAATCAGAGTTTAGGCCTAATCACAGTACTAAAACAGCACTGGTTAAAGAAGTAAATGACCTACTACTTACCTGCGAATCTTTGCATGCATTACTATCTTTGCTGTCTTCTCTATGCATATAAAAGTAAGTTTGGTGTTCCACAAGGCTCTCTCTAAGTATATATATTTTTATAAACATGGTGTTAGCTTTCACAGCTATGGTTACAACACACAGCAGGGGGCAAAGGTTTTTCCTGCAAAGCCCCCTAGCTATGGAATATTCTTCAAGATTATTTAATTTTAAAACACGAAATTAAAGTCAAGATAAAAGATGTTCTATAAGAAGATAGAAATGATCTGTCGACAAAAATAAGTAACAATAATTAAAGCAGGACAAGATATTTACCATAAAAGCTAAATATATCTGTACATAATTATCACTATCTTAGACATAATCAGAACTTTATGTGTTAATACGTTAGGGCGTAAAATTCTTTATTCAACTATAATAGTAGACTTTTCTACTATTACAGACTTTTAGGGATCATTATCCCTAATTATGTCTCTAATTACCATCATATTATATTTTTTGGTATTTGTGTCTGATCTTATTCTCTGATTCTCATATCAGAAGGCAGTAAAGTAGTAAGAGGGATTTGAAAAGGTAAAAAGGATTAAAGTAATTTCCTACCCACACACAGCATTTACCCACATTAATACAAAACCAATATGAGTGGTGTGATAGAATAGAAAAATGGTTATTTGGCATAGAAAATGAATAGCCTCTGCAGTCTGCTTTCAATTATTCATAAATAGAAATTCACAAGCACAACCTTTTTCCTCCTCAAACAGAACTCCTCTGGTAACCTTTTTTTTTTTTTTTTTTTTTTTTTAGCAAGATAGTCACCCATCCTCATGCTACTCACTCCACAACTGACACAGACAGTATCTTTCCCTCAGATTCAACCCTGCTCTATTACAGACCACAAAAGTCCTTTTGCCGTAAGGCCGTGCAGATGCTGTGCGATATTATCCAAAAATCATACGCGTTCATAATATCATTCTTTGAATTGTATTAGCTACAATAAATTATGATTCCATGTAAATGGTTTGCAGCCTCCTGATCATTTTTAGCATGTCTACTTGAAGTTGTGATATGAGAAGTTGAGCTGAGACAAATAGCACTTTACATTAGCTCCCCAATCAAAATGTATGGCTCAGGAAGTGCATAAACTTAGCATGTTGGTAGTAAATAATGGGTAACGGAAACACGAACTGGGTCAAAAACAGGGTTTAAATGGGCAAACTGATCAAAAACTAATACAAAACAGGTCCACACAATAGGATAACAAGCAAGCAAAGGAAGCCATATCCAAAAGTTTTGGACACGGAAATATCAGTTTGACTATTGAAAATACATCTTTATATACAGTACACCATTTTTGCTTTACAGAGTGGACGGAGGAAATGAGACACTTGATGTGTGTCTTTCTGTGAGAGTTGAATTGTTTTTTTGTTTTTTGTTTTTTTTTTTAGAATTGAGAGCCACGAGGGTTGAAGCAAGTGCCAGTATCAGGATTGCTACAAATACAAAGCATTAAAAACTGAATGATACAATCTTTCAATTGATATAATCTCACTTGAAATAGCGTGCCAAGTAATACATGAAACCACGAACTATCAATCTTCTCAACAGGTAGATTCTAATCTTTAATCTGTGCACTGTACTTTTATTTTAACTGCTCTGTTTAAATGAAAAAACTGCCAAGTCAAATCCCTTGTAAGTGAAATATAACTGATTTTGTTTCTGATTTCATAACCAGACAGGCAGCTAGGATCAAAAAGAGCACAAAAATATAATAAAATACAGCAATATTGAACTGGGTGATTGTTTTTTCAAGGAAAACAAAGCTTTAGATGAATACTTGTGCTGACCATATTACAAAAAGCATCAGATGACCAGAGTCTCCTTTGAAAGGTTAACAAAAAGGGGAAAATCAAAGCTCACAGCATGTCATTAGACTCTGACAGGACTGGATTGCTGCCAGTGAGAGAATTTTGCAACACTCCTCAGGCTGGTATGAACCCCCTACGGCAAGCTTTTGAGGTTTGGATTTCAATGTCGATTAAAAGCCGTGTCAACAGATCAGATTTTTCATCCTCAGAAGCCAGGAGCGGAGAATTATTCTCTGGGAGCACGATTTCAAATAGTGGGTTTAATTTTGTTTGATAATGCTCATGTCTTTCCTAGGAGCATACTGTTTGATCAACACCTACTGTACAGGATATATATACAATATATAGAAATAGACATGCAAAAACCCATCCCATGTTTGTGAATCCTCCTGATGGCAGGTATGTGAGTTTGTGCATAGCTGAAAGTGCAAACAAAAGATGGAGGTCACTGGGAATAATATTACCCCAGCACAAGATCTGTTACTGCCATAAGAACACTCAAACCACCTCGATTTTCTCTGGCGACTCCTACAAGTTTCTCATTTCATTTTTTGGTGGTTTTATTAAATCTATTGGGTGTGGGTTTGAGCTAAAGTTAATGACTGAATCAGTTACTGAAAAACAAAGTTAAATCAAATAATTGCAACACCTGGGCCAGACTAGAAATTTACACAATAACTGGTATTAAACACTAACAAACACTAAAATTTGAAACTTAACAAAATGTCTTAATGGTAATGTTGAAACAGTGGAAACGGTCCACATCTCTTATTTTATATTTGATTGTTTCATTTAAAAGTGTCATAGCTGAAAGTAGGATAATTTCAAACTAACTAAATGAAACTAAGAGAAAAGTAAGCATTGTTATAAAAACGTAAGGAAAAGCAATTACAGGCATTGCAGAATAGGTTTTCCACTAATGTGTATCCATGGTCAACCTTATCGCTTTTGTCTGGGACTGGGGAAACATATAGTTATATAACTATATAATTAAAACATACTTGTAATATAGAAATACTGTATGTGTGAGCTGCATTTCACACCCACGGTGATGAGAGGCTGCGGCATGACACTTATCTTTGTCTCCTTTATCTTGTTGCACATCAGCACTTTTCGGATGCTCATTATAGTACCGCAACAGACACGATGCCAGGTTTGCAGTCACATTAAAGAATTTTATCGGCAGTAATACTCCGGAACCCTTGAAAAAACCTGTGAGTCACAAAATCTCATCACATTTCTCAGTACACAACCAAATACACCTTAACTAAGCAGCGTCCGCCTTAATGCTGGTTGATGCACATCACCGGAGATACACAAAATGTGCAGGTTGGATTTTGAACTGCATGTCAGCCCATCGGTGCACCTCTGTATGTTTTACTTACCCATAAACCCTCTCTGTACATTGCGACACAAACATGCAAATACGCTTCAGTGAAGAGGTATAAACCAGCCTTCATGTTTCAGCCTATTATTCTGAACCTCTGTGGGATGCTTATAAAAAAGGGTTTCATTTTTAAGCAAACAGAATCCTTAACAATGCAAACTACCCTTTGTAAAGTCTGAACGTATCAAACTGATTTCTGAATCAGCCTGGACTTAGCAAAGTAGTTTCTCTGTTTCCTTGAGCTGTGAATCCTTATCAGTGACCCCCTCTGGTGTCTGACCAGATGCCATCGGAATGCTACAGGGGACACGACCCCCCTCTTCAGACACACACACACACACACACAAACTCACACACACAAACACACACACACACAAAGCTTACCTACACGCGCACGCGCGCACACACGTGCACACACACACAATAGAAGAATCTCTTTTGAACGTAATTTGAATTATTCGATGTCCAAATAGTGTGATGTCATCTTATTTGCATATATTGTGTGTTTATGTAACCTAACTATAATGATTTTAGATAGTTTAATTTAGGATATTATTTTAAATGTCTGTAACCATGTTTCACCTTTTAATATTTTCATAAGTCCATCGAATTTGGTATGTAATTAATCGTCTCACGATACCCCGATTGATTACGCATATCACATTACAATGGGATACATTATTTCAAGCTTTTTCTTAATCGCATACATAATACGATTTAAACCAGCTCCTCCCAGGACATGCAAATCCAGGTCTAAGACCAGACAAAGAGAGTTCATCCAACTTCCTGATTGGCCAATAGCCAAGAGAGGCGTGTGCGTTGGTGTTGTCTTTAAAACAACAACACGCATTCAAACTTCTACACTTTTTACTTCTTCAACTTCTGCATACACTTCTTCAGACTCTCTACACTCTTTCCGGTTTCCCTCCCTCGGGGCCATGTGCCCCGTGAAGAGAAAGCCACACTCTCTCTCTGTCTCTCCGGCCGAGATGCAACCACCTCACAGCCCACGCCTTTTCAAACAGCACGACGAACCAGCGAACTCGACACGACCTCTCTTTCAAACCGACAACACCCAAGCCATGCAAGTATAGTTAATGGATCTATACATGCGTTAAGATTGTACCCCTGTTTACAGGAGATTTAAGTTTGTTGCTGGTTTTGAAAAAGGCTAATTAATTGTTGTTTTTGTCTGTTACCCTCTTCCTTTCATTACTTCCTCTCTAATCTCTCTCTTCTTGTATATAGACGTACATATGTATTGCTTACCTAGAGTTAGTTGTGTGTATCAATAGTCACACGTAGTTATTAAAATCTATTATCACCACGCTTGATTGTCTCTGGTTTTGGTCATGTGATGAGTCAATTCTACACTGCAAGACCTCGCTACCCGCTTTGAAACTGAGAATCCTTCGTGGCCAGAAGGATAAACTCCCTCTTTAGAGTTCATAATTCTAAACTAGACTACAGCTAATCCTTAAAGCTGATCTAGACCACATACATAGTCATAATTAATTATAATCCGTTGTAATTGATTATCTATATGTATATGTGCACATACATGAATTCCCTTTCATGGCTGATGTATATTTATAACTGGTCACAACACGCGTTGATTAGATATATAGATATATTTCACGCCATTCGAGCTAATTCCTTACATAAATTGAAGAATACATTTAAACATGTTAAACATCTTTTAATTCATTACATGAATTGTAGCTGGTGGAGAATACATTTAAACGTTTCATTTTTACATTTGATTTGCTACATATTCTGGTAGATAACGCGGGCACGCTTTAAAACTCGTCTCCTTTAAAAAGGTGCTTTGATTCCAAGCGTGCGCTTCTGTTTTCATTCATTTCAATTTTAAACCTGATTCATTACATTATTCTGGTGGAAAAGAATGCGAGCAATGATTCATTACACCTTAAAGAACCATTCTTTAACAAGTAAGTTTATTCCTTCATTCATGCATTTATTTCATTCACCTTTTCCTGGTGAAGGTTGCAGTGAGAAGGTGAGCCTAGACGTCACCAATACAGACCAGTACAGCAACTGTAACTTTGCTGATCCAATTTAATTGGTCAAGCTCACACTCTCATTTCCATTACTTTTGAATAAGATCCCAAGATCCTTAAACTCCACCACCTGGGGCAAGGTCTCTTCCCTCACCTGAATGGAGCATCCCATGGACCATGGACTCAGACTTGAAGGTACTGATGTTTCTAGTCGCTTCATTTTCAGCAGCTTGTGGCAAGAGAACAGCATCACTGGCAAGTAACAGGGATGTTGCCTCTAGCACCCAGCACTGGACAAATCTCCAACCTCGAAAAACATGGACAGGAATGGAGACAAGGCACACCCTTGAACGTAGCCCAATATCCACATTAAACGATTTCAACTTAACATCAAGAAAGTGGACACAACTCTTACAGAGACTGGACCACAAGGAGTAGTCCTTCTGCAGTACCTCCCCCAACAAATGCTGAGGCACACAATCATAGGCCTTCTTCAAATCTGCAAGATACATGAAGACTGGATTAGTATACTCCAATGACCCCTCACAAAGCTGTGCAAGGTCAACAGTTCCACAGGCTGAATGGAACCAGCACTGTTCCTCTTGAATCCTACAGCAGGCTCAAGTATCGGATGCATTCTCCTCTCCAGCTGGAAATCTATACTTATTCAGGGAAGCTTCCAAGTAGAAACCTGTTAGGAAGCCAAACAACTAAAAAAAACCCAACCCAAAACCCGAACAACCAAAGCAATGATGTCCATTGGATGATGGTTTTAAGAATTGGAATTCCCTTCAAAATCAGAACGTGAACACTGTGGTTATGAATTATATATGGACTTTGCATCATATAGAAGTCATTTTGTCCTCAAGGTTCCTGCCCTTCTAAAGGTAAGATATATCTTACACTGAGGCTGATATTGATTGAGAATGTGTCTGTCTTGCAGAACATTTCCATCTAAACCCTGTGAGACACCTCAATTACTTACAAAAGGAGTATTGAGACACCAGAGTCAGATGGCTTTTACAGATATCCGCGTTGACCACCCAAATCAGCCACACTAGTGCTGAGATTGACATTGGGGCCTTTGGGAATGAGCAGATATTGAATACTCAATCTCCTCTGAGTATCCGATAACTACTTACTGCTGACTAGACACTTTTCGGGCATCCTTTTCTTTCAAAGCCCTTTCCTCCCAACTATCATTTGGAATGTGAACTTTACCATTTTTATGCCTGATATATTTTAATAATTTGTCTTAGTGTTTTTGGTGTTATAAAATAATATATGATTATAAAGGTTGGAAGTACACTGAGAGAGAATACATAGTGCTGACTGTGCACTCTTGGGTCATTGGTTTCTTCCAAAATCCCTTCTTCTCACATACAAAGAGGGTGTCTAAATGTTAATCTTCGACCACTTAAGTGTAATTTAGAAGAAATTAGATGAACTAGAAGAGTCCAAAATATCAATACCATCTCTGAATATGAGGAACTTTCCCTGCGTAAATATTGTCATAGCTTTTGAACTTGAATAAAGCTTTTAATAACAAAACTTGATAATGATAATACAGTTTAATATGCCTTATGCATTATTTCAATCATTTATTTTAGTGAGCACTGATGTAATCATGGCTGGAGAATACAATTTGACCATTAATATTTCATAACCATTTATCCTTTTACACTCACATACAGTACTTAGAACCCAAGCAGATCTATTCACACACCACTGATTATATAAGAAGGTCTCTGCATATGAGATATACATATCATTTCAGCGCAAAGAAGTGCATAGAAGAAGCAATAATTAGATAAAAATGAGACATTGGAAGAGGCATTTGCATTCTCTGTGGCCATTACTTACGCTACGATATCAAGACAAATGAAGCTATTATGCAGGTGTAATTAGTTCTCCTAATGCAAATATCAGAGCACTAACAATGCTCGCAGCACTTAAGGCTGAGTTGAGACAACTGTTTATTATAAGGTCATCATCGCATTATTTGTATCTGTATTTCAGCGACCTCTTGCCTTGCCTGTGAAACTGTCATAAATCTAAATTAGACAGAGATTCATTACCATCCCTGGTAATATTTCATGTGCAGAGAAGCAGCCGAAAGGCAATAAGGAAAGCAATTAGACGGAAACAAACCCGGCAGACCGTTTGTAATTTCTCTCCTTGCTAATTAGCATAAATTTCTCAAATATGACCAAATTCTCATTACAGGTCAGATATTAATGTCACCTATTGAGGTGTACAAGAACCACATACTGTACAGTGAACACACAGGTATTTAATATCAGATAAAGGATGTTACATTTTGCACTAACAAGCTTTTTTTAATTAAGACATAACCTTACTTTAAACATTATATTGACATTACATGAGTAATCACAAGAGTTGCAACAGTTGATATCTCAGTTTGCGGTAATGTATATGTGCATGTGCAGTGGCATGATTTTTATTATTTATTTATTTTTTAAAGATCATTATATCTTGAATTGCATCTTGTAGCTAACTAATGAGTAAGTTAGTTGAACAAGGTTAAGCTGAAGTGAAGATTAGTGGTTAAAACTTCATTTACTGTGTATGGAATCCAACAAAATAGTTCTTACTCATGAGAATTTCGAAACATCTTGCATGAGATCAAGTTGAGAAATGTCTTATCTATTTGTTACACTCCTCTGTGATCACATGATCCTCTTGCATTACAGTGAAATGGCAGATGTTGAGATAACTTAATCCTCCAAAGAAGGGGAAAAAAAAGATTACAATTGTTGAGTACAAGATGCTTATCGGCAAATGGTGTCAGTGAGCTAAACTACATGGGGAACCTGATGCCGTCTGATAAAAATGGCTGGAAGTAAGTAAATATCTGAGATTGCCTTTTGTTGTTGGGTGGTTTGTCATATACAAGGGCCACACGTGCAAACCTTTAAGATAAGTCCCTGCTTAAGAAAGAATAACGCCACAACTACTGTATTGTCAGAGCTGCTGTTACAGAAAATGAATCAACACACAATCAATAGAGAATGAAAAGCTTCGCACTCAACTGTATAGAATGTTTCAAATACTTGTGTTTAAGATATTTATAATATAATATACTATATCTTAGATTTCAAATTCTAATTACAATTAAAGTCACGTACTACTTGGTCCCCACCTAGCTTTCACCAACTCTGCGTGTCCATTAGAATTTTGGCTTCTTTTAACGGCTCCTCTGGGACCTTTTTTTTTTTTTTTTTTCCTTTTCGTCTCCACACTCGCTGAGAGGTTTCCTGAAAGCTCTGGCCCCTCTGGCGTCAGTGGAAGTTGTGTCTCTCTCAGTGTTCAGACACTGCTATTGATTCCTCTTTTCGTGTCTGCCGGGTCTTTTTTTAGGAAATGGAGGTTACTGTAAGGTCTTAAGGTCTGATACAGAGTGGAAACCAATACAACTAAGCAGACCTGTAGACGGCTTAATTCATTTACGTATTCTCTGATAACAGTATATACAGTACATGCTTAAAAATGAGTCATGACTTTATAAAGCTTGTTAAAGCGTGTTTGCACTTTTGACAAAGCTTAATGGCGCTTTCCAGCCAGTGTTGTCTCTTTTCAAGTCTATTTTTTTCATTCTGTATGTGATTAAATGGGAGTTGACAAGCTCTGAAAAGAAGTTACAAACTCATTAATATGTTATAACCGACGCTGCTAGAGCCCGTCTTTTAGACCTGATGTCTTGAACTAAACTTATTTCATCATGCTAATAAAATTTATTTGACCGCATACAGTGACAATGCATGCTTATTATAATCTGATAGTCCAATACAGACAATTTGCACAATATTACCACCATGACGTTGACTATTACTTTCCATGTCAGAAAGCTTAAAGATTTACCGATCAGCCATAACATTAAAACCAGTGACAGTTGAAGTGAATAACATTGATTATCTCGTTGCAGTGGCACCTGGATATATTAGGCAGCAAGTGAACAGTCAGTTCACAAAGTTGATGTGTTGGAAGCAGGGAAAATGGGCAAGCGTAAGGATCTTCCTAAGGAAAGACTACAAAAGGGTCATGGGCGCCCAAGGCTCATTGATGCGCATGGGAAGACAGTCTGGTCCAATACCACAGAAGAGCTACTGTAGCACAAACTGCTGAAAAAGTTCATGCTGGCTATGATAGAAAGGTGCCAGAACACACAGTGGCCTCTTTCAGCAGGATAATGCGCCCTGCCACACTGTAAAAATTGTTCAGGAATGGTTTGATGAACATGACAAAGAGTTCAAGGTGTTGACTTGGCCTCCAAATTCCCCAGATATCAATCCGATCGAGCATCTGTGGTATGTGCAGGACAGACAAGTCCGATCCATGGGGGCCCGACCTTGCAACTTACAGGACTTAAAGGATCTGCTGCTAACGTCTTTTTTTTTTTTTTTGCCAGATACCACAGCACACCTTCAGAGGTCTTGTGGAGTCCATGCCTCGACAAGTAAGAGCTGTTTTGGGGGCACAAGGGAAACCTACACAATATTAGGCAGGTGGTTTTAATGTTATGACTGTTACAAAGCTGGAGACTCCTTTGAAATCCTCACTCAAAACTTCGCCGTATCAACAATTACACATTTCTTTATTCCATTTATCTGGAGCATCCACTATTCATGTCCCTGTATAGAAACGTTAATGTATTAGAATGAATGCATGAATATACACCTGTGAGTTGCATTGGCATCTACTATCCAAGCCACATTGTTATAGCCAATTGTTTAAAATGAGTTGTAAATATCTACAAATTTGGAAAAGTGAGATTGTGTTGTTGTAGAGATTAGGTATTCCTTCCTTTGTTTTATTCATTTACCTCTATCATACACGGGTGCCTTCTGTGCTTGCCACCAATACAAAATGACAAAAGTGTGATTAAGAAATAATATTGTCATTTGTAGGGATAGAAATGTATCTGTTTAATGGTAGTCTACCCTTGGGCAACAGAGGGACACTTTTTAATGACTTTCTTCTCCTCCTGCTGTGGGATCAGAGGTCTTCGGTACATTTTAATTATATAACTCTCTCACCTACGCTCCTCATCGCCACTCGTCTCCCTGTGGAGAGGACATCGGGTTATTTTTCTAATGCTTGTCAGCCTGTTTAAACACACCCTTGAAATAAGTATTGCACCAATTAAAGGCATCCTGGGGCATTCTTTAAAGACCACAAACCGAAGCTTGTGTGGTGTGGGAAAGTCGAACAAATGAAGCAAGACACTTTCCACAATTGTTACCTTGGTTGATGTGGTATAAATATATCAAATTTTGAAATACTTTAGAGGATGTGTTTATAGACATGCTACAGATTTGCCAGTAAAACTTTACCATGATTAACAAATGAATATGGAAAGCCTAAGCAAAAGCCAGTGAATAGTTACCCTTAAGTGACTTTAACACTTACGTTATTACTAACTACTAAGGAACACTGGTTAATTGCTAAGTAGAATTACAGTAGTTCACTATTAACTAAGCCAAAATTATGCACAACTACTAGGTAAGTATGGCCATGTCCTGAACGACTAGAATATTTATTTATAACTGACATGTGATCTTAAATCTCACCCAAGAATTATTTTGTAACAAATTCCTTTTGAGCATTTGACAGTCACACATCCACAATGCAGTTCGACTACCTGCTGATAGTGGTGCCAGTGGGATTTTTTTTTCTTTTCCGTCTTGCTTTGTCCCTTCCTAAAGAGTGATGCAGGGCTGCTTTAGTCCTTTAGTCTGTCTGGATCTCTCACCTCCGATTCTGTACACTGTGCTTACACAGTTCAGCTTCCAAAGCTTCAACTTTCATGCTAATACCGACATCAACACCATAGCACTTGTCATCTTGTACTTCGCTCACTAGCCGTCTGTTTGCTGTCTCCACTACGCCTACGTTAATATAACAATGCTGGAAAATGGTGAGTGGAAAAGAAGCTCTTGCTCTTTTTCACTGTCACATCAACAACCTCTAACTTCTCAAAGGAATAATGAAAATCCAGGACCAACCAACAATCGCCGAACAAATATTTCAATATAAACATGTGTAACGTGTTCCAGGGTGGAGTTTTCCTTTAATTACTGAACTGGCCATTATGACTTTGACCAAAGTACTCTGTGCAATCAACAACAACTAAAAGTTTTGGACACTTTAACAGCAAGGGAAGAGAAATTACTGCCTGCTCTGTTTTGAGTGACCAAGTAATGCAAGCCCGCACATTTTCCTGAGTGGAACATGTGCATGAAAAACACTTTCATGCTGGCTGGGAGCCATGACACTGAGTTTGAAGTGACCTCCTGTGCTGGGACTACTGGACACGCTCCAGATCATGTTGTGTCACTTATTAAAATACAGGAGTTGAGGCGTTCTCATGCTGTTTCGGCAGCACATAGAAACACAAAGAAAACAAAGGACTTTTAACCCGATTTAAATCATGAATTCAAAAAATTCCTTCTCTGAGATAATATGTGTTAATCAGGAATACATGAGGCAAATGATGTTTGAGGGATCCAAATATAACACTGAAATACTTTTTGACTTTACTCTTCTACACATACAGTATATACTGTAATGATTTAAAACCACAGTATCTGGTGTCACCCAGAAGAGGATGGGATCCCTGGTTAGGTGACTCAATCAATCACTCAAGATTATCATTCTAGAAGATCATCTATAACTACACTGGCAGACCATTGTTCTGCAATTGGCTCTGACATAGTATTCTGATAATATTTATTAGTGCAATAAATAACATCAGAGAATTAAACACATATTTCGACACATGTATTTGGGAAACAAGGTCACCATGGTGTGCACGCATTTCTGATGTACAGTCATAATCCACTCTATAACCCGACCCCCCCCCCCCCATCTCTCTCTCAATTTTTTCAATATATCTTACAATAGAAATGGTTCTATACATCATAGCTATAAGTCTACACTTACACTTTGCCTTTGTTTGTGGAAAAGTATTAGATTTAATTATTATTAATTATAATTATTATTAATTATAATTATTAATTGTTTGCTTTCAAACAAGATCTTGGAGGCTAGAGGTCGACCGATTGATCGGTTTTGCCAATTAATCAGCACCAATAACCGATTGCTGGAACTATCGGTTATCGGCAAAAATCCACACCACTCTAGAGGCGAAATAAAAACGATCACTGATAAATTTTGTTGTGTTATTTGAAGTGTTTTTTTTTTTAATTCATTTTGGATGTCTCTATTTTTATTTGTTATTTTTTGGTTCAGTTTGGATGCATATCTTTTATTTGCTTTAATATTTATTAATAGTTAATATATATTCATATTTATATATTTATTTCATTTTAGAAAGTACCGTACATTTTCATGGTACAGTCAGTACTGTTTATTTTTGTAATACAGTTCAGCAATATTTTACTTTGAGTTTTATGTTTTCATTCAGTATCAATTTTATAAACTTCAGTCGATTAATCGGTTATCAACAAATACCGCCCAACTAAGTTATCGGCTAAAATCCACTATCGGTCGACCTCTATTGGAGGCTGCAAAGTATTATTAAACTAGCCCAAATTAGTGTAAAAAAAAAAAAAAAAACGACCCTGTTATTCTCATTGGTATGTTGCTCCTTCCCTGAGCATGAGGCAGCATGCTTCCTGCCCCAATGGGCCTCTATTAGCAGGTGTTGTAATTCCCATTTTTGACCACAAGGTGCAATAATAACTATGGAAGCAAAATGGAGCAGTGAGCATGCGTCCCCACGATTGTGCAACATCTACTGTAGAAAGCAACCAAATAAATGGAAAATCTGTCAAATAGCACCTTTTTTTTAATCATTGGTCACTCAAAAGTTGTGAATTATTAATAATTGATACTGATGGGGAAATAGAAAATTGTAATCAGATACAATTAGAGACTGCTCCAAAACAAGTTAGACAATATTATGCACCTTCTCTAAATGACCTATAATGGACTCTCTTTTCTTTCTTCTCTTTAATTGTACTTTTTTGTTAATTTTATTTTATTTTTTATTCTTGTCTTGTGATGGCTATTAATTATGACTTTCAGCTTTTCCATTACACATATCTCTCTCTCTCTCTGTTTATGATTTGTTATTTAGTTTCAGTGCTTTAGTTACTGTCCCTAAGGGTTGACATTGCTCAGCTCAGTGATTACTTGCTGTTTTGTGTTATAGAAGCTTTGCAAGTTGTAGCAGTTGTAGATTCATGTCATGAATTCAATCCTAGAGGCCCCCACTACTCGAAGTTGGTTAAATATCTCATGTTTCTTGTGTGAAATCCAACATCACCCTTACTTCTTAGAGTCATTAGAATACATTTTGCATGAGGGCTACCATCAGCCCTGCTAGGATCCACAGACAAAAAGAAAATGAAATGGAGAGAAAATGAAAGACAGGCTGCCTCTATGATGAATACATGGCCTTATTATTTTTTCAGATTGCATGTGTGTTGAATCGAACTCAAACCAGGCTGTTTTTTTTTTGTTTTGTTTTGTTTTGCTTTGTATTATATTAAGATACACTGAGATTGAATGAATATGGATGTGTGTGTTTGTGTGTCAGAGGTGTAATGAAGAGTAGACAGGCAGCTAACAGTGTGATGATCCCTGTACAAACCCCATCTCACATGCGACTGCACGCTGTCCGCTTTCATCCATCATCTCTCTCCGCTTTTTCTTCATAGGCACCTGTCCAGGCTGGCCTACTGTTATGAAGAGCATAAATACTGTATCAGGACAGATAGAAGAAAATATTTGCTTTCTTGCGGTTTATTTATTTTATGCAAATTTGCATTGTCGCATGAAAAAATACCTAAATGGAAAAAATACAAGTTAATGAAATGATAAATATTACAGATTTTTTAAACCACTCAATTTTGTATCTCTTACCCATAACCCACGTAAAATCTGCCATCTTCAATCCGGGGTGAATCTTAAATGGTTTCCTAATAACTGCGTTCACTCACTCCATAGAGTATAACAAACCGTGCCGTGCTTTTCAAACACAGTCATAGAAAGTGTTCAACTTCTTGTCTGATTTGTTGTATTTTAATTTTGTCAGACACTCAGTCTTCTCTGTATCTTTGTTTTTAGATTAAAGTATTGGCACCCCATCGCTGGGTTTATAAGTCTAAGCTGTGAAAAAAAAAACTTGCGTTTAATTGCTCACCCTGTGAAGAAGACATGCCAACCTTTTAACACAAATTTTAAGGTCAAATGAGATAGATATCCCTTTATTTCATTTTTTTTTATTTTGAGTAGTACATAATGGCTTGTGCTCATCCCTACAAACTCCAGAAAATTTCTCTTACTTTCAGAGGTACTGTTATGTGATCGAAAACAGACAGGATACCAGGATACACATGGCCCTAGGTTTGGATTTGTTACCAAGCCAATAGCATTATTCCTGTTTTTTTCTTCAGTTTACACTTTGCTGACTGCTGTATAGATTGACTTCAAATTTGTAAAAAGCAGTCATGTGCTGAAAACCTATAATAAATCTAGACGCAAAAATACATCGAAATCGAGCCTTGTTTCTTTATACTGCTTGCATCTGCATATATAAGGAATTATGAAATATTTCAGGATTCCAGGACCATGGTGCAATATAGATAACTACAAATAAGCAAATAAATGCACTAAACTGAGTCTAAGCCATTCTGGCTGATAGCACTGGAGAACTGGTTGCAGTAGAGTATGTAAAACCAGAGCTTGATCTCAGCTACACTTGAAAAGGGAGAGAAAACAAACAGCAAATCAAAGCTTTTCAATTTTGCATTTATAATAATTCATTCTGAAGTTGTATTCAAAATGTGTCAGTGAGGAGAAATCCAATTCATTCCAATTCACAAGTGTTTTACAAAAAAAACAAAAAAACAAAAAAAACAGCACGTTGCATTCTTGCACTATAAACTACTGGTGTGTGTTTTGACCACTGAACAGCTCTTTCTTTCCCTCCTGCTCAAAGTTATTATGAGATTTCAAAGCCTAATCCTTTGCCCTCCTGCAGATCTGGCATAAGGGGTGTAGGCAGTCTTCACACCTATACATAATATATTATGCAATCTTGGCCCATGAACACATCAGAATCCTCTGCTTCAATTGGTTAAAAAAAAAAAAAGGAAAAAAAAAGAAAAAAAAACCTAAACAGACACTACAGCAAATGGCCCAATAATCACATACACACTTACGCCAAGAGAGCTGTGCAATCTTAGAATGTGAAGAGGAGTACAAGAAAAAAGAGGCTACCTCAGCCAAAAAGCATACCAAATGTTCACAAATCGGTCATAATTCCTGCTTAAGGGTTGTGTGTGTGTACTCAGGCTTCAGGCTTCCTCTGAATCCAAAGAACTGTTCACATGTGCTTTATTACGGCTTTTATTGGAATAAAGACTTTGACTTTTCACCAAGTCTGAATATTTGTTCCCTTTACAGCCTTTTCAGAAATAAAGAACCTTTTAGTGTTTCTTCAAGGGTTTTTGGATAGTTAATGGTTCTTAGCTGCATAAAAGGGTGCTCCTTGGATACCTTTCAGGTAGGGAATTACTTCTAGGCGTCTGCTTAGAAAGAAACAACTGAAGAACCCTTTCTCTGTGTGTATTAACTAAGGAACTTATTTTCCTAAATCTAATACACTCGACACAAAGCAGAGTTACCGTTGCACTCCAGCACTCCAAAGCTGTTTACTCTCAGTATGTCCTGAAGTGTATTCCTTTTATACCACAGCGATTTTCCAACGATTACAACTTTTTTATTCATTAAAGAACAGCACATCATACTTTTAAAAATAATCATAAATTGTTGTTGTGGAATGTCCGCAAAAGAAGTTCCTATTATTATTGATGTTATAGTAGCTATAAACAATCGTTCCCTGCAATGATTTAGAAGCGATCTTTAATTAGGAAATGATATTATTATTAGTAGTATTATTTGCTTAGAAACAGTTAATTATCTAACTTGAAATTCAAACGCTACTGAAATTACGGTGCTGGCAAATGTTTTCAAAGGTACAGAAGAAGGTATAAGGGTAAACGTTTACGTCTAAATAATAGCAGAACCTGGTGGGCGCATCCACGTCGAATTCTACATTTTCCCAGCGATCCTTCAGGACAAATGAAGCTCCTCGCTATAAATAGTCAGTCTCCCCAAATCCAAATCTCGCCGCTGCCCTTGAGGATTTGGGCAAGTAGGGCAGGCTGCAGAAAAATGGGACGTGCAGCACATTTGAGGTATCAATAATAAATGCCAGCCACAGTCACAGGGTGCAACCCCAGTCTAAAAATAATTTTTCAACCACGGCACAAGACAGGGAGGAATCAAAGCAAAAAAAATAAAAAATAAAAAAAATCACCCATTCCTTCAGAAAAAAGGAGATGTAGAAGGTACTTTGGCAATGTCCCAACTGCCCCAAGGCCATGGTAAATGCAGAGGATGTAGAGTATTTCCAAGAAATAGGTGACAGGTTGAAAAATGGAGGCAAAATTCAAAGAAGAGATTCTTGGCACACTTGCATTTGCTTTACACAGAGACAATGCAGGGAAGCAAGTGCAAATATTGAGTGAAAATGGTTTGTCCTGGCTGTAGAATGTGTGTTGTTTCAGGGTGCTTCTGGAACATCTCAATCTGAATTTAAGTCTTCTGAAGCTCTTCAGACGTAGACTAGCAGATGAGGCTCCAGTCATGCTTACATCCCAAAGCCCAAAGTGTTTCATGTGGTGGTAATTCATCTGCATCTTTTTCTTGGGCTGCATCTGCCCCAGGCTGACTTGGAGCAATCCAAACTACTGTTGGTTGGTTCACAAAAATCATTAAAGCAGAAAAATCTACTATTGCCTTTCTGTGCAATAGTGTATGAGCTTGTATTGTATTGTCTCTGCCTGTCTCTGACGTGCTAATTAGTGCATTTGCGTTAATTAATTTGCACAGTGATCGAGAGCAGCAGCATGCGTCGCATCCCTTGGATCATTTGGGTGTTAATCAAGTGCTAATTTCTAATTGCCCGTGTAAGCAGCACAATATAAAAGCGTAAAAATGGGAATCCGGGCTAACAAACTTTCTCTGACTTTCTAATTGTGGATAATAAGCCAGTGCTTACACGAGGTCAAGAGAAAGGAGCAAATATTAAAATGCGTTCTGATTCCATGAGCCGTAGCTCAAACCGGACGTCTCGCCAACCATACCAATGAGAAGATTTTGGGCCATTTGGCTCTGTTTACTCTCTTTAATCGCCACCAAGATGATTAATTAATGTTTTGCTGTTGAAAATCCTTTCATGCAATAAGGCAAACCCTGATGTACCGTCATGGAGAAATTACACCTACATACATGCAGGTTTTGAGCTGAAGCAATTTAGATCTGCCAAGCAAAAAAGAAAAGGTTTTGGCAAGAACTTGAAAACCAGAAAGGTTCTCACTGAAAACAAGTTTAAGGACGTCACGGATGGAAATTCTGACATGTCGGCAAGAAGCATTTTGTGTGCAGGTGTACAGAGGTATACACACACGCTCAGACACACAATAGAGACTTGAATATATTTAAAAAGTGTGGGGGTAAATATGTCCTAGTAATACTAAAACCAATATTGCTAATAACAATGTAATTAAATTCATTCAAAAATTAAAGAGTGTGCAAAAAATGTGACAGTGTCAACTATTTACTTTTAATAATACACTGTCAGGATTTTAAAAAAAAACAAAACCTAGAAATCAGAAACTAGACCAAAGACAATTGTAAATGTTTTTTTTTTTTTCTGGATTATATTCACCCACCCATAAATTTTCTCTGCATTCTGGCTCTGCCGAAGACATCAATCCGCCCCCTAGCTTCTCTGAGGACTACACTCTGCCCCCAGGCTCCAACAGGAAGTGGTGCTCCCACTCCTGGCTCTGTCTCCTGGCTCCACTGAGGTTGACACTTCACTCATAGGTTCTACTGAGGTCATCGCTTCACATGCTGGCTTCTCCGAGGACGTTGCGTCGCCAGCTGGCTCAGCCAAGGTCATTACTCTGTATTCTGGCTCTGCTGCGGACGTTGCTCCACCACATGACTCCACCAAGGACATTGCTTCGCATCCTGGCTCCGTTGAGGACATCGCTCCACTGCCTGGCTCTGCTGAGGTCATTGCTCTGCCCCCATGCTCTGCTAAGGATGTTGCTCCACCACCTGGCTCCACCGAGGTCATCAGTCCACTCCCAGACTCTGCCGAGGACGTTGCTCTGCCACCAGGCTTCAATGATGTCGTGGTGTTCCCTCCTCCTGGCTTCACTGACATTGCAGTGTCCCCGCCTCCTGGTTTTGCCAACATCATGGTCACCCTACCTCCTGGCTTTGCCAACGTGGTGGTCTCACAGTCTCTTGGCTTCACCGACGTCATGGTCCCCCACCTCCAGGTTTCACTGACATTGTCTTCTGTCTGCCTCCTGGCTTTGTTGACACTGGCTCCTCTCTGCTTCCATGCTCCACTGAGCAACTTCTGGCCAACTTCTTGAAGTCTGTATCACACAAGAAAACCACAAAAAAGCATTTTCTATTCATATTAATTTACCATATACCGCATAGTGCTGATAAGTGTTGGGTATCATTTGAAAATTTTTAATACCGATCCGATATCTTGAATTCAATACCGATACAAAACGATACATTTTTTCGATACCTTTGTTCTAATTATGGCAATAAACAAAGCACACATTATTGTAACCACTGCTGGTCATACAGACTATACTATACTATAATCATATAACTATCCACACTGCTAGTTAGCCTAAAGTTTCAACTATTGTAAATGGCTTTCTGGTTATTGCACTGTGATATCCTTGCTTTTTCTGCTATGGTGAAAGGTGTGGTTTCACCATGGACCACCATATTAGCTTGAGAAGAATTAACTCTATCACTGTCAGAGCTCCAACACGAAAACAAAATGTCAAAAAAGTTAATAGGCCTTTTTAATGAAATCCACAGAGAATATGCATACAGTATGGTTCAATATGCTAGCCAATTGCTAGCCAACTAGATAGCTAATAAATACTAGTTTAGATGCTAGCTGCTGAAACCAAACATGTTTGAAACTTTCTCACGAAAAAAAAAAAAAAAAAAGAAAGATGATTCGTCAGCTATTAACTTACCTGCTGATATTTCTTCACCAAAAACAACTGATTGTGTTTGGCTGTGCTGCTCTCTATGCAGTCAAAAACTCTGCAGTTTTTTTTTTATTTTTATGGAGATTAATCCCATGTGTAATCAAATGCTTCATTAGGTTTGACATATGGCCTGATTTCGCAACTAATAGGTTAAGGCATTTATACTGCCGGTAACTGTTCTCGTTTATTTTTTTGTCTTTGTGCATACCCAGTATAAGCTCTTTAGTTGGGTGATGAGTAGCATGGACTTAGTAAGACAAACTTTTTACATGTAAAACAACTTAATGGTAAAAAAAAAAAAAAAAAAAAAAAAAAAAAACAACGATATAACTGGGTATGATAAGCTGTCAGTGGGATTAATGAAGTTCATTATTAAGATTTATGAAGGCTGCCAAACACAATGCAGCTGATAAACAGGTTTCATTTGGTGGATGTGAGATTCTAAATGAATTAGTAGAATTATAATAAATAATGCAATGTTGTTGCATTTTATATGAATGAAGTAATACAGTGCCCTCCACTAATATTGGCACCCTTGGTAAATATGTGCAAAGAAGGCTGTGAAAAATTGTTGGTAAATTTATTGTTTAACCTTTTGATCTTTTGTTAAAAAAATTCACTTTGAAGCATCTGGAGAGATTCTGTATGGAGGAATGGTCTCAGATCCCTTGCCATGTATTCTCCAACCTCATCAGGCACTATAGGAGAAGACTCAGAGCTGTTCTCTTGGCAAAGGGAGGTAGCACAAAGTATTGACTAAAAGGGTGCCAATAATTGTTGCATACGTATTTAACAAAGATTTTTTTTTGTTGATAAACCTGTTTTGTTTGCAATTGTTTGATATCCATGAGAGCAGAGTATTTTTGTGAATTTTTTAACAAAAGATCAAAAGGTTAAACAATAAACACAATTTTTCACAGCCTTCTTTGCTCATATTTACCAAGGGTGCCGATATTAGTGGAGGGCACTGTATGACTTCAGCCATCCTGGAACTGTTCATTATCAGGCATATTAAATGTATCTTTCATTTAAGTTTTCATATGCAGAATACACGCACTACACAACTACTGTTTAAATACAGTATGCTATATAATAGAGTAACTATAAAATATTACCTTGTTGGTACCTGATTTCTAAACTACAGAATATTAATCAGTCTGTGTCTTTCTGAAGCCAGCAACTTGGTGGAATGTTGTGGCAGAGAAGTGAACTGAACTACCACCATCATGCTTCTATTTGCAACCCGATCCATCAACTGCATGCATTATTCATGGCTTTTTTTATTGCCTCTTGAAGAAAGATTGCTTCTGTTTCTTTTATTTTTTGTCTTTTGTTCCCATTTCCCTTCTGTGTTTTCCAATTAAATTAAAGGCAGTGCTGCACTAAATCTGGAGTGGTAGTGCATGTACATGACAATTAGAGGCAGCCAGGCAGGCCAACGCTCGGGTGAATAGAGAATGACACCAGGGGGAATACAGAACCATTAGACCACCACAAAAAAAAAAGATATTGTTGTAATTATGTTCAGCAGCCTGGATGACCACAGGAACTAAACTAGGTTGGCATACAGAAATAGAGGCTCTGATGGGTGAAAGTGATTTTGTTAGATTCCATGCAAATTAAGTTGTAAGAAAAGCTGATTGATCATTTATATAATCTAACACCTTTAATGTCAACTAATCAATATTCACAATTGATCCAATGATAGAATGGTCTCAGAACACACAGTGCATCACAGCTTGCTGTGTATGGGGCTGCGCAGCTGCAGACCAGTCAGAGTGCCCATGCTGACCCCTGTCCACCACCGAAAGCACCTACAATGGGTACGGGGGCATCAGAACTGGACCATGGAGCAATGAAAGAAGGTAGCCTGGTCTGGTGAATCACATTTTCTTTTACATCATGTGGACGGCCGGGTGCGTGTGCATTGCTTACCTGGAGAAGAGATGGCACCAGCATGCAATATGGGAAGAAGGCAAGCCGGTAGAGGTAATGTGATGCTCTGGGCAATGTTCTGCCAGGAAACCATGTACCATCTAGCTAAACATTGTTGTAGACCAAGTACACCTCTTCATGGCAACAGTATTCCTTAATGGCAGTGGCATCTTTCAGCAGCCACACTGCAAAAATTGTTCAGGAATGGTTTGAAGAACATGACAAAGTGTTCATGGTGTTGATTTGGCCTCCAAATCCCCCAGATCTCAATCTGATCAAGCATCTGTGAAATGTGCTGGACAAACAAGTCCAATCAATGGAGGCCCCACCTCACAACTTACAGGACGTAAAGGATCTGCTGCTAAAGTCTTTATTGCCAGATACCACAGCACACATTCAGAGGTTCTTATGGCGTCCATGTCTTGACAGATCAGAGCTGTTTTGGTGGCACAAGGGGGACCGACACTATATTAGGCAGGTGGTTTTAATGTTATATTCTACATATATAACATTGTATATATTTAGTCATTTAGCAGCCCCTCTAATCAAGTGCGACCTACAAAACCTGCAAAGAGTTGAAGATTGTACTGAAGCAGTGCAACATACCTACCGTCAAAATTCTAGTTTGTCATGTTGCCTAGGTGGTAACAATTAAAAAAAATTTTCCCCTGATTTTCTCATGTCCAATTCCCACCCATCACCCATCTCTCCCATATCGCATGATAGCTATCAACCATTCTGCACATGCAACGTTAGGGGGGCTGTGTAACACACATGGAGGAAAGTGCAATCTACCCCCGTTTGCATGCAAGGGCTCATAGACGTCCATGATTGGCTTGCGTCACTGTGATTGATAGGAGAGCGATTGTATTATACCCTCCCTTACCTGAGAGAGAACGGCCAATTTTGCTCTGGCCATGGATGGCTGCAGCATCATTGGGATTTAAACTCGCAATTTCCAGATGACAGGCCGAACACTTTTCTGTTGCACCACTAGGGGACCTGGTAATTTATGGATGATTGGCATTTATTAACATATGTACATGAGTAGAAAGTACATCAGCATTACTGATGGTGATCTGGTTTAATTTTTTATTAATGTTGTAAGTTTTAAGAAAAGTCGCAGTCCCTAAACATACCCTTTCCTCAGCATTAACCATTAACAGTGATAATGTTGAGGAAACATGGGAACAAGGAAACTGGCAACACTAGAAGCATGGCATAGATTTGCAAAAAAAACAACCATGAATTATAAATGCACATGCAGAGATGAAATTCAAAACAAGAAACAGGCAAAACTAATGATCACAGGATGGAAGCTGGGAAGACCCAAACAAGAAATGTTCAAAACAGCGCAACCAAGGAATTCGTAGGTCTCGTGAGAGTAGATATATTATCATGGGGCATATAGTTGTGGATGCAATAGACTACTTTATAGCATCTGTCGATTAATTCACTATGGCATACGATATGTCACTATGGCCTTAAATTTATGTTTACAAAGTTTAGAACAGATTAGCATAAGCCTTATTAATGTAACACCGTGGACGGTTTACTGTAAAGACCAAGATACAGTGTACTGTACAAAACCATGCACAGTTTGCATAAATTATACAAAGGGTAGGTGTGTGGGTGGAACTAGAGCAAAAGCCTTGTGACCATTCACAGCTCATGACGTTTTAGAGAATAAAATGTTCAAACTCTTATTTATTTGCATTTTCATTCCTCCCAGGGTACCCCCCAACCCCCCAACCCCCCCGAATGAGTAATATGCCATGAATCATAATCACGAGGCAAATTTCATGCCACCAATCAACTTGTTACAAGGAGCATGAACATCTGCAGTCTCTCAGTGAATTGAGCAGGACCGTTAGGGACCATGAATCCAAATGAAGAAATTTAGTGAAAGGTCAGCATGCGTATATTTTTAACATTTTAGACTTCGCATTAGGGATCCTAGCATTCAGTGCTTGGCTCTGGGAGGAAATGCAGGCACACATAACAGTTAAGTCCCCAAAGTTTTAAGAAGCAGGGACATTTTTGACATTTGGAAAAGCAGGGTCATAATGAAGTGTGGCATTTTGCATTTATGTCACTGGTGGTCAGGCTCTTTCTCAGTGTAAATGACAGGTGTAGCTACTGAAAGAGTCAAGTCAAGTCAAGTGGTCTTTATTGCAAGCTTTGCAAGTAAAAGGAAACAGAGGAACAACATGTTTCAGTGTCAGCAGAACGTATTTCCCCTCTTACAGTCACAGACTTTTTATTCTAATTGAAAGAGTGGAACGCACAATGATTAAACAATTTTTTCAAATATTTTGTTTATCAACAAGACCACCTTTCCTCGTCAGACAGGCATCCGTTTGGTTTTTGCACTTGGTTTTTTCTTAACTGCACATTCAAAATCTGTGTCTGCCAATGGGAAGTAATTGAGTTGGTGTGAGCAGGCATGGTAGCTTAGTAGCATATTTGACTCGCACCTCCAGGACTGGGGGTTCGACTCCCACCTCCACCTTGGGTGTGTGGAGTTTGCATGTTATACCAGTGCTTTGGGGGTTTCCCCTGGGTACTCCAGTTTCCTCCCCAGTCCAAAGACATGCATTGTAGGGTGATTGGCATTTCCAAATTTTCCATGGTGTGTGAATGTGTGTGTGATTGTGCCCTATGATGGGTTGGCACCCCGTCCAGGGTGTCCACTGCCTTGTGCCACAAGTTCCCCAGGATTCTCCATGACCCTGTGTAGGATAAGCGGTATGGAAAATGGATGGATGGATGGATAATGACTACGTCCAACATAATAATGCACCATGTTATCTCAAACTGGTTCCATGAATATGACAATGTACTTGCCTCTCCAGGCACCAGACCTTGTCAGCATGAAGCTGACAAATCTGGAACAATTATGCAATGCAATCAAGTTGCATGGACCAGAATCTCAAAGGAATGTTTCCAGCATCCATGCCACAAAAAATTGAGGCTGTTTTGAGAGGGTGGAGGGTCCTACCCATTATTAGTATGATGTTCCGATGTAAGTGGCCGGTGAGTCTCTTTGAACTCGTATGAGAATAGAGCGGACTCAAATAGGTGTTGTCACCTGATGTCAGAATTAGATTTTTGATAAAACTCTGGAGTTTGCTTTTGTTGCTGACAGTCGTCAGACTCTGCAGTCTTCATTCCCACAAATGAAAAAAATAAAATGTTTGGAAAATACATGCTGTATACATCCCATTTCCCCTTAGATGGCTTGTCACAGTGAAAGATTGCTCTTAAGTTTGTTGTTTTGGGGTTGTTGTTTTTTTGCCACCATTATCACAAGCAGTAGGGGGAAATGTGCTTGCAAACCATTCCATTGCAAAATTGATGGAAGGACAGACATTTATAAAACAAAACTGAGCTAATCACCATATATAAACTATGGATAGATATGCAACATGATCTTATGACACAGCTAGCATTCAAAATTACACTAGCATTCAAAATCAAATGACAAATTCATAATCCACCAACCTTAGGTTGCTTTCACACTTGGGCCGAATACCTGAATGCGATTCTGAGCTCGTTAGGTTTAGGGACTCACAGGTTTGCTTTTTTGACACAGAACAATTGGATCGATTGTGCAGTTCCATATGTCCCTTTTGTCCATGCATAGCAGCACGTTTTTGGATGTGTGGCATCTCATTGTGCAGGAATATAACAAGATTTTTAGCCATGCAGGCCAGCAAGTGCTAGAAGTATGTTTTTCATGATGCTTTCAATGCAAGGCAAGCACGCACACCACAAAGGTGAGCTAATTACTGTGCTCCAGCCCTGTGACAGTCTGGTTCCATCTCTTGCATTGACCACTATAACCCTTTCTCTGCCATCGTGAAAATTGAAACAGGGAGACATGAAGTAACTTGACAAGTTCAACCAATCACATCACTCGGCATACAGTGCTGCAAGCAGCTACTTTCACACCTGATGCTGACTGCACCGTGGTTCAGTGGAAGCGAGTCCCAGACCACCATTATCAAGAGGACCAGGGGTCAGTTCTCAGGGCTGCTCCCAGGCTCAAAAACTGTTTTCACACTCCACCAAATGTACCAAACCTTTATGGCGAATGGCCCTAAGTCCAGATGCATGTATGAAAACAAAAACATTTTCAGAAGACTTGCCGCAACAACATCGCATGCTGAGCGTACCTATAAAGGTAGCTGCGGTGGAAATTAAAATGGCATCCCGGTTTTTCCTTAAATGGCTTGTCACGGTGAAAGATTGCTCTTAAGTAGAACAATCTCACATGCGTACAAAGCTTATGCATGCTAATGTGCGCTTGCATGCGCTCATGCACTGTAATGAGGGCCAATGGCAGTGATCTATAGTCAGGATTATCTTTCTCACTTTTTCACTTTCTCGCTCTTTCTTACCCACACACATACACACATACACACACACCTCGCTCTGACCGCTTCTGTGACACACAAGGACAAATCGCTGTCTTGCTCCCCTTTATTTGTCCCTGTTTCCTGTTTCAGAGGAAGATGGATAGCTTGAGCTGTACCTGTGCAGACCTGCCGCAATGGTGTGAGCTCGCTGCTGCTTTGTCACTGTCACTCATCAACAGACATTCACACCAGGAGTTCTACCTAGGTTTGTAATGGGACCTTTAATCTCATGTCAGAGCCGAATCTCCCAAATTGTAATTACTTTAACCCCTTAAACCCCTACTTTTAGTGGTATTCAGACTCCTGTGCACTCCTGTAACTACATACCATACATAACTGACTAATATGATTTAACCTGAATAACTAAATAAGCAAAATAACACATCTTGTGTTGTGTAGTCTGCCAGTTGAGGCATTTTAATTGATTAATTTAGCACCTGCAATATCATTAGCACTTGATAATAGGCTTGAAAGTCACTTTGGAAACTGAGATTGCGTACACAAATTAATATGACAGGCAAAGGGTAGGAATTCAGTTTGCTTTTATGTTTTTTTTTTTTACCCTTAACATTAACTTAACGCATAATTTTGTCTACACTCTTTCATTTTATGTCCATATCATATTTTGTACAGTTTATCAACGTTCATTTGGATTATACTTGATGCCTAATTACGCATATGTGTGCAAAGTTCTGGTGTACTCCAAAAAGGAGATCTCTCTGAGATCACAAGCTCATTCAAGCATCTTTTCCTCCATCTAATTTACATGCAACACAAGTATTTTTGTAAATCAGCTGCAGCATACTCACTAACTGTGCACTCTATTTGTAATACTTCACACACAAATTAGCAATATTAACATCAAGACCTGTGGCTGTCTGGTGAAATAGAGAAACAAGAAAAGTCAGTACCAGATGTCAGATAGTGATGCTGGGTTAAGCCAGGGTCTAGGTCAGGGATGACAGTCTGGATATGACCCACAAAAGAAATACTGTAGCAGACCTGCTAAATGTATAAAACAATTTAGCTGTAAATTGATTCTAGTTTTCTAAACATGAACCAGCTCAGCTTCTGTAGCAGATCCTCTGTTGAGGTTTATCCATTCACTGTACATAGTATGTACAGTACATATCCAGCTGAAGGCAGCTACTGGGCTAGGTCAGAAACAGGAGAGTCCATCTATCCATCCATTTTCTGTACCGCTTATCCTACACAGGGGAGCCTGGAGACTATCCCAGGGAACTCAGGACACAAGGTGGGGGACACCCTGGACTGGCCAACCCATCGCAGGGCACAATCGCACACTACAGACAATTTGGGGATGCCAATCAGCATACAATGCATGTCTTTGGACTGGGGGAGGAAACTGGAGTACCTGGAGGAAACCCCCAAAGCAAGCTCTGTGCAAACAGGGACGGAGACAGGATTCGAACCCACAACCCAGGAGGTGTGAGGTAACAGTGCTAACCACTAAGCCACCAAGCCCCCTAATGGGAGAGTAAAAAATGTTAATGGGAAAGAGCCACTATTTATAGCCATATCATTAATAGTCACCATTCAGCTATGTTATTGTTTAGCCAGACCTTTGTAAGCAAGAAATTTTGTGTACCTTTAAAATGGCAGCACAGGATACAGCGGGTAGCTCCAGGGTCTTGGGTTCAATCCTAATCTTATGTGATTGACTGGTGTTCCATGAGGGTGAAGTCTCTCGACTTGCACCCGGTGTTACCTAGACTGGCACTGGATCCACCGTGAACAGGATAAAGAGGTTAGTGAAGACTAGTAGTACCACATTTCCCAGTCTGTCTCTTCTTAAGATGTAACATCTCAGGTTTTCGGGAGTAGTTGTGAACCTGGTAAAGGTCATTACAAGTCCTGTACCTGCTGTTGCACAACCAGGCAAGGGACCACTGGTACTCCCTGCCAAGGACTCCCTGGAGAGTCCAGAGATTCTCTCTCAACTCTAGAAAGGATGGGGCTGACATACAAAACAAGAAACTGGCTCAATCTAATCCTGTCTATGGTGAGAGCAAATGGTGGCATCATTTGTGCAAGCAGAACATTTGAAAGTTGAGAAAAGTTTCGGTAGTCTTAAAGACCAAAGATGAATCTCTCTGGGTGAATATGATGAATATATGCAAGATGGTGTATGATGGTGTATAGTGGTGAATTCCCAGCTGACCGGAGCACTGTTTCCACTGGAAACAACACTGAAAGCCCAGCACTGAACACTTCTTTCACCCTCCATCTGCTTGCTCCTAAATATATCACCCTTCTGCGGCTCAACCAGCCATCTGTGTTCACACTATGGCTGGGTACAAGGTTCATACAGTATATAGGGAAAAATATCAGATTCATGATTCATGTGAGATTATAATTAGGTCTGTCCTGGTAAGCAGAGGGCTGAATGTTGTACAAAACAATATGACCAATGAACAGACAAGTAACAACAAATATTTAATAAATATATATATATATATATATATATATATATATATATATATATATATATATATATATATATATATATATATATATATATATATATATAAAACACGTCAGGTTCACATAACACCAGAGTCTGGATGACATAGATAATTGCTGATGTAAAGTTTCTGGACTAATTTACATTAGCACATCATGACAACTGACTTTATAAATCAGTGTATTTCTATTATGTCTGAGTTACATAATGGTCATGTGGCATGTCAATCAAACTTCTCAGCAATCAATCAATCAATCAATCAATCAAACCCCAGCACCACCAAGCTGCCACTGTTGGGCCCTTAACCCTCAACTGCTCAGATGTATAAATGAAATAAATGTAAGTCGCTCTGGATAAGGGCGTCTGCCAAATGTCGTAAATGTAAATGTAAATGTAAGTCAGGAGGTTTTTATAAAAAATTATTACAATATAAATTGTAAACATGCCAGAAAAGATATACATAATGCTGAAATAGATTTGCTATAAATATTAATAAAAACATCATTCAATTATTTAAGCTAATTAATTAATTATTTATTTTTTGTATTTGATGCTAGTTGAAGAGAGAGAACAAATGTGAAGCCATGGAAGGTGGTGGGGGTGGGGTGATTACATCTAACTGTGGAACAAGAAAAATTGTTCATGACGTATTTTAATCTTAACAGGTTCTAAAAAATAAATAAATAAATAAATAAATTATGAGCTACTTACATTGAGAAAATGACATACTGTACAAGCCTGTAAATAACAAATGTGTACATTGAATAACTGTCTATTGATTGATGGTGGTTGCTGACTTGTATGTGTGCGTCTGTGTGTGGGGGGGCGGGGGTGGGGGGAGTTATGTCAACTGAGACATGTTGGTTAATCATTTCATTACTGTAATGTATTTTCTTTAAAATGATAAATAAATATGTTTTATTTATATTAGCTGTTGACATCGCATGATTATATTAAATTTTTTTAAAAAGTATAGTTTGCTTTACGGCTGTCTATAGAAGCCCTGAACGACAACACCAAAATAGGTATTGTTCCTAGTCAATGTTTTTTTTTTTTTTTCTCTTGTGTAACATAATTTGTGCTTTTAAAAAAACACATACATTTTTTCAGTGTTCAAAGTGTTTGATGACAAGGACTCTACCACAACCTTGACCAGGATAAAGTGGTTCTTCTTCGGCATCAGGTTTTATCCTCCACCTAATACATCAGATCGAATGCCTGACCCATTTTGTGGTGGATCAGCCCAAATGAGTAGCTGGGCTATTTCACAGTGTACTAGATTCATAAAGGAGCTGTGTTCAAGAGTGCAGGGAAATTGGGACCTGGTAAGAGCATGCATAATGGTTGCAATGGCAGATGCGAAAACCATAGGGCTGAAATCAATGGTCTTGCTAGTCGTACAAGCAGAAGATGCATTGCAGGCAAATATGAATATAATATATAAAACCCACAACCTGAATATAAAAGAGCTGACACACTGGTTTGCAAAATGTTTCTGTAACACAATGGTGCATTTGCTCTTGGCCCTCAAAGAAATAATGCCCACGATGGGGGATTTAATGGGCACAGAGTTCTTACAGGCAGCACTCCAATGGGGCATGGGAAACCAGTGCATCTATTGATACAAATGAGAACGCAAGTTTGGCTTGCTCAAATGCCATTGCCAAATACACTTTGTGCCACCTCCTGCTTGGGTAGGTCTTTCAAGTGCAGGTTCAGGAGGCATGGGGTGATGGTCTCTCCTTGATGGAAAAATGGACTTAGCATATGGGACAGGGGGCTACCAATGGGAGTCCTTACTCATGGTCAAACTATTTCCAGAAGAAGTGAGTTTCATAGACCACAAGGGCAGACAGAAGGAGTTATGCAGGATACACTGGTACCACGGTAGCTGACTAAAAGCAAAGAAAAGCAACCTGGAGAATCAAGAACAAGATTTAGTATGTTGTATTTCACAGATATCTCCTCATGATAATACCACAAAAATGGTCAAATACTGCATGTTAACCAATTTGGTCTTGCCATTTCCCACCCACTAGGTAACTCACCCCTACTGCATGACCAGTATCAACCAGGGTGGGTGGGGTAAAAAGACGCTTCCTCTAAGAGCCTTGTGAAACCAACTTCACAACAGTCAGCATTCCAATATATCCAAAAAATTGTTTAGTGGGGTTGAGGAGGTCAGAGCTCTCGAGTTCTCGAGCACTCGAGTTCTTCCAAATGAACCTTGGCAAACCTTGTCTTTATGCACCGGGTTTGCAATGGTTTGCACAGCATTATCATGCTGGAACAGGTTTGGGATTCTTAGTTCCAGTGAATGGAAATCTTCACACTACAGCATACAAAGACATTCTGCACAATTCTCTGCTTCCAACTTTATGGCAAACGTTTTGGGAAGGCCCACATATGGGTGGTCATGTGTACACTTTTGACCATATACAGTAGTGTATATGACTGAGACGATTGGAAGCACTGAAAAAGCATCTAATAGGAGGCTATTATATTGCCAATATATTGCTGCATGAACAGTCCACGTTGTAATTACACATTGCAAATTTGGTTTAATTTTACACCCTCATTGCTCATACCTTATAAAATAGCACTTGATCCAGCATCCTTTATAAAATTGCACTTGATCCTTTCAGTTTGCTATTTTGTTTTTGATGAATTGATAAAACAATGCCAATATTTTCATTCATTCATTGCAATCTCCTGTAAAGAAAACATGATGACAATTTGAAGGATAAGCTGACCAAGCAGTCACCTGCTATGCTTATGGCTCACTTTAAGTCATAATCCATCAAAAATTTGGTCGTACAGGTCAGCAATGTCTCTGATTAAGATATTGTCTCTATGTCCTCCATGGACTTTGAAAGAATGATACTGTTTACTAATTGTGTCATATTTATAGTGTGTTGTTATGATCCATGGAGTTACTTACACGCTTACATCAAAAGCTATTGGCATCTGCGTAACTCAAATCTGAGAGTACAACAGAAGCCACAACTTCTTATTTTCTTTATTTTTGTTGTCAGATAAAGTTTATTCCTGTAGTATGGAGCACTGCATCTTTATAATTAGGTACTGTGCTCGTGAAAGTGTCCCATTAGAGGGGGAAAAGTGTTTAGATTAAAACTTAGAAAAGAAGCATGCCATCATAAAGGCACTGTAATCAAAATACAATCATACTTACTGGACTAGTATAATATTGCAGGTTGTGTACGGGATTGTACATGATCGATGCTTAGCGCTGATCTCATCTGCCTTTACAGGTCGAAACAATCTTCTGGTGTAAGTAATATTCATAAATACGCTGCCATGTGATTCATGTAATACGTTTGCACAGCACGCATGCTAGTAGTTAATTAAAGTGGATACTGTAATGCCAGACGGGCTGAGGTAATGTTATGTAATATTGCGAAGACTTGCCGTAGGGAGGTGTTATATCCCTACGGGCATAACTAAACACGATGGCACTGAAAAGCATTGAACTCGGGCTGAACCTGGGGTGAACGTTAGGTCAAAGCCAGAGCCATTTTACCCATTTACCACAGCATACACACACTCACACTCTCTCACGCACACATACACTCCATGTAGATTTAGAGTTATTGACTTGGTCACCAAAAAGCCTGTGAATTATTTAACGCTGATAGAAAAGTAATGCAGTCTGTTGAGTAGCGCAATTTGCGGCTGATTTGTTTTTAGCGAGCCTGGTAAAATGCTAATTCTTTAGTAGGCCGAAATGAAACGCTCTATGAATTATAACCGAGTTTTACATACTCTGACATGTTTATTGCACTTGCGCGCACTCACCGCTTTCTGCATACCAATGTTGACTTTGAGTGCGCCGTATCAATTATGCATTCCAAGAGTGTGATATAGCTGAAAGGTAGAAAGCGCTTATGACACTTTTCAGATCTGAACATCAGGAATAAGTGCAAGGAGCACGGTCTACAAGATGTATTATTAATCTGCCCTTACTGAAATTCCAACAAAAGCGGTCTGATTGTAGATAGTCTTTTTTTTGTTTTTTTCTAAACGAATAGACACTTTGCATAAAATAGTTCAAACCTCTGTTTGACTTTCAGTTGAACTATTTGCTCAGTTCAAATTACACATCTTTATATGTTATTCATGTACTAATAATTTGACTTTTTTATTTTCAATTCAAAAACGCTACATTTTTATGGACAAAAGCCATTCCAATGAGAGGAAGTGGGGAAAGGGGGAAGGAAAGGAAAGAAAGATAAAGAAAAAAAATGAAAGTAAAGAAAAAATTTTCAAATAAAAATAAAATAAACAAAAAGGAGAAAAAAGACAAAAAGTATTATGCACGTGTGTATGGTTATGCGCTCATCAACACATAAACACATAAAATAAAATTTAAAAAAAACAATTTTGTCAGAAAAACAGGAACAAATATTTGAGAGATTTAAAAAAATACAAAGAAGACACCAATGATTCTGTTTAAAATGTATTTTTTTCTTTTTTTGAGACACTTTCACAACAGTTGATCGAAGTATTCCTAACAGAATTATTAAAAAAAAAAAAAAAAACTTCTAACATGTATGAGAAGCACATATATTGCATAGTTTTATTAATAACATTTTGCTGAAAGTCAAAAACTACTAAAGATATTTTCTTATTTTCAGATATTTGGGTCTTAAAGCAGATATTTTCATATCTGGCTTTAAGACCCATTACCAGTATAGATGTATCTCCTGAAGGCTCAGAAAAATGACTTGGCTCATGAAAAACAAGTCATTTCTAGAACATAAACACAGCACCATTAACCAGCATAACCCCAGGAAACAGTTCATCTTTTATGAACTGTTGTCTATACTGTACATGGACTACTTAATGATATGTTTTAGGAAATAACCTTTCCAACAATATTTCAAATCTAAATCAATATTTTTCCATGTAGCGACAGGACAAATCTGTGCAAGCTGTATTTACTAAACCAGTTCGAGAAAGTTCAGAAATGGACGCTTCCTGGAAATATTACGAAAAATGCACCATGTGACCCCAACTAAACCAGCACACCCAGAGGTTGGTACCATGTGTGAAGGATGCATCAATGCCATCATTTGTATCAAATCAAAGTATTGGTCTAAGTTGGATCTAACAGCAGAGGGTAAATGCATACTTTAAAACTGCTTCAGTGTGCCATACAAGCCCAGTCCTCTGGTAGGCACATTGAGTGTGTACAGTTATATGTAAACTATACCACAGAAAGTTCATGATTTTTCAATTAAATTTCAATTTACACAGACCATCCTGTTCAAATGTTTACACCCCCCTGGCTCTTAATGTATCGTGTCGCCTTCTTGAGCATCAGTGAATGTTTACGCCTTTTGTAATAGTTCTGTACGAGTCCCTCAGTTGTCCTCAGTGTGAAAAGATGGATCTCAACATCATATAGCCCACTGCTGGAAAGTGGTCAAATATGAAGTGAAGTGAAAGTGACATGTGAAGGCCAATGTATGGTAACCCATTCTTGGAATTTGTCCTCTGCATTTAACCCATCCAAGTTAGTGCACACACATTAGGAGTTGTGAACACACACACTACAAACCGTGAACACACCCGGAGCAGTGGGCAGCCATTTTTGCTGCGGCGCCTGGGGAGCAGTTGAGGGTTAAGGGCCTTGCTCAAATGCCCTTGCTCAAATGCCCAACAGTGGCAGCTTGGCAGTGCTGGGATTTGAACTTACAACCTTCCGATCAGTAGCCCAGCTTCTTAACCACTGAGCTACCACCGCCCCCAAAAGTTTTTGCATATCACAGCTTGGCAGGAAGCTGGGGTCAGAGCGCAGGGTCAGCCATGATACGGCACCCCTGGAGCATAGGGTTAAGGGCCTTGCTCAAGGGCACTTAGCTTGGCAGAGTTGAGGCTTGAACCGCCAACCTTCAAAGCAACGACCCAGAGCCTTAACCATTATTTTACTTACTTACTTACTTATTTATTTATTTATTTATTTATTTTTATTTTTATTTTTTTTTAATATGCAGAAGATGCTGGAAAAGCAAAGAATGTGCAGGACCTGGAGGAGTTTTCTGAAGAACAGTGGGCAGTGTAACTGCTCAGGACAAACTAGGGACTCATGAACAACTATCACAAAACATAAAAACAGTCGTTGATCATCCAGGTAACAACACACAGTATTAAGAATCAAGCGTATGTAATCTTTTGAACTGGCTCTTTTGTGTAAATTCAGTTATTATTGTGTCTTGTGGACTATGTGTAAACATCTGTAATGTGAAATAGTTTATTCAGGGCGGGACTAAATAAAAAACAAAATGCAATTTTAAAAATTATTAACATTTTGCAGATTCTGCAAGGGGTGTGTAAATTTATCAGCACAACTGTACATCCGGATGTAGATTTATACTTAGATCCCTACTGAGCAAGCCAGAAGTGACAATGGCAAGGGGGAAAAAAAACCTCCCTGGCACTAGATAAGGAAGAAATCTTGAACAGAACCAAATATCAAGTCAGTAAGACATGGGGTGGGGTTGTGCAAATTAAAAAGGGGCCAGAAAAAAAGTTGAGGAAGTCAAAGATATAACGTTTTATTGGATCAAGTTGTACATTAGCTCAGTCAAGGTCTGATCTGAAAAAAAAAAAAAAAAAAAAGATGTTTGCTGAAAACCTGTAACACTTCAATTTGTGCCAAACAAATGTAAGATTTGTAACTTGAGAACGGATATCTGAGGTTCTGCTTCAAATCTGTAGCTTGGATGATATATATATATAATCTGCACGCCGTATTAGTGGAGCTTTTAGATTTATTCTTGCTTCTATTTATCTATCCAGATAAATATATAAGACTAATCCAGATAAGACAGTCAACATTACACACTCTTTGTTTCATTATAAAGCTGGTCTTTGCTGACACTGTGTAAACTTTATCTCTTGAATTTTATTATCTAGGGCAGGTTCTGTCACCATGCATGTACAAAATCTCTGTAAGTTCAAGCTTAAGAATATTTTATTAAATTACACAAATAACCATTGTATAAGCTATATCTGCATTTGCTATCTTAAAATCTTAAAAACTGCCAATGTCATATGATAAAAGTTACCACAAAATGAATTCTCTTACTCTCTTACTCTTAAACTGTTACAGTTCTTTCAAAATTCTGTCTTATGAGTGAGAATTGACAAATATGGGGAAATTGGGTACAAAAACATGAACAGACTTTATTAGCCATGGGGATCTCTAAGATTTATCATACCAGCATCTTCAGCCAAGACAGCAATTTAGAGCGCAGAGGTATAAAACTGAAGCCCTAGTTAAGTTACGGGAAATAATCGTTCCCCTTTCCTCATTCACAAGGCAGACGAGCCACCATAGATACGCTTCAATATTTTCCTCGAGGTATGAGAACGAGAAGCTCCATGTCAGACTATTTCATCAGTTTTTCACACTTGGCGAGACCATTATGAGTCCAGGAATACTCTACTGTATACCCATAACATGCATAGAAACAGTTGAGAAAAGGAGCCAAGGACAATACACGAGTGATTACAAACTAATGGAAATGCTCCAGCTGAGTTTTCTCAGGCTGTGATACAATTTGCTCATTCAAGACAATCATTAAGAAATGACACGCTGATTCCAAATGGAAGCTACAGTCTATAAAACGCTGGCTTATTTTTACAACTCAGTTGCTGGGATGAGCTTGGCGGGTCAGGTATTTGGGTTGACATGAGCCAAATTGGGTTGGAGATGTGGACCTAAAAGAGAATAGGCACACTGCTTTGAGATTTATTTTCTGGAATTTTCCATTTCGCCTATTGCAACCAGAAAAAGTAAAAGAAATCAGCTGCAACTGCAAGGTACTGTTCACACTGTTAATTTAGTTGATTTATGTATTTAAAAGATGTTACGTAGGGAATTTTTTTGTGTGTAATTTGGCTAGATAGCTGATGTAAATAAAGCTTCTTGGAATAAATACAACAAAAACAATATTTTTAAGAAAATGTTAAAGATTAGAATTAATTCTTAAATAATTATATTTACAGTTAACCTTAAGTTGCCTAATTGTACAGTTACAGTTACCTAAAGTTTTACTTTTTGCTCGTTACTTCTACTTCTAGTTACTTCTAGCTAGTTAAATATTACATTCATGTTTTCTCTGTAACGTAATCTCAGATTGTCAGCTAACGTTGGAGGTAAGTTAATTCGTCACTAATGATTATGATTTCAAAATGTACATGGGTGTGATATTGAGTTTTCATGTTTTAGCAAGAGTAAGGCTGTTTTTTTTTTTTTGTTTGTTTTGGTTTTTTTTGCAGAGGAAAAGCATAGCCTGAAGCTCCTTTTTGTTGACTTGAAAAAAAGATTCTGCTGACTGTAGGCAACACTTTACCAAGAAGTTTTTAAAAAAAAACATCCTAATCCAACCTAAACCTTGCTAAGTTAAAAAAAAAAAAAAAAAAAAAAAAAAACATGCTGGGTTTTCAAATTGACCCAAATTTCACTTATTTTTAACCCAACTATTTTTAGAGTTTAATTAATGGGAAAGCAAGAAAAGACACTAAAGTAAAGTATAAGTGCATTTGTTCTACCGGGCTAGTCTGGTTTTGTAGGTAAACTGTGTCATATTGCATTTCCTAAAGGTGTAATCGCATTTTCAAGCTCCTAAAATAAGCCATGCTTTTAAGTTTCTTTTATTAGGACAAACTGGATTGATAAAAGAAAAAAAAGAACAATTCCTGGCTCAGATTTGTTCCTAAATAGCAGAAAATTGACTGTCCCTCTTTAAAGCATTATAGATGTTATGTGGCAAACAGGGGAAAATCAATACCACAAGCCCAGATGCAGTGTATTTCTTCTCCAGCTCTGCATTCACACATATTTTGCTCATCTTCTGTAGAAAAAAAAAAAATCCACTTAAGTATGAGTATGGGTATTTATCATGTCAAAATCGTACTTCATTAAAAGTGAAGTAGCTAATGAAAGTATACTTGAGTATCCATTAAACGGTGTCTAAAAGTGTTTAAAAACAAAAGGTCAATTATTTTGAACTGATTTGTCTCACAGTTGCAAATTGTTAACAATTCAACAATTGTTAACTCACTAACTAGCTTACCATATGTTATTATTTTATATTACATTACACAGTCCCTCCAGGATATTCAGAGGAGCTTGCAATTTTTCAAAATTACAGCAGATTTTCCGCAGATTTGGGCCAAGACACGCCATGTGACGTCAAACACAACGCGCCAGGTGACGTCATCACAACGCTCATTCAGCCAAAACCCTCTTCGATTCACTTGTGTCGAACATGAGTACAGCTAAAAGGTCTCATTTACCAGCAAACATCACTGTGAAAGACAATTTTGTGCGACAATTTCGCCAGTTCAAGTAGTTTTCTGCAAAAAAAAAAAAAACCCAAAAAAACACACAAAAAACAAGTTTTGAAAAAAGCCGCAACAAAATCAATTATTTTTGGCTGCAGCAACCACAAAAAAACTTTGAAAAATCCTGTATAAACTGATTACATTAACACCATCAATTACAAGAGTTTTTGGTTGTCCAGTTGGCTAGGCAATTCATTTAACATTTGTCTATCTCTGTAACGCATGTAATTTACACTTTTGGTGAATACAAACCAATTTTTTTTCTCAATATCACAATCTACACCATATACTTTGCCTTTTCAGCTAAAACCATTTGTCGCTGACAGACAAAAAGGTCGCCCAAAGGCTCAACCCATAAGACAAGTTCACCACTGGGTCCCCCCCCCATTCTTTAAACATTATGCACATGCCTTTGGAGCCTCCACAGCTCCATATACAACCTTTATGTAGCCTGCAGCCTCTTCTCAGGTACAGCACAAAAGCAAGCAGTTGAGGAAGTGTGGTCCAGAATTTCAATCTCCACTGCAGCAGATCCATTAGGATGCAGAAGGAGACTCAGCTGCCAAGCCTGTATAGGGAAGAAGGTTCTCTGCTTGGTATTCAGACACCTGATGAGCTATCAATTCAGACCTTTCAGCAAAGACGTGTCAACTGGGGAGGATGTAGTTCTTACCTATCTGCAGCGAGGCCTCTGGTTAACGCTGCTAGAGGCATTAGATCTAATAGATTCAGACGATAAAGGATACAGGGATGGTGCCGAATTGCTTCTTTAATGGAAATCTGGAGAGCTGGAGGTGATGGAAGAAAAGGAGAAGATTTACCAGGCAGGAAATTCATGTCATATGTGTGTCCTTGTCATATGTTAAAGTCATAAATGTTGTCATGAACCGCTGGAACAAAACCAAAAAAGGGGTTTGAGTGTGTGACTGCAAACACAAAAACTGTGGTCCAAATATTCCACTTCATTCTTCTCAGAGTGTAAGAAGAGATTGCAGCTGCATGAGTAAACAACATGGAGGAACGTCTAATAAGTGCTAAGCTGTGTACACATCAGATCGGTCACTCGGCATGGAGAGGAGTCCAATCTTCTGGATTGATGTTGTTGGACTACTTTAAGTCAGTGAGAATAAGCCAGAATGGCACATTTGCAGAATACTAATAATCCTGTTTTAGCTTTTGAAGTAAACTAGTCCTGTAATACATTTGAGGCTCAAGAGACATGATGAAATGTCTAGAGACTTGCTTAATGCCTCCAAAAAGGTCAAATCTGTTTCAGCTATTTTTTTAATTTCTTGATTAGAAACTCAGAGTGCCACAGAGCCTCCACAAGCCAAGACAAGTGTCAGCCACAAATGCTTGCTCTGTGATTTAGAGGAAATATGCTCATACACTGGCATGCATCGCAAGCTTTTTCATCGCAATGATTGCAACAATCAAAACACATAAAACTCTGGAGACGACCAAAAGTGAGCACTTGAAATAAAACCAATTAAATTGAAACTAGAGGCCGGACAGCAGTGTATAGTTTTAGAGCCCATACATCAACCTAAACGCATTAACAGAAGCGCTCGCCCTTGTGCACTGTTTGGCCATTAGTCTTGGACACATATTACATCCCGCTCTCTGCCTGAGCACAGCCGCTCGGAGTAATGTATAGCCAAATGGAGGATGATTTAAATGTGCCTGTTGCCTTTGATGGCCCGACGGCATGCCACCAATCATCTCAGATTTCACAGGCCAGAACTCTCCCATTGGGTATATGCCAAAGTCCTGCATCGTACCCAGTTCACGTTGAGCTTTCTCAACAGAGCTAATATGTCTGGCCAATTTCAAAAGGGACTGAGAGCAGAATGTAAAGTTTTTAATGGCAGAAGAGGGAACTATTTATCGACAAAAAAAACAACAGCCAAACCCAGTCATAGAGAGTTGTGTGCAAATTGGGCACAACTGAAATGTAAATGACCTGCAGTTATATTGTTCTCAAGGCACAGGCAAGTAACATCAATCTCAGAATTAAAGGTACAAAAGCAACAAACAGTGACACAACAGGGTGTACATAGACGAACTAACTGATGATTAACACAGAACAGGTGAACACAATAGGACAACAAAACAAAAACTACACTGCATAAAGAGCCAGCACATTTTGTGCAATTTTATTTTAACTCTCTTCTAAAGAGTGTTTTTTTGTTGTTGTTGTTGTTTGTTTGTTTGTTTTTTACAGTGATATATTCATATTATATGTTGGTACAAAGACATGAATAAGTTTTCTGATGCTAACTGATAATACATGTAGCTGAAAGTTGAATTTTTTGCTAAAGCATTTCCTTCACAAAATATTCATTATGGTTGATTCCAAAACCAAACTTTATTTTTAATCATTTTAATCAATCATGTAATCTAGCATATATATATATATATATATATATATATATATATATATATATATATATATATATATATATATATATATATATATATATATAATATAATATAATATAATATAATGATGTGACATATTGTTATACTTATTTACAATTTACAAATGTAAAAAAACAACAATAGAGGAACATTATATACATTATTTCTAAACCCATGCATCCCTGTTCCTTACTTTCCTGCTATCACAGAAAAGCATTCAAGTCTCAGATGTACAGCAAGCTGACTTTGTAAGAGCTTTTAGTAATAGGCTCTGGCGGATTTTTCGAAGAGGAATGACTGACACCATGAGCTCTGAAGCCTCATGCATGCCAAAACTATTTTCTATTACGATCCAGATTTTCCCATCCATGTCAAGGTGATAGGATCTTTGCCACCCGTGCAAAATGGAGCTTATCATGGAGATCTGGATTGCACCGGCATTAGCAATACCTGCCGTTAGTCTCGGCACGCGCGCCGTATTCCACCCCTCATTGTTTATTCAATTCGCCCCTCTAAACCGAAACGCAGAGTAGGAAGACGAGAAGGTGGGAAAATATAATTTATCTCTTATGCAATGTGATAAATCTTCACTGGGTCAGTAAACTATTTATGAGTTTCACAGCTAAAGTCTTTCATGCATTAATACTTAGCAACCGATCCTTTTTTTTCCCCCTCCGAATTTAACTCCAAAAAGTTATTAGCATTTTTTTCCCCCCTCTTCCCTGTTCGAGCCATGCATATTTTATGAATTGAGCAAAGTCATTTAGCAGGCCAGGCTTGCTACTGGGGAAACGAGCTTTCTGAAAATGAAGGATCGAGGCCAGGTGATTGACCAGGCGAGTTAGCCACAGGTGGTAATTATTATTTTGTTTATTCTTATTTATTTAGTCTCGATTTTTGGAGCCACCAAAACACAGACAGCAGATGTCACATTCAGGAATCTGGATGAGAGTAAACATATGCTCACAATCATCAGAACTTTTCAAATTTGGATATTTCAGTGGGAGCCAAACTGTCTAGCATTGATTAGTTTTTTTGGAGACTTTAAGTCTTACAAGAATGTCATCTTGCACTATCTATCTAGCTCCATTTTCCTACAGCCTTGTCATGATAAGATAACGCAAAGACAATATCCTTTAGAAAACACTGATAACGGAATAAAAAGCTTTATTTTTATTTATTTATTTATTTATTTTTTAAGTGAAGCGATAAGCCAAAAGACAGTGTGTCACTTCCTGGGTCGGTCATGTCGGTTTGTTGTCCTCCCCTCCATCACAGATTGTGCCTCTTTAATGATGTTTCGGTAATCAGCAGGATGAATCAGCCATCGATCACTCAATGTCATGCCAGTCAAGATGCTAAAGATGTGTCATGTTAACATCACTTCATTAGCTTTGCTAATTTACAGATGCTTGTCAACAGGAGATTACTTTTTTCCCCCCTCATCTGTTTTTCTTTTTGTTCTGTGTTCATTTGTTTAAACCCATTAATTCCTTACATGGTCCCTTTCTTTTATGTCAAGCTGTACAGCGTCATGTATGGAGTAAAACATGTCAGGGAAATAATCAACAAATTGGTGGTGTGATGCTTCATGTCTGGCCATTACACCCTGAAGTTGTTTATTTCCCAATAATTGCACATCCTGTAATTTTCTACCAGAGAATGAATAAAAGAATTAATTAAAGAATGAATTAAAGAATGAATGCCTAACATTCCCTTTTGGACCTAAAATTATGATGCTCTTGGATGTGAGGTACATGAAGATGCTCTACACTGTGTATATGGCTGGATACTTTCCTTTACCAAACTAATGGACAATTGAATCCATTGTATCAGCATTTAATGAAGAGCCATGTCAGTAGTTAGTACGTATTCATCCATCATTCATGCACAGATAGTCAAGGAACTGGCGCATCAAAACAGATCTCATCTTACTCAAGTACTCAAGTGTGTGTATATATATATATATATATATATATATATATATATATATATATATATATATATATATATATATATATATATATATATATATATATACGTTGCTGCTATTATCCAGCTTTGATGGTATTCACAATGGAAAGAGTGAGAGACAGGGGACAAGAGAAAGGAAATTGCACTCTGTGAGTGAGAAACCCATCTTCTCTTGGAGAAGCTCATCTAAAAAGACTTTGCACTTTTAACAGCTATATTTTCGCACCATGGCTCACAATAGCCATCTAATCTCAGGACTCTATAGAACGCTATAGAGGCTCCTGCAGAAAATGAGATAAACCTCAAGAAATGACACTTACTGTAAAGTAAGATAGCTACAGATCATCAGAGAGCTTACGTTGACCTGAACTTTCCAAGCTTTGTCAATCGGCAGCACTGAACATGTCTTTCATGTAGCTCAAGAATGGAAATGGTGGAAGGAAACTTGGACCAGATATGTCCAACACCACTGGATAGAGTTCCATTATTCTATACTATGTATAATATCTAGTTAAATCAATGGATCAATCCTTACATAACATTTTTTTGCAAACATTTGACAGCACTGCTTTGGAACATCCATCTACAGTCGCAGCATTTTTTTTTGTTTGTTTGTTTGTTTGTTTTTTGTGATTGTTGTGGCCAAAAATGCTTGAGTTTGCTGCAGCTTTTTTCAAAATGTGTGAAGCAACTTGTGGAGTTTTTTTGTGCTTTTTTTGTGGAAAACTACTTTAATTGGCAAAATTACAATTGCACAAATTATTTTGTGTTTTGCACGGTCTTTCGCAGTGATGTTTGTTGGTGTTAGGTTCTCTCTCTCTCGCTACGCTGCAAAATGAAGCGTAGCCTACTTCTGCATTCCACGGAGCGCGTTCCGCCTCCTGTCAGAGGGACTCTCGTTTTGTTTACCTTGGCCATGTGCATGTGTTATTGTGTTCACGTCATGTCTCTGTCCCCGCCTCCTTGTTTCCTCATTGGTTGTTCGTTTGATTTGTGATTATCATTTCCAGGTGTCGCAGATCTAATCTTGTTTAATGTTAATGAACTCCGCTACTTAAAGCCCTGTTTGCGGCCGCTTCCACGCGGTGTATTAGCGTAGCTTTGTAATAGTTTAAATTCCGTAGCGCTTTGATCCGTAGTCTTTGTTCCTATGTCCGTAGTTCCGAGTTTGTGGTTCCCAGACCACTTCCTCGTTTCGAGTGTTTTTTCCCTGTCTTTTGGATTACTGCTTTTTCTCAAATTCTTTGTGTTGTGGATTAAAGCCTTTTTGTAAATAAACTTTGCTGCATTATCTGACGTCTCCCCAGCGCATGCATCCTGACTACTCTCCCCTGACTCTGACTGCCTGCACCGGCTATACATAACAGTTGGTAAATGCAACCTTTTAGCTTTACTCATGTTCGATGCATGTGAATTGAAGACGGCTTTGGCTGAAAAAGTGTTGTGATGATGTCACATGACACGTCTTGGCCCAAATCTGCGCAAAATCTGCGGTAATTTTGAAAAATTACAAGCTCCTCCGAATATTGCGGAGTTTGCTTTATTTTGCATTAATTTCTGCAATCGCAAAATCCTGAAGGGATTGCATCTAGCTACCAAAAAAACCATCTTGGTTAAATTCTGTGGCAGACTGTTCTCACATGTGGGTATCCCAAAAATTCCCAGAATCAAGGGCATTAGTTAGAGAGGCAACCAGGAGGCCAAGGGTAAAACTTAACATGATGCCACCACCACCATACCTCACAATTTAATCAATTTTGGTTCCATGTAACACTAAAAAAAAATGTGGAAATGTTTGAATGGGGTGAACACTTATGCAAGCCACTGTATTATAATAGCACAACTGTGGAAAAAATTAGGTGCAATAGTATGAGTATGAATTCCCACAAGTTCAAAATTTTATAGGGATTCGAATGGGATTGGTTTGTACTGGTCACCTGACTTGTTACGGGTATTAAAAAAGGAAGGAATCTTTAAACATGTCCAGTAATATTAATTTCCCTTTTCATGGTGTCCTGGATGGAAAATAAAATTTTTGTAAGCATTATATACAATGACTTCTCTAATTAAGACCTCTTGTTCTGCTGGTTTTTCTAAGGATGGGTGATTCTCCAAATTGTCTCTGCTGCTACGCCGTGGCCAAATCAATGGAGGCCAAGTGTGATGTACTCAGAAATAAAATCCATGCTAGAACCCCACCCGATTCACTACATACAACCAGACGTCGCCACACATCTGCAATGTTTTTAAAGAGGGCCAATAATACCGAAAAGCCAAATTAATACAAAGGCAGAGACGCAGAACACTCGATATCAGTGCAAAAATTGGCTTTCATGTTCACTGGTGTGGGTAATGAGCTTAAGGCGTAACCTTTAATTGTTTTCTTGGAGTTTGGGGTGGTGGAGGTGTGGGAGAGGGGCAGGGAATCGTGATATATTGATTCCCCGAAGCCGCTGATGCCGAAGCTCTTCTATGTGCGTTGCTAGTTAATCAACTCTCGCCAGTCACGTATGGTGATAAAAAGAGAAAGATGTGAAGAGAAGGAGAGGAAAGGGGGAACAGGACCTGCTCAGCAAGTAAGTGATCAAACCTGACGTGAAGCGAGGAGGCCTCGGAGCAGTATTCCAACTTACTCCTCATCTTTTGCTTCCTCTCTATTCCCTCTGGATTTGTTTGTTTGCCTATCAGAACCAATAAATAGATGCAGCCATGTGCACCGCAGAGGTAATAAATTCTTCACCGGGCCAGTGACGTAACATGGCACATCTTGTGGATCAATTTTTAATGAGGAGCCTTGCTCCTGCAGACAGCACTGAAAAATATATATATCTTCATATATTTCAATATTCTAATCCCCTTACCTGTCTAATGCTCTTGTAATCGATGTCTGCGATCTCGCTAACTCCTAATGTCTAAACGAGTCGCCACCCTCCTCCCCTCAGCTCCATGTCCTCTAACTAAAGCTCTCTCCAAAACTTTCCAAAGACAAACGGGCATGGTATAATGATGTATCATCATGATCTGGGATGTAGGTGTAGGTTCAGGTTATTATTTTTTTTTTTTTAATGATAGCTATAAGGATATAAACAGTTCAACCAAAGGGTTCAAAATCGACTACAGCAGCTTTCCTCAAGAATCCAGGGTTCCTTGAGGGTTCTTCAGGTAGTTGGTGGATATTAGCGTCCTACAAAGGTTCTACTTAGAAAGAAAAATGCTCTCTAAAAGTCAAAACATACAGCCTCCCCCAGAGGGACAAACTGAAGAACCTTTTTTTTGGAGGAATATGACTGGTCTTGTTGTTCCGTCAGTGAAGCTGCGACTGACCTTCTGACTGCTTAAGTGGCTTAGTGGTTAGCATGTTTGCCTCACAACTCCAGGGGGTTCGATTCCTGCCTCCGCCCTGTGTACACAGAGTTTGCATGTTCTCCCCATGCTTTGAGGGTTTCCTCCGGATACTCTGGTTTCCTCCCCCAGTCCAAAGACATGCATTGTAGGCTGATTGGCATGTCCAAATTGTCTGTAGTGTGTGTGATTGTGCCATGCAATGTGTTGGCACCCCATCCAGGGTGTCCCCTGCCTTGTGCCCCAAGCTCCAGGCTCCCCATGACCCTGTGTAGGACAAGCGGTACAGAAAATGGATGGATGGATGGATGGATGGATGGATGGAAGCTCAAATGCCTGTAGGCTACATTTTTTATTTTTAAAAAATTAGGGCTGCCTGAAGTGTTCTGATTGGTTAATATTTATTTTAACAAAAAATAATAATATTTTACCCTATTAACCATTTGCAGACTAATAAAACATCCCATAATCTATATATCTATAATATATATAAGTCTTATTTGAAGAGTGCACAGTCATAAACTAAACTAAACTAATGGCCCAATAATTATGAATTAATTAAATGAATAAGTAAAACTTAAATTGGTGTTGGATGGAATAGAGACCTGGTAGTGGATTCCCAGCTAAGAATTTAAAGTTAACAGTTAACTTTCTTATGATTCTGGGAACTTTGAGGTCTACTGTAGTAATGGAAGGCATGGCTACAGCAGTGTGTGGTGTGTGTTTTAGAGGCCCTAACTTTGTTCTGTTTCTCCATTGCAACTGGGTTAGGACAGATTAATGCAAATATTCTTCGTGAATATTCTGAAAAGGGCATGAGATGACGTTTTGAGTTCGTGTTCCATTGATAGTAATAACATTTGCTGGATGATGGATAGAAATTCCCAGCACATAATGATCAGTGAACGGCCTCACCGCTTCAGGATTATGAGAAAAGATGACAGTAGCAGGTCCAATGCAGTGTACTCGATGGCTAAACATAAACACATCGAGCAAGGGCTAGGATTCATTTTAGGATGCAGTCGAGACGTAATCATCTGTCTTGTTAATTTATGTAAATCAATTTACTGCAGTTGGGTCTCTCAGGAAATGCTTAAGGATGCATAAAGTGTGTTGATACATATGCGACCAGAATAATTATCTTCGAGACACATTATGATGGCTGCTCACATAGCACTTACTATGCAGTGCCATTTGTTGTTTTGCATATCATCCTCTAGCATTTAATGTCTTTTGACTGAATGACTGTTTGTAGAACAAAACAGCAAAAAAAAAAAAAAACGTCACGGTGTCTCCAATCAACCCTATTACTTTCAACTCTTTTAATTATTTGAAAAAGGAAGATAGAGTCATTGTTAGTGAAGAATCATTCAGGTACTGTATATTGTTGCCTAACGAGGGTTACTACATGATAAAACTGATAAAAGATTTCTTTCAAAAGAGTTACAATGGCTAAATGAAACCACAAACAGATCCTGCATTTAAAAGAATATGCTACAATACTACCATTTGTATTATTTGAATATGCTAGAATACTATTTTTTAAACATATTTTTATTGCATATTTTCTTATAAGGCTGTGTAAACAAAGCCATTTTCCTGTAGTGTTTTAGATAAATAGCAAATTCTAGCTACAACCAGGGAAGCCGAATGATTGCTATTAAGCTAAAGTATTAGCAGTAGCTAAAGTCCAGATAGTACCCCACCCACTAGCTAAATAGCTACAGATAACTGAACTTTGTTGTGTAATCTTTTAGCATGTTTATATTTAATTTACTTAGCTATCATTTTTGTTAACAAACGTAGCTAATTAATCAGCTAATATGTTCATAAAGCTAGTTTGAGCAAATGCTAAATACATTAATATGAGCTGCGCAATTGCTAGTAGCAGTATCTAATGTCCAGCTAGTCATCTAACCACTAGCTAAATCTCTACAGATAACTAAGCCTCGATGTGTATTTTTTAATGTTTATCCTTTATCTTTTATCATAAAAGCTTGTTTTAAGTTTATTCTCATTTACTTATTCACCTTGCATTGATAACTTATCAACCCCAACTTTAATCTTTGTTAACTAACTTATGTAATTAAGTTAGCTAGTGTATTCATAGAGCTAGTTTTACCAAATGCTAGCCTGCTTCCACAAGCTAGTGCTTTAGCTGTACCCTACACTTCCATATAAAGTGGAAGTCAATCGATTTTCCATTCATGGCTAATGTTATAGCACATTAGATTTAGCTGCAATATGAAATGTGCTTTTCAAAAGCTGAAAACGAAACCCATTGTGCCCAAATACAGCAGGTACAAATGTCATCTTGTGTTGTAATCGTGTGATAATTATTTATTGATTGCTTAGTTTGTGCCCATACTGCTTTTGTACTTTGCGTGAAAATGCTTCATCGCTTACATTAGTTTTCATACTGAGTACAATATGCACGTTTTTGTTACTCATCAGTCGATACCAATACTAGAAATGAGTAAACTGAGTATTAAGTAAACATGGGGCATTTTATTAGCTCTTTTATTTTTGCTTAAATATTTACTGTCTGCTTCAACCACTGCCCTTAGGACGTCCTTTATAAGTAAGTTATAACCAAAAAAAAAGGCTTTTTGCATCTTTCTCAGGTAGAAATTATTGTTTGTGGTAGTCAACCATATCCTGTAGATTTGTTTGGAATATTCTTTAATATTTATTTAGTTTGTAATTGCAAAATCCCAGTGTGTGTGTGTGTGTGTGTGTGTGTGTGCGCGCCTGTTCTATATACTCTTGCCCTGTAGAGTCCATCCCAATGAATTAATGAGACATCGGTTAGCTCGGAGAACGTGCCATCAATAAAAGCCCCGGTTTTAATTAAGTGGAGATACGGCATAAAGCCTTTTTTACGGCTCTCCTTGTGAAAAGGAAGGGGCGTCCTGTTTCAGATATCTGGCGTCAGATCAAATACTCAACGCAAGGGAAGAAGAAAGAAGCAAACAGATTAGTTTGGCTTGTGAGATAATTGCGCGATATTGATTTTACTTATCTGTTTGACTGTGAACAATACCCGAAAGTGCTTTGTTGCTTTGGATTTTGCTGTCGCTCTCCATTAAATGATCAATTTGGTCCTATTGTTTGCTTCGCCTGAGCTAAATATAAAAGGGACTAGGATGATACATCACTGTTGCTCCTTCTGTCTCTCAGTTTCTGAGTTTGTAAAGTGCTTATAATTTGTTTAATGCCAGGACTCCGACATATGGCCTTGAAGATGCTAAAATGCCTTAGGATGTATGATGCATTGTTAGAAATAGAATTTTATTTACAGAATTGAACTTGAAAATCAAGTACCTCTAATATGCCACGATTCATAAAAAGTGATGCATTCCTCTGCACAGCTGTGTCTTTATCTCCTAGTTAGTCCTCTAAGGTGTCTCATCACTGGTCTTTGAGACCTTCCATAGGGGAAATTAAATGTACTAAAATGCTGAGCAAATGAACAAGAGAATAAATGGACGGCATGAATAATCCATAAAACTAACAGCGTTTGTGCCCTGGTTGGCACCTGTCAGAGTTGCCAGGTTTCAGCAACATGTCCACCCCAAATACAACTCAAAAACGCACATACATAAAAACTTGAAACTAGCCCCAAACATTTGTGCACTGGAAAACGGAAACATGTTTTGAATTGTGCTTACATTTTCCCTTTGTTTGCTATTGCATTCTGTATGTTTGCTGAAATTGATTAGATGATTTATTCTGATTATTTGCTTTAAAGAAGATCTTGGCAGCCTTAGACTATTTTTTATAACTAGTCCCAAAAATCGCAGACTGTGTTTTTGTTTTCCACCCACAACCTTGTTCCAAATTATGAATGTCCAAATTATGAAGTCCCACCTACTTGGTATCACAGTTTTAAAAAATACTTTCCCCTTCAGTGAATTCTTTTCTGCCAATTTTATTCACGTTTGGTCAGAAAAGTGTAGTTTTTTTGGTGTCTCACATAAGCAAGGGGTCTAAAATCGTAAATGCCATGGCGCAAACCATAAATGTTGGCACCACTGTCTCTGGAACCTTATAATACTAAGGTATTAAGACTGACAGTTTGATTTGGCTTGATTTGGAAAAATGAAGCTTCAAAAGAACATCTTCCATTTTCAGGCATATACAACTTTCCTTTTTGTCTTTAAAGCAAGTCACATGACTAGATTAATCTGTTCTAAAAGAAAAAAATCAGTATGAATGCCTTACTGTTTGCTCTAATTGGATGGTCAGATCCAGAGTATTCAGTCTGAAGCTCCATGGCTATTATGGACCCACCTATGGAGGCCATGGGTTCCTGAGGAGACTAAGGGTTGCTGTCTTTATGGTCTTCATCAAACCAGATCAATGGGATTTCTGTTTGCTCTACACGCAGGAGCATGAGCATCTACAGATATGACATGCCTTGCAATTCTCGGAGTGTCAGATTCATCACGGCTTGTCAAAAGAATTACCTTCAAACTGACAAAATGGAGAAATGGATTTAAGTGGACGTCCATTTACGCGGGCATGCAGTCATTATGCAAATCCTTTCATTTGGAAGTGAACTGCGCGTGAACCTGTTCCATGGATTTTACAGCCCAAGTTCGGAGGAGCTTATATATTAGTGATTATTCAACAGCGGTGTTCCCATTACAGAAGATGAAATATTTGCAGTGGTATGCGACCTTAAGTTCTCCTTCGCCGCTTGCACATTAAATGCCGCTGTTAATAAAATGTACCTTCCCACCTATTGCTGTATTTTAAATTCGATGAGACTTGTTTTGTTTTATATATGGAATATAATAGAATAAAAGATGCAAATGCAAATATGACCAAAGCTGTCTGGTAGCATGATCGCCATAAGAGATACATGATCATAAGTGCATTTATTCTTGAAATATTTTACTAGATATTAGCTAAGGTGCGTAGTATATTTGGATAACAATATCCTGGAGACATCAGCCATACACCACATTTGTGCTGTGTCCATTATTTTCCCAATAGGCTACTAAATGCAGTTGTAGTTTGACATGTTATGGATGTAGCAAGCCTTAACAAAGTGCAGCACAATGAAATTGGCCTGAACTTAACAGAAAAACTGGTGCTTCTGTTGGTTTTGGTCACTTCCCACCAAGGAATCATCACCTGATGCTTCTAACATAACCAGATGTGGGTGAAATGGTGCACACTCATCATGTAGATCAAGGGTAATATAAGTCAAGAAAGAAATACCATGTATAAAACTTCATAATCCTGGCTAATTTAGACATTCTCATGCTACATCTCTTACCTGGACAATATCCAAAAACCTGCTCGTCCAATAACTTTAATTACTATCAGATGGGTTCGGATTTCCTAAAGACACGCTCCAGAGCCTGCGAAAAGCTTTTTCCGTTCCCTGTTCGGCACGTTCACCACCATTCCACATTTACCTATCTGACCTCTTGAGCATACAATTAAAGGTAATTACTACCTTTTAAAGCTTTGGCTCGACACCTTCCATTACAGGCCAGAGAGCATGTGTAAACACAGTCCGAGTGTAGGTCCACGGTGTGGGAAGGTCAAAAGATTCAATTTGCATTGACACGAGGACATGGCTACAATAATTAGCCTCTTGGTGAATAGCAGAGACGGGGGCAGCTGGTCAGGACAGGGTGATGCTGACAGAAAACGGGGCTATACCAGCCTCAGACATTAGTGCTGGTGTTAGCACTGTCTAATTAATATGGTCATGATACTCTCAATCACTACAGCGTGCTTCTAAAGTCGTTAGCTGGCTCATTAGTTAATGGAACATCCTACATGATAGTTTATTAGCCTACAGGCATCTATAGATAATTTAAAAGTCTTTGTGCTCAGAGGTTTTCTCAGCTCGGTTAACTTAAAACATCCGTGTGGGCTACATTGTGATCCGTTAATACTGAATGTTCTTCATCATTTTTATTTCCGATTACACATTTTGGGGGAGTGATGTGTTTTAAGTCTTAAGTGACATATTATCCTTAACTGTGTTTTTTTTTTTTTCTCTGTTATGCTTGTCGCGTCTCATTCAATCTCCTGTTCATCCCTTCTTTGAGATGCCTTTGAGATTTCAGTAGCCTGAGTGTCCCCTGGTGACCAGCGGGCAGCATTACAGTACAATTTAGCTTCAAAAAAAAGACAACTTGTTTTGCATAATACATAATTATTCAATAGCGATGCATCAAAATAAACAGAAGATGATTTGATGCATGAACATGGGGGAGAAAACGCATATTTTAGTGTTGAAATGGCTCTTTAAAAGAAAGCACTACCTGTAAAAACAAGAAAACAAGAAAACAGTGGTAATTAGGAATGGATGTTAGAGCCCTGTTAATGGAAAATCTTAGCAAAGAGATGAGAGATATGTAATCCACAAGCTCTATCCAGTGTTGCCAAATGTTTTCAGGGGACAGTAGCTAATGCGTGCTCAAAATGTGGCTAGAAGTCGCCAGACTAATTTGCATTTACACTGAACGTTCTGTCCAAGCGCTCGGTTCATTTGCATATGAAAATGTTTTACATGAAGTAGGAAGATTTTCTAAAGACATTTTTATGAGACTAGTAAATAATAGATTATAACGTTTTTTATAGAAATACAACTATACCTATTTATGTATTTACAAAATTCATATCTATCAAGAATGCAGACCAAATGAAGCAGTGGTGCTGTGAAAGTCAGGAAAGGCATGAAGAAAATGGTTACTTTGGAATGGAATAACTTTGCTTTTATTACTGGGAAATATTGGCAAATGTTTAAAATAAAGAACAAAGAAGTGTGTACATGGAAAAAAAAAACATGGTGATCAGTGAAAAAAAATGGTGATCAGTAATTGGTCATTGGGAATAATGGTGAGCAGTGATTAACTGTTGGGAACAATGTTGATCAGTGATTAGTCATTGGGAAACAATGGTGATCAGTAATTGGTCATTAGGAACGTTGGTGATCAGTAATTAATTACTGGGAAACAATTATGCTCAGTGATTTATTGTTGCAAATAATGGTGATCAGTGATTGATCGTTGGGAACATTGGTGATCACTGATGGGTCATTTTGAACAATAGTAATCAATGATTGATCATTAGGAAAAATGGTAATCATTGATGAGTTGTTAGGAACAATGGTGATCAGTGATTGGTAGTTGGGAACATAGTCCCATGCAAGTGTAACTCAGTCAGGCCTTATGCACTGGAGGTGAGTCGACTAAACCTGCTCTCTCTACTTGTATAACCACCAACTGTGATGTGAGTTAGAGAACAATTGCTAACATCTGCTCAAAAAGTTGCCAGATTTCTTGCTTGAATTAAAGTATCTAAAGGGGTCTAAAAAGCCAAAGTTGTTAAATTGCCAAGACTGTTTTTACCACCATGCTGGCTCCTTACCCAACAGCATCTTTGCAGATATTCTAACCAAGAATAAAAAGTAAATAAAACATTCCCACATTGTTTTGCTGAAATATATTTATGTCTTTCTAAACTTGAGATGTCACACAATTGTCAAAAGCAACCTTCTGCAAATTGCAGTATAATTGGCCCGAATACCGGGACTGATGGATTGAGCAATCATGGACACTTTTTTTTTTATATCCACCTTACTTCACCACCAGCCAAATTATTTCACAGCTCTCGTATGCATCCCACATTATTTGTACAGCACACAAGCAACATTAGATTTAGCAACCTAATAGAGAATGCAATTCTATTTCTGCATTCTTGCGTGTTGTTTTATTTTTTATTTTTTTCTGATATATGAGCTTGTCTTGAGCTACCCAGCAGGTTCAAAATATAATTACATGGTGTATGACCTTGCACACAATGCATAAAGCCCATATTCCTGTCTCAGCAGATTACAGCGTTAATGCAGGAGGAAGAAGCAAGCAGGTTTAATACGTACGTTTTGCGATGCAGAGATTATTACACCGCTTACACTGTTACTCAACTTTCATTTACTACAACTGTGAATACATTCTGTAAAGATCAAAACAAATGAGTGGATTTAAGAAGCAATAAAAGTAAGTAGTGTGTCTTTACTGATATAGATTTTAAAAATGTGATATCAGTCACAGTATGCTCATGCCTAGATTGATAGGTTTCCAATTTGCGTAAACCATGCTCCTAAATATAATGAGTCTCATTCCCCAAATGAAATCTTTTCACCACAAACAAACCAAACCAAGTGTAACGTCTCCGAAGCGAGCCATTGATTTCCCTCTAATGAAACATACAATTAGCTTTTCTTAATCAAAATTCACCCTCATGGTTCTTGCTTGTTTCCATCATACTGCTGTGAAAGCAACATGTGGAGTTGTTTAATCGAACAAATGGTCTAATTCAGTGGCTTGATTGGTTCCCGTAATTATCTGTTTTCATTTGCAGTCAGAAAGTGTGGGGAAAAATAAGATCAATAATCATCCATCCGGCACAGAACCAAAGAAAAGCACAACCCTAGGCCATTTAGTTTTGGGATGAAGCGCAAATGCTTATGGAAAAATCACATACATTTCGCATGCGATTACGTAAGTTATATGGAATCATAGGTGAATGCGTTTCAACCTGTCATGCCCTGAAATTGCACCATGAACCATGTGAGCATGTGACACCAGGTGAAATATGGGATCATGTGAATATACAGTAAATGAGTATAAATCATGTGAGAAAAATTAAACCTTGTGCCCTACACGTGAAAAATGAACACAAGGGAAAAAACGTGTCAAATTAATATGTGAAGTTAAATGGAAAACAAATCACATGAGAAAATAAAGTCATGTACTACATGTGAAAAAGGAACATGTGAAATTAAATGAATCATATGACAAATGAACCTGTGAAAGGTCTTGAATCATGTGAAGTGTTAATGTGGAAATAAATTAATTATGAAAACTGAACACGTGGTAGTTAACGAGTCATATGTAAAAATCGGATGTAAGAAAAATGAAGCGTGAAAAAATTTTACGTGAAAATAATGAATCATGTTAACAATTATCACGTTAAAGTAAAATGAATGATGTGAAAAGAAATCCTTTGTGAAAAATGAAAACGTGAAAAATGAATGATGTCTAAAAAATAAAAATAAAAAAGTCACATATGAAAATAAACGAATCTTTTGTTAAAATTTCAATGGAAAATAAGTACAACAACATGAAAACAACATAATATTTTTAGACACAAAGAGTGTCTTTAACCACCGTGTTTTTAAAACTGGCTCCTTACAAAACATGATCTCTACAGGAAGACAGCCAAGAAAAGACTAAAAAATAATGTTAATTAAAACTCTTCCATGACATTTTGGTGAAATACCTGTATATTTAACAATTTCTTAAAGTAGAGATGTCAGAAAAGTGCAGAATAAATTGGCCCAAACCAGATTGTTCATCTTTTTTTTGGGCTGTTTGCCAGAATTCAGCCACAGCGACACAGCGACAGGTTTTTCCCCAAATGGAGCAAAGCCAAATTTGATTACGGACTTGCTGTCGATGGGTGAAAAACAGATAATTATAGTAGGAATGGCTTAAAAGTACCACTGGTAGCGTTAAAAGGAAAAGCATTCAATATGCTTTATTAATAATATAAATGAACGATTATAGTTTATAAAGCACCTTAGAGTCTTGTTGATTTTTCATCACCAGCACCTGAAGAGGACTGAGGGCTGGTGGATGAAAGAGGAGATATCATGGAAGTTTAAAGCAAGCACGCACATAAAGGAGGTTAAATTAATTTAGCGAAAAGTGGCTTCTCAGATGGGACATTATTCAAGGTTGAGAAATGATTCTCTTCATGTTCGACATCCTACAGCGTGGCTAAGAAATGTGCTTTTCCACTTGTGCATGCAGAAACACTGTGAGATACAGTGGGGGGAAAAAGTATTTGATCCCCTGCTGATTTTGTATGTTTGCCCACTAACAAAGAAATGATCAGTCTATAATTTTAATGGTAGGTGTATTTTAACAGTGAGACACAGAATAACAACAAAAAAATCCAGAAAAACGCATTTCAAAAAAGTTATAAATTGATTTGCATTTTAATGAGGGAAATAAGTATTTGACCCCTTTGACTTAGTACTTGGTGGCAAAAACCTTGTTGGCAATCACAGAGGTCAGATGTTTCTTGTAGTTGGCCACCAGGTTTGCACACATCTCAGGAGGGATTTTGTCCCACTCCTCTTTGCAGATCCTCTCCAAGTCATTAAGGTCATTTTCAATGCCCTGGCTGAGGGAAGGAGGTTCTCACCCAAGATTTGACAGTACATGGCCCCGTCCATCGTCCCTTTGATACGGTGCAGTTGTCCTGTCCCCTTAGCAGAAAAACACTCCATAATGTTTCCACCTCCATGTTTGACGGTGGGGATGGTGTTATGACTTGGGGTCATAGGCAGCATTCCTCCTCCTCCAAACACGGCGAGTTGAGTTGATGCCAAAGAGATCTGACCACACCTGTCCACAACATTTTCACCCAGTTCTCCTCTGAATCATTCAGGCAAACTTCAGATGGGCCTGTACATGTGCTTTCTTGAGCAGGGGGACCTTGCGGGAGCTGCAGGATTTCAGTCCTTCACTGCGTAGTGTGTTACCAATTGCTTTCTTGGTGACTATGGTCCCAGCTGCCTTGAGATCATTAACAAGATCCTCCCGTGTAGTTCTGCGCTGATTCCTCACCGTTCTCATGATCATTGAAACTCCACGAGGTGAGATCTTGCATGGAGCCCCAGACCGAGGGAGACTGACAGTTTCTTCCATTTGTGAATAATCGCACCAACTGTCATCACCTTCTCACCAAGCTGCTTGGCGATGGTCTTGTAGCCCATTCCAGCCTTGTGTAGTTCTACAATCTTGTCCCTGACATCCTTGGACAGCTCTTTGGTCTTGGCCATGGTGGAGAGTTTGGAATCTGATTGATTGATTGCTTCTGTGGACAGGTGTCTTTTTACAGGTAACAAACTGAGATTAGGAGCACTCCCTTTAAGAGAGTGTAAAAGACACCTGGGAGCCAGAAATCTTGCTGACTGATAGGGGATCAAATACTTATTTCCCTCATTAAAATGCAAATCAATTTATAACTTTTTTTAAATGCATTTTTCTGGATTTTTTTTGTTGTTATTCTGTCTCTCACTGTTAAAATACATCTACCATTAAAATTATAGACTGATAATTTCTTTGTCAGTGGGCAAATGTACAAAATCAGCAGGGGATCAAATACTTTTTTCCCCCCACTGTAAATAAAAATATTCCCAAATCTCTCGCATGGCTCCTAAAATTGAGGACCCTTTCTCAGTTTCTATAGTGAACTCTCTGCCTGCCTGTTTTAAAAAAAATATGAATTCTGAAATTATGCTTATGCATTAATTGAACATGAAACCCAACCTCTGCTGTTGTTGTTGGTTATTTTCCTGTAACAGAAAGTGTTTCTTTCCTTACTTAACGAATAATAAACCAATGAAACCGAAGAAGATGTGATACACAGTGAAGGAAACATACTTTTATGGACACTTTAATTGGTGAGCCTGTGCTGTACTGTTCTTGGCTGACAGAAGTGGAACCCGACGTGGTCTTTTGCTGGTTTGTGCATTCTGAGATGCTTTTCTGCTCACCATGGTTGTAAAGAGTGCTTATTTTAGTTATCGTAGCTTTCTTGTTGACTTGAACCAGTCTGGCCATTCTGATCTGATCTAACTCATCCACAAGGCAGACCTGCCACTCACTGGATGTTTTTATTATTATACGAGAGCAATAAACAATGAATAATAAGACTATTGTGACTACGTTTCTTTGCTATTAGTGGTATAATGTATTACAAACACCTTATGAATATGGTGGCACTGCATTAAAAACAGACATGATTCTGTAATGGAAATCACTGCATGATGTTAGAGTCTCCCTCTCACTACGCTGCTAGCAGAGGCTAGCGAGTAGCGCACTTCCCCATTCCACGCTTCGCGCTACTAGGAAGAGCTCCAGCAGGAGGCCCAGCAGGAGGTCTCCTCAGCGGAGCTGCTCCTGGAGGTTCACGAGGAGACCTCCACTCCTGTCCTGTTCCCACTGGAGGTCCACAAGGAGACCTCCGCCCAAGCCATGTTCCTGCCAGAGGTTCAAGAGGAAACCTCCTCTCCTGTCCTGCTCATACCGGAGGTCCACGAAGAGACCTCCGCCCAAGCCACATTCCTGCCAGAAGTTCACGAGGAAACCTTCTCATCTGTCCTGCTCATGTCAGAGGTCCACGGGATGACCTCTTCCCAAGCCAAGTTCATGTCAGAGGTCCACGGGATGACCTCTTCTCAGGTCAGGTCCATGTCGGGGGTCCACGGGATGACCTCTTCCCAAGCCAAGTTCACGTCAGAGGTCCACGGGATGACCTCTTCCCAAGCCAAGAACATGTCAGAGGTCCACAGGATGACCTCTTCTCAAGTCAAGTCCATGTCGGAGGTCCACGGGATGACCTCTTCCCAAGCCAAGTTCACGTCAGAGGTCCACGGGATGACCTCTTTCCAAGCCAAGTTCATGTCTGAGGTCCACGGGATGACCTCCTTTCCAATACCTAGCTCATGTTTTAGCCCTAAATTAAGTTCTAGTCCAACTCCATACCCAGGTTCCAGTCCAGTTTCCGGTGTTTTTTCAAGGCCAATTCCCAATCCAGGTTCCAGTCCAGTTTCTGACCCAGCTTCTAAGTTTATCCCCAGTCCTGTCCCCAGACCTGCTTCCAGCTCAGTTTTTGATTTAATTTCCAGCCCTGTTTTTGATTTAATTCTCAGCTCGGTTTCTGATTTCATTTCCAACTCTGTTTCCAAGTCTGTTTGCAGCGCTGTTTCCATCTCCGTTTCCAGCTCGGTTTTTGATTTAGTTTCCAGCTCTGTTTTTGATTTAGTTTCCAGCCCTATTTTTGATTTAATTCTCAGCTCGGTTGCTGATTTAATTTCCAACTCTGTTCCCAACTCTGTTTCCCACTCTGTTTCCAGCTCCGTTTCCAGTCAGGTTTTAGATTTTGTTGACGGTTCTGTTTCTAGCCTAGTTTCCAGTTCTGTACACGATCCTGTTCCCTTTCCTGTTCCCTCCTTTGTCTCCTCCTCTGTCTCCTCCTCTGTCTCCTGTCTGGTTTTTAGCTCCATTTCTAGCTCAGTTTCCAGTCCAGTTTTAGATTTTGTTTCAAACCCTGTCTCCAGACCTGTCTCCAGCCCTGTCTCCAGCCCTGTCTCCAATTTAATTTCTAGCTCTGCTTCCACTTCAATTTCTAGCTCTGCTTCCACTTCAATTTCTAGCTCTGCTTCCACTTCAATTTCCAGCTCTGCTGCCAATTTAATTTCCAGCTCTGGTTCCAATTTAATTTCCAGCTCTGCTCCCAATTTAGCTTTGAGTCAGGTTTTCAGTTGTGTTCCGAGTCAGATTTTTGATTTTGTTTACAATTCAATTTCTAGTTCAGTTTCCAGTCCAGTTCTCTATCCAGTTCTCTATCCAGTTCTCTGTCCTATCCTCTGTCCTATCCTCTGTCCAGTTTTCTGTCCTGTTCCCCAGTCTATTTCAAAGTTTGTCTCTGAGTCTGTCTCAAATCCAGGTGCCAAGTCTGAGTCCAGTCCTGGTTGCAGTCCAGGTTCCAGGCCAAACATCAGGTCACGCACAGCTCCGAGATCCAGGCCAAACACCAGGTCACGCACAGCTCCGAGATCCAGGCCAAACACCAGGCCACGCACAGCTCCGAGATCCAGGCCAAACACTAGGTCACGCACAGCTCTGAGATCCAGGCCAAATACAGCTCCGAGATCCAGGCCAAACACCAGGTCACGCACAGCTCCGAGATCCAGGCCAAACACTAGGTCACGCACAGCTCCGAGATCCAGGCCAAACACTAGATCACGCACAGCTCCGAGATCCAGGCCAAACACCAGGTCACGCACAGCTCCGAGGTCCAGGCCAAACACTAGGTCACGCACAGCTCCAAGTTCTCGACCAAGTTCTCGACCAAGTTCAAAGGGACAACCCGACACACGCTGCTCTGGCCTCGGGACACTGAACATCACCAGCCTCGGTTCCTGGGGGGCAGATGTTCTGATCCTGCCCAGAGGCCCGGGTCCGCCAGAACAGTCAGAACTTTCGGCGCTTCAGGAGACGCGCCTTTGAGGGGGGGGGCTCTGTTAGAGTCTCCCTCTTGCTACGCTGCTAGCAGAGGCTAGCGAGTAGCGCACTTCCGCATTGCACGCTTCGCGCTACTAGGAAGAGTAGCGCGAGCGTCATTCATAAAAATCCTCTGGACTGTGCACTCATAGACTCTAGTTTTGTTTACTTTGCCATGTGCTCGTTTGTTTTTGTTTTACGTCATGTCTCTGCCCCCGCTTCCTCATTGGTCCGTTTGTTTTGGTTCATGTCATGTATCCTCCCATGTTCTTTCATTGGTTTCCCGTTTATTGTTTGATTATGAGTTTCAGGTGTTTTGTGTTTTATCTCGTTTGTTTTTGATTACCCTCATTATTTAAACCTCTTTTTGTGTCCGCTTCCTCGCGGAGTATTATAAATGAATACAAAAGAATATCGCTCAGTAAAGATAAGGAATTGTACATTCCTCTATGTTTTTTGTTTACCACACGTTCCCTGGATTTTGGATTATTGCCTTGTGATTTATTGGATTATTACCTTGCCATTTTTGGGATTACTGTTGTGTCAGTTTGTGGATTATTGCCTTGTGAGTTTTTGGATTATCGCCTTGCCATTTTGGGATTACTGCCATGTCATTTTGTGGATTATTGCCTTGTTTGTTTGTGGGTTTATGCCTGAACACTCTTTGGATTTTTGTTTGACTGTTTGCCTTTTTTGACCCTGCCGGTGTGTTGCCTTTCCCCTTGATTGATATATGTTCCTTTACTTTTGAATGTTCCTTTATTTTCGAATGTTCCTAATAAACTGACTATTTCCCCTGCGAATGCATCCTGCCTCCCTCCGTCTGGTAGAGTAACACATGGGCTCAGAAACAACTCCAGAACTCATTGTCTGTGAACACAGTTCGCCATGCCATCCACAAATACTGGTTAAAGTTCTATCATGCAAAGAAGAAGCCATATGTGAACATGATCCAGAAACGCCGCCGTCTTCTCTGGGCCAAAGCTCATTTAAAATGGACTGAGGCAAAGTGGAAAACTGTTCTGTGGTCAGACGAATCGAAATTTGAAATTCTTTTTGGAAACCATGGATGCCGCGTCCTCTAAACTAAAGAGGACTAAAGAGGAGAGGGACCATCTGGCTTTTTATCAGCACTCAGTTCAAAAGCCTGCATCTCTGATGGTATGGGGGTGCATTAGTGCCTATGGAATGGGCAGCTTTCACATCTGGAAAGGCACCATCAATGCTGAAAGGTATATACAGGTTTTAGAGCAACATATGCTTCCATCCAGATTCCATCTCATCTTTACTTCTGAGAGACTCTGCCTCTCTAAGATACTCTTTTTATGCCCAATCATGTTACTGACCTGTTGCCAATTACCCTAATTAGTTGAAAAATATTCCTCCAGCTGTTTCTTTTTAGTAACATACTTTTCCAGCCTTTTGTTGTCCCCGTCCCAACTCTTTTTGAGACGTGTTGCAGCCATCAAATCAAAAATTACCTTATTTTTCCCTTAAAATGGTACATTTCCTCAGTTTAAACATTTGATATTTTATCTATGCTCTATTGTGAATAACATATGGGTTTATGAAATCATTGCATTCTGTTTTTATTTACATTTTACACAGCGTCCCAACTTTTTTGGAATTGGGGTTGTAATTAGCTATAATATATATATATATATATATATATATATATATATATATATATATATATATATATATATATATATATGTGTGTGTGTGTGTGTGTGTGTGTGTGTTTGTATATATGTGTATATATATATATATATATATATATATATATATATATATATATATATATATATATATATATATATATATATATATAATATTATTTATTTATTTTTTGCCAGGTTTTTATTTGCTTCCCCCGCCGCACCATCAAAGCTACTGCCACGTTCACTTCTGGGTCTCTCTGTGGTAAAAGTCACAAAATGAGACTTGTGACTTGTTCTACAATCCCTTTGCGAGCAGCAGGAGGCAGTTTAATGTCCCATCACTAATGTCTATACCCAGTCACACTTCAACAATGCCAAATTACCACCTCAAGCCTGACAATAGTGATGTGTGCTTTGGGCACACTGAGGGAGATTTTTTTAATTTTCAATTTTTGAGACATCTCCACTCAACTGACCATACTGCTGAACATCATCTCCTCTTCCTTTTTATCATTTCTGTTGAACACAAAGTATAAACCAAAAGAACATATATACAGTGGGTATAGAAAAGAATCACCCCCCCCCCCCTTTAAAATAATCACATTTTGTTGCTTTTCAGCCTGAAATGAAGACAGACACAGTTTTTGTTTTATCCAACTGTATTTACTCAGTGCAACTTATAACTTATAACTGGGCTCTGAATAGGCCATGCAAGGACATTCACCTTTTTCTCCTTCAACCACTGTGTGGTCAGTTTTGCTGTGTGCTTTGGGTCATTGTCATGTTGGAAGGTAAACCTTCTACCCATTGACAACTTTCTGTCAGAGGGCAGCAGATTTTCCTTAAGAATTTCATGGTATTTTGCCCCATCCATTTTCCTTCTATCCTGACAAGTGCTCCAGTCCCTGCTGCAGAGAAACACCCCCATAACAGGATATTACCACCTCCATGCTTTACTGTAGGAATGGTGTTATTTGGATGGTGAGCTGTATTGGATTTCCGCCAGACATATCGTTTGGTGTTGAGGCCAAATAGTTCATCTGACCATAACACCACAATTTTTTTTGTATCCATCTCCTGACTTGTGTCTGTCCACAGGCTTATCCAAGAAATCTTTTGACAGTGCCTTGCCACCCATAGTTGATTGTTTGCTTCAGTTGCACTACAAAATGCTCCAGGATAGCTTTTTAAATGCTGAGCTAATCAAAATGGCCACAGCTGATCACAGTTGAAAGTCAAATGGCTTTGTGTGCCACTGAGAAGATGATTAGCTACACCTCATTGAGTTTCCAAGTCATTTTTAGGAGGGAAATGATCCTTTTTCCAATGCAGTGATTCTGTTTTTTTGTTTTGTTTTGTTTTGTTTTAATTTTCTGACATGTTGGTGTTATACCTTTCACTTGGATGTTATAAGTTGCACTGAGTAAATACAGCTGGATAAAACAAAAACTGTGTCCGTCTTCATTTCAGGCTGAAAAATTTTATATATATATATATGTATATATATATATATATGTATGTATATGTTATGCTCAACATTATGCTACCATCACAATGTTTCACTGAGAGAAAAGAGTTCTTGTGGGAGATGAGCACTGTTGGGTTTCCACCAAATTTAGTTCTTTGTGCCAATGCCAAAATGTTCAATTCTGGTCTCATCTGACCAGAGAGCATTTATCCACAAGTCTCTAACATGCTTTTTGGCAAACTCCAAATGGGATTTCATATGGCTCACCACTCTTCCACAAAGCTCATCTTTGTGTATTTGGTTTACAGACCAGCTTCTCCCACCTAGATCTCTCCAGCTACTTCAGAGTTAACCTTAGTTGCTTTTCTGACTAATGTCCTCTTCACCCAGTTACTGACTTTTGGTGGATGGCATCCTCTAGGAGTTGCAATATTCATTTTCATTTTTTAATAATGGATTTAATGATGCTCAATGGGATGTTCAAAGTTTCTAAAATGGTTTGAATATGATCTACTCTATGTGGCCAAAAGTATGCAGACACCTGACCATCACACCCATATGTGCTTGTTGAACATCCCATTCCAAGACCATGGGCATTAATATGGAGTTGTGCCTCCACTCTTCTGGGAAGGATTTCCCAAAGGGTTTGCCAATTCAGCCACAGGAACATTAGTGAGGTCAGACACAATTGTTGGGCAAGAAGACCTGTTTCACAGTCAAAGTCACGATTCATCCCAGAGGTATTCAGAGGGGTTGAGGTCAGGGCTCTGTGCAGGCCACTTGAGTTCTTCCACACCAAACATGGCAAACCATGTCTTTATGGACCTTGCTTTATGCACAGGGACATTGTCATGCTGGAACAGGTTTGGGCCTCTTAGTTCCAGTGAAGGGAAATCTTAATGCTACATCATACAGATGACAATTCAAGACATTCTATACAACTTTGTGGCACCAGTTTGGGGAAGAAACATATATGGGTGTTATGGTCAGCTGTCCACATACATTTTGCCATATAGTGTATCTAACACCACTGTTTACAGTTTGTCCATACGTATAAACCCTGTGTTTTCTCTCCGTCCTCATAAAGTGTTATTATCGTGTTTGTCATTTAAGTTCAAGCCTTAGTTTCCCGTGTTTCCTGTTTTTGGTTCATCATTATACTTTCCTTGCCTGTTTTCCCAGTTTGTTATGTGCACTTGCACCCTCCCTCATCCCAGGAACGTTTTGCTGGACAACAGGTACCTCTTCTCAGATTTGACTTTGTTCACCTATTTGGCTTGTCTGTTTTGACATTTACCCACAACAATGTCTTCACTTTCTCAGGTGTTTCATCCTTGGACTGTTCTCTTAGCTCTGCTTTGAGGACTTTTAGAATTGTTTGGTTTAACCTCTATAAATATGCTTCACTCTCCACCAGGAGCCATGACAGAACGGGAAACTCCGCAGAGAGAAACAATTCTTTGAAGTGACAATCGTCTGAAAAAGCCGTCTCTAAAGTCTTGCTTTCATGCTAGCTGCAGTGAAATGCTTTCATGGTCTCACCAGAAATTCCTTATAAATCTTTGAGTAAAACACTTTGCAAAAGCGTCAGAAAGCATTTTATTCAGAGGGAATTTCTTAAAATGTTCTTACAACTCAGAAATGTTAAGCAACCACCTCTTGTAAAATCCTCTCCTCACAGATGTAAAACTCTTGTTTGGATTTTTTTTAAATGAAATCCATGAACTGCACGTTTTAGTCTAGACTATAGAATTAATATCTCATTATTTTGCAGTAACAAGATAATGTGTCAAAATAATGGGACTTTAATAATAGTAAATTCCCCCCAAAAGTAATGTGTTACTAATTACAAAACAATGAGTTACTAATTCAAAATAATGAGATCTTGAAATAAGTTATTCAGTTAAAATATCAAGATATTTAACCAAAATAATGAACTAGCATCTTGAAAAAACAAGTTATTAAGTCAAAGTAATAAGTCAAATGAGCAAGTTACTATGTTTAAATAATGAGATAGTATCTTGAAATGACAAGTTATTCAGTCGAAATAACAAGATAGTAAATCAAAGTAATGGGATAACATCTTGAAATAAGTTATATGAAAAAATATGGTAATTATGTCAGAATAACAAGATATTAAGTCAAAATAATGAGATATGTTGAAATAACAAGATATTACATTGAATAACAAGATAGTATCTTGAAATAGCAAGGTATTTAATTGAAGTAATGAGTTACTAATTTGCCATAACAATTTACTGTCAAAATAATGAGATAACTTGGAATAAAAAGTTCAAATTAAGTCAAAATAATACAATACTAATCAAAATGAGACAATATTTTGAAATAACAAATTATTAAGTCAAAGTAGCAGGATGCAAATCAATAAAATAAGAAAGTAATAAGATGATATTTTGAAATAAGTTATTAGATCAAAATAATGAGTCCCTAAGTAAAAAATAATGAGACAATATCTTGAAATGACAAGTCTAAATAATGAGCTCATGTATTAAATAACAAGATACTAACAAGATACTAACTCAAAACAATGAGACAGTATTTTGAAATAAGTTATTAAGTTGAGAATAACAACACCTCACAGAAAAATAGAAAGAGTTTCCGAGTTTGAGGTTCAGGGGTTCAGTATCTTATAAGATTAAGCAATTCAGTGAAAGTTTGCAAGTCACAAAAGTCTATTTTATTCTTAAGGCAGTTTTTGTTGTTTATTTGTTAATTGGAGTTTGTGAAGTGAAGCTTATGTTAAATTCTTAGGGGATTTTTTTTTTTTCCCACCGAAGAGCTTTTAACTCGCAATTAAAACGCAATTACACTTTAAAGGTCAAGCAGCCAATATGGAACTTCCTTTTCACAGGCTTCCTAAATTTACCAGTTTCCATCCTGAAATTGGTTTCATGCATGACTTGTCTAATTTAATATTGGAGTGTTGGCTCTTTTATATGACGCTGTTTATAATATAATATATACAGTATACAGTGGACTGTCGTGGAATGTAGTGGACTGTAGACTCCACGCCACTAGTAGATGTGAACAATGTTTAAACTTTAAAAGGTCATTAAAAATGCTCGTCAGACAAAAACAAATATAGCCTTCTGAAACCAAGGAACATGTGGCCTCAGGGATTTATAAGCACAGTACTGTTGCATTGGCTACAACTGTCTACCAGTGCTATTTACAAAGTAAATAAATAAAAGATGCAAGCTCTTACATATGGGGCCCCATAAGGGTAATTGAGGAAAATTACTTTTTTAAAGGATCAAATCTGCACTATCATTTTTAAAGTTTGTACCCAAGGATACAGGCTGCATTTAGCAGTTTCTAAATAAATTTGTTCTTATGTATTAAACATTATGTGATGTGTTTTGTAGAAACTTTGTTAAGAGTTTGTACTAAGAGTTTAGTTACATGAGGTAAGTGTGTATGCCAATAATATAAAGATAGGACAGCTGCAGTTACTGAGCACTGTGCACTAACTTTGACTAAGTTGTTGTTCTTTCGGCTGCTCCCATTAGGGGTCGCCACAGCGGATCATTGGTCCTCATATTTGATTTGGCACAGGTTTTTCACCGGATGCCCTTCTTGACACAACCCTCCCATTTTATCCGGACTTGGGACTGGTACTGAGTTCAACCCCCAGTGGCTGGGGTTCCCTGCCTGGAAATCGATCCCAGGTCGCTAGACCACCAGGGAACTAACTTTGTCTAAGTAACCGAGAAAAACAGTAATGGTATGCTAATTGCATGTAATGTAAGGAAGTCAGTAATTGGGTCAGCATTATTATTATTATTATAATTATTATTATTATTATTAGTGGTGGTGGTGGTGTTATTAGTGGTTGAAACATGAAGTGCTTGGAATTGGAATTGTTGGGTGTTTTCTTATTAGGGGGCCAAGCACTTAAGTAACTCATATGTACTCAGCTGTTTCATGGATTCACACAAAATTTAAAAGGCATGTTCAAAACAAGATACTGACAAGATTCTGACTGCAAAAATGTTGGGGCATGGTCATCAATTGGTGGCTCTGTAACATTCAAATAATGTTTGAATGAAATTTGGTATACTGTATTATAGTGTTAATCTGTAAGATGATGTCATTCATTCATTCATTCATTCATTTTCAGTAGCCATTTTATCCGTTTAGCCATTGGCCAGTCAGCTTTCAGCAGGCATTTGGTTGCATTATTCATAGAGATGGCACAATACCACTTTTGCTTTTCCAATACCGATACTGAGACCTTGAGTATCAGCTAATGTTGATACCCATACAATATTTTTTTCCTTTAAAAACTACTAAGCTTTAAAATGATTTTTGACAGAAGCACTATCAAAGATAAGTTAATCTATTAGTTTTCCTAGTAAATGTATATATTCACTCCTACAGTAATAAATCATTCCTTCTCATGTTCATTCATTATTACCAATGCATAATGTATTAATGGTTTTAAATAAGTGCTATGTATTGTAAAGTGCGACTGACATGGCATGCTTTTAAACAGCAAGTAAAAATGGATTCTTGTCCCAGCTGAACTGGAGATACCACCCAAAATGCAGGAAAAATCCAATTTTCTGAATATAGCCCCATTTAATAGACTGAAATGGATAAAGAAAACAAAAAGAGGAACCGAGAGAGGGCATCAATACTAAGTAGAATCCTCAACCCGTCTGTTTCGGCTTGAGAAGCAACGCTCACCACGGTACTTTACCACACAATTAGAGGTAATTAGCGGGGCATGAAAGGCCTATAGCACAATTTCAGAGCCTGGCTCGAAAGTTAATGACTCTTGGCATGGTCTGTGAGCGTGTATGCAGCATGAATCTCTATGTGGCTGGAGGTGTGCCGCTAATTTCAGGCCTTTGTGATCCTGAGTGGTGATGCTGGGAGATTAGTGCCATGTTCACACAGAGGGAGAAAAAAAAAGATCTGTGACTGCAGATTTGGAGTTACATAAAAAGCAGCCATTTAAAGACCTTGATGTTGGCAGATTAGTTATTCTAGAAGACTTAATTGCATCTTACTACAATATTAACATTCATTTTACATACACACACATATAATGGAGTACAGTACAACCTTTCTCTAATTGTCCTATTATGTAATGCAGATTACACAATAGTACATTATACTGGCTGATGATTGCGCCTGAAATAATGGCATAAACGGCACAGATTAATACAAATTATCTCCAAGAATTCCTCAGTGAGCTTTAATGGAAGCTGTATTAATGGGATGCCTCATTAGGACTGCGCATGTGCATTTATCAGCACGGAACTGACTTACGGCAGTCTGAATTGGCAAAAAATTAGACAAATGCATGGACTTTGTGTGTGTGTGTGTGTGTGTGTGTGTGTGTGTGTGTGTGTGTGTGTGCATAAACCCCAGTTGCTCCCCGACCACAACATCCAGAAACTCCTGAAAGCAGCTTGTTTAATAAACTCCAGAGTGAATGTAAAACCAATAACTTCCTAATGGCCTCTGTTTTTTTCTCTTTCTCTCTTCCCCCGCACACATTGAAATTGCATCTGCAGCTGCCTGTATACTTTACGCCACATTCCCAATCAGAGAATGTCTGCCAAGCCGGCTCTCTTCAATCACTTGTAGGGCACAGTGGCAGAGGAGTGCGCTCTGATTGAAGTGCACAAGCAATCAGAACACGGCCGTTCGGGACTCCTCTGCAGAGTTAGACTCTCTAGTAACTACAATACCCATATAAATATGTGAGACAGAGATGTAAATCCTGGAGAGAGTGGAATTTTAAGAGCCAGGTGTCCCTCTGAAGGGTCATCACCTTTTTCTGATGTAAATGCCCCAGGTGTAAAACTGCAATTTCATCAAACATTGACGTGAGTCCAGTAGAAACAGACTTTTTGTTTCTGTAACTTTCCTTCACTGAAAAAGTCAACTTATATGTAAAGATTCAGCCACTTAATTCAAATCAGTATTTACACTGGGGAAGTTATGTGTATTCAGAGTCGGGTTATGCACCTGTATAGATATACCATTCAAATTACCTGTGTGTATAAGACATTTCTTGAGTAGAAACATCCAAGATATGGTTTTTAACCACCTTTATACACAAACACACCTTCAAGTGTGTTTCACCTCTTATCTAACTTATCTTCACCTCTTATCTAACTACATGGATTTCAGTGAACTACACATTTTAAGGCAACCAAATTACTTATTAAAACAACTCAAATCAACATGTTAAATTCAACTGCATGAATTGTATCATTGGTATGAGCACAGCAACGGACATGAGAAGGAATTATGGTGTTCATTTGAGTTCATAGTATTCAAATAAAGTTTGGGACATTTTCCATATTTTCCACTTTATGAGTATCTATACAGGGTTCGTGATGGAAATGAATGCAGTATATTTCTGCACTGATGATTATTTGTGAAGTAAATCTGACTAATGTAACAATGGAGGTAGAAGTATCAAGTGGGCACAGACGTAAGCGTTCATTAAACTAATCCGGTTTGTCAGAGAGATTTTTAATAAATAGGCATGGGTCAAACACACTGGCAATCAAGCTTATGTCGGACAGACAAATAAGTTGATAAACATGAAGCAAAGGAAGATAACGAAAGGCAGTCAGAATACAAGGCTTGATAATGCATTATGCTGAACAGTGGCAAGACTTCGTGAAGTGTGTTTGTTTCTGGCTTATTAAATAGTCTTCTAACAAGAATCTTTGATGAGACAGAGCTGATTCGAATCATGGCAATTGAGAGAGAGGTAATGCCTGGATCAGCGTGGTCGTCCGATCTCCAACAGACGATTGAAGCTCTTTGATGAAGCTCTGGATGTGACGACTTTAAGGATTATAAACAGAACGCTCACTCGTGTCTAATATGCTTTATTTTGCATGAGATACTTTTTTGTTTTAATGACCAGCTTCAGTCACTATTATACTGGAAACTGGATGTTATAAATTCAATTGGTAGTTTATACATGCTCCTGTCAGTGTGACCTTCGCAGTACCCTGTTTTTTTCCCCCCGTATTTAAGCCAATTCTTCAAGCCCAGTTGAAACCCTTCATTAATCTGTGAGGGGAAAAATTGCCAAGTTGAGCCATCTGCTTAAGAGTTCTGGAAAGAAAATGTGCGATTTTGCTCATCAGTAATTTCCCCCCACTCTGGGTTTGGCAATTAACTCTGTCTGCTTCCCTCTCTGCACAAAAACACGGGTGTAATACAGTTGAGAAAACAAGTGGATAGATCTGTGAGGACTTGTAATGAGTAACTATATCCCATTCATATTTGCAAATGTTAGCTATAATCATTAGGCTCGGTTAGATTTTAGAAGCTACAAAAGCTGAATGAACAACAGACATAGTAAAATAAATAAATAAATAAAAAAGGTAATGTAAATAAATTAATTTGGCCAGTTGACTCAAAGAGAAAGGTGGAAGCACTCTGACATCTTGACACAATCATAACCATACCTGATGTCATACACCGTAACAGTTGATGTCCAGTAATCTAATCTAAACAACAACAACAACCACCTCCAGCTCAACATGGGGAAAACCAAGGAGCTGATGGTAGACTTCCAGCGCAGCAAGCGACCCCCCACCCCTGTTGCCATAAGGGGGGAGGGAGTGGTGAGAGTGAACACCTACAAGTTCCTATTGGTGCAACTCAATAAAAACTGGACTGGTCAGATAACACTCAGACCGTCTACAAGAAAGGACAGAGCAGGATTTTCTTTATGAGGAGGCTTGGGTCCTTTAATGTGGACTAGGCTGCTACGGATGTTTTACCAATCTGTAGTGGCCAGTGTTATTTTCTTTGCTGTGGTGTGCTGGGGAGGTGGCATTGGGACTTGTGGGGCCAACAAACTGAGCAAGTTGATGAGGAAGGCTAGCTCTGTGGTAGGGATGGAACTGGACAGGGAGGGTGGAGGAAGTTACTGAGAAAAGGATGAGAGGGTAGCTGAAAGCTATCATGGACAATCCTTCTCATCCTCTCTACACTAAGCTGAGGAGGCTCAGGAGCACATTCAGCCACAGATTTTTCCAGCCATGTGCCTCAAAACACCTGGGGGGGGGGGGGGGGGGCTCTTTCGTGCCATCATCAATCAGACTCCACAATGCAACAGTACCCAGTACCTCCTACTCTACTGATTGAGTCTCACAGAAACACACACTCAACAGTTAATTGTCATTCCACAGATCTTGCACATGTATATACTGTAAATACTGAGGATATTGCACATGTACATATACAAATAGAACTCTAGCATATGTACATACACACAGATCTGCTTTATTGTTTCCATTATTTCTATTGTATAGGTATTTATGGAATATTCTTTCTTTGATGTTACTCGTCCTACTTGTGATGCTGTGTCAATTTGAATTTCCCCTACGGGGGATCAATAAAGGTGCATCTTATCTTATCTTATCCTCTTATCTCGATTACTTTAGAACAGAGGCATGAATAGCTGATGCATAACGATGACGAAAATATCTTCCCAAAGTTCAAACGAGTGAGAAAATTCCCACATGTCCAGTCACTTTGACTTACTACTACTAAACATTTCACATGCTGGTTGTTCTTGCTGACACAGAACTCAGGAGTGCAGGGTTTTTTTTCCAAGCTCGATAATTGATGATGACTGCACAGGGACTGACGCAGAACGCAAGAGAGAGTGCGCTGTCAAATCAGGTGCATGGATAAAAGCGAACTTCTGCTGAGGAAAGCAATAGCCCTCTCGCCCTGCTCATTAGCAACAGGAACTCCCTCAAATCACAACAGTAGCGTGCTCCATACAAATCAAAGTGGCTACAAGGTGAACCAAATGACCATGGCTCACAGGGGAAATGTGCCGCGGGTGTTTAGCAACGCTAGAAGAGAAATATCTATATTGCATTTTCCGTATGTCAACGCTGAATTATTGCGGAGCACAGGAACACACAGCGGTCTATTGTTAAAGCTGAAAATATACCGAAAGCGTATAAGTGTGTTTGGCTCAGAAGTGGATGCTAAGCGTGGATGCTAATGATCTTCAGCATATAAGTGTGTTTGGCTCAGAAGTGGATGCTAAGCGTGGATGCTAATGATCTTCAGCATATAAGTGTGTTTGGCTCAGAAGTAGATGCTAAGCTTGGATGCTAATGATGTTCTTTTTCTGTTTTTTTTTGTTTTTGTTTTTTGTTTTTGTTTGTGGCCATGTCAGGGGAATTACCTGAACGCGAAATGCTGTTACAGCCTCCAGATGATGAAAAATATTGTAAAGTAATGGGGAACAAAATAGGCAAGGAGAAACATTAGCAATACCAGAGCTAATGTTCTGAACAAATGCTATTTATTCTACTGCAGGATAACGATATACAGAAATGAGAGAGCTTGTGATGACCTTTAGCATTCTAAATTCAAACCGGCCACTTTAATATGAGCACATGCTCTCATTCATGCAATTACCCAATCAGACAATCCTGTGGCAGCAGTGCAGTGTATACAATCTTGGAGATACAGGTCAAGAGCTCTAGTTAATGTTCAAAAGTCCAAATGGGGGGAAAAAATCATGAGCTCGGTCACGTTGGATGGCATGGTTTTTGGTGACGGTTTGAGTATTTTGGAAACTGCTCATCTCCTGGGATCTTCACACACAAATCTAGAGTTTACACCAAATGGTGTGAAAAACAAAAAACATCCAGTAATTGGTGGTTCTGCAGGCCAGGAACACCTTGTTGATGAGAGAGGTCAGAGCAGAATGGCCTGACTGGTTTGAGCTGACGGGAAGGCTTCACTAACTCAAATAACCACTTTTTGCAACCGTGATGAGCAGAAAAGCATCTCAAAACCAAACTCCACCTCCTAGCTATGGATCTGCTTTAAAAAAAAAACACCTTCTACTTCAGTGGAATAACATAATTTCAGAAGTGTGGATTTTTCAAAAATCACAAAAGATTTCACATAAGTTAATCATACAATAATTGTTCAAACTTTCCCGGCTTTCCCAGGCAGGATAGCGAGCTGCAATTTCATGTTGAACCAATAATTAATTCATAGAAATTTCAAATGGGTCACTTTGACCAGAACAGAACATAAGGGCTAAGCAGTCAGAGTCTATTGGAACATGCTGGGGGCTTAAGTGCTTAGTTAAAGGACAGCAGTGGCCCATTTGTTCCACCTGGTTGGGCCTCATTCTGCAGTCTCAGGGAGAAGATGGAGGATCGTGCTAGGGGCAACGTGGCACCATCATGAGCAATGATGGATGATCCTACATCTCCGACCATCACGGCAGCATATGGAGCCGTCACGCTGATGTATGTGGCGCGCCAGGCCTGGTCAAGCAGCCATTTGGCGTGCACGGCCGAGCATTTCATCAAAGCGACCCAAATGCGCTGTGATGTAAATGATCATGCACTGCATGTTTAATCTGCTCTATCAGTAGGGGTAGGGATCGCAAATGCAGTGCACAGGTGTTAAAGGAGGGTCAAATTTAAAATGAAATCATTTTATCAATCCTAGCATTTCAGGCACATGATTCTTCCGGGAGCGAATTTCTGGTTTCGCTGCACAACATGAACGTGACTAGTGGTGAAAAATGACTAACATTACTCACCTTACGTATTTCAGAAGAGAATAAACAGTAATTCGATAGAGCCGATATAATCAATGTACTATCCCCAGACCTGCTGATTACACTTAAACAGGCAGAAAACTTAGTAAATTCTGATTATACAGTATGAACTGACATGTTTGTCTTATTTGTTCAATTCGTTTTAGTTTTAAGTTCTTTCTAGTGACCACCTTGATTTTGAGATCCTACTGGATATCACCTACAGCAATTTCATAGCAAATGAATTCACAAGAGGATGCATGAGAAACAGGACTGCAGCGCAAGTAAGACACAATTACCACACACAGCTGCTTTCTGTTTTCGGAGGCAAAATGTTTCGACATGGATTGACTCTTATGTGTGGGTTTTTTTGTCCCTGCTGGCCCTTTTGTCAGTCTCTTTCTCTGTTTACTCGGTGAATGACCTGTCCACTGCATCCCACATTCAATCACACTAAGCCCACACAACAATAAGTGCAATATTGGATTTTTCAGAGGTATTTCCCCCAGGAGAGAAAACTCTGTTTGAGCATTGCAAAAGTCAAAAGCAGGTAGGAGGATGAGCGGCAACACGCCGGAAGAAGTTATTGACCCAAGAAGGAGACTGTACTCCAAGGTGCTCTGGGATCACTGGGAAATTTATAGTATGTCCAACAGACATGAGTGGAAAGAAATAGGAGAAGGGGTATTACTTGAGAAAGGACGGGGAATGCACCACTTTATTGGAAGTAAAAATAGAACCCTTAAAAAAACAGACTTGTATGGGCAACTTGCACAAACACTTCTGCTTCCGGCTCGTCCACTATAACGGCGATGGCGCTATTTTATACTCGGTGTCTGCAAGGGCTCCCAAAAAAGAACATAAAAGATGTTGATCATATATGTAACACTTGCAAATCTCCCTTTTAGTAAGCTGGAGAAAGGCATCAGACTATATGCTTCATCATACTGTATGTAAACAACTATGAAGGTAAGAAAATACCTGTTAATAGAAACGAACACCCAAGTTAACGAGTGAACACCCAACACTATGACTTTATTGTGACTGGAAAAAAAAGGCTGTCTAGCTGTACTGCCAAATGTAAACCTTGGGACCAGAGACGTAAGGAAAATTCAAAATGGAAATACGTCATAGCCCTTAGTGCGAGTAGCCCATTGCGGACACGCCACGTCATTGAAAAATAACAATAAACATATAATTGTTGACATGGCAAAGCTTGGAGATATTTATTCAAGATTTATGGAAGGAGTCTCCAATGTCAGTATTTCATAACAGGTGTAAAGCAGTTCTAGATAAAGGAGCTTTGCAGTTTCGTGTTTAAAAGATGCATTATTAACTTATATAAAGAGAAAATATAATGTAACTGAGGACAGGAACTGACTTGACCTAAGAATGCCATTAACAAAAATGATCATGCTGCAATTTCTCCTAAAATTCTTCAAGTTCTTGTGTGAAAGACAACTCGTGTGAATTTTTTTTTTCTGGAACGACTGCTACAAAATCATCTCGACCCCCGACCATGCACGATCTGTTGTATGATCCAGAATAGTGTGTCTAGCATCAGATATAAGTTATCACTAAGCTCTGGTCTGAGATCATGCAGCACAGCTGGACTGAACCATATCTGTGGGCCTTTAAAGGTCAAAACGCCCTGCCTTTAGAGCAGCCTGTCCACCCTTACATCATCTGCCATCAAAGCCTAGAACACTGTGCCTTTTAAAGCACGGCATGGCCACCTAGACGATACATGATGAAAATAAATAAATAAATAAATAAAACACCAGGGACTTCGCCTCATGCACACAAGCCCAAAGTGTTCTGAAACATAGACATAGGCACAGCATAAAACACAACTTGATGCTCTTCCGTCGTGTCGCCGCTCATCCTCCTACCTCCTTTTGACTTTTGCGATGCTGTGTAAATTCAGGACAACTAATATTTACTCGTTGTTTGCTATAAGACTGTAGAATATCAGTTAAATAGAAAACAAAACATGTAAAGATTGCATGTTCCAATCAATTCAGTGTTCTACACAGAGATACTAGGATACACTGTTGTAAACGCAACTCTGGTTGACTTTGCAAGTCTCCTTGGATGAGGAACGGTTATCCAATCGTCTTACACTAAGCAACCCAAGAGTGTTTTAAAGAATGAGTATGGAACGCTGCCAGGGAAGAGTGGTTTAATTCAAAGTTGACCACCGCCCTGGTGCACTGCACTTTCCCTGAGCATGCGGAATGAAATCAGCCATGACTCTGCTTTACTTAGCATTCAGTAGATGCATAAAATAAAAAGGAAACATTACATGCAAACACGATCAATAATGCAGGCTTTAAAGATTTGATAGATCAATATACCAAAAGGGTATTATATTTTATATCAGAGGACAGAGGAAGACTTTTAATGTAACATACCCTGCTATGTGAGGCGAATGTCAGTTCAAGTGGCTAATCAAGTATCTTTTGAAGCAGAGGGGGCGTGGTGAAGGGTTGGATGTAAATAGAAGGAGTAACTAGACGGAGAACGAGCGGGTAATGAGTGAGTGTCTACATCTTTTAATGGGAGCCTCTGAAGTGATATGTCTTGTTTTTTTTGATAAGGCATGACCACGAATTAATATATTGAGGCCACAAGTTAATATTAAAAGCATTTCTTAGCCACAAATTCTGTTATTTACAATTGTGTAAGTTCACTTAAGGTGATCCGAGCTAATGGTATTGGTATTGGTATGTTGCAACACCATTGACTCCAGTGTGTCTTTACGCATCATTCCAAGTAAAATAAAATCATGAAAAATCATGTAAAATGTAATATTTTGATGTTCCTGTGGTCTCAATGGTCTAATTCATTTGATTGCTACAGAGCCGCTGAGGTGACATGGTGGTTATTTTTTAAATAATGTGTGGCCACGAATTAATATATTGATTAATAAGATAATATTTTGATGCCACAAACTAAGTTCAATCTTGGACAATGGAGTCAAAGCCATTGCAAGATAGATATGCCATTATCCATTTCACTGTAAGCGAACAGAGATTTTCTAACCTGTTCCTAGGGGTGGACAAAGGAAAATTATAATTAAGTGAAAGTATAGATAATGTGTCAAAATCTTACTCAAGTAAAAGAGAAAGTAGAGCCAAAAATGTACACAAGTGAAAGTAAAGAAGTTGCTAATTTTAAATATATTCAAGTATTAAGGAAAATTAAAAAAGTAAATGTTTTTAACTGATGAAATTAATTAGAAAACTTAAAAGTAACTTTAATTACTTACTTATGTTTTTGTTCTATGGCAACCATGTCATTTTGTCTGAAAATATCATTTAATCTCTGTACGTTTGCAATATTTACCATTAGCTATAACTGACATGCTGCCTAGCCAATTTATGTTAGCTGCTGGAACCGATGCTAGTCTAACCTGACATTACCAAAGAAAACAGGTTAGTATAGGCTAAACTAGCCATTTAATGTTAGCAAATTAGCGAAACCTACCTCAACATGCTTTTTCAAATTAGATGGAGTTCATGCCTTCTAGGGAGGCAAAGGAGACTCCTTATCTTATACGAGTCTCCGCTTACTCCGGCATATTGAAACATTTTATGAGGTAGGGCCAGGGGGACTCGTCCTCAAGGTTGTCCATATTCAGGACATACATGTATAGCTATAGCGCTAAGTACACTGTGTAGCATGAGATGGTCATCGCAGATGACAAATTGGCACAATTCATGATCTTTTTTTTTTTTTTTCAACACTGATGAACTTTTTGGTTTGGATGCTAACATGAAACGATTGGATGCCAATCTAACCTGACTACCAACCAATCAAGTTTACTATGATTGGAACCATGACTATTGATTGATTTATGCAAGCTGGAAACCTTTTTGAGCACTTCATTTCAAATCAATTAAAAAAAAAAAAATCTATTTCACTTGCCTCCTGTTTCCTCACCTAAAAGGTGTGTTACACTTTCTTTATCATGCTAATCAAGTCTGTAATGAGTGGTGGTGAGGAAAAGTGGTGAGCACTGGAACAAAAACACAGTGCTTGATTTATTCCTGCTGACTGGGGAGGAGTTGCCGTCATTTAGGTAGCTTAACTTTGATCCATCGCAGCCAGTCGACGCTTTCCTTCAGGAATCTTCTCTCTGTCTCCTTTACCCACATGAGGCCACCAATGTGCAGATCAATTGTTGCGTCGTCTCCCCCCACCACCACCCCCTTCAGAGTCAGAAGGAGTTATTGCTAATTCAATGGCGGGAGAGAGAGACAGGTTCTCACGTTCCTCTGGGGATTCTCTCTTCATCTTGCTGCATGCTGCAATCACAGCTGAGGAATAGCAATAATTACACTGCACAGAAAACAGCCGAATTTCCGAACAATGGGTAACTTTTTATTTTTGCCTGTCCTGGCACACTGTAATTACACTATACCTTAATGAATATAATGAATCCATTTAACATCTCTTGGCTGAACCAATGAAATGACCAAACTGTGAGAAAATTCAATTGAATTAAAACAAAAGATTAAATAAAATTAACACTAAGCATGAAATTAACACTGACAATCACGCTTTGCAGTGGGACAATGCTAGCAACAATGTCAGTTATAGCACGTGGACCAGCCCTTAAACAAACAAACAAACAAACAAACAAACTTTAATGAAAGTGAAAAACATTTGTTTGGAAGAAAATTTTATTATAAAATATATACAATTCTAAAATATGAAATACATTACAATAAAACATCCTGGTATTTTACAATAATATACTATTATTTGTTTTGTTTTTATTATTTGTTTTACATATTCGTGTGTATGTATTTAATGAATATATAATTTAATTAAATAATTTAATTTTTGAGCACTTTCGTTCTTGAGGAAATGACCAAAATGGAGGGGAAAATGTAAATCAACAACAACAACAACAACAGCCTCACTTTTTGCCGCGCGATTGGATTCCGCGCGTCCCGCGAGCTACAACGTCAGTTTCAGCGCGAGGACAGGAAAAGCGGCAGCGATATAAAGGTAGGTTACGTTTTTACAGTTTTCTTACACTCTTTCGCTTGACAAACAGATAAAAGAAGCAGGTTTCACCATAAATAATCGATGGTCTTGTATTTGGCAGCAAAACGAAGATTATTATCGTCTTGCTGGTGGAAATTTAACGAGCTAGCTAGCTATCACCAACTTCCCACGTACTTATTAGCTGTGTAGTTGGTTAGCGTTTACTACCTCAGGGGTGTCGAATTCCAGTCCTAAAGGGCTCAGTTTGGTCATTTCCCTTCTCTAACTTGCCATTTTGAGTTATTTATTTATTTGAGATTTAAATCTAAGCCATCATAAAAGTAACAGTTGTCAGTATTTAATAGTCTAGCAAGCAAGCAATAACGTTTAAGTAGACATGGCGGTGTTGCTAACTCTTTTCAGGGGTAAGTTTCCCTGAGTCTAATGCATGCTAGAAGCCGATAGATGACGTAATCGACTAATTTGCATATTCATGACCTCGGCGAGCTGATTTGCATATTAAAACGTGCTGCGTGAAAAAGGAGGATTTCCTGAAGATAGAATAGAAATGAATAGAGTTTTATCAGAATAGAAAATAATGAATTATCACTGTGGATTAGTTTCCTATAACAACATGCCCAAAGTGTTTTTTAATTTGTATTTATTAATTTTTATTTATTTGTTAATTTTTTTTTTACACATATCATAATTGTGTTCATATAGTAATTGTTGATTCTTGTGTAGACCCAGAATACAGATGGACCCTCAGATGGCAGAAGGAGCAGGGGTATATATATATATATATATATATATATATATATATATATATATATATATACATATATATATACATATGTGTGTGTGTGTGTGTGTATATATTTCAAAAAAGTTATAAATTGATTTGCATTTTAATGAGGGAAATAAGTATTTGACCCCTTCGACTTAGTACTTGGTGGCAAAACTCTTCTTGGCAATCACAGAGGTCTGACGTTTCTTGTAGTTGGCCACCAGGTTTGCACACATCTCAGGAGGGATTTTGTCCCACTCCTCTTTGCAGATCCTCTCCAAGTCATTAAGGTCATTTTCAATGCCCTGGCTGAGGGAAGGAGGTTCTCACCCAAAATCTGACGGTACATGGCCCCGTCCATCGACCCTTTGATGCGGTGCAGTTGTCCTGTCCCCTTAGCAGAAAAACACCCCCAAAGCATAATGTTCCCACCTCCATGTTTGACGGTGGAGATGATGTTATGACTTGGGGTCATAGGCAGCATTCCTCCTCCTCCAAACACGGCGAGTTGAGTTGATGCCAAAGAGATCTGACCACACCTGACCACAACACTTTCACCCAGTTCTCCTCTGAATCATTCAGGCAAACTTCAGACGGGCCTCTACATGTGCTTTCTTGAGCAGGGGGACCTTGCGGGCGCTGCAGGATTTCAGTCCTTCACGGCGTAGTGCGTTACCAATTGTTTTCTTGGTGACTATGGTCCCAGCTGCCTTGAGATCATTAACAAGATCCTCCCGTGTAGTTCTGGGCTGATTCCTCACCGTTCTCATGACCATTGAAACTCCACGAGGTGAGATCTTGCATGGAGCCCCAGACCGAGGGAGACTGACAGTTTCTTCCATTTGTGAATAATCACACCAACTGTTGTCACCTTCTCACCAAGCTGCTTGGCGATGGTCTTGTAGCCCATTCCAGCCTTGTGTAGGTCTACAATCTTGTCCCTGACATCCTTGGACAGCTCTTTGGTCTTGGCCATGGTGGAGAGTTTGGAATCTGATCGATTGATTGTTTCTGTGGACAGGTGTCTTTTTACAGATAACAAACTGAGATTAGGACCACTCCCTTTAAGAGAGTGCTCCTAATCTCAGCTCGTTACCTGTGTAAAAGACACCTGGGAGCCAGAAATCTTGCTGATTGATAGGGGATCAAATACTTATTTCCCTCATTAAAATGCAAATCAATTTATAACTTTTTTGAAATGTGTTTTTTCTGGATTTTTTTTGTTGTTATTCTGTCTCTCACTGTTAAAATACACCTACCATTAAAATTATAGACTGATCATTTCTTTGTCAGTGGGCAAACGTACAAAATCAGCAGGGGATCAAATAATTTTTTCCCCCCACTGTGTGTGTGTGTGTGTGTGTGTGTGTGTATATATATATATATATATATATATTAGTATCTCACAAAAGTGAGTACACCCCTCACATATTTATAAATATTTTATCATATCTTTTCATGGGACAACACTGACAAAATGACACTTTGCTACAATGTAAAGTAGTGAGTGTACAGCTTGTATAACAGTGTAAATTTGCTGTCCCCTCAAAATAACTCAACTCAGAGCCATTAATGTCTAAACCGCTGGCAACAAAAGTGAGTACACCCCTAAGTGAAAATGTCCAAATTGGGCCCAAAATGTCAATATTTTGTGTGGCCACCATTATTTTCCAGCACTGCCTTAACCCTGTTGGGCATGGAGTTCACCAGAGCTTCATAGGTTGCCACTGGAGTCCTCTTCCACTCCTCCATGACGACATCACAGAGCTGGTGGATGTTAGAGACCTTGCGCTCCTCCACCTTCCGTTTGAGGATGCCCCACAGATGCTCAATAGGGTTTAGGTCTGTAGACATGCTTGGCCAGTCCATCACCTTTACCCTCAGCTTCTTTAGCAAGGCAGTGGTCGTCTTGGAGGTGTGTTTGGGGTCGTTACCATGTTGGAATACTGCCCTGCGGCCCAGTTTCCGAAGGGAGGGGATCATGCTCTGCTTCAGTATGTCACAGTACATGTCACAGTACACTCCCCAGTGCCGGCAGCACTCATGCAGCCCCAGACCATGACACTCCCACCACCATGCTTGACTGTAGGCAAGACACACTTGTCTTTGTACTCCTCACCTGGTTGCCGCCACACACGCTTGACACCATCTGAACCAAATAAGTTTATCTTGGTCTCATCAGACCACAGGTCATGGTTCCAGTAATCCATGTCCTTAGTCTGCTTGTCTTCAGCAAACTGTTTGCGGGCTTTCTTGTGCATCATCTTTAGAAGACGCTTCCTTCTGGGACGACAGCCATGCAGACCAATTTGACTGGCTGACCCCCCCACCCTTTCAACCTCTGCAGCAATGCTGGCAGCACTCATACGTCTATTCTGCAAAGCCGACCTCTGGATATGATGCTGAGCACGTGCACTCAACTTCTTTGGTCGACCATGGCGAGGCCTGTTCTGAGTGGAAGCTGTCCTGTTAAACCGCTGTATGGTCTTGGCCACCGTGCTGCAGCTCAGTTTCAGGGTGTTGACAATCTTCTTATAGCCTAGGTCATCTTTATGTAGAGCAACAATTCTTTTTTTCAGATCCTCAGAGAGTTCTTTGCCATGAGGTGCCATGTTGAACTTCCAGTGACCAGTATGAGAGAGTGTGAGAGCGATAACACCAAACTTAACACCCCTTGTAACACTAACGAGGCACATGACACCGGGGAGGGAAATGCCTAATTGGGCCCAATTTGGACATTTTCATTTAGGGGTGTACTCACTTTTGTTGCCAGCGGTTTAGACATTAATGGCTGTGTGTTGAGTTATTTTGAGGGGACAGCAAATTTACACTCTTATACAAGCTGTACACTCACTACTTTACACTGTAGCAAAGTGTCATTTCGTCAGTGTTGTCCCATGAAAAGATATAATAAAATATTTACAAAAATGTGAGGGGTGTACTCACTTTTGTGAGATACTGTGTGTGTGTGTGTGTGTGTGTGTGTGTGTGTGTGTGTGTGTGTGTGTGTGTGTGTATATATATATATATCGCACCCACAGGTAGGCCGGAGACTAGTAAATACAAACAATTTTATTAGTTACTCTTCCTAAAGTTTGTTTCAATGGAGTAGACATATTTTCTGGCTAAAATAGTAGTAAACAGACCTCAGCTACCCCAACTTTACTCCTCTATTTTCACACAGAATGACGTAATTTTTATTTTTTTTTAAAGAAAAAGATAAGATGAAGATAAGGAGACGCCTGTTTAAAATGGACTCCGTGATACTTCACCACACTGTAATATCATTATAATGGGTTCTTGGCTAATATTGAGACATTAGCCATTCAGAATCTCAATTATTTCTTGGAGAAATCAGCTGTGAATGAATCCAGCATACTCGCAAGACAGACTTCAAAAAGCTATAAAGCAACCCCATTCGTTTTTTTCAACTCAGTATTTCAATCAAATCAATATTTGCCTCCATCTTAGTAAACCATATGCAAGCTGTTTGAGGCTTTGCAAGGCTTTTTTTTCTCTCTCCAGATAATCAGAAGATCTGTCTATCTCTGAGTCTGGTTCAGTATGTATGCAGAACTAATCTGACGATACTATATTCACAACTAATAAAATGGAAACTTTCAACTGACGTTTTGCTTTGCTGGGAGAAATTCATGAATCAAGCCTGTTATTACATCAGAAATCTTTACTGAAGTTTTACCAGAAGCCATTGTCCTACATGGTTCAGGTCACGTGCAGTGTATAAAGAAGTATTTCAGTGCTTTTTTCCCTAAAGTTTATTTTCTTGTCTGGCTTCCTGGCTTATGGGAAACAAATGCCTGTAATACACCTATTTGAAATGTTCCTGGTGGCTCGATCGATATTGAAGATGAAATCGTTCCCCTTTAAATCCGGCCTTGGAGATATGTACGCAATACAAATGGCCCACTGATAGCAGCTTATTACATACCAGCTGAGCACATTCTCATATGTATTCCTCATTCTTAACCTTGCTCTGACAAGCTCATTTTGAGACGAGGGCAAGGGTTTAAAGAGGGGGATTCTTCAAGCAGTAATATTATGTTATTAGTTATGTAATGTTCCTTGACTGCTTTCAAAAACTTTGATCTAAATTCAAATCATTCAGTTATGCTCAGTAACTGTTCTGTTCTTTCTGAGACTATACCTCCTGCAAGTACTTTTTTTTTTTTTTTTTTTTTACAACACATTGAGAAACAGGTTTATGTGGAAGAATGTTAATTATATGCTATATGGCCAAAGGTTTGTGGACAGCTGACCATCACACCCATATGTAGTTCTTCCACAAACCATTGCCACAAAGTTGGAAGCGCACGTCTTTGTATGCTGTAGCGTTACGCTTTCCTTTCACTGGAACTCAGAGGGGGGGCACGGTGGCTTGGTGGTTAGCACTGTTGCCTCGCATCTCCGGGGTTGGGTGTTCAAATCCTGCCTCCGCCCTGTGTGCGCAGAGTTTGCATGCTCTCCCCATGCTTTGGGGGTTTCCTCTCCCAGTCCAAACATGCGTTGCTGATTGGCATTTCTAAATTGTCCGTAGTGTGTGAATGGGTGTGTGAATGTGTGAATATGTGTGTGCTGCGATGGGTTGGACAACCCATCCCCACCCAGGTCCAGGAAGAAACGGTTTGCCAAGGTTAGAGTGGAAGAACTCAAGGGAATATACTCCCAATATATTTTTCTCATATTTCCCAATAATTGTTGCACACCTATATTTAACAAAGATATTTTTTTGTTGATAAACCTATGTTGTGTTTGCAATTGTTTGATATAATTTAACATTAGACAAAGCAGCTTGGCAGAAATCCGAATGTAGATCTAGATCCCTAATGAGCACTGGACAAGCCGAAGTAATCAGGTCAGACCGTAAACCAACGACAGTCAAATAGTATTTCCCATAATGAAGTGGTGAGCTGAGTCAAAGTAGAAAAAAAAAACCCCAATTAAAACATGCAGTACCAGGAATGGTTCAGAATGTTCCAGAAGTGCAATCTTACATCCTGAGCTCATTCAGGGAAATCATAAATATCTAAATAAGTAAGTACAAAATAAGTAATCAATTCAATCGCTGTGAGCTCCCAGTGGCGGGCACATACCGAACAAATGACAAAAACGTTCACAAGATGTGCTTCCCATCGCTTTCTGGAGCAAAAAGCTATTATAGAGAATATATGTGATGGACTTTGAATAGATGAAGCGAGAAGAACAGAACAAGTGTTGCAGGCTGGAACTTGTAAAAGAGCGAGTTATGCACGATTCTGACCTTGAACCTTAACATTCTTCTTGGTCACTGCATAATTCCATAAGTGTAGATGTCTTCATTATTAGTAAAGAAAGCCAGGGTTTTACTATTTCACTCATAATGTGTGTCGAAACCAGCTGACCACCTGTTTTAAAATTCCAGAAGCTATTTGGGAATTCTTTGTTTACGCCAGTCAGGTGAATTCGGCTACACAAGCCATGGTGGAGGCATGGGGGAATTCTCAGAGCAGAAGTAAAGTCTATTTGACTTGGTAAACACTCACTTGTGAGTCAGTGTTATGCATATGGTCCTGGATGGGTTGCGGATGATGAGCCGCAGTCAAAACTGGCACAGTTTGTGTGGAACCAGGTGTGGAGCGAATGAAAACAGAAGGGCGGCACTGATTAAACAGTTCTGCGGAAATTTGGATAACAGCTTGTTGAATTCCCCAACAACCGTTGTGAGGCCTGGGGTAGATGAGGAAATCAAAAGGAGAAAATGCACTTCAAATGCAGTACTGGATGTTGTGCCATCTGACACTCGCACTTCACACCAAAACATGCATACGTAAGAAATAAAACCCGACAGAACGTGCTGTTTTAGGAAAATAATCAACAACGGAGCACTGAGTGGTGAGAGTGTATTGTATTGCTCTTATTCCTTAGCAAATTGTCACCGGTTACAATTTTTATTAATTAAAGAATGATACTTTTGAGTTAGACATGTCTGTTTGTTTGCTGATCTCCTCATATCCAACAGTCTCTAGGGTTTGCTCAGAATGGTGCAAAAAAACATCCAGAGAGCAGATGTTCTGCAGGCAGAAACACCTTGTTGATGAGAAAGCTCATGGAAGAATGGAGGAATGCTACTACAACTCAAATAACCACTCTTTACAACCGTGGTGAGCAGAAAAGCATCCCAGGGTTTGGGTAACACGTCGAACCTGGAGGTGGATGGGCAAAAAAAGCAGAGAAGACCACATTGGGTTCCACTCTTGAACATGAATCTGAGACTACAGTGGTTAACCAAAAGTGGACAGTTGAAGATTTTTTCAATCTTCAACTGTCCAGTTTCGGTGAGCCTGTGCATGTTCTTGGCTGACAAGGTATGGAACCCCATGTGGTCTTCTGCTGTTGTTGTATACCTATTAAAGTGGCCACTAAGTGTTCATAGGACAATAAAACACAACAAATTGCATGAACTGAATTTCATTTCAAATTGGTAACACACTTGGTGGAAATGTGAAATGAAATAATTGATATAATAGCAGGCATAGTGTGCAGTAATAAATCCCACCTTCAACCTCCACAATTTTTCCCGTCACAAGAATGTTAATGTTTGTTTGTTTGTTTGTTTGTTTGTTTGTTTTTAAAGCAACATCAGCCTTTAGCCTCAAGGATGCTAGTAATAGATATCAGCGAATACGGCCGGAAAGCCTGTTTCTCATCCCTGCTAAAGTGCAGAATTGATTTTGATATATTTGATAATTGATCTATAATAAGTGATAATTGATATATATTTATATATATATATATACTTTTTCAAAATACTATTAGAAAATTGAACAAAAAAGTATGTAAGATTAAAATGTGCATGCATTGAAAAAAAGTACAACAATAAAATAAAAATGCAAAAATCATAAAACTAGAACTCCTGTCGAAACAAATAACTCGAGATCTCACCGCGTCCCAAATGGCACGTACTTATTAAACATTCATTTGCGGGATTCTCGCTAATGAATCCGTGTCAACAATGAATAATGGATTGTATTCTGTTTACAGAGGTCTCCCACTTTCATAATCACCAAATCGTGCCTCAAACCTAATTAAATTACCATTGTGGTTCCGTCTGAGACATATTAGCGGGTGGTTTTCGGCTGCTGCTTTTCGAGTCTTCAGTTTGTTGGATAAATTCCAGTATTTTCACATGCCACATATTCAAATTTGCATTTACGCGATAACGTGTGCAACATGGCTGAAGTATGATGAACACCCAGACCTGGTTTTACCCAAATATGCATATACATATATAAAGATAGAAGCAGGATAATATGGATATTATATGACAAGCAATAAAGATTTGCTGATACATTGCTAAGAAACCATGTCTTTACCACGTAGTCCTGTATATTCCACAATGCACTGTGTAATCTGCAACCTTGACAGTATTCAGCATCCATTTATATAGCCCTTGCCCTAGGAGAAATGAAATGTTGTCATTATTTGACTTTAATATCTTGTTATTTCAACTGAATACCTCATCATATCGAGATAGTAGATCAATACTTTGAGAGAATATTTATAGTTATTATCGTATTGTTTCTGAATGAATTTCAAGCATGTACATTACGTTATTATTTTTGACTTAAGTCATTACGAGATAGTAGATGATAGGAGATAGTTATCTCAGTCTAACTATCTCATTATAAGTTATCTGCTCATTTGCCTTATTAACTTATTTCAAGATATGTTATTATTTTAACTCGCACCTTGTTATTCCAACTTAATAACCCATTATTTCAAGATATTATATGGTTATTTACTTAACATCTCATCTTTTGACCTGCTATTAACTCATTATTTAAAGATAGTAGATCACTTTATATTTAATTATTAGTTAATGATCTTTAAGTTAATATCTTATTTAGCTGTTTTTAATCTCATTATTTCAGCATCTTGTTATTTCAGCATTACCTCGCTATTTCAACCTTACCTCGCTATTTTGACATTATCTTATCTCGACATATTCCTGCTATGTTGACATTATTTCAACATCATCTTCCTGTTTTGTCATTATGTTGTTATTTCAATATTATCTAGCTATTTCAACAAATTGTTTTGTAGTTTTGGCATTTCGTTATTTTGACATGTATTGATATGTTGGTGTTATCTCATTATTTTGAAATATTGTCTTATTATTTCAACATTTCCTGTTATTATGCCTTAATACTTAAACAGCTCATAATCTATTAATAAGATTCATTTATTGAATATCAGCATTTATTTCCAAATATTGCATTTCCAACAAAAAAAAAAAATTGATTACAGAAAAAAAAAAAACTGCATAAACTTTTTTAAAAGCAAAGATTTTTGCACAGTACTGTATGGTATATACATCTGAAAATTGGCAATTCACTGTTTTGAAGCTTAAATAGTCTGAATAGGGGTGCAAGATAGCCTGTGTTATGAATGTCGTGGGGTACTTTATGCTTAGTAGAAGTACTTTTGTGTATGTTAAATCACATTTTAATATGGCTTATAACACTTTTCACTCCAGACGGATCAGTTGCCAAATTTCTCACTATATATATTGGAAGCAAATTTTTACCAGGGTCATGGGCTGTCTTAATGGAGCTTAATATAGAAAAAGTTGGAACATAAGGGCATTTTAAGGGGACTCATTTATTAGCCAGTTTTCTGATGAAGTGCACTTAATGAGCAATGAACAGTGAGAGACTGTGCGTTTTCACTAATGGCCTCAAGAATGAAATGGGCCCTAAGCCACTTTCCACACCTTCTTCATTTAAAAAAAAAAAAAAAAACAATTTTGTGAAATATTTCTCAAACCATAAATTATGTACCGAACGCAGCATCGAGTTTGGGGGTTGAATAGTGACTGAAATTAGAATTTTTCTAGTGCATTTTTATCAAACTTTCTATATCCACATTATTTGAACATTACAGCAACTGAGATGGATATGCCAACTGAAATATATTTTTTCTTGTAGTTGGGTGACAGAACCAAGGTCGAGATGGCGCTGAAATCTATGGAGGGTTGCATGTGTTGGGGACACAACCATATGGTCTGTGAAGATAAAATTCCTTATCTTTATATAACATATAAAATATCCTTATCTAGATATATGATTATAAATAGACTCTCCAATGGACCATGTCCCATCCAACGGTCTTCTTTATTCATTCATTTTCCTTCCGTGTTATCTGCTGAGGTCAGCCCAGCCACAGTTTCCAGCTCCTCCTGTGGGATCCCAAGATGTTCCCAAGCCATCTGTGAGATACACTATATAGAAAAAGAAGTTTGTGGACACATGACCATCACACACCAATCTGTCCTTGAACATCCCACTCCAAAACCTTGGGCATTAATATGGACTTTGCCCCCCTTTGCTGCTATAACAGCCTCTACTCTTCTGGGAAGGCTTTCCATTAGATTTTGTAATGTGGCTAAGGGGATTTGTGCCCATTCAGCCACAAGAGCATTACTGAGGGAAGGTTCTGATGTCGGGTGAGAAGGCATGGTGCGCAGTCTGAGCTCCAATTCATCCCAAAGGTGTTCAGTTGGGTTGAGATCAGGGTTCTGTGCAGGCCATTTGAGTTCTTCCATGCAAACCATGTATTTATGGAGCTTGGTTTGTGCACAGGGCCATTGTCATGCTGGAACAAGATTGGACCTGGCCTCGTAGTTCAGCGAAGGGAAATCTTAATGCTAAAGCATCCAAATATATTTTAGACAATTCTGTGCTTCTAACATTGTGGCAACAGTTTGGGGAAGAACCACATATGGGTATGGTGGTCAGGTGTCTACATTTTTTGCAATAATGTCTGTCTGCCTGTCTATTTTTCTATCTACCCAACCACTCACTCCCATCCAAAGCACTGATTTATAGCATATCGTCTACGAGGCTGCAGCTTTTCCCAGCAGACATCTTTTAAATCATCATAACGTCTGTCTCAGAGGAGCCAAAAAAAAGAATGTAATGTCCATTAGGGAAATCAAGAATGAAAGCATCATTAGTGAAATGTTGCTAGCCTGGGAAGAGATGTCCGTGAGCAGCGTCTAATCAACACCACAACATTCACAATGAGCATGATGTCCGAACCTCACGTCAAAATATGAAGTATGGTGTGTATATGTACTATATCTGTGAAGTAAATGACATCAGAAAGCATGTTTGAAGATTGAGCCCCTTATCAAGTGCATTAAAACACTCTAGAAGTTGTCCGAGATAAATAATTCAATCTCTGCACAAATGCTATACAGATGCTATAACATTTCCTGTCATCCTGTATAAAATTGTGCAGATGTTGTAATATTTCAAAACCAAATAATATTGGGTTTTTCACACCGGCCATAGAAAAATAGGACATGATTGTGTGACTTGTTTTTTTGCTTATACCTTGAATATTTTTGATTAAAATAATAATGTAGAGCATATACTTAGAGAGCATACGCCATTCATTTGGTATTAGAAATCATGTAATGCTGAGTTGCACCATACTCTGCTGGGGGAAAAAATGCATTCTGCTCTGTAACACCATCCATTAAAACCTCATTTTGCTTGTTTTCTATCACCGTCGTTGTTCTGCCGAGTAAACTTAAACGCCAGCTACCCAGAAAACGCTACACGCCTCACCTGGGAGCTGAGATGAGCGGCTGGAAAGAAAATCCATATTTCATTTGAGTGCCTTAAACGTTTGTGTGGCCAGCAAGCTGGGGGGAGTCGTTATGCTGCACCTCCTCGGAGAAAAAGATGGCAAGAATGAAGGGGAAAAGGGAGCGAAAGGAGCGTGCAAACACACGCCGAGGGCCGAGTTAGGAATATCGATCTGCTTTCAGGGAAGCACTGTGCTGGGAGCGAGCGCGGCAGTGATTTGTTGAGTGTTTGTATGCGTGTGTGTGTGTGTGGGCAGGGATGGTGGTGATTGCTAATTCAGATTAAACCTCTTCAGTCATTAAACCCAAGCTGAAGGGTGACGATCACCTGCAGAGGCTGTTTACGATGTCACCTCAAGCATCCTCACTTGGTGGTAATCGATGAAGGCGGCTTTTTAGAAAAGTGTCAATCAATGATAATCTGATTATTTATTTATTTATTTATTTATTTTAAGGCAGGTTTGTAAAGCCGATGCACTACCGCCATGCTGTGCTGGACTGTAATTAGAAAACGACGACAAATTTGCACAGATGCATTCAATACAGCTTTACGGTTAGCACATTACTGTAAGCACCTTCAAATCCAATAAGTGATAAATGAAGAGTGTCCTTCAGTGCAAATGTAAAGTCACATCAAGGTGTTTGCTTTTTTTTTTTTTTTTAAGGTATGGTTTTGTGCACTCACTTTATGGGGTTTTGTCATTTCCAGATGACATCCCATGTTTCCTATACAGTCTTGACTTTTGTAAATCTTTGAGTGAAATCGTGACGACTACCAATCCGCAATCGATTAAGTAAACGTGGTGGCCTTCACATGGTGAAATATTGTGTATCATAATATTTTTGCTCAAAATATTTTTCACTGTGCAACAGCTTGATCAATTTGAGCCCAGAGTTTGGCACGGTTGATGAAATATAAAAGCCCGGGAGTCGTCCTCTTGAAAACGATGGTCTGGGGTTCATGTCAACTGAACCCACATCAGGACTGCATACCAAGTAACGCGATTGGTTCAACTTGTCACGTTACTTCCTGTTTCTACTTCTGTGATGTACGTATTTGGATAGCAGCACTATTAAAATGGCATGCCAAACAAGGCTAGTTGTGCACTATGAAGACATGAGCAAAACAAGCCTGTGAGAAAATAAAACCATCGCAAGCTTACAATTTCGCATACACTCTGTGGTTCCATTTTCCGTATCCTGTCACGTGTGAATCACAGGCTTTATCGTGCAGTGTGTTTGTCCACAGAGTTCGCCAGCTGCCATGTGCGGGCGAAGCCTCTACACAACATTCATTTGCATCACATTGTTAACGGAGGCCATGGAGAGGCCTTTTGACTTCTGGACACAGATTTCTGTGGTATCCACAGGATTGGAACTCAATCTACTGATTATAGAGTGAAGCATCAGCCGTGAGCATTGCTCCTAGCCAAACTATTTACAGCATAACCACGCACTGAATACTGAACAAGATAAAGTTACACTATATGGATAAAGGTTTGTGGACACCTGACCATCGCACCCATTTGCTGTTCTTCCTCAAACTGTTGCCACAAGGTTGTAAGCAGACAACTGTATAGAATGTCTCTGTATGCTGTAGCGTTACAATTTCCCTTCACTGGAACTAAGAGGCCCAAAACTGTTTCAGCATGACAATGCCCCTGTGCACAAAGAAATGGTCCATGAAGACATGGTTTGCCAAGGTTGGAGTGGAAATATTTGAGTGGCCTGTACAGAGCCCTGACCTCAACCCCACAGAACACCGAATGGGCAAATCATCACAGCCTCATTCAAAAATCTAGTGGAACGCTTTCCCAGAAGAGTGGAGGTTCTTAATACAGCAAAAGGGGACTAAATCTAAGGCCATATAGCGTATGATGAAATTGCACTAAAAGTGTACTAAAATGGCTGATTCGTGATTGTTAATATTAGCTTGAACGCTAATTCTGGTTACTTAAAACACAGATGGTGGATCCTTCCGCTGACTTTACCGACCTTCACTTTGATCCAAATAACTTCTTATACAGTGCAGAATCAGAAGCCATGTGTTACTAATATAGGGAACAGACTACTTCATGACAGAAGGGAATGTTTTCATTTGCTATATAGACTGTATGAGGTGTCTCATTCATATCCTACTACATCACTTTGGCTACAACCTGTAAAAATGGATTATGCGTTCGAGAAATGACTCCAAAACCGTGGCCTGTTATAATATGATGATCATGCAGGTACGCACGGACCTGGCTAAGTGAGCATTAATACTGATTTTCCACCGGCGACAGTTAGGCCTGGTTAATCAGCTGAAAACCAATTTATTACTCGCTAGACAGACCACTTTATTTGAGAAGCGCACACATACACACACCGTTTCATATATCATGTGCTGGATTGGCTAATTAAGTGTGAGGGATATTTGGCTCAAGGATCTGGCTAGTGCGAGGTTCCCCAGAGAGATCATGCTACACAACATTGCACAAGGCAACAGACGGAGAGTCTGCGAAAACGTAGCGAGGTGTTACGATATAGAGCGACAAGGCAGAATTTCCTCATAAGTAATATATGTAGCTTTTTACATTTTTACATTTGATATAATGTCCATGTTACGGCAATAAATTAAGTTAGTAAATGTATGTATTTCTATTTAATGACTAACATAAACCTGCCATTATTTACTTATTTACTTGTTGTTGAACTTACATATTTTACTTGCGTTGAAATTCTGCTCTTAATTGAAATCTGTTGATTCACTCATCAGACTCGTTGAAATGGTGAAGTTTTCTGTATGTTTATTAAACATTTATGGAAGGAGTCTCTAGTTCCAGAGATAAACGTGTTCTGTTAAGTTTTCCGCCTTGGAAAAGGTCTTCAGTCATGGCAGACTTTGTGGTTTTCAGTTTCTCTGTAACAAGCTACATTTTGTTTGAATTAAAAATGTCAAGAAAGTGAGAGGTGCTATACGTTTATAGCTGCTATATGATATATAACGAAAAGCAGTACAAATGTGTACTGATACTTGTTATTGTCTGTAAAGCATTCAGTCAATAAGAACAAACTTGTCTTTTTTGTAACATGCCACGTTAGACTGGTGTAGCCGTACTTAAGAAGAATGACTTGGGTGGTTCCACGATTGGGGTTCCATGATTATGGGTTCCATGGCAGGCTGCATTTTGCTGTTAAATAAGTAAAAGGGTTGAGTTTTCTTAGCCCAGAAGTAGTACTTTCGAAGTTGTGGTAGAACCCCTGCTCGAGGAAGCCGCTGGAATATTATCACAGTTAAAACATGCATAATCTAGACACGCAGTGCCACCTGGTGTTTAACATCAGTTCTCACGCTAAACATCAGAGAATATATGCATAACCAAGTCACGTTCAGTGGCCTTAGTGAGGATTATGGGATTGAAACGTATGTACAAAAGAAATATGCGGAGATCATCTGTCTGATCTGAGAGACAGGAACAGTACACTTGTTCTTTACGTGACTTTTACAGTCGTAAATCTCTACTATGTAACTCGCTACATTTTCGAACATCACTCCATTTGTCTGTAATCATATAGTTGCAAAGTCATAAGGTAACTTTTTAGCATCAGACATGCACAAATTAATAAAAGATGAAGTGGAAATCTCAGTACAAAAATAAGCGGAAACACACAAATATTGAATAAAACGAAATCTATATAAAACTAGGACAAAAAGTAAATAAAAAAATAAGCATATAACAATAATTCAGATTAACGATTCAGTTAAAAAATACACTTTTTCTTCTGTGTATCTTTCTTGTATCTATACTTTCATACTTTAAAGAATTAAGCCTTTGAAGCTGTACTTCTACTTTTACCAGAGGATTCATTTAGATGAGTAACTTCACTTTTACCCGAGTAAAGGATTTGGGTACTTTTAGCATCTCGGACGCAGGTAACAATGCTAACGATGGAAGGAAGCTGTATACAATCTCTTACAGAAACTCCCATGTTGCCAAGAAACCACAAAGCCCTCCTTCCTGAATTCTTTCCCATGTCGGAAAACGGAGTGCCTGCACTGGAGACTCCTTCCAAAATGCCCGATAAACATTGTCTCACAGAAAACTTAAACATAAAACCAATTACACACTTTTATTTATTTATTTATTTTATTTTATTTTTTTACTTTTCCGACATACGAGTTCACGTTACTATAAAAACGATAACGCATTAAATCGAGCGCTGTTCCAATACGCCTTAAAGGGGTCATGATGAGTGTAAATATAATATTAGTAACCTTTTTTTGCACAAAAAACATACAAAATTTAGTAATTTACGACCTTTTCCCACCTAGTCTCTGACCTGCTGACTGAAACGATCTGTTTTTGTGTCCTTTACCTTTAAGACTTCTATGTAACCACCCAGTGCTATGATTGGCTAACATCTTTGCATATGAATTAATTATCAATGCGCCCTGCCGGAACTGTTTTCAGCCACTGAGCTCCAGTGGGTGGGGCCAGCGGTGCAATGATGTAATAGTAGGTGTCAATGTCTGGCTGTAGGGGAAGTCATATGCAGATATATTTGGCCACGTGACGTCACAAATCCCGCCTCATCCAAACGAGCCGTTTTTGGAGCTTGATTAAATAAATGTTGGTTTTGTACTGAGGAGACTACGTATTAAGCTATGAAACTTGCAGGATGTTTTAATGCTTCAATGACCTCGTATATGTTAAATGATCAAGGAAAATATCCCCCCCCCACCCCCACCCCACCCCCCACGTATCCATACTGCATCCAGTATTCAAATAGTGGCAGAATTGAGCATAAATTGAGGCAGAAGTCATGAAGTTCAGATAATCAGCAGCAGTCCAGCTGGCAACTGAACAAGCCACACTCATAGATTTCATTTGCTTGCCCTGCCCCTTCCTTCCCACTGAGGTGCCAGGCGTTGGGCACAGGTGGCACCGGTGGCTTCTCAGTCCAGTTAGACAGATCAAAGCCACGCCAAGGCACAGAGGGAGAGAGACAGAGCGCGAGAGAGATGGCAGATGTGCCCATTGGTCATTATTATTGGTGCTCCGTTTAATCTGTCTGTGGCGTGAGCGATGGCTGACCGCTGCCATCTGGACAGAGAGAGACAGACGGACACACACACACACACAGCGCTGACACCCGAGAGATAACATCTTCCCCAGCAACAGGAGGGACGCCCACTTTCTCTCCAACAAGTCTCTCTCTAAACTGCTTTGTTTTGTCTGTGGTGTACTCTTCCCTCGGGCCGACAGATCTCTTTCCAGAGTAATGCAAAGCCCAAAAAAGAAAAGGGGAGAAGTAAAAAGAGCATCTTAAAAGCCCCGTGTCCATGAGTGTGTCTTTGTGTACACATCAGTTCTTCTCAAAGGCGGCAGATTCTTACCAGATTAAATAACGATTCACTCGGCAGCTGCTTTTCTATTGAATTATTTCAACTGTAACATGACATGCGAAGCTAAACTGGTCATTACGCTTTAATACCAGTGTGATTGGTCAGAAGGTGTCGATTAATTTGCTAGAACAGCAGCTCTGACAGTTGTATGTGGACACCTGACCACTACCCAGCATTGTCCTGCTGCGAGGGAAACTGTAATGCTAGATATCCTATACAATTGTCTGCTTCTAACTTTGTGGCAACCATTTGGGGAGGAACCACATTTGGGTGTGTGATGGTCAGCTGTCCACATACTTTTGGCCATGTAGTTTACCATTTCTATAGCAACAACTCATTCATAGCACTTTGTACGGTGGCCGTTCCACATAAAGACATTAAACGAAGACATTTTCGGGAAGGAGTCTCCAGTGTTAGCGCTTTGTAACAGCCAGGGGTAAAGCTGTAACTTTTTCTGAAGCAGTAACGTGTTCAGGATCGAGGATGTCGCGCTTCCTGGTTTTTCGGTAACACGACTAGCTTTTGATAAACGGGAACGAGGCTGTTTCGCGGATGTTTGCTGTGGTAGAGGACGAATAAAAACTCTTCGCAACACACTGCTACTGGGAAATAATCAACTTTGATAGAGTAACAGTAACTCCGCTTCACCTCACCATCCTGTCACTGATTATTTTTCTATAACAGCAACCCCTCCCCTCCCCTCCCCTCCCCTCGGCCTTTTATTTACAGAGCAAAACCCAAGATGCATCTCTTGAACTGCTGCCCTACGGTGTGAAAAGAAAAAAAGTTGCATAATATTCAGCCATTTAGCCCGAGAACAGGCTGCATTCATAAACAGGAAGCCCGAAATCTATGACGGCTTTCACTCGTAAATCTTGACAGAATGTGCTACAGTGTTTTGGAGAGAAAGATGGGGAGAGAGAGGGAGGGAGAGAGAGAGAAAGGAGGGAAAGGAGGAAACAAAGACGAGACGGGCAGAAGGCAAAAAGAGGAGAGACAGGATAGAGACAGACATCAGCAAGTCATTTACATGCAAATTCATCCAAAACATGAGGCTTAAAAAAGAAACGGCCAATAACGAGCAGCCCTGGCTGTAACATACAGAAATAAATGGTAGGTGTGTTGTCATGGTAACTATACATAGAGAGAGAGAGAAAGGATTCAGGCTACAACTATCATCTACATGCAAATGACTGTCTTTCTGGCTTTGCAATTGATATTGAAACTTCTCACCTTTCTATGGGGGGAAAAAAAAAAAACTTTTTTGTTAACTTTGAGCTGGCAGGACCTCTCCACTAATGGTGTGTTCGTCTACCACAGATTTACCACAATTACTGTGAATATTGTGCCACGATAATGGTCTCGAAGGAGTGGGCAGCCATGATCAGACTCCGAGTCAATACAGACAGGTAGGAGAGACGTTTAACAACAGCAAACGCTCGGACATACAGTAAGGTACCCAGACATTAAACGTTTACACACCATTAGAGAAACTGCAGGATTTTGTGATGTAAAGCCAGAAATCAGGAAACATCAGAAGTAAGGAATAAAAACACTTTGGGGCACGCTGTTATAGAAAAATAGTCAATAATGGAGTCTCTTTTACCATCTCGAAGTTGATTATTTTCCAATAACAGCAATTTGCCAATGATTTGACTGTTTGTTGCATGTGTGAAGCCTATAATCAGCATGCTGCAACAGTATGCTATTATAATCATACTTTAAAATTGAAAATAGCGTTCGTCTGGCAAATTTACTTCTTCAACCATTCGCTGAGCTGGTACCTTTTATATTTTGTACCTTTTAATCACCTGAAAATGTGAGTGAAACACAACAAAAGGTACATAATTGGACTGTGATTACAGTGTAACGCTTGAAAAGGTACACCACATGCACCTTAAGGTTAAAGATACATTCTCTGCCCTTGAAGGTAAGACTCCAGCGACTAGAAAAGGTTCAGTTAGTACCCTTTTTTTAAATAAAAAAAAAAAAAAGTATCGGATTACGTAGTTACATTTCTGTTTATAGATTTTTTGTGTGTGTGTGGTATTGAAAAGGAAGTCTTTCAGTGACAGTACAGAGTCCCGTTTCCTTCATATATTGTGTTTGTGACAAAAAGTCTGAACGTTTGTTGATGCACGGCGCCCCCGTGTGGCACAATTGGGGGAGGTTTTCTTCTCTGGAGCATAAAATAAAATAAAATAAATAAATCACACGCATACCACGAACTTATTACATCTCTTTTATTAAAAAATAACCGACGTCCCACAATTAATCCTAAATTATCCCGACAACAAATTAAACAGATTGTCCTTTTGTGTTCTCGGATTGCTTAAAAACAACGATACAGTAGATGCAGAGGAGAAACCCTTCAAAGAAGTCAAATAAAAATAAAAAATAAAACCCGGGTGCGCTTCGAAAACAACGGCAGAGAAAATTCAGAGGAAGTTCTGCTCATCTTGTGAGGAATTTCTTAAATCTGAACAAGTGGGCGTTATAACAGACCGTTCAGAGCTCACGCTAAACAGCCACTGAAGAGTATTTCTGTCAGAACAATAGTTGAATAAATTAGCCTTTCATTACCATTCTCTCACTTCAGGACATAACTGGAAGAAAGAAATGTGATAACGTCGTGATTTTCTCACTCACACCGGATGGAAGGATGCATCACCTTTAAAGCTTTGACTTGACAGGGACTGCAGTCAGAATGCGCGCACACACACACACACACACACACACACACACACACGGGCAGGTTCTAGTCGGACTCACAGGAAAGGCAATGATGTGTTATAGCACTTCAGATACAGCCACGTCCACACCTCATTAATGATTTCCCACAATTCCACAGCAGACCTACGTGATTTGCTCTACGCCTTGTTTCCTCCCAAACCTGCCACATGCCCCATGCATACACAAATGAGAGACGGTTTGAACCATTTCCATTCAAGTTTTCACAGCGCCAACGTGGACCCCGCTCCAGGAGAATAGGCTTTTTGTTGTTGTTGTTGTTGTTGTTGTTTAAAAGGAACATTGAGAAGAAGAAGAAGAAAAAAAGACAACTCTTTAAACAGAGTCAGTCATCCCTGTGCGGAAAGCAGTCCATCTTACAGCTCTGTATGCTTCTGTCCATCTGAAAAAGAGAGAGAGGTGAGTTGGCAGGTCAGTATTACAATGTTTAAGCCAAAATAAAATGTGAAATGTTGTTCGCTTCCACAAACTAATGGAAACCCTACACTTACAGCAGAGAGGGAGAGAAAGAGTCAGAGTCGAATTGTAAGAGAGAACAAGCAAAAGAGAAAAGCTCAATTAAGAGAAAGAAAAGAAACAGCAAGGAAAAGAGGACTTGAGAGTCAGAGAGAGGGCGGGGCACGAGTGAGAGAGAAAGAGAAAACCAAGAGTGACAAAAACAAGTGGGTGATAAAGAGAGCTCACCTGTCTTACCCTCCAGTGTGTGCTTTTCCCCCGAGTGAGCTCCTCTCTCTCGTCCTTCTAGGAACTTGTTATAAATTCTCTTGAGCTCCTGATCGTAATCTGTCCATTCAGCCACGATCCGGACTGCTGCCTGGAGTTTCGGCTCTTTAGTCTGTGGGTTGTTGCACTGTAACGCAAACACGTCCCTCATTAATATGGCACAACAAGAAGAGTCTAAACACCCACAGATTAGTCTTTTTTTTTAAATCTGCGGGAAATGAAATTTAAAAGAAAGAAAGAAAAGTTAATGCTAATAATTGTATTTAAAATGCAAAGCCATTTAGATTAGCATTTCAATTCTGTGCAGCAGGTGGCTGAGTGAGACTTTTTACATTTGGCTGATTCATGCATCCAGAGAATCAGGATTATGCACATAACAATGCGGCTGGAAATTCACCCAAGACACATTTTAAATCTGGTCATTTAAACCATGCACACTGCAAAAAAAGGAATTTCAAGAAAGTAAAAAAAAAACGCCTTGTTTCTGAGTCTTGTGTTTGTGTAAAAAGAAAAATAATCTTGTTGTGCATGTTTTTGCATTAGAAAAGTAATCTCATTTTAAGAAAATATATCTAACTTTGCCTTAATAAGACATTCCAGCTAATATTGAGTAAGATTTAACCAGGAAACAAGCTACGGTTTGTATAATATTCCTGCAGAGATTTTCCTTATTTTACGACCAAGACCACTTGCACACAATTTGCTTCAGTGAAGCAGCTATGTGTCATGGTTATGCTGAAATTCAGCATGCTGAGGGCAGTAGTAGCTCAGTGGTTAAGACGTTGGGCTACTGATCGGAAGGTCATGAGTTCAAACCCCAGCACCGCCAAGCTGCCACTGTTGGGTCCCTGAGCAAGGCTCAAATCAGATTTATAAATGAGATAAACGTAAGTCGCCCTGCATAAGGGTGTCTGCCAAATGCCGTAAATGTAAACTTCAAACTGAATTACATTACCCATCAGCCCCAGTACATCACATGACCATGTCCCACTGATCACTCACACCTGTTCTGTGTTACCCCTAATAAGCACCCCTGTAGAAGTCTAGTTTTTCCAGCATTTTTATGCCATTTTCAAGACTTCTTACCAGGTCAGTTTTGTTTACCCCATTGGCAGATTGTTTTTTTTTTTTTTTTTGCTTGATTTTAGTACACTAGATTTAAGTGTGTCTTGCTTGTTTCAAGAAATGCAGTTTTTGCAGTGCAGGAGGTCTGAGACACATTTTAGCATCCTGACGCAAAACAAAACCTCCCGAAGGCAACGTAACTCGCGTTAAGTTGGTGCTTTTAACGAAATTAAACTGGATTTTTGATGCAACAACCATCTTGTGCCAAAAAAAGGAAATTTCAGGACTTTTCAGCATACCAGTATTATGTTTCATTGCTAAGAAAAGTGAACAATAAGTATGGCACTCCATGGGAAGACTAAAATTGCATAATTGATAAACTGGCCAATGAGTGTGGGTACAAGGTTGTACCGAATAGTGGCCACATACACTCAAACACTTTCTTAGGAACACTGTACTAATACTGGGTAGGGCCTGCCTTTGCTCTCAAAACAGCCTAAATTCTTCATGGCATGGATTCCACAAGATTCGTTCAGAAATATTCATTTGAGATTCTGGTCCATGATTGAATCACGCAATTCCTGCAGATTTTTCAGGTGCACTTTTCATGCTGCGAATCTCCCGTTCTACCACATCCCAAAGACGTTCTATTGGATTCAGATCCGGTGACTGGGAAGGCCGCAGAAGAACACTGAACTCTTTTGAAACCAGTTTAAGACGATTTTTGCTTTGTGACATGGTGCATTATCATACTAGAAGTAGCCAGTGGTCTGCCATAAGACTGCTATAAACTCTAGCTGAATTATGAATGATACAAATCATACAAGGTGAATGACTTAGCTTTGAGAATGAGAGTATGGAGGTGTTGAAAAATCTAATTAAATATGTAGTCAGTACCAGGTCAATGGTCTTGGCCTTGGCTTTGGAGGCGTCGTCGCACCACGTCTCACACCACAGCCACTCCTGCGGCAGAGATTTGATGGGCACTTGATGGATCATGTTGTTCGGCAGATCCTGTGTTTGTTTTTTTTTTTAAAAAAACAGAAAATTTAGAGGATTAAGCCGATACGTGACACAACTAAATAAGGTTGTGTAAATTTCAACATTAACTTCAGCAAGGAAATACTTTATGCAAAAATGCCAACAAGTATAACAATACATGATGGAGGAACGAGGAATTTTTCCCTCGATTGCAAATGATTGAACCCGTTAGCGTGACCCCATTTTAATGAAACCCACCCTGGTTAGAGGTTCTGCAACAAAGCAAACCTGAAGTGAGCTCTAGGGCAAATAATGGTATTACATTAACTGCTCCAACCTGGCTAAGTGTGTGAGCTAGTGTAAACTGTGCTCTGGCCAAGTATGATGCCCACGCACACACACCTGATCAAGGTTGGACAGACTGTTGGGATCCTGGCTCAGTCCTTGGTACTGTCCTCGCAGTCTGTCTCCTGCAGCGATCTTCCTGAACTTCTTCAGATCCACCACATACAGTGCACTGGAGGAAGAGATGGAGACAAGACAAGTTCATTTCCATCAATTCTGTCAAGTTCCTATCCAATATTTTATCATTCATCACTGATAGAGGACAAGGTAATGGGTTTTAGAAGATGACAACACCACCACCAACATCTGTGTATCAGGAGAATCCACATGTTGCTGTGCAATGTTCTAAGCGCCAGACCAGACCTGCAACTAACTTGTTAGTGTAATAACTATTACTATATTATATACGACTACGTCTACACTGCTACTAGATCAGCATATAAGCCCCGCCTCCTAACCTGATGTGGTACTTGCGGGGTCCCAGGTGGCTGGCCCAGTAGCCTGACTTCCAGAAGCGGTAGCCATCCATCTCCCTGCGGCTCTCGCAGAACGGCGTGTAACCGTATGGCGCCCCCTCCAGGTCCAAGTCACGCAGCTCCTTTAGATCTGTGCGCACAATCTGGAGTATGGGGGTAAAAATACTGACATTAAGTCAACCGTTGAACAAGGCTTGGCGTTAATGAGACCGCATCATTCACCAAGTGTGAATGTCCAGACATTACTGAAAACTTAAGTTTGAAATCATTTGAAAATGGCGCATTTCTTCAATGCATGTGTCTAGTCAATCATTTTTAACCAGACATGGGCCATGTTAGGAGTATACTGTATGTTAGACCACAATGCTGTTGAATGCTTGATTCTGATTGGTCAGAAGGTATTTATTGATTTTCTATAACAGCAGCTTGCAGCTACAAATTTATATCAAAGCCCTAATTCTAGCACATTATCGTTTCTATAGTAACAACATACGCAGGGACCTGTATGGCAGATGCAACAATGACTCCGCTTCACATTGGGCAGTGTTGTTGATTATTTTCCTATAACAGCATGCCTAATCATCTTTTATTCCTTACTTATTACAAACACCACATTGCTGCAGTTCTTGTAGTACATCCTGAATGCTACATCAGACTTTAGTTTTGGATGTAGCCACACTGTTTCCATCACCACTTTATTACTTATTTTCATCCCAACTCTGGAATGGAATGGAATGTCTGCCATTTCCATTCAAGGATTTCTATGCACAAGTGGAAAATCTGGGCCAAAACAAAAACAGGTCAATAAAATGTCAGATTTAGGCTAAACTACACTGTAGTGCCTCTCAGTTCAAGTTACAGAGCTTTGCCTGAAGGGGGCGGAAGTGTCCAAGTAATGCAGTTAAACCATTTTTTTGAAACAAACCTCTAAAACAGAACTGAGACATGCTTGTTCTGTTTGAGTGAGATTAAAACACGAATACTTCCTGCAATCAACACCAAGTCAGATGTGCTTTCTTCATCTATTATTCATCACTCATTTTAGTGCTTACAGTAAACAAGGCGGTTAATTAACGGTACCTGGTCAGCATCAACGAAGAGGATTTTATCCACGGCGAGCGGGAAGAGCACGTCCAGGAAGAGGATCTTGTAGCCCCAGATGATTCGCTGTTTCTCGGTTTGCTGATGGAGCCAGCGAGGCCACTTATACTGCACCAACTCGTACTGAAAGCCATATTCCTGAGCCATGTAGGGGATAAATTCCTGCCACGCAAAGAGACAGAGATAGAGAGAGACATTTAAATGGAGTTTAAATGTATTTAGAACACCGTGCTGTTGAATTCTGATGTCTGACTGGTTGGTCGGTATTGATTCATTTTCTATAACAGCAGCTCTGATAATAGTGCCAGGTATTAGTGTATGTACAGTATATTTCTGTATGTATGTATATATACTAAAGTGTCCAGTGAACGTGCAAATATGTCATATGTGACATGTACGAGTTACATCCTGGTGCTGTGTATCACAAGTGCATGTAAACAACAGCAATTATCTCCACTTAAAGTGATAGTTTTGGGGAAAATGTTAAGTTTGCACAATGCAATTTAGCATCCAGAGCTCTTGAGCATTCCTATTGGAAAAATACACCTTTTAAAAGGGTTTTTAAGTTTTTAAATCGGTATGTTTCCTTTGCATGATTCAGATAATGGCCTTTAAACAGCAAGGAAACTCAAAACAGCTGAAATGTGATATGCATTAGAGAGGCTGTGAAGAATATCCATTGTCTTTCTGAAAGGTTTTCTGAATTTCCACTCTCATGTACAGTATATTTACAAAAAAAAAACGGACAAAAGGATGTCACCTAGCTGAAAAAGGGCTAAGACTATGCTCTGGTGCTGATTTAGACATGTACTTTGCATGATGCTGGTAGTTATAAGCTTCTCTGTTGCCATGCACACCTTAAAGGTTGGAGACAGATAGTTCTTCAGAAACCAGAACTTCACCGGCGTCTTGGTGTGTTTCAGCACAGACAGCATCATTATTCTGAAAAAGAAGAAGAAGAAGAAGAAGAAAAAAAATGAACAATATTGTTTTAACAACACTGATATGGAGGTCAGCTCATTTCCCAGAGTATAATATTTGAAACTGACCCTAGACCAGGACGTTTATCAGGTCAGCCTGGATAATTTAGACTGAGAAAGAAATCCATGAAAATGACCTTAAAAACCTGCTGGAAAAAGGAATAATGTCGGCAGTAATCAGATGTGACATGTCTAAAGATCACGGATGGAAAACGGGAAGAAAATATTTCTATGAAAAGATGTACAGACAGAAGCAAATGTCACCCACTGACTCAAGTCAATTGTCTTTTTTTAATATAAAAATTCTAAGATGGTGCCATTTTTAAATATCACACAATACCATCCTCAGCAAGACCCTTAGCTTTGTAAATGTGAAATCCATTCTCGAATCGACGGAGTAAAACGAGACGTCAGATGGACGAGTAAAAGAAGAATAGATCATGATTAGTTGTGACCTTTTACCTCAGGAACCTCTCGTACAAGTGTCCCGAGGCCACGGAGAAAATATTGATGACATCGTCTTTCTCCTGCTTGGTTTCCTCCACTTTCTGGCCACCGGTGAATCCTCTGGAAGAGAGAATTTCAAATGTGAAAGTATTCGAGAACGCAGGCAATAATAAAACCCGGCTTGAGGCGTCTCTACCTGGTTAGGGACTGCCAGAATCCAGAGTCGTTCTCACTGCCGCCGTCACTGAGGAGCTCCTCATTCATCATGTCGGGCTTTTTCTGCACCTGTACCGAAACGATGAGGGTTATAAAGGAAATTTAGCATACGGTACAGTCGAAATCGCATTTTCAAGCAAAACAGAACGAAAAAGTACGATCAGCCTCGACAAAAGAATTAAATCTGGTCTGTAATCTGATTACAGTGAGATCACCATATATCAGTGCCTGAGGTTCTTGGGGGGCCTACTGGGAAATCATTTGGGCAACTATGCAAAGATCGAAAAGAGGATGGGAAAAAAAAGTTTATAAGTAGAAAAGCTTAGCCGGAAAACAGTTTGCAAAAGCAAAAATGTAACTTATTATAATATCCACGATACCTATGACATCTCAGAGGTGCATCTTGGCATAATAGTAATATTATATTAGCATGTCACTGAGCCATACCTCAGAATCAGTTACCAACACCCTTCACACTCACCTTCACTTTAATGATCTTGCTCTTGAAGTTGTTCAGCACGACTATTAAGTCCTCAGTGTCGGCTGGAGAGTCTGTGCCATCATGACTGTGGGAGAAGAAACGTGTGAGATTCACACACAACTACTGACACACACACACACACACACACACACACAACTACACCTACCTGAAGATCTTGTAGATATCGTCTGATCTTCCTTTTCTCAGCCTCAGAATCCAGGCTCCTGGGTTTGCTTTGAGTTGGAAGTAACCCTGAAGGAGAAATGAAGCAATCATAAAGTACAACATACACACACACACACACACACAGCATGCAATAGATAAATCAAGAAGTCCCTTACCAGGTTGGCCATGACAATGGTGTCCACTATGACGGGGTCTGAGGCCATGCCCAGGGTGAACTGGAGCCCGCGAGGTGGCTGTCCAGTGCTCACGTCGAAACAGTGACCTTCGAGCAGTAGATGCTCCAGCTCGTACTCTGCAGCTACAATGCTGTCCACCTGAAAAGTAATGAAAGCATTAATAAACCTCTATGCTTCTAGTCATACATCAAGGACAACAATATAACCACAATTATATGTTAAACTTATTAATTTACTTTCATATTCTACCTTCAGATCGACATACCTCCTGCAGGTAGATGTTGTCCAGGTCGTGACGTGTTCGCACAGACTCTACCATCCAGCTCTCGGGGGTGTTCAGGTTCAGGGTGAATAGTGGAGACTGCGGCATGTCCAGGAACTTAGCCATTGGGCCCAGAGCGAAGCTATTATCGGCCATAAAGGTCACCTCGGGCTCCAACACGTATCGGTAGAAACTACAGAGCAAAAGAAGAAAGATGTACAAGAATCCAAGATGGATGAGCTGGCTGGATAAATCTAAACCCAAGTGGGATGCGAGTCATGGAGCATTGGATTGCCAGATGCTCACCTTTTAAGCGGTATGTCAGAGAGCTTGGACTGGCAGTTCATGAAGACTCGCAGGTTAACGTTGACCAGCTGTTTCAGGACCTAGAAGGAACGTGGGGAACCCAAAAGTGATGGCATAAAGCTTTAATGTCTGGGGTGTTTACGGGATTTGCAGACTATAAAGGGAGAGCCATAGGTGTAGAAGGATAACTGAAATATTTAAAACAAAAAGTACTATAATGCCATTTTAAGTGCTGAGGATGTTACCAAGAGAAGAGGAGCCAGTTTCTGAGCATCTCTGGTGACGGGATCCACCACGGCCACGATGTCGAAGTACACTTCCTCCTCCTTGGGTCGGATTTTTACAGCACTGTAAGAAGCAGCAAATAAACGATGATATAATATGATAGACCTTTTTTTTTTAATATAACACTTTTCACGGATGGAACTGATTTGAAATCACTTCATAAGATGACACAGTCAAACTAATTAGTCTGATCGTTTAAAAAAAAATTATATACACAGTACAATCATTGGATATTGCAATGAATATTCCCATATTCCCAAATAAAGCAAGCATAAAATCTAATAAAAATGAGTTAATAACAAAAACAGAAATTGCCTGATGAAGTACTAAAGGAGTCAGGAGTCATTCACCTGTGTCTGTCGACTGTGAAGTCATACTCAACCCGAGCCTCGCCTTTGGGCTGCGACGACAGCAGCGCATCCACCTTCATGACCAAATCACTCGCTCTGGACCAAAAAAAAGCCCCACATACACACAAAGTTAAAGATCACAACTAATGGGTTCATCTCAGTACTAATGGTACTCTATTAACCATTACACCCAGGTACACGAGCTGCCGTACCGGTCTTCTTCGACGGCCATCTGCTGGATTTTGTTCTTGATTCGCTCTCCAGATGTTTTCATTATGATGCTCTCCAGAAGCAGGAAGTCGTCCTGGTTAAAAACCTCGCCCTCCTCGAGTGGCCCGATAACCTGCGAAGAAAAGTAAAAGAAATGCAGAGAAGAATTCAGAGATTCCGTCTCAGGGATTCCCTCGTCCGATTGGTTAACTCACCCGTCCGTTACTGATGACGGCCCTCTGGCCTTTACGCAGCTTCAGGATGTCGCGGCAGTAAGCGGCCTGGGCCAAGAGGACGTCCACTTTAGGAGATTCATACGCCTCCTTGAAAAGAGGTACATCCATGCCCTGGAGAAGAAAGAGATGAACTATAGAGCAAGTCGATATCCGACATTTTATATTATATCGATCATGAGGATACAATCTCAGAGGGGTTTTATACAGAAATACAGGGTAGGGTTCAAAAGTCTGACTAGCGAAACCTTTTTTTAGTTTTAGAAAAATAATACCAATTTTATAAAACTCAAAGATGACGTCTAATTTTAAATAATTAATTTTTGAATAATTGTCAACCAACCAAGTAAAATATTGTATTATTTTTTGATAAATTTTCAATTTACCCCGACAGCAAAGTCAGCGATGTTGGTCCCGGAATACAGCGCATCTGACGTCTCCTCTTTGACCATTTTGGTGATGAAGTTCTTGGCGTTGTTGGCCGTTTGAGTCTGCATGGCCGCCCAGATGGCCCGGGCGATCAGCGTGGTTGCGTTCGTGGGACTGTCACTTGGGTTATTGATCATCCCCAAGCGCACGTTATTACTGGTTTTCTGAAAAGAAGATTGAAATAAAATGGCTACTGCTTAACATGCGCACAGGATACTTTTGGGTGATTAATTTGTATCCCACATTGATCATACTGCTCCCATTAACAGGGCAGATTAATAAAGAATAAAAGCCAAGTAGATTAATCATCTAACTGGTCTTCACTTTACCATGTGTCTAATGGCGTCGTACAGCAGCCGTCTGCCTGTTGGCTGGTCGAAATCTCCGACCACCCAAAACGTCACGGGACGGATCACGCCATCATCTGTAAATCAGGCAATATTCGTTTTTATATTTTCATGTATTTATCTGCGTCTTGGTAAAACACAATGCGGGCAACATATGTGCACTGTACTGGAGTCAACCTCAGGACATCACAATGCTAGCAATCTAGCTCGATTAGGTCACACACAGGCATGTGTAGGATTTCAGGATCAGGGTCTCAATTTAGTGAAACCTGTCAAAATGTATATGTTACAGCAAGCTAGCTTAGTAAGCTGGTTCTGTAGCTAAAACTACGCAAGTAGCAGATCGTTTTGTTTTCTAAAACCACAACACGACCTCATGTACAGTGTAACGTTCACTGAAAGTGTCAGTTTTAAATCTGAAATGTAGAATTGGTGCTGATTGAACTGATTTGGTCCACAAATCAAATATAAGCCGAATCCAAGACGACTTAACAGTAAAAAAAAATGATTTTTGCAGCCAGGTGTGGACTTACTGCATACATGAAGGCGTATTACTTAAAAGCCACGTTCTATAGACAGGTTTATTATCCAGGTCTTTTCTTCTATATAGCCGGATAAGTAGAGTATTGATCAGACGCTTTAGACTGCTTAGTCTGCAACTTCTCCCCTCTGTCTGTTTGAATTTATCAGTAAGCTGTTAAAGATACTGAGGTTCAGGCATGAAAGTCTATACGTGATGGTTACTCAAATGATGAGATGATTTCATTTCATTTCATTTCAAACCAAAGAAACTTCTGACATTTTCACTTGAACAAGGAAGGTTTGTCGTGGCCTAATACTTCACTAACGCTTTATGTTGGGGTTTTCCTTTAATTCGTCACCCATCTGCCATAATTGAGGGGGAAAAACGAAGTAAAGCACAAGCATGCACATGCTATTTAATGAACATGGCATGACAGTAAGCAGCAGTGTCACAAAATTAGCATTATTAAGATCAAACTAATCTCAAACCAGTCAAAATGGATGACGTTTAAAGAAAAGGAATTACCAGAGGAAACGGTGGATTGCATTCCTTTAAAAAAAAAAAAAAAAAAAAACACCAATGAGAAGAAACAGAGAAACCAGAGGGAAAGCGAGATATACCAACACACTCAGAGGGATGGACTCCTTATCTTAAGCCATCTTTATCATACATAGTTATGAAAAAAAAAAAAAAATCCTGAATTTGTAATTAAAAAGTTACGTAAAATTTTGAATGACCTTTCTTCGTCATGTAGTTCATGCTGTTAGCCATGGCCGTGTTCTTCTCTTTAGTGTCCAGGAAGAGGAATCGGGCATAATCGTCGATAAAATGGTTATCTGAAGGAGAAATATCATACTTGTAGTGAAATACACGTAATACACAAACAATATGGGCTATGGAAAGAGTTTGAAAACCAAAATTAAAGATTCAACTGTAACCAAATTGTGATTTCAAAGAGATTTCAAGTGATATTCTTTTAAAGAGACTGGATTAAATTTGCATTCTCTGGGGAACTATTTCATCATTCGTGTATACAATAAACCAGAAAGCAGTTGCCAGGAGTCAGCCTTTGGTATCTATAGCTGTCCCGATGAGCGAGCTGGTACGATAGAAACGATAACGCGTTAACGTATTACAGCATGAAAAGTCAATTCTGGATTCAGAAATGTAATTTTTCTGCATAAAAGTAGTAAAGTATATCATTTGTTACATGGCCAATACTAGAAAATGACAGGAAAAGTTAAATAGACACACATATAGAGCTAAATCCTGATATAATACTCATACTTACTGTAAAAGGGTGAGTATTTAGGGGCGGTGGTAGCTAAGTGGTTAAGAAGTTGGACTACCGATTGGAAGGTCGTGAGTTCAAATCCCAGCACCGCCAAGCTCCAGGTGTGTTCACGGTTTGGTGTGTGTGTGTGTGTTCACTACTCACAACTCCTAATGTGTGTGCACTAACTTGGATGGTAATGCAGAGGACAAATTCCAAGTATGGGTTACCATACATTGGCCTTCACATGTCACTTTCACTTAAAATCTGCATCCATTTTTCCATATTATTATAAATTACACCTCAAATGATGACGTGAATGTATTTGGAAGGTTGTAATAACTGTATTTTCAACCGGACATGAAATATTTACACCCCTGACTAATAAATAGAACCATTTTGTGATGACGTTACATGAAATGTCGTCCAATTCATTTACTTCGATCACTTTTTAAGCATTTCCCTACAAAGACAGGCTGTTTTTCCTGTAATTAAATTACAAAAAGCTAAATCCAAGTACTCCAAGCACTGTATTTTATATTGAGTGAGCTGTAAGAAGGTTCAAGGCAAAAGTTTTTATGAGACAGAAAAATGTTGGGAGAAGTAAAACGCTCCTCCAACTTGAGCAAACTTAATTTCCTCGAGGAATTAAGCGGTTTATGAACATCCTCGCTTATGCCTCGTGTACATAAACGGATTTTCAAGAACGAGCCAAACGTTTAGGGACGAACTGGAAATGAGGCTGCGTTCCCTGGAGCAAAGTCATCCGCCGAGCGCTGCGAATATAGATCTCAAATTAGTTTCAGGATGCAAATACAAAGTGAACTGACTGGTGCTGGAGAGATCCAGGTAGCTCCTGGTGGTGGTTAGGATGCGCGAGTTGATGCGTGGCACCACGTTCGGCTGGTTCATGATGAAGTCCACTACGTCGTGGTCGCTTGCCAGCTCACCCTGAGGAAAAAAACAAGGAAATCGAAATCATTGCTGTGTACTATAGCAATACGCAAAAAACAATGTCGTCGGAGTAACGGTGGACGTCTTTCTCACCAAATAGACGGTGCGCTGGAAAAAACTGGTGGTGTCCAGGATCTTGTGCATGACGGTGGTCTCGAGCTCGTCGGGGTCGAGCTGCTCCCGCTGTAGAGGCATGCCGTTATACAGGACCACAGGTAGAGGACCCACTCCCGTCTGCTCGTGATACGCCTTCCCTTCCTGCACCAACACACGTGAGGATCAGAGAGACTGATTTGTGATTAGTGCTTTCAAAGGCAATCATGCAGCTGCTTCTTCCTACATCTACATACAAATCTGATGCAATTATCTTTTCAAAACAGCAAAAATTGATATCTCCGTGACAACCGGATAGCTAGCGATCAAGCAGACCAATACGCACCATTACGCGCAAGTGTTTTTGTACCTTGCGATTGTTGTCGTAGGCCGAATCTGCTCCAAGAATGCTGCTTATTTCCACATAGGGATAACGCTTCTCCAGAACAGCCACCACATCCTCCACCTTCAGCTTCCCTCCACTGGGCACACGGTTCAGCATCTGATTTTTTTTAAAAAAAAAAAGCAAATCCAGTTATAACCATTTTAACCATTATATTCTTCATTTCTACAAACTGCTGAATGCAATTGGTGCTGATGTACCTACTAAGACTGTTTTTCTAGCACACCTGCTAGTACAATGAGCCTGACGTGTTTGAAGTGTTGCCTGTAAGCAGTCACCGAAATTCGACTTACTGACACGATGACATCAAAGGCCATCTGATTGTCCACTTCTTCTGCGATGTAGTTGAAAGCCCGTAGCGTCGCGACTCCGGCGTCCTGCATGCCGTCGACATCGTCGTCAGCGTTCACCACAAACACCAGTCCTATCCTGAAAAAGAACAAGACTGAATCCACTACCAACAGCTGTTTCATTTAATCGCAGTCATCACCTAGTCAAGACTTTGGACACTACAGATTGTACAGAAGTGCATGTTGCATGTTGTGAAAGGTTTTTTTGGATGAACTAGCCTCCAGTCACCTGACCTAAACCTGAACTACGTACCTGAGGGGGATGTTGTTGGCATAGAACATCTCTGCGACACTCAATAGTTCTGCTGTGCTCTCATGGGTGGGGTCCAAGATCATTACCTACAAGCAGAAATCGTAACGTACTCTTATTCGGGAGCCTTAAACTGGAGATACTGTACATTCTGTTAAATAAGTCGGTACACAACAACTGGTGTATACTTTGAGAACCATATGCTGCAAGCACTGAACGATTTACAACTACAATACATTTGCTCAATATGTTAAAACACAATAATTGAACAGTGATGCAGACTCAAAGTGGAATTAGCTGTGTTGCTCTATTTAATGATCGATCCTTGATGAAATACATACAAAAGAATATATATCTTAATCAGGCCTGATTTATCCTGTAACTTCTAACTTCTATGACATCTCGAATAAGACATCCCAGTTTTAAACTGAATGAATAGCACACATTAAACTACTGAAACTAGACTATAGTAGACTATAGAAATAAGATGTGGGCCTCAATTATCAAGCTGGATATGAATGAATTAACTAGGTTTGTCTTAGAACTTCTGGTTCTTTAGCTAGAATTTCTAGTTGCTAAAACTGTAGTTTGAATTTTTAATTTTATAGCTAGAAATTCTAGTTCTGTGGTTGGAATTTCTCATTTATTAGCTAGAACATCTTGTTCTTTAGCTAGAGTTTCTGATTCTTTAGCTAGAACTTCTTTATAACTCTTTACAATTCATAACAAAATGTATACTTATTTTGCTAAAATGGCTAATTTTTGTATCTAGAACATAGATCTTTAGTTCTATTTAACAAGAACATCTTTTTTTCAAGCTAGAATGTCTAGTTTTTATGCTAGAACTTCAAATTCTTTAAGCAGAATTTCTATTTTCTTAAGCTAGAATGTCTACTTCTTTAGCTACATCATCAAATTCTTTAGATAGAACTTCTATTTCCTTAAGCTAGAATGTCTAGTCCTTCTGCTAGAACTTCAAATTCTTTAGCAAGAACCTCTATTTTTTAACTACAACATCTAGTTGTTTAAGTAAGAACTTCTATTTTTTAACACTAGAATGTATAGTTCTTTGGCTAGAACTTTGAATTCTTTAGCTAGAGATTAAGAATTATAGAGCTATATTATACTTATTTCTTTAGCTACCACTTTAGCTAGTTTTTCAGCTAAAGTAGCATGGATACAACATCCACACTTATGTTACATAAGTAAAAACTCGAGTGCAGAAGGTTCATTTGTGATGTAGATTGTCCATTAAATTGGTTCAGTTCACCGAAATGTCCTGGAACACTGTATAAGAAAGAGACGCAGTGCTCACCAGGTTGTGGAAATTCTTACGAATCTGTCTGATGACTCCTGGGAAAGTAGGACGCAGAAGCTCCTGCACGGTCGAGGGCCACGAGGAGTACCTGCCATCCGTCTCCAGGTTATTGATCCACTGTAAAGGAAACAAACATATTGTTTACTGCTGTTATGTTGTAAATGTGTGTAGAGAAGAATAAGAATTATTGTTGCTTGGATGAAATGTCACGGTATAAAAGCTGTACAACACGGTATGACAGTTTTGGGTACATGGCTGTGTGTCTGTAAGCTTACATAGACAGCAGGACTGCGGATGTCCACGGCGTAATCGGAGTCGGATGGCTGAACGTTCAGTTTGAGGATATCGTGGATGAAGGACGAGTCGATGAGGAGGCTACGGAGGCCCTCCATGACACGAGCTTCGCTCCTCAGCACATCGAACACACTGCACAGAATGACATACCAACACTTGAGTGATCTCATCTTTTTCTCTAGCTAGTCTTGTTATTTAGAAACGAAAATTAAACATACTGTCAGTATATAATGTTTGATTTCAACTCCAAGAATGCATCAATTTAAAATTAGATTAATCGGTCACTAACCCTTTACTGCATGGCATTGCCATATGGCAACAATTAATTTATCTCCAATTTTTTGATAGGCAATAATAGAAAACTACTATTTTTCTATGTAACTGGACAAAAAAGAGGGCTTTACATAACAAAAAGATGCCTTGTCAGATGACCAGGAAATGCTGTTTGCACTTCCTTTTCTGCAATCACATGGCATGGTGAAGGTCATCCTCGGAGGGCTCTCAATTTTATTAATTTTTCAATATTAAGGAAAAACTATTTAAAAGAAAAATTATGATTTTAAAATTTTGTCATTTAAATATATATATTTTGAGTATTTTGTTAAATGGTAAAATGTAATTGTTGCCATATGGCAACAACATGCGATAATGGAACGGTGGTGTGTGCATTCATGAATTGAAACAGGCCTAAATAGCACAAAAAGACACTAGTCTTCTCTGATAGTATATTTACATTTTTTTTTTACATTCAAAGTAACAAAAACTGTTGTAATTTCAAATATTTTGCGATTGCACCTTATTTTCTAAATTTTATGTTTCAAGAGAAATTTTTTTTTTTTTTTTTTTTTTTTTTTTTTTAAAGATGCTTCACCCAAAACATGCTTGGATCTAATTTTTATATGCATTTTGAGTGAGTAAATCCATCTACATATTTTTACAACTGTAATTCCTTTCTTGAAGATATAACTTTTACATGCTTACCAGGTGGCAAATTTTTTATTTTTTTTTTTAAACTTAGTGTATGAGATTACATTCAAGTTACTGCATTTTCTAGACTATGTGTTATTTTTGACTATATGATACTTTCCACAGTCGCACACTGTTGCCATATGGCAACAATTTACCCCCCAAAATTTTTTAATATTACTTAAACTAATAAAAATCCACAAACCATTTTTTTGATGTAAATGTAATCGTTCATGCAGCAGAGGGCTAATAACAATTAGTGTAGTATAGTATAGTTTCATATTACCTTTTAAGAAATGATGAATAAATATAATACTTGGTAGTGAACGCGAACATGGTTCTAGATTTGCTGCTCACCTGAAGATGTCCTGCACATCCAGGTCGATGTGGAGTCCGTTAATGAAGAGAGCTGAATCGCCTGGCTGCAGTCCCAAGGAGCCCTTAAAGTACTACAGAGAACCACAAGGACATTAAGCATCTTTTTCAAAACCTCCAGCAAAACACCACTACCAAGTGCGGATTCAAGGTGCTGATTAATGTTTTGACAGTGGATCTGGCTACAGGGCAAGTCACAGGTATATATTAATGTGCTGATTTTAATATGTTATCGTTTCTATAGTAATTGTTGACGTGATATTTCACATTTTTAGATAGAGAGATACATGTACTTTGTTGATCACAAAGCAGGAATTTGGAAAATTTGGAAGGAGTCTCCAGTGCCAGCGCTTTGTAAAGCTGTAACTTTAAGTGTTCAGGACAGAGGGTTTTGTGGTTTCAAGGATGTTCATTAAATGCAACTAAATGAATTGTATTTGTTGGCAAATGGCTGTAGTTGTAAGAGGAATAAAGCACTTCGGGATGTGCGGTTATTTGAGAATAAGCAACTACAGGTTGATAAGAGTTAATCCACTTCGTTGTGGGGAAAAATGGACAATTAAAAACAAGGCTTTATTTATATGTATAAGTTTGTTCTTGCAGTCCTCCACTTGTTTAGTCTATAAATCTTTAGGTAACAACGAAGCCCATGAAAGAAGTTCGTAAGTCTGTTTGGGAGTGTTTCATGGGGAACAATTACACTGAGGAGTGTGGAGCAAATGTTACATGAAACGACTCAATAAGACATTAACAAGAAGTGGGGTCCCTTAAGGTGATTATTCGGGGAAACAAAAACGCGGACAATTAACATAAACCTCAAAATGGAAGACGAGTGTAGGGTGACATGTTGAGGCAGAGGAAATTGGTGAACAGGGTGAAGAAGCAAATGAAAATAAAGCTACCTTCTGGTTCTCTTCAATCTCCTTACGGATCGCCGAGTTTACCACCGTTTTGGTTAAGGACCTGAGAACGAATGTAAAAAAAAAAAGATACGAATTTAAAAAATAAATGAATAAAATCAATACACAAATAAACTCGACATGAGTTTGGAGAAAATTCTAAACAAGTTCAATTTGAATGAACCAATGCTAGCTAGTCAGTTAAAGTGTAAGATGGAAAAAAAAAAAAGTGTTGTTATTATTATTTTAAATTCTAATGCTGAAACTTACCAGAGTATCTTAGGACATTATTTAGTATTCTTAGAAAACAGTCTTTAAACCCTTTTAGGTTCTGTTTTTAGAATTGCTGACGGGAAAGTTTTCCATGTTAATTAAACCAGCCAAGATAATTTTTTACAATTAGTCTTGCTTTAATAACCTCTAGCCTCAGGCATGAATCTGGATTTATTTTCTCTATGAAAAGCCGTTCGCCTTTGTGTAAAGAAAAACACAAGCGTACTTCCGTAATTAAAGCTGCAGCGTGAAAATTTTTTACACAGAAGTCAGCCGATTTATCCTCGTTGTGGAATCTGTATCATTGCCCAGTTGATTCATTAGAGAGTTTGTGATCGCTGGCCAGACTGTTTGATGAAGTATGCGTATTTTTCGGTTAAATTAGGCAAGAGCAAGTCCACGGATGCGTCTGTTCGCTCTTGGTGTGTGTAATTCTGACAAACCTGTGCCTATTATTCTTGCTCACTAACAAGCATCTGTTTAAAGGCATGCTTTTATGATAGGGGTGAGGTTCGTGTACAGTACCTCGCTTTTGTAGGAAAGTTCTGGCTCAAGTCTTTCATTACATTAAGAGCATCTACAGGAGGGGCTGCCAGGATACGGGCCGCTGTCTGGAAGCTGAGATCTGAAGCGCGAGAGAGAAACAGAAAGAGAGAATGTTAGTGTTGCATGTAACATCTAACATGTGACATGAACTGAGATCAGACTTTGTTTTTTCTCCTCACAGGAATTCGCTGAACATTAAAACGCTAAGTAAATAATTTGCTTAGCAACGCTATATCCGTCAAAACAGGAACACCATTTCCAACAGATCTGCCTAAATAGAAATAGGCTCGCATATTTCAAGGAGCACATTTATCCCTGAAGTAATCCTTTAAAGGGAATTATCACTAATGGCTTAATTTCATTCGTGACAAAGCTTCAAGTCCTCCAGGTGTCATGGATTTAAGTGGCTGGGCTTTATCAGAGAGAGTAAGTGTGTAATGGATTATTATGCCAGTGTCTTGAGCAGTCTTTTATGTGCGGGTGGCTTTAGTCTCCTGACAGTTCCTCTTAATAGAGCGCTAATGAGCTTCAGGCGCTGTGGTGCGTACACTTCAGTGGGCCAGCAAAGTGACAAAGCCATAGCTTATCAAGGAGTACCTGAAAAGACGTTGTTTTGGATACGCAACGTCATTCGTTCAAATCGTTTTTAATTCCGTAAAGATTCATGAAATAGCTTGACGCCAAACTGTTTACTGAGAAATCCGATATGGCCGCTAACAGGGACGCACCAATCCAATCGAATCTTTTTAACTCCGGCTAAAATGCATTACCTCATACGCTCAAATATTTAATATACTCGCCTTGCATCTGCCAGACTTTGAGCGGTGCCATCTCGTTTGTACTCTCGACCAGGTGTTTACGCAGTTCCTTCAGCTGCTCCTTCAGCTCTGGGTAGACTGTTCTGGATTTAAAAACAAAGAGGATGAGCTGATCTGGTTCACATTTCCCCTCAATCGATGCTGTGAATTTGATGAAAAGTTCCAGACATTTTGTGCTTCTACTGACGAAACCGAGACAAGATCTTGAAATGGACACCAGCCAAACATATACAGAAAATACTGTATATCATGTCTGTGAATAACAAATATAGCACTTACTTGAGTTTGCCAAACAGGAAGCCCTGCACTTCGTCCACTGGGTCGTTTCCGCCGATCATCGTGGCGTTCACATCAGCGCCTGTGGAATAAAATGAAGCGTTTTGACTTGATGCCCTGTTGGGACATTTTCAGCAAACATCACACTTCTATGCTGATCTAGGACAAAAAGCGAACAGTATCAAACCTTGAACTTGTGTGTCGTCTTTGGCTTTGTACTCCTGGTTTTTGATGGCCAACTCGACCCCGTAACCAGACAGGAAAACTTTATAATCACTGGGTTTCTGCAATGCAAACAGTACACATTCAGACTTAATTTGGGGTAAGTGAGGGGTTTTTAGTGAGATGAATTAAATTAATGAAATAAAAGCAAAAAGTGAACCACATATGTGCATGTGGCAGCGAGGGCGTGGTCACGAGCCGGCTGTGAACGGGAACAAGAGGAGTCGCAGAGAACGAGCGGGTAATGTGTGAGTGCTTACACCTTTGGGTGATTAAGAATGAATCGCTGAAAAATTGCTTGGGTAAAAATAAATATATCAACATCAAACATCTAATGGGATATATGAATCAAAAGAGAAAAAAAAAAAAAAAAAATCTCACCCAAAATCTAGTATACTCACCGAGAGGTAATGGCGCAGGATGTAGTTAATCAGGCCCTTGTTGGCTTTGGCCAGCATGTGCTGATGGAACCTAGCGAACTCTTTGGTTCCCACCTCGGCATAGAGGATGACAACGGGAGCGTCCGGGTTGGCCGAGGAAAACCTGTGATCGCCTTTAAACAGGAAAGGCTTCGGCCTGCAGGAAAAAGTGGAAATGGTAAAGAAAATGAATTGTCGTAAAGTGCTGAAACTGGAAACTCCTTCCATGAACATTAAATACAGATCTCCTCAGAGAAAACTTAACAAACACATGGTTTTCTTTGTTAAATAGCTGCACGTTTTAAAAACCTGTTCATTATTCGAACAAGCGCATTAAAAAAAAACTCACTTCTCTGAAGCAACGTCGATCAGGTTCTTCAGGTGGTCTAGATCGCATGATTTCTCTCCGTGGACGCTGAAAAACGCCTTGCAGCCGGGTGGAGGAGGTTCATTGGACGCAATCTACGCAATGTTAACGGAAACACGGGCGTTAAATACAGAGGAATCATCAACGAGGTTGTCGACGACTGTCCAGCAGAAATATGAGCATTCCCGACGATCAGTAGAGCAAACACCGTTTTTATTTTCTACTAACAGCACGTCTTCATTTATTCGTGTAACTGGTCTCTGACCTGCTGGAACGAAGAAACGGTGGACGAGTAGGAACGTAGAGAGAGCGCAAACTTCAGCAGCTTCAACTGCACAGGACTCAAGAGCTGGCCAGCTCGCTTCAGGATCAGCTCGTAATAGGACAGATCTGTGCCTGTGAAAGGAAAAACACCAATAACCCCATTTAATGAACGTTAGAGATGTTAACCGTGTACGCGTATAAATGGAACTGAATGCAGGAAAGTTACCATCATGGTCATTTTCAATATCTTGGTTAGCCTCCACGAAGTCCCAGAACTTATCCTGGCTCTCCTCGGCAAGAAACTCGCTGGTGACAAATAATGCATTTATCATCAGTATTTGTTCAGCTAAAATAATCAGTATTATAGTGTTTCTAGATGCTAGACGCTAATTTCACTGTAGTCTAATTGTAATACGCCCATTTATTAGTGTGTTACTCTGAACAGACCCTACCTGGCCTCCAGGAGCAATGGTGTAGAGGGCCATTTGGTGGTAAGCGTCGTGGTCACAGCCTTCGAGTCGCCGTTGACACAAGACACAAAGTGCAGAGCCACCAGAAACGCCCAAAGCATCCACATCTTGTATCCTAGAATGCAAAAAAAAAAAAAAAAAAAAACATGTTCATACTGTACATGTTGAGCAAACCTAATTAGCCTACTGAAAACAATTTAATGCAACATTAACACGTAAACATTGTGTTTATACATTTTTTTTGACTAAACATGGTCTTTACAGACTTGTTTGTCCAGCACATGCCACAGACGCTCGAAAGGATTGAGATCTGAGGAATTTCGAGGCCAAGTCAACACCTTGAACTCTTTCTCATGATCCTCAAACCATTCCTGAACAATTTTTTCAGTGTGTCCGGGTGCATTATCCTGCTGAACGAGGCCACTGCCATTAAGGAATACTGTCGCCATGTAGTATGTGTCAAAGTAAATTCCACATGAAAGCCAGGACCCATGATTTCCCAGCAGAACATTGTCCAGACCATCACACTTCCTCCGCCAGCTTGCCTTCATCCCATAGTGCGTCCTGGTGCCATCTCTTCCCCAGATAAGCGCCCAGCCGTCCACATGACGTAAAAGAAAACGTGATTCATCAGACCAGGCCACCTTCTTCCATTGCTCCATGGTCCAGTTCTGATGCTCACGTGCTCATTGTAGGTGCTTTCAGCAGTGTACAAGGGTCAGCATGGGCACTCTGACCGGTCTGCAGCTATGCAGCACCATATACAGCAAGTTGTGATGCACTGTGTGTTCTGACACCTTTCTATCATAGCCAGCATCAACATCTTCAGCAGTTTGTGCTACAGTAGCTCTTCAGTGAGATCGGACCAGACGGGATTTGCTCCCCACCGTTCATCTACTGCCTAATATATCCCACCCCTTGACAGGTGCCATTGTAACGAGATAATGTTATTGTGAATGTTATTCACTTCACCTGTCAGTGGTTTTAATGTTATGGCTGATTGGTGTGCATACATATGCTTGGAAAGTTTTGCCAAACACCTTCCATTTTAAATTGAACTGAATTGAATAACTTTATATAGAAATGACACCTAGCTGAATTGCTTATATAAACGGACAACACAAAACAGAAAACAAGGATATTTCCAACTCTAGCTGTCATACACTGTTATTTTCGCTTTCACAGAAGAAGAGGCGCCTCGACTGTCGAGCTTCAGCCAATCCCGAGCCTCAGCGTGGCCACTCTGACAGCCAATCAGCGTCAAGAATACGCATACTTCCGGGTTTTTGTACCCAATCGTCCCGGATTCAATAAGGATGTTAGCCTAGCCGCTGCAATTCAACCGAAATCTGTCGAATCATGTTGGAAGAAGATGATAACGACCTACTGTTGAGCAAAGCACCAAAAAAAAAAAAAGCAGGAGACATGATTACCCAAGCTAACATTACTTGTACAGAGACTGCGCTTTATTCTGTAGCTAGCTAGATACTCTTATTAGCCGGCAACGGCTAATTATAAAAAGAAATTAATATATAAACAGGAAAACCAGTACAAACGTGCGGTTTAATAAATGTAAAGTGTAAGCATTACTATGTCATAAGAAAACAGAACACAATCGTGTATATGATAACAGCAGTGAAAATAACAGCTCATACCTCCACCGGCTTCTGAACTTCCTGCTGGAGTAGCCATGGTTCAATCCCAAATGGCGGCTTACCTCCTCCACGAGTCCACTACATAGGGTGTCAAAAAGGCACCTTATTCACCCTATACAATGAACTAGGATGGCTTTTTGGGATTCAGCCCGTGTTTGGTCGGGTCCTTCATTCAGAGGGAGACGTTGTTTTTTGCCTGTACAAAAATGCAACGTTAGCTGACAAACATGACATATGACTGTGATAACAAAGCTTTGTGTTGTGGAAGAAATTCGATGTTTTACAAATCCTTAATTTTTATAAGGTCCTGAAAAGAAAAGGCCAGGAATTTTTTTTGTTTGTTTTTAATTCACAGGCAATTTAGAAGCCTAATAAAATATAGCACGGTGGCTGTGCGCTCTTTCAAATATTTTGTTGTATTATTATTATTATTATTATTATTATTATTATTATTATTATTATTATTACTAAAATTTTTTATATTAAAAATTTGCATTTTAATAAGACCATTGTAGTGACCTTTTTTTTTTGGAACTTTTGAGGAAAGATAAGAAAAATCAGATGCTATGGTTACGTAATGCTAAGTGACCTATGACACGGCATTTGCTATAAATACCACCGTCATACTGAACATCAATCATTCCCTTTTTTCTTCCTCTCTGTGCATGTGAACATGGAATGGAGCTATCCGCTTAGCAGAACGTGTTTACATTGGTGTTTCGTCCTCCAAAGCTGAGGATAGACCACCTCCATTCCTTATATTCTCATTCCTTTCTACCTTGGAGACTGCATTATTCAAAGATTGCTACTAGGCTTCATGGCACTCTGTAGCTTCAAGCTGGTTTAGATACTTACTTGTTAGCATTCCCAGCCATGCATTTATCTATTTTAGTCACTCACTGCTTCTTGTATGTGTTCATTTCTACAGGCTCCAGTAGAGTTGAACTTTCTTTTTTCCTCAGCAATGTTGGTGACTTCACTTCACCGCACTAAGTAAGTTTCTAGTCAGCGACATATGCCACAGTTCCACCCTCTGAGTTTTCCTCTTTGAATATTTAACATCTATGCCAACTAACTGGCTATCACATTGCTAGTGTTGTAGAGTGATGCTCCCTCGACATTCCATGCAGTTGGATGTCCAACAGGAGTCTGTGGGAATATCGTTTCCACAAATGTCTATTTTAAAGAAGAAGAAGCTATTATTTTTTCCAAAGTGAAATTCTTTTTCGCATATCCCAGCTTGTTAGGAAGCTGGGGTCAGGGCGCAGGGTCAGCCGTGATGGCACCCCTGGAGCAGATAGGGTTAAAGGCCTTGCTCAAGGGCCCAACAGTGGCAGCTTGGAAGTTCTTGGGCTTGAACCTTGGACTGACCTTCTGATCAGTAACCCAGAGCCTCAACTGTTGAGCCACCACTGCCTCGAAGTTATTGACGAGGATGGGATGTGAACCCACATGTGCAGAGTACAATGGATTAGCAGTCCATCGCCTAACCATTCAGCCACCTCATTTGTATACGTTTGGGTTGGATTGCCCATATTATTCACATTATACCAGACTGTGGGACTTGCAGTCATGCATTGAGTGGCTGGGTCTCTTGAAAGGTGAATATTTTTCACAGTCTTGACATTGACCATCTCAAAGAAGCTGACTGTGCGGCAATGCCAGTGGCAACACGACACACTTGGCTGGCAGATTTAAATCCTGGCTCATAGTTGAATCTGGCCCAAGGCCCTCAGTCTAAGTAGCTTGCTGATCATAAATGCCCAGACCTGATGATGGCCAACAAGCACAGCCAAAAACCCAGAAAACAATTTGAGTCTCTAGACAAATCAATGACTTGGTGCCACACACCCTCAGAATGCTGGTAAGCATATGAATGCCCCTCCTCTACCCCAAGGGAAGGGCCCTTAACAATGCCAAGCACCACTACAGATCTTGCAAAGAATACCTCTGAAGGACAGGATTTTAGCTTATCGCTTATTATTGGATGGTGAGTACATTAGATTAGTTGGCGCTGATGAGAAGGTCACTTTGTCTCAAGAATTTTCTTGTTCAAAAAAAGGCCAATTTTTAGATATGAAAGGGTTCCTGAAGACGCTCGGGGGGGGTTTTTGTACGCAAAAGGTGACAAATGTAGTCCAAGGCATGCAGCTTCAGGACTGGTTTATGTCAGTGGAGTGTTGAAGCACTCATATTCATGTTCCCATTACCTGGGAATACACGTGGTTCTTAAAGATTACCCTCTTCCAAAGATCAGAGGGGTACCACTCCAGGAAGTATGTGCTGCTGCTGCCTGAACCAGATTTTTCCTGATCATCCTTCACAATGTTGTGAGCATGAATGTTATCTCCGAGCACCTTTCAGGGCAGTAGTCCCCAGAGGTGTGAAATACAATGGTAGTTGCAAACCTCAGCATAAGTGCCAGGATTCCTTGTCATTCAGAACCAGTGTTTGCTTGGCAAGAAGGTTCTAGGAAATAATTTCTGCACCGACTACCCACCATGGGAAGTTGTCAGAATTCCACAAGAACATTGGTTCTATTTCAGAGAGGTGCAATGCAGTTGCAATAAAGAAAATAGCTGAGTCTGTTGATTTGTACTTTATAGGTGCTGGGGCTTACAATGTCTTATGATTTCCCAAAGGTCCTGTAATGCCATAATGCAGCTGAACTTGCAAGAAGACAGAAAGCAGCACATGCAGCCCAAACCAGACATTTTACACTGAGCTAAAGGGTTCAACGAGTAGAAATGGAGAATATTGTTTGCTTATTTATTTTGTTTGTCTGTCTGTCTGTCTGTCTGTCTGTCAATCTATCTAATTTATAATCTGCATTTTATAATGATGCTCCAGTCAAGAATTAACTGTTGCCTTTCTAACAAGACCATAGATCACGTGATCCGTATAAGAATCACAGTACTTTTCATTTTCCAATTATAGTTTCATAGGTAATATAATCAGTAAACAACCTGTCATTTTTAGTACGTGCGTGCAAAACATTTGCAGTTAATTACTTTTTATAGTCATTCTTATATACCAGAGCTAGCGCAGAAGCAAAAGGGAGCAGCACAAGAGGTGTGACATAAAAAGCACTTCTATGACTAGCTTCACTTCGATGAGTAGCTTTTTTTTTTTAACGGAAAGAAACAATGCATTCTTGGAGGGAGATTATAAAAAATGTTGGCAATGAGGAAATGGACAACAAAGCAAGACACATTTTTACATATTGTGGAAAAAAAGATATATACAGATACTTAAAATCTAAAAAAAAAAAAAAAAAATTGGGGGGGAAACTTCATGGTTAATATTTTCCCATTTCTTGTTGCTTTTATTGTTGCTTTCTGGCAAAGCACAAATAAAAAGTATGTGCAGCTCGCTCTTTATTCTCAAGGCTGTTAAAAAAAATATATTTCATTTTTAATGTTTCAGCGTTGGTTGTAATCAATGTCCATGCACCACTGATGATATGAAGCATCTACAAGGCACCCAGGATCTATCTCGGTTCTTACGACCCCCAACTCGAACCTAAAAGAGCATGTTAGATGTTTACACCTACCTGTGCAGGGCAGCTAGGATGGCTAGGACAAAAATTGTGTGCTCAAGGATTGAATTAAAATGATATATCAAGCTTGACAGCACAGTGTGTGATGTTTCATGGTGTCTTGGTTCCATTTTTGTAGATATAACCTCTGGGAGTATGGAAAGGTGAAGGGCAAATGCCCGACTAATACTGGACAGCAATGCTGGAACACTAAGCTGTCTCTGAGGAAAGTAGGTCTTTTAAATTAGGCATTCTTTTGGATTTAACATCCAAAAAGCGACTATAAAATCCAGGCACAAAAATCAATGTCTGTCATTAGGAGTTAATGCCGGGACCACAATGTGGGAGAGAAAAGGATGGTGCTCATAAAGCTTAGCTTCAAATAGCTTCATTTAATCAAATCGTCTAAAACATCATCAAATATAGTCTCTGTAAGTCCATTGTGTAACTTAATACTTCAAAATGGTCTTCAGATTGATTTAGCTGTTACGGTTAATTTGGTTTTATTCAATAGCAGACAGTTCTGGGCCAATTCCGGCTTTCATCCTGTAGTCTTGGTTAATTACTGTGTGAGTTTTAAGCACACAGTCTAGAATAGTGCCAAATTCTCAGGAGTTTAGTTTTGTGTCTATATATGTGTGCCAGTTCTGTCATGAGTGACCATGGTTAAAGGAAGAGGGCCCAAGCACAATTAATATTGGAGATCAGTGCTAGGTGTAGTTTTGGTCGATTTATATTCCTTATATACAGATAGCAATATGCCTGCGTTATGCAAACTGATTAGGCTTGCTCGTGATGAGTATTGTTTTATGTTCTGGTATGAGTAGCTTTTAATTGAAGCCAAAAAAGAAAACGATTAATTAAGAGAAATGACATTGATTAATATCCATCCTAATTACCCATCATGCATTTTATTCGGCACCCACAAACGTAAATTACTTTGTGAATTAATTCCCAGTGCCAACTGTATGCATGTAATTTGCCGTGATACTGTACTGACTGAAAAATATTCAGCTTCTGAAAGATACGATGTTGCAATTACATTGTTTTGATAAGATTTCTCTTCCTTGTCTTCTAGTTATATTGCACAGTCAGACACTTCAGATGAGAAGATCATTGTACCGTGCCGTCTGCGGTTCAATACACACTCGGTTGATGTATAGCGATGCTCATTCTCTCAGTAGCTGCTTTATCTTCTCTGCTCTATGGTATTTGGCATATGAGAAATCCCATTATATCCACACGGGACAAAAGTTATAAGCCAGAGTCTCGCTTGTGGCTGTTGTCCAGGGAGAAATTAGAATGATGGCCCTCCTCCGCTTCAGACAACAACGGCTGCTGATGCTGGACTTTTCGGCCTTCCATTTCAACACGATAAAAAAAAAAAAAAAAAAGAGTAAGGATCCATTTTGTAATTACAGAGGAGAGTGCACTTGTCTGAGTCAGCCGCTTTTTGTGGCTTTGGGCTTGGTTCCAGATTCTGCTGGTGGAAGATATGTGTGCGTGTTTGCGAAGATCTCTGGTAATGTGACTGAACTGCCCCACTGCACTTCCTGGTTACTCTAAATGGGACAAATGTGTTTGCTTGTACTGTGTATGTGTTCCAGGAGATGGAAATCCTAACGAGTACAAATCATCCTCATAGATATGTGTGTTTGTGTGAAAACTCATTAAATATGCATAAAATTAAAATATTATGCATAGCGATTCTGGTGCTGTGTTTTCGTTATTTGCATGAGAAGTTAGCAAATGTGGGCCACGCTGATCTTACAGGGGGACATTGCTAGTGCAGTTACACTGAGGAGTCCTAGGCTCCTGAGTGGTGCAAAAGTGGTACAACACTGTACCATCCAGAGACCACAAGTTTTAATCCCTACGATGTCACAGCCATCCATGGCAGGGAGACAAAAGGGCAGATTTGGCCACGTTCTTAGGGTAGTAGGGATGACACTGGCATACCCTCCCTTATCAATCACATCAACACTAGCCAATCACATGTGTCTGTGAGCTCATGTATGAGGAAGAGGGCGGGTAGTGAATTCCTCTGAGAAAGCTGCCCCGTGATGCTGTTACACCATCCTGTGACACTGGAGTGGCATCGAAAAGATGCTGTTGGGTGGCTTTATATGTCTTGGAGGAAGTCTCTTTCAGCCTTCACCCTCCCTGGTTGCTAGCTGTTGTATGACAGGGGAGAGCTGGCTGCTGGGTGGGAATTGGCTAAGACCAAATTAGGTAGAAAATGGGGGACCAGTCTGTTAGTATTTTGTGGAGTTTTTTTTTTGTCAGTGTTGCGTCCAAAAATGCTTGATTTTGCTGCAGCTTTTTTCAAACTTTGCGATGCAACTTGCGAAGATTTTTGAGTTTATTTGCGGAAAACTACTTGAATTTGGCGCAGTTGCAAAAAAATTGTTTTGCACGTTCTTTCCCGGCGATGTTTGTTGGTAAATGAGACCTTTTAGCTGTCTTCATGTTTGACATATGTGAATCGAAGGCTTTGAGTGAATGTGCGTTGTGATGACATCACATGACGCGTCTCGGCCCAAATCTGTGGAAAATCTGCTGTAATTTTGAAAAATCGCAAGCTCCTACAAATATATGCGGAGCTAGATTTTGTGTTCATTTCTGCGATCGTAAAATCGCAAAATCCTGGAGGGACTGGCTTAGTGAAGATGAATGAAATTAATATAATCCTGCATATTTCAGTAATAAGTGAGGGTAATCAGTATAGTTGATAAAATTTTATACAAATAAAAATGATAAAGTTGTGAATACTTAAGTATTCACCCCCATTGATGTGAAACCCCTATATTTGTTCTGGTTCAATCATCAGTAGTTACATAATTCATTGAATGGAGTCCATTTTTATGGAATATGATAAGTACAGTTAAGCGTAAAAAGCATCATCTGCTCTCAGTATAAATATACCTGTTCACAAAAGTTATCTCCTCTTCCATGGACCTTTACCATATGTGTGTACTGTCAATTTTATATGATACACTTTTGTAGGAAACAGACAACAACCAAATAATTCATATATAAAAATGAAATTTCTTTTATTTGTGGCTTTCAGTGATACATTTGTGCAATGCTAAGAACCAAAAATTGGAGCAATTGGAATGTGATGGACAAATAAACTGGAGACAAGGTTCAGGGCCATCGTAGGGGACACTGTAGCTTTTTAAGGTTTGTAATTAGCTTACATGTTGGACATGTACTGTATATGGGCTGTGAACACCAGACTGCCCACTATGGGTTGCCAGACTTCGAAAGAAAAGGACATGTCGTTAATCAACAGAATGACTTTAGAGAAAAGGCAACCTTGAAAACACTTCACACCAAGCTTCTTTTGTAGTATAAAGTATTTCGCATTTGGTTAAATATGCATTTGCGCTCACCAAAACAGTAGTTTCTTGGTTTTCATAGTCCGACTGAATGAACAGACATACAATTGTTTCTTCTGCTAGCTTGAAGACTGCTAGATTTCCGGTGGGCCAACTCACATTTCCAAATGTCACTGCTTCGTTCCTCAGGCTTGGTCGGGTTTATTTGTCAAGTGCAGTTGTTGACAGAATGAGAGCAGTTAGCAGAGGCCTGTGATACTGACTTTAGCTTCAGTCCCTGCAGACCATGGCAAGACATCATGACATACACACGCACGCAAAAGAAAATCCATGGTGTTCACACTCACACTATATAGAATGTATAAATAATAGACACATCCATACTCTTACCCATACAAAAATGAGTAGTCAAGGGGAACTGGGAGCAATGATGACATTTTAAAAGGTTGTGTCTGCTTTTTCACTGTGATCTGAAACTTTTTTGTTTCCTGACACAGTCTGTAATACCACCATAAAGCCTAAGACGAGGCGTTGACATTCTGTTCCCTTTCCATCCTGACACGCCGAACCTATCACAGGTTAAAAATCAAATAAAGTATAGATTCTCTTTTAAATCAAGATGTCTTCCATGTAGGTATTAAGCAGTATCATTTAACCCTGCATTCACACTGTCCGTGTTGATCAAGTTGTATGTTGGTCGCTAGTAGACGTTCACATCCTGAGTTACTGACATTTGCTGTGGTTTACCTGCTATTGCCTGGCTAGTGCGCGCTATGACTGTACAAACTATCTAGTTACAGAACGTATGCAAAACCGCCCATTTAAAGATGAATAAAGAAAAAAACATCCATTTAAAGACAATAAGAAAAGAATCTGAAGCATGTCATCAAAGACTACTGCTGTAATAGTAAAGACTGTTCTGTGCTCATCCCAGACCTCTCAACATCCTTTCAAAACACTTACTGTTTGTAAGTACTGTTTGTCTTAACTCTTCTATACCTGAATGATGTGATAATTTATAATCGCACTATTAAGTGTCACCCAGAAGAGGATGGCTTCCCTTTTAAATTCCTCTAAAGGTTTCCTCCCCATGTCGTCTCGGGGAGTTTTTCCTTGCCACTGCCGCCTCTGGCTTGCTCTTTCTAGGGATCTAGAGCTGCATCTGGATTTCTGTGAAGCTGCTTTGTGAGAATGTCTATTGTTAAACGCGCTATACAAATAAAACTGAATCGAAAATGGTTGTGTATAAATGGCATCCATGCAGTGTACGCACGACTTATTTTTGAACAAGTCGACTAATCCTGCAAACATGGACAACCATTTGCAGCATGAACACTGACAGAATTCTGTTTAGACACATCATACACTTCAAGCTCAGCAAAGTGAATGTCAATGGCTGGTTCAGGAGCTGCGACTGGGAACCAATATCTGGAACCAAAAAACACTGATAACTGTGGTGCAAGTATACCCCGATCTCTCGCTCCCATTGGTAGTCGCCAAAATACTTCCTACTCGCATAACTCCGCTCAACTTTTTTGCATTGCTTGCTCTGTCCCACCTACTCCGAGTCACAACCCCACCCACTTCGCCTTTTGCCACTCAAATTGCTATCTGTCATTGAAAACGCATGACTTCCGGCTGCTTTGTCATGGCATGCTGTGGCCAGTGTGAACACAGGGTAACACTTGGGATGTGTTGGTTAAATCCACTTTTTCCTGGTTGATAGAAGATGATATAGGATAGTTGACAACCTGGCTGTCCAGATTTAGCTTTCACCTTTAGCTAACTTAACTCCATACAGTATGCTGTAGGTTTATATAATGGCTATGGTCCACACATATCTGGTCATAAAAACAAGCATAATGACAAAGTAAAATTAAACAATTCTTCTCAAGTTTTCTTTCTTTTTTTTTTTTTTTTTAAACAATGACTAAACAAAGCTGAAAAATTGCATACAATAGACTCTAGGCAGCATAGTTGGTCTCAGTGCTTTAAAAACACCTCTTATAGGAGGTGGGAACAAAATCATTTAAAAGAACCCTGAAAAAAAAAGAAAACATCCAAACTATGATATGGAACATCATTGTTTCAAAACCATGGCTGAAATGGCAGCAGACATTTAGGCAAATGACTATACAATGTTCCCTTGATCATTCCTTGCACGGAATTCCTATAGTCTTTAGCATTTAGGAGTTATTCAACCCACAGAACTCAACTCTTTTTAGGCTCAAGTGGGCTTAGTGCCTTGAGTCATTAAGGTCTTTAGCCTCACATAATTCTAGGCATGATCGAGGCAGAAAGAGCTTACTGGATGTCAAGTCTTCCTGGTAAGGGTCAGTAGCTCACAATCTAGGGGGCTGAGAATACCGGGCACCAACACAGAGGTCAGCACCACCTTTCTCATTTCCCCAAACTTCCGCACATCTTTTTCCTTCAGTCCTGCTACCAGCGATTAATAATATGGTTCATGTAGTCTTCTGTGGACAACCGCGAGGTTTCCGAGTCACCCGCCTCATCCCGGGACATGGGAGAAAATATAGAGCCAGACGAGCGTCGGAGATTCTTCAGCCTCTGCTCACGCCTTTCCAATTGCCTCTTATACATATATCGCTGCTGGAAAAGGTCGCGTGCATAGTCGTAGAGCTGCATGTCCAGCTCATTAAGCTCCTCAATGCGCTGGATGGTGTCGTTGTCCAGGTCGACGCCGGCCGCACGCGTGCTGTTGTATTGCACAAATGGTCGGATGAACTTGAGGTGGAAGGTACGCTCAAAAAGGTACTGTGTTTTGCGCTGAAACTCTGTCAAACCAAAGAAGGCCATGTCGCGCAGGTTTTTCTTGGCCGACTCCAGCAGGATCTGCGCACGCTTCTTCTCGGGGATGAAAGACATGTTGTAGCAGCCCACCAGGCTGAGGTCGGCCAACATGCGCACTTGCCGGTTGTTGGCCAGGTTGTAGGGGCACTCCATAAACTGCTGCAAGGTACAGCCCGACCAATCTGTGCCTTCATAGCAGGGTGGAAGCTCCTCTGGGGTCGGTGTGCGTCCGTCACACATGTGCAGTGACGTCTTCCAGGTGGCACCCCGCTGGACATGTCGCCACTCGCTGAGGTAGCGTGACACCGGGTCCCTCAGTAGGGTGATGTAGTAGAACTTCCTGCAGGAGGAAAGAAAGAGTCAGTAAAGACTTGATTCATTTTCCTTCTGAACAAAATACTACAAAGTACTGAGCAATAATCAAACAGCAATAGCAAAGTCATTCATTAGCACACTCACAGTTAAATTGATAGCTACTAGCTTCTTTTCCGTTGCTAACAACATTAGTATTGAAGTTGAAGCATTTCCTTTTAAGGCTCGAGTGTTGCAGCGGTAAAGAATTTGCCTGATCACCGTGATATAGCAAGCTCAAATCCTGAAAATATCACAGCTATCCATTGCCAGAAGTCTGAGTGAAAAGGACTGGCCCTGCTCTCAGGGTGGGAGTGATGGCATTCCTCTCTTCCCTGTCAATCACTAGCCAATCATGGGGACAAGGACATAGCTGCAACGTGAGAGGCACTGTTCACATAGTCATCTGCATACTTTATGTAGGGCAGTGGTAGCTCAGTGGTTAAGACGTTGGGCTGCTGACTGGAAGATCGTGAGTTCAAATCCCAGCACCGCCAAGCTGCCACTGTTGGGCCCTCGAGCAACCCTCAATTGCTCCGATGTATAAATGAAATAAATGTAAGTCGCTCTGGATAAGGACGTTTGCCAAATGCCATAAATGTAAATGTTATGTGTATCTAGAGGATTAAAAGCTATATTCACTAGGGGGCAAAGTAGGGGCAAAACACTGGGATATCTTCCTTGACTACTTCTTCACATTTGTTTACAGCACCTTTGCCGTTTAAGCTGGTATTGCACCAGAAGATGCAGTTTCTGAGCAACTGGAGGATACATGCTATAGCCATTCTGCGAACATGTACATGTAGTTAAAAGCAAGTGTAATCCAGACCTCAGTTAGTAGTCCCATAGTCCCAGATTGGTATCTGTTATGTAATGAGGAAGACTTACATAAAGGAGTGGGAATTTGCAACTAAATTCTGGGAGATAAATAGTGGGAAACCAAACCAAGAAGATTGCCTGCGTCCATCGCTGTTTGAATGACTACTAGCAAAAACTAAAAAGGTCAGAAGCAATCAGTAGCTTACACAGCATTCATGATCGCTCACCAAAAAACTACCTGTGTGAATAAGAGAGCTAGAGAGATAAAGCCAGCGAGAAGCAAGTATAAAGTGGTAGTGATTCTAAATTCCTTCCTTGTGCCATTTTCAGTTTATTATTTACCACACAAGTGAAATAAACACACACTAATGAGTGCCACATCCTCTTTTGCAATCTCACAGAATTCCCACAGAAACAGCTCCATCTGGCAGTGTGGTGCATAAGAAAGCCAGAACAGTGCTGAAAGGATACTTTGCCCCCCAAATTGTTTCAGACGCAATTATATTGCCAACAATGTGATGCTAGCAATGCTACACTGCTGAATTCTCGAATCCGATTGGTCAGAAGGCTCTGACAGGAGTTCAGTAGCTCATGAAGAAAGTCATCCTCTCTTGAGTCTCACTCTCTTGAGAAATAAGAATCGGAAATAGCTACTGTTTGTTCCTTTCGATGAACGCATCGTACGACTTCCATCCCCTTTCAGAAACGGACAACAGTCTTGAGAATTGCAATTTTCAGTTTTTCGTGTTGTGAGCGATGGAACTCAACTTTGCAACGTCCCTGGCCGTGTCATCCTGCGACAATAATCGCAATAACACAGAGCCTCAGGTGTGCTAGAGCTTTATTAGAGGTGGGCTTCGGGGCGTACGAGATGAACAGACAAACTGACAGCAGCCAGCCTACCTCCAGCTCCCTGGACACACACAGGCAAACTGCAAAGATCCAAAGATAGACACACAGGTCCACAGAGGGAAATAAAGGCAAGACGAACACCTTGCGCAGTAATCTCTTTCTCTGGCTTTACACACACCCTCGCTTCTCTGTTCCTCTACGTTCTCGTATTCTTGCCTCTGGTGCATTAATAAAATCAGCTGTGACAGGGGTCTGCGTATGTTGCAGTCATTTTTCATTTTGAGATTTGCGCAAACAGATTTGGGCTTTAAAACAATGAATATTACAAAAAAAAAGGTCTCATATCTCATTATTACAGATTCATTTTGGGGCTAAAATTCATGAACGATCTCGAATGACCTGGTAGGAAGAAGGGTAGATGAAAGAAATTTTGGTTTAATTGTTTAACACTCCCTCTCTCTCTCTCTCTCTCTCTGTCTCTCTCTCTCTCTCCCTCTCTCTCCCTCTTTCTGTCTCTCACTCTCTCACACACAATGCTGTGATCAAAGATTTGCAGAACATGATGGATGTAGGCAGATAAAGCTTGCTGCAGTTAATGTTCTCTGGGCCCGACCCAACGGCGACAAGGAGAGGCTGGTTAATGTCTCACACACACGCACAGACACACGCACACACAGAGAGAACTTTGACTGATGACTCTTATCAAAACCCATATGATGAGAGCAGCTCTGATATACACCAGCACCCTGAGCACAGACAGCCTGCTGATCGTTAATCTGCTAATGACAGTACAGATGATTGAGAACGTTCTTTCAGTCACTACGCCCGTTCTCTCGTTCTCTCTCAAAAATGTCCTTTTCCTAATGAGTTCTCGGATTTTTTTTTCTTGTGAATTTTCATCCTACGTTATTAGACACACAGTGACATTTGACTAAACGTACTTCCTGGACTGACCACGTGGTGGCGCTACATACTTACAGAATTGATACGACACATCCCTGAGCTGCACTTGGGCATTACAGTAACACACCGTGCTGTGAAGAGAAGTACACATGACCTATAATGTGTGTGTAATGCGCAGCGTGTGGGTGTGGTTAAGTGAGGGAATAAAGGATGGAGGTGGGAAGAAGAAATGGAGGAAGGAATGAGAATCATTGTTCTGGGTTCTGTATGGGAGAAAAAAAAAAAAAGGTTTAAAAAATTTATGGCACGGGCATGTCTCGTCCACACACACACCCCCATACACTCCTACACTATTTAATACGAGCAAACACGTATTATGTTATGGTCATGGTCATACACATTCGTTTGCAACCAATAAAGCATATTTAGGTACTCAGGAACGGCTTGTTATGCCTGTGTACGAGAGCATTGTGGGTAATAAAAAAAAAAAAAACGGCTGTGACCCAGCAATTTCTGCGTGTTCATTTTAGCTGGTATTAAAGGAAAACTCATTAAATATAAAGACACATTAAATATGTACAGTGAATGAATATGTATCTTCATTCTTCTTCATTGCTACTGTAGATTTTTACCCAAGAGCTGCTGCTGTAATCATAAAGACTGTCCTGTGTCACAATGAACATCCTTGAAACACTATTGTTTAAAGCGCTGTACATCCATCCATTTTCCATACAGCTTATCCTACACAGGGTGACGGGGAGCCTATCCCAGGGAACTCGGGGGAAACAAGGTTTGGGAACAACCTGGACGTGGTGTCAACCCATTACAGGGCACAATCGTGGACACGCTACGGACAGTTTGGAAATGCCAATCAGCCTACAACGCATGTCTTTGGACTGGGGGAGGAAACCGGAGTACCCGGAGGAAACCCCCAAAACACGGGGAGAATGTGCAAGCTCGGCGGCAGGACTCGAGTCCCCAACCCCGGAGGCGCGAGGCGAACAATTTTCAGCACCGCTTAAAGAATATTTGAGCTTCATATATACTTAATTACTCTCTGGCTCTTGGCCTAAAGATAATTCTGCAGGTCTAAACAGAAGTACCTTCAGAGGCTCTTATTGGGATAAACAGCCTCAGACCGCGCAGGCATGTCTGTAATTACATTTAGCGAGAGACAGTCTGAAGAAGTGCATGGCTTGCACTGCATTAGGAAATGGAGGGGCGCATTACGTAGCATTAGCTCAAGGATGAATGCGTCCTGCTCTGGTTAATGGTCGGCGTCAGTCAAACGGATGAATCCTGCAGGGGCGAACAGGGTAGCGGTCTCTCCCCCCCTCCCCACATCCCCCCCCCCCTCCCCCACCCCCTTACTGCTTTGGTCTGCTTTTTTTCCACTCAGACACATATAAACCTCCTCCCGGCCAGGTTAAGAGGGTATCCTTCCTCAAGAGGGTTGTGGCAAAAGTTAAAAAAAAAAAAAAATTAAAAAAAAAACAACAACAACAAAAAAAAAACCTTTCCTTCAACAGGAAAACTCTCTGATTTCATTTGCTGGGAACTGATGTGTCAAAAAATGAAGAAGTATGTGAACAAAATTACAGTTTGAATCCCCTTGCAATCTCCTTTCTTTGGACCTAGTAAAATTCACTTTACATCATATTTCTTGTCCCAGCCCACTAAAACTTTAACTATAACCGCTAAAAAATGTATTATTTTGAATTAATGTGTGAATCCATTTAACATCTCGTGCTAGAAAAAGCATGCTTATGAAAAACGTACATTTTGGTGTCCTACATTATTCACTCTGTCCTGTTACTTGAACACATTCACACCTATGAAATATTTGATATACATCCCGCAAGTCACATGTTCGACAGGAGGTTGCTTCATCCGAATTTCCCGAAGATCATGGGAAGAAAAGTAAGAAGAAAAGTAAGCTCTCTCGTTCTTTTTGTTGTGATATTGACTGACGAGGTGACTTTGACCCGAATGTTTCCCAAGTTATAGATAGAAAGTAAGTTATTAACACGGGGAAAAAAATGCTAGTTATCTACATTTTGTGTATTTACTAATTTTATGCTAAAAAGTCAAACCTGTTACTTATTTAAGAGCAAAATGCAGCCATTATCAGCAAAAAAACCTTGTAAAAAAAAGTATATATATATATATATATATATATATAGTTGTCTTGGGTAGGTTAACAAATTCTCTGAGTTGGTAAATGAATGTTGAGCAACAATGGCTAAGTGACACCACGATCGTACATTCGTACAAAATAGTACGTTTTGGAAGAGATTTCCTCAGAGTAAACAAGAAAATGTAAAAACATCATTAGCACATGTCTAACAGAACTAGCTATTACACGGTATTTTATGAAATTAAAACCATCCGGAGGTGCGGTTTTCATAAAATTAGGTAAAGTCATTCATTACTACGCTTATAAAACTATACTGAGTAATTATAAGTGTAAAAACGGTCTAAAAAAACGTGAACATACTGTAACATCTCCAATAACAAAAACGACAAACTAGTACACGTGCTAATGAGGCTCCTAGCATGAATTTAGCCAACATTTCTGAGGTGAAGTATCAAGTAATTACATTGTAACACGTGGCATTTTAAACTAAACAGAACATTGGCATTTGTATTAAAGTGTGTCCAAGCTAAGCTAAGCTAAGTCGCTTGCTGAAGAAAACTCCTGTAAGCGTTGCTGTCAATGTCTTAAGCTAGCTCGCCTGCCGCCGTGGTTTGAAACAGTGTTTGATGAAGAACTCGGAGGTAAAGTAGGCTTTAAAACTGAATGAAACCTGTGGCACTCGATTTGCGAACGCTGTCTCCAGAGACAAGCGTCGGCTAATCAATTTCAGCCCGATGGGAGTTTCATCTACATAACAAAAGCTAATTACTGCAGCCTAATCAATCACCACATCCTAATTATCTCCGGGCTCCGAGCTGCGATGGAGCGCCTGGGAGAGATGCAACATGAACACAACCACACACACACATTTTTACATCCACCCTACAGCATACGCGCACACACATTCACACCTGGTATTGTTTACACATCGAAACATGCCTAAGGTTCTACACAGAGAGATGTGTTCAGAGTATTATTATGATTGCTCATACCCAGCACTCCTGTCAGTGCTAAGACTTCCCAGATATCCTGCTATAAGTACACTTTACCGTGAAATATAATCATTAAAATACTTCAATAAACGTACTTATTGGATCCATGAGCTAGCATTATATTTATGAACATTGAACATTTCTGTCCAACTGTATTCGGTCAACTGTGTTTTCTTACCACATTCACCCTTGTGAAGTATTTGTTGTTCTACACCAGGAAGTTGAAGATCATGAGAAGAAGCTTTACGCAACTTTCCTCCCGTGATTAATCGACATATCCTGCTTTTTGGTGGTGTTGTTCAGCCGCGTGACACACGGCCGACTACAATCAGCAAGTATTCCAACTCGTATACAGCTATAAAATCTGTTCTTGGTTGACTGATGCGAGGCTGTCTCGTCTTGTATAGATATATGTTTTGTTTGCGGAGGGTAGAACTATTAATCATTCGCTCCTACTAGTTTGCGTTCTACTTTCAAGGAAATCATTCAGTGCTCGAAGTCTGCACCAAGAATGGTTTCTTTTTCCACAGAATATGACTTGAATACTAAACACCAGAGCATCCAGAGACCCCATTAAGAACAGTATAATAAACGCAAACAGCCATTACGCGTATGACAACATCTCGAAGAAAAAGCATGTCTCTCTCCCCCCCCCATTCCTGCAGTGACACGACGTCTAACTATAGTATCATCATTACCCACACACGTTATTGATAGCACAATGACGGCAGCGTTTCACCAATCCTCCGTTCCACTGCACAATAACAAGCACCATCCAGTTCATAAATAACTTTAACGATGGAATTCGGTAAGGCGAGTTTTGACAGCCAGAGGATAAGGACTGTGGGAGGATGATAGAACCTGCAGGTCTTTTGGCCCCTCCAGCAGGTGTCTTATTAAAGCGAAAGCTGAAATGCCTGCTGCTAAGATGCCCGCTGCTGCCTCTTTAGAGTAATTGGTTGGGCCAGCACAGGGCATGCCAGCGTCTCGTCGGAGCAGGTAAATATCCCGCTTTACTTTTTTCCATGCACCACGCACATGCCAGCAGCCCACCAGACGGAACTGAAGCACATAATGAGAGGAGATAATGAACCAAGGAGGAGGGACATGTTATGTAAGCGTGAAGGTGCACACACACACACACCACATAAACACAGATCTTGAGAGCCAAATAAGTTTAGCAGATAGTGACCAGACAATGCTGATCTTTCTAAGCAAAGTGAAAGGCACGCACACACCCACACAAACAAACATTTTTCTGAGCCCAAGGGTCAAGTAGGTTCCAATGAACACCTTCAGAATGGTAATATTTTACAGCAGCGATGCTTTGTGTGTCCCCATCTTCAATTTAAAGCTACACCCTCTTTTTTTTTTTTGCACTCTCACTTTCAGCCAAATGTCATCAACTCATTAAAGTAGTACTCCAAAAGCATCGCGTCTCAATGAAGACTCTCTCTACCAGTGAAGATGACCTTGGGCGGATTTGACTCTGTCTTGCAGCACACTGGCGGAATGGAAATCGACATTTTTAATCAGTATAAACAAATTTTTATTTTATTTTATCGCCGAAAGTCTGTTATAAGATTAGTCAGGACACTGTTGGGTTTCTGTGTGTAGAGTACCATGACTGCTGGTGGTGAGCAGGGTGATGGGAAAGGGGAGGGGTGTGAGCCCGCTGCTGGGCAAACAATTCACACTTCTCCACAATAACATTGGTACAGAGATATAACAGACAACTAATGCTTTTTGCAGTTTTTTTGCAGAAAAACTGCAAATTCTTAAAGAGTGTCTATTTTCAAAATAAGACATTAACCGCTACTGTGGAGTGTGACATCACAAATAAATTCAATGCTGAAAATGGCCACCCCAAAGAAAAAAAAACAACCAAAAAAAAAAACGCTATTACCTACTTCAGTCCACAGTTTTCCACCCCACTTTAAAGGCATGTGCTTGTGCTTAAAAGCGGTGGTCTAGGGGCTGCTGACAAACCCGGTCTTGGACACCAACCTTGAAGCATGAACCACATGCAGGCGATTTGCATACTTTGAATGGGGTGCTCAGAAAATCGACTCGAGCAGGTGCGCAACCCGACTCTGAATACACACAAATTTCCCTCGAGTAAATATTGACGTAACTTATTTTGACTAGTGAAACTGTTTATTGGTTTCTGCACTCTCAAAATTTGGCAAGAAAATTACATCATACAAAGCAAATCACACTTCTGCTCAGAGCTTTCTGCACATGCGGCTCACTTTCTGCTGCTGTAGATGGTCCCGCATGAATTTGCACTTCCCAAAAAAAAAAAAAAAAAGCTTATGTCAAAATCTCACCCTTCCTCTTGAGCTTTCTTTCTCATGTCATCTCAGGGAGTTTTCCTTGCCACTGTTGCCTCTGGCTTGCTCATTAGTGATCCAGATCTACATCTGGATTTCTGTAAAACTGCTTTGTAGTGATGTCTACTGCTGAAAATGCTACACAAATAAAAATGGACTAATGAACAGATCGTCAAAGTTAAAAGCAAAAAACACGGCCTTCCTCTCCTAGTCTTGCCTTCCTCTCCTCTTATGCAGTTCCATCCTTCTTTCCACTCAATGGATCTCCAACTTTTAGCCCAAGCTACTATTTTCTCCACATGCCACAAGCACACGCCAAACAGACTGAACCCCTGGCTGTGTATTAGCCACCTTTAATCGCTAACAAGGTCTCTAAAAGCCTCTCTTAGCTGCTAAAAGAGCCTAATGACTGTCCTTTGTGGCCGCTGAAAAGAGATGGGGACCATTTGCTCAGTCTGCCTGTTTTGATGTAGAAAAGAATGCTCAAAGTGCTGCCCCAATCCAATTGGAAATGAGCCTGGAGTCAATAGCCCCTTTTCCTCTGTGGGCCAAACCTGGTGCTTGAACTCAGTTCCAGGGTTCCTGGTCCCTTTCCATATATATATATATATATATATATATATATATATATATATATATATATATATATATATATATATATATATATATATATATATATATATATATTATAGCCTTCTGCAACAGTCTAAACCAAATCTCTAATTCCTTATACTTACAGGTCATGGGAATTTAGCAGTATCTTCAACCAGACTTGACATTTTCCTGATTTTCCTGCACGCAAATGCAATATTTAACTAGCGAGCTGAACCAGGTGTCATCCAACAAGGAAATCACCAAACTATACTAAACTCTGACCTTCTAGGACAGGACTGGGGCATCCCTGCATTCAACCTTTTTCCTATGTGCCATTAGAAACTGAAAGCCATGCCAAAATTGGAGAATTTGAGCATGACAGATATAAAAAATCTTGCTAGATTTATGGGCAGATGGACATCCAACAGAAAATCTGTTCTGAAAAACAGGCAAACCCACTCTCTAGCTTTCAGAATGGAATCCAAAATGGCACATAACCTTTCTATGGTTGCATGGCATAATCAACAACGAAAATGTTGAACATTTTGCTTGAATTTAACACTAAAACATGGTGGGGGGAAAAATCCGATTTCTTAAACTTAAGTGTTTGCAAGCTCATTGTCTCCATTCAGAGATTTATAGACTTTCTGGAATATGCAAATGACCTGTTTCACCTTCTTGTAAGATGATGTTCAGTCACTTCTCATGTAGCGTCTGATATGTTTTGTGCAAGCTAGAGGTGTGCTTCAAGGACTGGGATCCCATGGGACCCATCAAAATATTTGACAAATAGAACCAATGAGGTTTGTCACAGGTGCAAACAATAATAACTGCAAGGAGCACACGGGATTGGTTGTCATGAATATCTGCAGGAGTGCGTCAGAGTTCCTTTTGGGAGGGGGTGGGATTGAAATGGGATTTTTAAAAAAAACCCAACATACACCTCTGGTGCTAATGATTTGTCCACACCTGTAAACGACTACAACGTTGATTACTTTGTAACAATGTTGATTAATTCATTTGTAATTAGTACACGATTATCTATGCTGCATAAAACGAGATTTCCTCAGGTGTTCTTTGGAACGGTTAATGTTTCCAGCTTTCTAAAATGGTTCTTCTTGCATATAACTTTTATGAATTTCCCCTGAATGTTCCAAACACTGGTACAATCCCTTATTGTCGTAGAAATTGGTATCTTTATAAGAAGAGGAATAAAACAATGCCTTTCTGAGGGCTGTATAGAGAGTAGTTGCCTGGATAGAACCTGATTTATTTATTCTCTTGTATACTTCAAACTTTTATATCAAACTTTTTTCCTCTGTCGAAGAGAAAATTGCATCAGACTGTAAATACCTTCTAGGCATTTGGCATTAAAGAACAGCGCTGCAGTACTGACGTTAAAAACTTCACTCGTTTATTTTCAGTAACTGCTTTATCCTGGTCAGGGTGGAATCTGGAGACTATCCTGGGAATTCTGCGCTACCGCAAATATAACTCATGTGTTTACATTCTTTGTGTTATACAATATAATCTATATTATTATAGGCTGACATTTCTTACACTTTATTGTCAGTAAATCGGACGGTGTAAATTCCTCTTGATGGACTGCTCTGTTGTTCACTTTGCCTATTGATTTTCTCCCTAATCGGATTGATCTAATGGGTAAATAGCTCAGAATGTTTGCTGAAGCAGGATAGTACAAGTCCATGAGAGCAGAGAGAGTGTGTTTGTGATTCAAACAGATACCAGAATAGCGGGACTGGTTCAGGTTCAAGACAGGACAGGTTACAGGTAACTCAAACGGCCGCGCTTTACAACCGTGGTGAGCAGAAAAGCATCTCAGATTGCTCAACTTTCTTGATTAGTTACTGGATCAGTAGACATAATAAAAACGCCAGCCAGTTTCTGCTTCAGTTATGAATTTGTTTTGCCTCCAAAAAGCAGGACGCTGTTTATGAAGCACTGAACCTTTCCGACATCACATCAGAGATCTGATCTATCAGTCAAAATATGTCTGATTCTCGCTGACAGCAGAGCGCATCCCACAAACAAGCGTAAGCACACACCGGCGTGTCAGGAAATCGTTTCATGGTGTGAAAATGCTGTATTTTCAACCTTCAACACAAGGATAGAAATCTCTCTCTGTCTCTCACCCATGCATACATATACAGTTGGGGTTGCACAGTAATGCAAAAAAAAACAAAACAAAACAAAAAAAACAAGTTGTCTTTTCCATAGTTAAAGCCAAAATTGATTCAATAGGCTCGAAGCTATGAGCGCTATTGTGTAGTGACATGCACTCCGTGGCACTTTCGGACAGCGCCGGGATTCATTACATTTTTAATTTAGCTTTAAAGGACAGCAAATTAACTGCGTTACAGAAATCCAGATGTAGATTTAGATCCCTAATGAACAAGCCAGGGACAGCAGTGACGAGGGGGAAAAAAAACAAACCCTGACACCACATCAGGAAGAAACCTCGAAAGCAATCAATCCTCCTTTTCAGACAAAGTAAATACATTTAGCCTCACCCCTCTTCCCTATAGTGAATGTTTCAGTCCACTAGTCTGCAGTATGTAAGCCCTAATACATGAGCAGCCTGAATTACAACGACGGGATTTTCTGCAATAAACACTTGAGCTGGCAGACGAACAGTGACCTACTAAATCGTTCTCTTTCCGCCTCTCCTGCGCGTTCTCACATGTACAAACACACGAATACACACAGGATTTCCATGGTTAGATCACTTAACTCTGAAGTGCCAGCAGGAATAGCAAACAGCACAGCAGTAGGCAGCAAATTCATGGAGAGAGGGATCGAGCGAGCAAGAGAAAGTGAGCGAGAGAAAGAGAGTTCAATGAGCTTTTGTAATAACAGAAAGGGCGGGCTGGCAGCCGGAATGATTTATCAAAGTTATTGCTTCTCCTAATGAGAAAACATGTCACACTCCCGGGTTTATAGAAATGACAAGCAAAAACAAAACCGAGCGTGTGTAGAAAAAAAAGAGAAAAGAGCCTTTGTCTCACGGGCTAAAAGAAAACAAGCTGCCGGCTGAAACTTTATTGTAATAAAATGCCTTCGAGGCAAAACTAAACATCAGCTCGGCTCACTCAGTCTTCACTTGAGTACACATTTTCATAATTCACCTGACACTTCATATAGCGATATTAAAAGTACTTTTAAATGTATTCAGCTCGTGTTTGAATGTTATTCAGCTCAAGCTGAGATGATGTCTACAACGTCCCCGGACAGGAGTACTTGTCTGGAATAACTTTTGTAGAAATAAAATAAATAAGATGGAAATCGTAAGGGTTTAATCTAGTGTCCCTTCTGCACCGTGCGACTGATAATCTATACGAGGGATGTCTTGTGATCGATCGTGGAGCGAAATAAGACACGAGTTCGTGGCGTTATACTGCATCTATTCTGCATATATTTGTGAGGGTATTTTTGAACGAATACGTTATCAAGAGGTGTGAGCTGGAGTGTTGCTGCAAATATCCATGATACGATTTCACTTTCTGTTAACGTCGTGTTTATATTTCACCCCTTTCCAGCAGTACACTGAAATCGACTTAAGACATTTTCAATCAGTATAAACAAATGAATTATTTTATGGCTGCTTGACTGTTATAACATTAGTCAGGACGCTGTTGGGTTTCTGTGTGTAGAGTATCTTGACTGTGTTTTTAGCTGCTGGTGAGCAGGACGATGGGAAAGGGGAGGGGTGTGAGCCCACTCGTGGGCAAACAATTGACATCTCTCCATAATATGCGCCACAATATCGGCATAGAGATGATAACCTAGTAGGCTAGGTTAAAAAAAAAAAAAATACTTAAGGAAGAAATTCTTAAAGCTCAGAGTGTCTACTTTTATATGAGCCATTAATCACTACTGTGGAGTGTGACATCACAAATACATTTAATGCTGAACACGGGCATCCCCAAATTAAATATTTTCGGCCTCTGGTATTAATAGTGGAAATAATTGGCTGAAACCTAACACAGAGAATCTACTCTTAAAATGATTGATTCTACAAATTATACTAAGCTTTATTCGGTCTATGTATGTAGTTACACCACAGTGCTGTTGAATTCTCGATTCACGATTGGTCAGAAGGTTGACTTATTTCCTATAACAGCAGCTCTACCAGTAGTTCCAGCTGTAAATCATGTAATACGCTCATTCTAATACGTTACTGTAACAGTAAAATCGTTGATATGATGAGGTCGTCTTCGGTGTCAGTGCCTTGGAACAGTCAGTAAGTTTTCCACCATGGGAAAGTCTTCAAAATGAATGAATGCATTTTTTTTCTGGGAGAAAAAAAAAGAAAAAAAAAGAAAGACTATTTATAGGTACCGAGTGATAAAAAGGTATTAACTCGTTTCACAGATGTTCCAGAACAATAAACACAATTCGAAATGGATGGAATCGTTGAAGAACTGCTGAGGATTAAAACTAATATACGAGACCGAACATACGATGCTTCCTCTTTTAGTCACACGCTTTTAGATAAATAAGAAAAGTGAATAATCTTTTGGCTTGCTAATTGCTAACGACTTGCTGCGCATGGACAGTACAATGAAGTAACAGGTGCAATTATTGCTCCTGTCAATAACTGGACTCATGAAAGGACTGAGGAGCCAAAACTAATCTTCCCAGACCCTGTGTGAATAGAAATGAGGAAACACGTTTGCGCTTGCAAAGATGTGCACCATTCTGAAATGTTTTGATCCTACTAGTTTGTTTGCGCTGCACCCAACATTGTGAGCTTTCTCGCCCTTATATTATTATCTGACAGGAAGTTATCAGTCGGAAGGATATTTCTTCCCTTTTTTACTGTATATTTCAGTGCAAAAACATCCTCCCTGCACCCCCGGCCGTCTGATGAGCGTACTACTGGGAGATGAAGTCTGGATGAAGCATTAAAGTGCCATGGAAAATAACATCTTTATGCTTCATCACATCACATCACATACAAAAACATACTGAGAACAAAAGCTGGCAAAATACAAACCAAGTGTCTCTGCTCTTTCAATTTCTTTCCTCTTCACTCACTTCACCTCTCGTCTTTTGTTCAAATGCGCTTTACGCTAGAGCGGACAGAGGCCTTGTCTCGACTGGGGTATTGATTTCCACACAGGCTGAGACTTGCCTGCCCTGTTACCCCGAGGTCTTCAACACGCAGAAAGAGCCTGTCTTGCCCCCCTGTTATCATCCTGAAGAACAATGGCGATAAAAATAAATAAATATTTTTTTTAAAAAAGGAATACTGCAGTACCTGGTATTCCTGGTTACTGAGGTGTGACTGCGAAAAAGGTGAGGAGCTGCTGGGAAATGCCTGACAGGAGTACCGTTGTTTTCTGATGGTTTCTGATATGCAACATCAACTCTTGTGTCACAATCTATTTTTAACACAATCTGATGTACAATGGATGCATGGTATTGAAGGAAATTGCCTTAAACATGTAGTAAATAGCAATTAAAACCATTCTGAGGCGGTGAATGAAATAAAATGATAGATAAATTATAATACCAGTTTCAATTCTATTCATTCATTCATTTAAAAATGTGAACATTTGAATTTGACTTTCAATTTTGAGTCTTTTACTCACTCACCTAACAAAAGTCTGTTGTAAATGTGTGTTGTCTCTTTAAAAAGTGTCTAAATGAATGAAAAATTTGAGGAATTGAAAAAAAATAATAGTTAAAAATTAAACAATAAATAAAATGTTCTAAGTACTTTCTATTTTTCTGTGACTAAAATGGTGTTGTACTGAGGGCATTTAGTGCACTATGTAGACTCCACCATGTAGTGAGCATATATAGTGAATAAGAAGCCATTTGAGATACAAAAAAGTGTGTTAGAGAAGGCAATTTGAAGATTTTTAGTTTACCCTAAGAATGTAAAATCTATCTGAATACAAAACTAGCACTTTGGATAAATAAATCCACTACTAATAAATAGCACTACTGTTGTAGAAATATAAAATGACAAGGTAATTAATATTTAAATAGATTCCAAGAAATTATTCACAAGTAATTAAAACTGAATGAATGAATTCCGACAAAATTTCATAGGAAAACAGACAGTCCTAATTAGTACTATTGTTGCAATACACCTCATATGATAATGATAATGATAATGATAATGTTAAATCAGCATCAATCAGGTTCTAATGAAAAATGGACAAGTATTTTACCACCAGTGAATAATGGATAAATGTGCTTACATTTTCGATGTACTTTTACTGGAGGTCTAAAATCTAAGTATCTTAAAACCACCCTGAACCTTTCATTAAGCCCACTGCCCTTCCTGGTCGACCGGACGAAAGTCCCTTCCTGGCCTCTGCCTCTGGGTTTATTGATGGATCTGTCAGACTCTGCTTAATCAAGCGTTGAAATGCAGTGGAGCCCTGAACACAGCGTTCAACTGTGTGAAGCAGAAAGAAATGCCATGGACCACTCTGTACCACAGTACTTTTACTCTGGTTCTAAAATTTTACTCAAAGCCGTCTTGCTTCTCGGGCCTTTGCATCGTACCCTTTCTTGGGCTCTGTTCAAAGTTGGCAGTTAATTGGGAATTTCCATTATTGCTAGATAAGCAAAACAATGAGATGTTGAGAACATGTAAAGAACTAGTCTGACTTGAGCAATGCCATTCAAGCCTTTAACCTTAAAGGTCTATAAGCCTTTGGTGGTGTCTTTACCACCAGATCTTTCACAGATGGCATGATGTAGATGCCTCAGGGCTTTGAGTCATTGCCTGAATCTGATATTTTCACGCTGCATATTACACATACCTGCGAGCACCTGGCCATGGGGACAGTGGGAGGCCAGAGCAATTTTAACAGAGACCTCAATGACAGATTGTGTGTGTGTGTGTGCGCGCTTTAATAAGAAAGCAGCTTATTGCTGCATGACTCATGCGAGGCAACATGTCTTACTGATGAAGGAACAAAATGAAAATGGCTCTGAAATCCCATTGGAGAATCATGTCATTACTAGTCAAGTAAAAAAAAAAAAAAAGAAAGAAAGAAGAAATAATAGCAGAACCATGCTGTCGTTCCTGAAATTAAATAGAAAACTTTGTATAAAGGAGGACTTGTGGGAAGGGAACAACAAACTTGAGAGTATTCCAATGAAATCATAAGACGATACTTTATGTGTGTGTGGTACTGGGGCAGCATGATAAGAAGCGACATTGCAGTGCAAGGACCTGGCCGCAGCAACCCATGGCTGGCAAAGCAATCAGAGCGAGAGCGAGAGGAACTGAGGCAAAGGAAATCTGGCTTTCAATTCTGCTTCTATTCTCTGTCTAAATGACTCCAACACTATAGCTGCTGGATAGAAGTCACTGCAAAAATCCATCATGTATTTTATAGGTAAAACTTGAGTAAACAAAAGCAAGGTTGTACAAACCTTTTTAGGATGTTGCTAATAAAGCAATCTGGGGTTGGTACTCTCACAGAGTGATCACATAACCTTGAGCTAGTAAGATAATCTGACCCAGGTCAGGGTCACTCAAGAGCTCGGGACAGACTGTAACAGACACCAAATCAAATACATTAAGAGAACACGATGATAAGGGGACATGCTTAGATATGGTGTAAAAAAGAAGAAAGACAGGCAGACAGAACCCTCAAATGGAAAAATGCATTTCCCCATGGTAAGATAACTGATAACAAAAGGGAGCAGGTCCACTGGGGTTGAACAAGGGGGGTGATTTTTGCTGCTGACAGATATATCACCTTCTGGTGCTGGAGGAGGTGACAGCTGTGACCTACATTCTGTGTTTAATCCTGGCAGAACAATGCAAGCCTACTTTACCAAAAGATCTCCTTTCACAATGAGAAAAGAGAAAAAGCAGAGAATGTGCCTTCTCTAGGCTAGTTACTCAAGTTTGAAAGGTACTATAATTTGGCTACCTGGAGGAATGTGCCCCAAAGGTTCCACGACTTGTAAGCCTACAAGAGTCCTCAAAAACCATACCACAATGGCACCATGACTCTGTAGACTGAAAGACACTGCCCCAAAGGGTCCATGACTCAATGACCTGCAAGGCTCCCCCCCCCCAAAAAAAGAAGCCATTCCCCAAATGGAAGCATGACTTGGTGATCTGAAAGATGCTGCCCCAAAGGGCCCATGGCTTGACAGCCTGCAAGACTTCCCAAAAAGCTGTGGCCCAATGGAACCATGACTTGATGGCCTGAAAGGCAGTAACCCAAAGGGTCCAAGGCTTAACAGCCTGCATGATTTCACAAAAAAAGCTTTACGACAATGGAACCATGACTCAGTGGCCTGCAAATCGTTGCCCCAAAGAAACAATGATTCGACAGGCTGTGGAACTTTTACACTAAGAGACTTTGATTCAATATCCAAGGGAACATGCCTCAAAGGAACCATGACTTGGCGACATGTGGCACTGTTCTGTAAAAGAGATCAGGACTCAACAATCTCCAACACTGTACACCATTACTCGGCAACCTGGTGAAAAATGCCTCAATAGACACTAAAGGATATTTCCATGATGCTACAAGGAAATAGTCAAATGGAAAGGAAAAGCCTACCTTTTGTAGAAGGTTTTGTGACCTTTTTATTTTACAGATAAAAGTCTTCTATGACGTCCAAGATGCTAATTTTAGAAAGGAAAGACGTTTCGTCTGCCTAAGGACCCTCCTAATGCCATTTCCTACACTAAGCGAGGGTAGCGAAATAGAGAGCAGGAGAGGAACATTTATTTTTGTGGACTGCCAACTCCATCGACAGGTCAAAGGCTCATTTTTTCCCTTTACCCTTGACTGCTGTCAGTTTCCATGCCAATAACTGACCTCCATCCACCCCGCACACTTACAGAAAATGTTAACAGTTTGTCTGTCAAAGGAGCACACAGACCTTTAAGAGGGGAAGATGAAAAACTCAGATCTTGAAACCTCTAGAGGCGGACTCATTTTCCAAGAGATTCACCGAGTCATTTCCCTGTCCTTCTCTGTCTGTGAATCTTCTTTGTTCCCACCCCTTGCTATCAAATATAGGTTGAGGCTTTGAAGAAGAGCCTGTGGTAGTGTCTACCTGCTCAATGAGCTGTCCTAATTTACACTCCAGTAGTACAGACAACCTTTTAGATTTCAACTTTACTTGACCGATTTCCTTCTCCTTGCTCTCTCTGCGTAGTTTCCCCTTTCTCTCATTCTGGGTTAAAGCTGCTATTCTCATGTACAACCTCTTAAAGCCCACTTTCCTGCAATTTTCCAGCTGTAAGCGTGTTGTGGGTAGCACTTTTCTTGAATGTTTTATCATTTGCTTGTCACAAAAAATATACACATCTTTCTGATGGATTAAAAAAAGCTTTCCCCTTTACAGGACGAGAACTGCTTTTGGCTGCAAGGTCCCCATTTCCTCTTTTAATCCCTCGATTTGTCATTGGCTTATGTTTTCAACGTTTCTCAAGATACATTCATATGGGACGGTGTGTCATGTTCACAAATTCCACAGAGAAGCATGAAAACACACACACACACACACACACACACACACACACACACACAAACACGCTGTTGAGTAAGTGATGTAATTAGAGAAGGTCCCCCTGAGCGGCAGGTGGCCTGCGTTCCTCCTGCCGAGCGATTAGATAATTGGTCTCCAGGAACTCGTTACTGGTGCGTCCGGCCATAGGCTTAATAACTGAATCTCGGCTCTTTATGCCAATGTCCCCAGGCTTTAACACTCCAAAGTCAAAAAAACAAACAAACAAATTAACAAAAGGGAATCAGCGTTGGCTATGCAGGCGAAGAAATGTCATTTAAAGGCTCTGCATATGCTGAGATTGAAAAGAGAGTAAGATGTGTGTGTGTGTGTGTGTCTTCTGAGCCATTTCTGGTGTGTGGATAGATTTCAGAGCTAGAGGGGTGACTGGGACAAATTTAGGGTCTTTCCATGATAAGTAACATGACCACTGCCAGGGGAAAGAGAGGCAAACTAGAAAAAAAAAAAAAAGCAAAAAGAAACATTCGTTTTCCACAATGTGGGGTCTGAGATGGAGCTACTTCAAACAAAATAATCTCATTGGCTAAGGGGCATTAAGGAAGAACACACGCATACATACGAAAGGGAATGAGTTTTCATGACGTTTAATGTTTGTAAGTAAAATGGGATGTCACGCACATGCTGTTTTTCAGAGACCGTCAAGCTCGCCGTTGTGCATCTGCGTCTATGTATGCAGCTCATGTGTGACAGGCCGTGAGATGATTAATCTGCTACAGACCTGTCCTGATTATGGATGTGCAAAAGCACATATTTTCAAAATCAGCTAGTCAGTGGGTTGTCCGAACGGCTACTCGACTAATCAGTCTTCAAGAAGGTCTGCATAATATAGTAGAATGTATGATTAGGCTGGCTGGTGTCAGCCAGAAACGTTTTTTTTTTTTGTGTGGACGCAGCACATTAATACCGTGCACTGCCCTATATTTATTGTCCTTTCATTGTCTCACTGTAGTCCTGTATACCATGCTGCTGTATTATTTTGTGTTGCAAACATTTAATGGCAGTATATTTGTGTCATGTAGACCCAGGTGACTAACAAAAAAATTAGATTCCAAGCAGCTTTACAGAACTCCGGGTGTAGATTCAGATCTGTAATGGGCACTGCACGGAAAAAAAACAAGTCCCTGAGGCCTTGAGTAGAAACCTTGAGAAGAACCAGACTCAAAAGAAAACTCACAGTCTTCTGGAAAACACAGGATAGTGGACACTTAAATAAATGAATGCAACCTTTCTATTATCCATCCACCCATTTTCTATACTGCCTATCCTTGCTGGGTCATGGGGAACCTGGAGCCTATCCCAGGTAGCATGGGGTACAGGTGGGGGACACCCTGGACAGGGTGCCAGTCCATCGCAGGGTACAACCACACATACACTCATACACCCATTCACATTTCTGAACATGCCAATCAGCCTACAATGCACGTCTTTGGACTGGTGGAGGAAACCAGAGTACCCGGAGGAAACCCCTGAAGCACAGGGAGAACATGCAAACTCCGCACACACATCAAACCCTTGACCCTGGGGCTGTGAGGCAAACGTGCTAACCTCTAAGCCACCGTGCCCACCGCTTTCTGTTATATTTACATTATATTACATTTCTTGCATTCTGATAATAATAAAAGGGTGTCAGTTCTTCTTAAATTATTTATTAAAACAGCAATGGGAGGCTTCATTCTTTGGTAATCGCATGTGGTATGAATAGAAAGATCCGAGAGGTGCCAACATTGCTAACAGGAAACTTCTTGCAACATAATTTTACCACATAAACCCCCTAGTGTATGTTGGTGGACGGGTTTTATGCGTCAACGTCGTGCCATTGTACACGGTCAATTTGAAGTTTGCTCAAATTCAGTTTCCTAAACCTCAAGCTCCAGGATGTCCTCATAAATATTAATGCTTGTCTTGACACTGAAAAACAATTCCCATTTATATTCATTATGAGAAATTATATCCAGTTCTCATAAACGAAATGAAGAAGAGAGAGATAAATTTGACCCAAATATCAAAATAAAGTACTGCCATTAGAGGAAACTGGAAGTAACTGAGAATGTGGCTAGAAAAACTGCAATTTCTAAGCAGAAACTTTAATCAAATTCAGACACAACACAAAGTGACACACACCGATTTATCTACAAGGACAGAACGACTGACTATTTATCTTTCTTAGAGTCTGTGCTCTAATATTATGTTGTCATCGTTCATACTGAAAGTCAAGCTGGGTGGTGTGAAAGAGCTAATCTGTCTTACATGAAGGAGGTGGATGGAGCGGTGCAAGGCAATAATGGGTGGAATGTGTTTAAAGGTGCAACGTGTATGGATAAAACTACTGTTATAGGGAGACAATCAATGAGGACGTGGTGTGACGCCATTACCACTCTGAAGTTGATTATTTTCCAATAACAGCATGTCCTGAAACGTTTTATTTCTTTCAAAACACAGAAATTATGCCAACATTTACGTTTTTGTTTTTTTTAATTGACGAACGACACGTTGCAATTTTTTATCCATTTATAGTTACAATCAGTGTTGTGGAACATCTTACAACAAAGTAAGGTGGTTCGTGTTATCATTTACGTTATGATAGATATATACTACAATGGTTGCCTCACTTACTCTTGAAGTTAATAATACTAATAAGACGAATTCTCTGTCCTGAAGACTTTACCATGGTGGAAAAACGCTGGCTCTGACTCACATTAGAGACTTCTGCCAAAAATGTAAAATTAACATCTCCTTACATATTACAAACATGTTCATTGACATGGTGTAATATATAATTGATATTATTGTATTTAGCTGTGTTCTAGGAGCATAGTTCGTAAAATAGTCGCTGTTTCAACACCAGTCAATGGCTCGAGTTGTTGCCATAGCAAAGAAATGATTCCACCCCCAAACCTCTGACATCACCGATCCGTGTTTCTGAGAAGCGACTCTTTGTTCGAGATAGACCTTGTCTGTGGAAAAGGACGATCATGTAGTCTGGATTAAAAGCTCGGTTTCTTTTTTTTTTTTTTATCCAGTCGATACAGGATGAAAATGTCACCAATCTCTGTCTCACTCACTCTCTTAAAACTATCTCCAGACACAGCCAGACGGAGGTACGTGCTCTGCCCACGCCCTGGTGTCAAGCGCCCTTCAGGGAAATCGTCTGGCGTCCACCAACATGCCTGATTCAAACTAATTAATCGCAAATTATTTCCCTCTGAGACTGGTGTGCCAAAGCCGTGTCTCACTCACTCTGATGTGTGACAGCTCCGATATCAACATTTATGCAGACACGCGACAAATGTCACCTTTGTCACCTTCCTGCATGGAGCAGCAGTAACTCTCTGCATGTTTCTCTCTCTCTGTCACACACACACACACACACACACACAAACACACACACATCCACACACTTGCATTAGTTCTGTTAAGCCGCTTATTCATTTGGCAGAAGAGATAAGCTAATCCGAAAACCATATTTACACATGTGGGAGAGAGAAAGTAAAAGTTAAACGCACACATACGGACTTCTTCTAAAAACTCTCCGAATATCGCAGATCTGCACTAGCTGTCGTATTATCTTTACATCAAAAACTAAAAACTTGCCCAACTGCCAATCTTGGGAATGTCCTGGGGAAAAAAACCTAACCTAAATCATTTTCCGTCTCTGCCTCCATGTCTCACCGACTCTGTCAGGAGGAAGGAGGATGTAGCACTCACAGATGTCAATGTACAGTGCTGACAGGATCAGAATCGCATCTCCTATTTCGGGAGGTTGTGAACAGGTGCACTGTGGGAAGGTGAGTTCTTCATTCCAAGTGCAAGCATTAGGCTGCTTTCACGCTCTTTTTTTTTTCTTTCTATACCTCCAGTGCACATTTTACATGTAATCCTTCTGGAAGCTGCTCCTGATCTTTTTGTGGTCACAGTGGAGCTTGCAACTTTTCAGAGTGCCGAGTGACGACATGCTCGTTATTATCTTCTGACCCATCGGGTTGCAACTTAGGGGGCCAAGCAAGAAAAAAACAGACGAGCCATGTTATTGAGTGAAGAGATTACATTTGCTTACATTATAAACAGTTGTTCCCTCACCAGCCTCCTGTTATGCAAAAAAAAAACAACAACAACGTGCTAACACTGGAGACTCCGTTCAAAAACGTTAAACAGAGACTATGTAAGTTATTACTACAGAATTAATAATGTATTAGAACTAGCACATTAATACAAAACCATACAGTAATTAATGAACACCTTGTGACCAATCAGATCCAAACATCTGGTATAGTACAGCCCAAATGATTAATATAGTAGACTCCAAAGATCAAGACTTTTGGACATAGGCCTACAGTATATGATCCTTACAAACTAAGTATATAAGCCAGTTAGTTGTATAAACATTACACAGTCTGTTAAATTGCCTGCAATGGTCTTAATGTCCTGGGCAAAGGAAACCAAGCGCCTTAGCAAAGGAAGTGTTCACTCCCTCCCTCTCTCCCTTCTCTCATCCCTATATCATGTACTTATCAGTTATCCGGTTCACTGCTAACTAAAATCAAACGTTACTGACATACTACATTACACAAATACTGTTTCCAAAGACCGTTTCACTACTGCCCATACTCAATGTGCTCATGTCATCTAAAGTCTATGAGTGAAGTCTGCGTGAAACTGAGATGGGTTTGTGCTTGTGTTCCAAACTGCACTAAGAGGAGATGTTCAGCCATAAAGCAGGTCTCCATGCTCCACTAACTCAAATACGAGAGATAAAGCACTGTGTTTACTGCAGTTATCAGAACACCGATGCCTGACCACAGGATGTCAACAGGGGCCCGAGTTCCATTACTGAGAGGAGCACAAAACTGCTGAGATCACCTCCTATGCAGCTCGGCACTGGCTGGTGTTATTGAGAGATTGGTATGTAATACCATGTGCTGCCTGTTTAAGTATTTGACAATGCTCTATTTGGATAGTCCACTTTAGACACTCTGTAAACAGAATTAACCATCTGTAGTGTGTCAACAACCTGTGAAACTCTCAACAATGTGAACATCTTATAGATTTTTGATGTTTAGTAGATGATCTAGAGACAGTCTCCAGACCAGGGGTCAACAGTTGGCGGTCAGGATGTGGATCCAGCAAAGTAAAGTGGCTTGTTGCAACCAATCGTGTGAACTTATGTAAATTATTTAGCTGAAGGCAGCTCATCAAGAAAGGGAAGAGCCATCACAGACTTTTTAATTTTGTTCACCCTCTCTGGCCTGATTAGGGAAGTAACGACACGGCTTGAAAAAGCAACAGCAAAAACAGAATTTACACTATCAGCTTAATTTAGATAGTCTGGTTTATGGCTGTTGATGTTTAGTAGATCATCACTTGATAGAAAGGGTTCCTGACCGTCTATAGCAGTGGTCACCAACCCTGTTCCTGGAGATTTCCCTTCCTGAAGACTTTAGCTCCAACCATAATCGTGGCCACCTGACCATCTAATCATTGCCTTAAGAAGTTCTTAAGAAGTTCTAAAACAGGTGTGTTAGATTTAGATTAGGTTAGGTTGGAGATGAAACCTGCAGGAAGGTAGATCTCAAGGAAGAGGGTTGGTGACCACTGCGCTACAGTCTAAGCACTATCCAATTAAAGCATCACTAATATATTTATTTTCTATAACTGGCCAATTTTGCTCATCACTGGACTGACCAGCAATAGGTGGCGCAAAAGAGAAGGAAAAAGTTTAGGCTTGGAAATGGGAGCGGTTTAGTTGTTTGTTCAATACTTGCCTGTGGATGTACTACTTTTACTTGTATTTTCCTATAAACACACTCAGACTGAGCTGACAGTTTACTTCTGATATTAACTCATGTCTTCTGATACAAGCCGCAGGGAAACACCTCTACGATATACGGTACTGAAAGTACTGAAAGTTCTCAGTGTACTGTAAACACTCTTATCAAAAGAGATGTGATCAGAGAACCAAACACATTCCACTCCCCTGATCCCGTCCTGTCTGACCTCTCTCTCTCGCTCTCTTGGAGTACAGTGCACAAAGCAAAAAAAAACCTGACTCCAAGCTTTTTCACGCTGTCAGATATTTTTGAGCTCTATCGTTCAGGGAGCATCACAGACAGACTGTTTTTAGTAAGCTCTGGAGCGTCTCCTTTTCGCCAACTTCCTGTGCCCATTAAATAAATTTTGGGGGAGGCCAGGCTGGAACCTGAGCACCTCTGAAGTCGGGCTAGAGTTGTTTCAAGTTTCAAGTTGAAAGGTCGGAGAAGGAACAGGAACAACATTATGACTTATGGTTTCTAACCTGTGAGCCAATGGACAAAGGGGAAAAAAACACTGTCACAAAGCAGCTTTACAGAAATCCAGAAATAGATTTAGATCCCTAATGAGCCAGCCAAAGGCAACAGTGGAAAGGAAAAACTCCCGACAAGAAGAAAAAACTCTGAAAGGAACCGGACTCAAAAAGGAACTCATCCTCTTTTGGGGGACACCAAATAGTTAAATTATAAATCATTACACTTCTACAAACAGTACCAAGTGTGTTTACAGGATGTTCAGTATGAGCAAATTGTGAATAAGAGTCCTTGGATGAGCACAGGACAGTCTTTATGGCTCATCCTTGGGAATCCCCAGGCTTCACTTCTGGTTCCTTCCTCACCACTGTGGGCCTAGGAACCCTGACACAACAAGTTGCAGTTAAAGAACTAGCACCAACCATATCATCGCCTCCTGCCTTCTGAGAGAAAGTGTGCTTAAACACTGCAGCTGAAGGCCAGTATACACCTGTTCTATGTCTGCATGAACATACCTAACTCTATACCAGTATGTGGCAGTAGAGGGTATTCCTAATTTTACAAAAAAGAAAACCAGAAGACCCAGCATGGTATAAGCCTATAGTATAACTACAAACCACCAATGAATCTTATACTAAAAAGTTTGACAAAATAATATGGTGTACCATTGTTGGTATGCACCGTAGCATAAAATTTTAGCAAACTATGTAGTGTAGTATGTGATTTGGGATATAGCCCAACAAACCAACCCAGCTACCATTTCATGATAACGTTAATGTGTTTATACAGTCCACTCTGGATTTATACGTTGTCCTTGCTCGACTTAGCCATTTCATTGCATAACTATGTCATATGGTTATTGAAGATAACAAAAGTTGATGAATGGGTTGTTGTATGTGTATTATGGACATAATTGAATGAAAACTTTTTAGAAAGCTTGCCAGGAAGTTTCATGTTATGGTTTCACGTATCTGGTTGAGGATCTAGGATAGCCAGTGTGCGTGCAGGTTTTCGTTCCAACCAAGCAGAAGCCACACCTGAGTCTATTGAAAGCCAAGATCATCTGATTAAGCAGGTGGAATCAGGTGTGGCTGCTGCTTGATTGGAATAATAACCTGAGCTAGGATCGTGCAGATGACAAAAAGCAAAAAAGCCACATGGCTTTTCCAGTGTTTTTAAGGGTACAGTGGTTGGTTTGAATTGAATTTGATTTAGGCCACACCTACTTCAGGTTTACATTTGAATATAGATATGAATATTGGGAGGACTACACAGATGCAGATTCAGATGCAGGTTCTTGAAGTTAAACAGCCAATCAGAGATCATCCAATGTCAATTCAACATGACCAATTAGCACTGCAAGCACTAAAAGCAGAGACCATTGCCGATGATATGGGACATGCCTCAAAAGCTACAGGCATGTAGTGGGTTTGATTGCCTAGATAAGTGGTACGCCGCTGTTTTCAGTTTGGTCTGGTCTCCAAATCAAACTCCCTTAAGAATGTTTCATGAGCTAGCGTATCCTTGTTTACCAGATCCAATTCAATGAGCATAATTGGGCTTCATGCACACATATCTCTTCTCCTCTCCCCTTACACCTTCTCTCCGTGACTTCTCTGCAGCTAATGAGACAGACCAGAATAGCTCAGAATGGTGCATTCTCTCGAGAAAGGAAAACAGGCATGCCAGTGCCGAGGAGACAGGTCCTCTCTTGCTCACTCTTTAAGGAATTATTGACATAGGCTCTCACCTCCTGCACTTGTTTCACTCGACCACCATGGAGTCTGCGATGGCAGATCGATAGCCTGCCTTCAGCTGGAGACAGGCAGGTTAACAGGCACAGCTGAACAAAGGAAAGAATGGATGAATGAGGGCAAAAAAAAAAAAAAAACAAGTGGGATGTGGTATAAAAATAATGCAATGGGAAAAAACGGAACAGGCGGTGGTGGGGGGAGGATACAGACGAGGAGAGGATCTGGAGAGAACTGTGAAAGTAAACAAAAGTTTTGAGAGAAACTGAAGGTCAAAAGAAAAGGCTGGAGGGAGAAAGTTAAGTGAAAATAATAAGTGAAATATAAGACAGAGGAGACGAGAAAGAAGGTGGCCAGGCAGAAGAGAACTAAATCAAAAAGTTTAAAAAAAAAAAAAAAAAAAAGGAGTCCCTCAAGGGAAAATGCTTGGTGCATTCTGACTTTAGAACATTCAGCTGCACTAAAGAGGAGTGAAAGGAAGAGCAGGAAGACTTCTCTTCATCATACCACCTACTCAGCTGTGAGACCACCAACAAGGACCTAGTCTCTCACACCTCAATATAGCTGACCTTTATCACTTTAGCAGTAGGTTCCAGCACAGAGCAGTATCCCTGCAGACCCGGCTAATGGATGAGGTGTTGATGGGAAGCCATAATTCTTCTTTAGTGGTCGAGTTAAGGAAGAGACAGACAGGTGAGAGTGAAACCTAATCTCAGGGCCCCTCAAGGCTGAAAAGCATTGCCGGTCATTTTATTTTTGCTTAAATTTCTGTGACGGGATCAGACACTAAATATCGCCTCATCTGGTATTCAAAGTGCCCTATTAGCATCATTCAGAGAGAGGCCTGTCATGTCTAATTAGGCTTGGGAATGTGAGGTCATGATGTCTTGAGAGGCGTCTGCCATTTTGGCAGGGTTGGTCTGTCATCTAGTCAGACAGGCAGCCTGGCTAGTCGATTAGTTTTCATACAAACTGAGTGTTTGAGTCATTGTGGTATGAAGCTAGTGTTTGTGTTAAAGCTAGCATCTATGACAGTCATGGTAAAAAGAAAAAACTAGGGCAGCAAAGTTTCAGAGGTAACGGTATTCCGTACAGTCTATCAGCATTCTCTGCTTTTCAGTGGATATTATGGGAACACCCGATTCCATACGTGTGCTGATGATTGGTTGGACTATGTAAAATGTACCTACCAACCAATATGCATTTTGATTCATAGAATTTGCTTCAGTAGTTTTAAAGAAAATGGCGAGGAAGTTCCTTCTCTCATCAATATCTCATCAATATAGGCCTATGCCAGTATTCTGAAGAGTGAAATTATATTTTAATTTCTTTTATACTGAATATAACAGTACTGTGCTGTATTCTCTATGTAATAACTAGTTCTATTTAATACCTTTCCTAACTTGAGGTGAACTTGTATGCTAATCTGAATGCTTAATTAGCCAAGCCAGAAAGTTTTCCCCACCCCATGGCATTAGTGTCTCTAACACTTCCCCACCTGCAATTTTCACATCATCCAAGGGTTCTATCACTATCTACTGAGATTTTAAGGTAAATCACAGTGCATTTGGTCTCAAACGGTGTTAATAGAAAACGGAATGAACAGCAATAATACCAGTTTATATTTAACACATGGCCAGCAAGTGTAATTCATTACTGTCAAATAACAGAGCAGGACAAACATTAATCAAATTTGGAAAAGCCAAACCCAGCAGACCTGAATGCTTAGACAGAATATGGTCTAAGTCTATCAGTGATGTAGGGAGGTGCAAGTCTGTGAAGGGATTGCAAACAAGATCTTAAACCATATCCTGTAATAGACAGGGAACCAGTGTGGGAAGGCTAAAAGGGGGAGTGATGTGATCCCTTTTTCTCAGCACCAGTAAATATTCTGTGCTAACTGTAACCATGAGGACTTAACACCTACTGTATGTATAAGGCATTACAGTAGACAAGATAAAACAAAAGCATGTATAACTTTCTCCAGGTCATGAAAAGAAAGAAATGGTTGACACTTGATCAAATCTGAGGTCCATCCAGCTTTTGAAAATTTCCAGACACTCACTGAGACACTTTATTGAGCACAAACCATTAGGCTTCAAAGGGAGATACAGCAGAGTGTCATCAGCATAGAAGTGGAATAAAATGATATATTTCCACGATATTGCCTAATGGATATATATGGTGGAGAATATTGGACCTAATATTGATCCTTGAGGTACACCACAGCCAAACAACGAAAAGAAGTTAAAACTACATAAACTGTGAAAGTCCTGTGACTAAGATAGGACTTAAACTAGTACAGTAGTACTCCCTTAAGGCTCACTGTGTGCTCAAGGTTCTCAACAAGGGTCTTCAGTTTAAAAAGTGGCACTGATTACCTGGATACTTTGGTTTGAACAACTGTATTAGCATATTTTCATTTTCTTGCAGATCTGCATGTCCTGAAAGTAATTCAAATGGATTTAAGTCATTTGAAAACTGTACACAGGCTTTGAGTGGTTCAATTTTTTTTTTAATTGCTCAAAACAATAGGCACTCAAGCTGCACACCAGATATGGAAAGATGTCTGGAGATGGAAGAGGAGACAATATATCCAGATCACTCCTCCACTTCTGTTTTCTATTGGCTCAAGCTTTGCAAATTCGTCGGTCCAAATCCACCTAAATAAAGTTGACGTAAGGCAAAAATAACCATTACCAGGAATTGCACAATGCACATTCTTCATGTCCAGTATCCTTTGCCCTTCAGTGATTTGGCTTTTTCAACAAAATGTTATATTTCTTTGGAAAAAGCAGAAAAGTGTAGTTTTCCAGTGTCTCCCATGTGGCCACTGCAAGGGGATAATAGCACTATGGAGTTCTTATGGGTCCATGCCATTTTTAAGAATAATTTTCATTTTAGTTGCTTAGTAGCCCTCTGGAGTTTGTTGTGATGCAACCCCATCTTCTTTGAAGGGGAGCAGACCCTTGATAGGCAATCTCTAAACTCTTGTAGTATGTGCAAACACGTTTGTAGCATGCAATCAAAGAACTATCCTGTCCAAAATGGTGGAAACCTATGACTTTTCCCCTATAACCTCTTGCTAATTAGTAATGATTCAGGTTTTGGGTCAAAAGATCATTTAAAAACATATATTTCCCCCTGTCAGCGGCAAGTGGAAACGGTCAAACATCCAATTAAGAAACTGAGTGTCAGCAGCCAGTGAGGATGGAGAAGTGCTTCTCCATGACAAATCCATATTCCCTAAAAGCCTCTTTCTTCGCATATGCCACACAGCGTTTGCCTTTCCTCCACAACTGCCTAGCAGCCAAAGTAATGGTGATGTGTGGCCATAGTGCTTAATAATGTCAGAAATCAATACACACCAGCATTCAAGCTGCTGGAAAAAAAAAAAAAAACGAGAGCCTTTCTCCTAGTTATTGACTGGAGGAGCGAGAGAATGCAGGCAGCCTTCATGTAAACAAATGCTTATCTTAAACCGGGGTGGTATGGCAAACTGAGCTGCCATTAAAATACCCCCGAGTTACTGCCCATAGGTCATTCGAGCAGTATGCAGCAGTTAAAGTGTTTAAGTGAGTCAGTAAGGAGAGCTACCAAGAACCAGGAACGATTCCACAGTTTTTAGGAGTGGAGGATTTTATAAGACTAGAGGGGGACAAATGGGGGGAAAGTGCATTTTCTGATCATTTGTGACCATCCAATTTTGAACGAGTTTATGATCTGATTATAACACCATTTATCCATTTCTCTCAAAGCTACTCCACGATGTCAGCAAGTCTGAACACGAACTGCTGCCGAGCGTTACATTTATGTCCCTGCATTAACCTTTCATCTGAAAAAAAATGTATGCCGTTACACTGGAAAAAAAAAACCCAACCACTCCCTTTTCTGATCAAGCAAACAACACCACATGACAAATTGCACTAAATGTCATAACTGCTAGATGATAGACATTTGAGAAGAGGATAGACAGGACAGGACAGAAAGAAGCAGAGGAAGTGGTTAAGCTCATTTAAGCCTTTAAACAAAGTTGGGACAGGGCTTGGCTGTTTGTGTAATGCCTATTATGTTCAGGTATACAATATGATATTTACATGTTGCAAAGGAAGTGATAACGATAGCATTCTTGGCCTTAATGGGAGACAATGCGAAAGGTGAAATCACTCATGGTTGGTGTGTAAGAGAGGGGTGTGGATGCAAAAGCTCTCCTCAAACTCCTATGGTGTCCATCGTGAGCACCAACTCATTTGACACCAAGTGCTTTAATTGGCTCAACATTGCTAACAAGAAACTTTACCAGTCAGAGAGAAAAACCCTGCTGTATGCTGGTGAACAAGACAGCTAATTAGGGGCAGAGCACAAACAGTGCAAGCCACCTATTGTTTTTCTACGGATTTTAATTATTATTATTATTCTGGCTATGGTGTCTATGGCAGCCCATAGAACCGTGTAGTAAAATTTGGCACGCAGTCAGCTTCAGGACACATTCAGCTACAAATATACCAAATTTGGCCCCAAGCTCCCAAAGTTCTCGCACCACCAAAAGGTCAAAGTTTGGCCAAATTTCAAAGTATGTTTATGCCCATAACTTTTGAACAGTCTGACCAAAATTTCAATGCCAGGTGTCTCTATATTCCTTTGATCATGCTGAGTTCAATGGCTCATATGACGTCAATTTGTGCCTAATTAGATTTTTGGCCATCTTGGATTTTTTTTTTTTAATGTTTTTTTCGCTACTCCTGCTACAAATTTTGTCCAAATTTCACCAATTGTGGCTCATATCATCTTCAGACCAACCCGCACAAAAGTTATAAAATGGAATTTTGATTTTCAAAACCATTCGCTTGTAACGAGCCAACAAATCTGCCGATGAAGTCGCCAATATGAAGTGACGCTGTGTCTCATTAACAACTTTATGCATTGTCATGAATCTTGGTATGTATCTTCAGGACTATGACCTGAGGCTATGCAACAAATTTCATGACAGCGCAATCTACAGGTCAAAAGTTACAATGACGTAAAAAAATGTTTGAATCTAATCGGTGTTTTCGCCACTCCTCCTACAAATTACACCCAAAAATCATCAAATTTGGATCATATCATCTTAAGACCTCTCTGCATAATTGTGTGCGAGGCCCTGTAAATGCTGCTTGAAGCTTTAATTTATTGATTTATTTTGAAGCCAAGCAACAATAAAAAAAAATACTGAAGCAAAATTCACATTTAATTAATTAGCTCTTGTGCTCTTGTGGCTGAATGAACACAAATCCCCACAGCCACACTCCAAAATCTAGTGGAAAGCCTTCCCAGAAGGGTGGAGCTTATTATAACAGCAAAGAGGGGGACTAAATCTGGCATAGGATCGAATACATTACAATGTACACAGACCACCATGTATCAAGACATTTAGAATCGGTATTGTATGCTTTCAGCCAGGAGCAGGATGACATGAGCACGTTTTATTTAGTCATCAGTCATCAAAGATTTTGGTTTCCAGACTCTTACCTGGCAGAGAGCAGATGATGATGTTATGGGAGGAATGAGGTGCACAGGCAGCAACATGAAAAAGAGAAAAAACAAAAAAAGAGATTCATTAGAATCACATGGGAGTAGAACAGACCAACGCATTGTGTGTGATAAAACTCATACAGTTGTAGAGGGCAGGAATAATATTTGCTCATTATAAGCATTGTTGCTAAGTGCTGAAGCAAAGAACAACCCAGTGCATTGAGAAGTGTGCTTAATGCAGAGATCCTCACTGTCCTACATTATATAACGCAAACTGAGGTTAGGCGGCGACACCGATTTTGTCTTATTTACAGAATAAAAGGCTTCTCCAGGATAACAACCCTAAGCACAGATGCAGTATATGATATACGCATTATGAGTAAATCTCAGATTCTTTTTTAAAAACGATTTTAAACCCTTAAGCTTCCACGGAGTCAGAACGTGAACCCTGGCAGTCATGAATCTGTGCCAGACACTGTCCTCCCAGGAATGTACAACCTGTTGTCTCTTGCAGTGCACTCTGGCAGCAAACCAGATAACTGTCCAATGGAGAGAAAAAATGAAAAGAAAGCACAATGATGGATTATGGAATGAAGGAAGGGACGAAAGGGGAAAGGATTGATATTGCATCCTGTGTTTCTGTGAACCGAAGCGTAAGTAAAAAATAAATAATTAATTAGATAGACGGACAGATAAATAGACAGCAAATATACAGACAGACAGGCAGAAAAACAGTAGGATAGATAGATGGATGGATAGACAGACATTTAGGTGGACAGACAGAAAGATAGATAAACAGAGAGATGGATGTACAGATGGATGTATATACGTACAGATGGATGGATGGACAGATAGACAGATAGACAGCTGAATGGACAGAGAGATTGATAGGCAGATGGGCAGGCAGATAGGCAGGTAGACAAATAGACAGAACGATAGGCAGACAGTCAGACAGGTAAATAGACAAATGGAAAAACAGATAGATAGATAGACAGATAGATAGATAGATAGATAGATAGATAGATAGATAGACATATAGACATAGATAGATAGATAGATAGATGGTTAGACAGATGGATAAGCAGATAGACAAGCAGACAGACAGAAAGATGTATGGTTAGACAGATGGATAAGCAGATAGACAGACATATATTTAGACAGGTGGATGGACAGGCAGACACAGACAAATATATAGACAGGCAGGCGGAAGCATGGATGGAACGGCCGACAGATAGACAGATGGACATACAGCTGAATGGACAGACAAATAGATAGGTAGACTGATAAACAGACAGATACTGAGACAAACAGATAAGTAGATGAAGATAGATAGAAAAGCAGACCGACAAAGAGAGACAGAGAGACAATCAGACAGATATACATAGACAGATCGACAGAGAGAGGGATAATACAGGTGGGCAGATGAATGGACAGACAGACAGATGGAAAAATGGATGGACAGATAGATACATAGACAAATGGGCAAACAGAAAGGCAGACAGACAGATAGACAAAATGCAGACAGACAGATATACTGTATGTATGGATAGACGGACAGATAAGCAGGTAGACAGTCAGACAGATGGACGGATAGATACAGTATACAGACAGACAAATAGACAGATAAATAAGACAGATGGACAGCCAGACAGACTTTTTGTTGGCAAAGCAGAAGCCCAAGATTTAACATTGCTGCCATCATATGAGCTGAGCTAGACTGAGGTAGCTTTCCCAAGCTATGGTTCAGTACAGCAAAGCAGAGCTTCAAACGAAGCTTCCTCAAACCTACAAGGCAGGACATGCCAGTGTTTTCTTTACTGACTCAGCCCCTTAAGGCTTGCTTTCTTGAAAACAGATTACACCTAGTTAATTTGCAGTGGTGAATGCCCATTTTAAGCATAATTTAGCCCAATAGGCTTAATGTGAGTCTGAGACACTCTTAACAGACTTAATAGGTCCTGAATACACAATGAAAACTGGAACGTGCTCTCCAGATACTTAGATGCAATTTGGTAAATAGACTCCACATCTGTTTCTGCTGGTATGTGGGCTTCATCTGAATGCACAACCTCTGAAAGGACAATTGCACTATATGAATAATGGAGCTCAATGTGCATCACGCATCCCAGTTAAATGGTCTTCACCCTCAACAAGGGGGAGGTTGAAATACGAACAAAACGTGAAGAAGACAAATGGGCTTTGGAAAGGGATGGATGAGAATGCGTGTGCCCAGTTCTTGGTGGCCTGTGTGAGTCTTGATATTAAGAGGTGCTTAATGATGCTAATCGTGAGACAGATGGTGCCGTTTGAGAGTGGGACCAGTGCCGTGGAACCTTCTGACAAGGACCAGGCTTTAATGCCAAAAGCCAGAGGCATTTAAGATACAAATAAAAAGCTTGCACTCAACCCACCAAACATTTTCTTATTCAATTATTTCTACCTTCTGTTCCAGCAATGTCAGTACCATCAGGTCTGCACAAATTTTGTCTAGGAGGATGCAAAAGGCCAGATACTGCTGCTTTTTATATTGGTTAAACATGAATCAAAGCAGTAAATGGTGTAGCTTCTCTGAGTCACACTGTTGCTATAGCTGTAGTGTCGCTCCCATCAAGAGACACGCCACCTGAAATTACCTCTCGGGTTGACTCTGAGGACTACATTTTCCACAGATCAAAAGCACCCAGGGAAAAGAATCAATTTGCTCTGTGAAAGCCTTCTGTTAAATGGCTTGGTCCTTTAGAGAGCTGGCAAAATGGGAACTTTTTTCTTTTTCTTTTTTTCCCTAACTCATGTAGTCACAGAGAGACTTGCATATACAAAGCATATACAAGCAAAGCAACAGGTGAGGAATAAAATAACCACGGCATGATGTGAACCATCCTGCAGTTGATGATTTCACTAACAGGACATCCATAAATGTTTTATTGCTCTTATACCTCAGGAATTTGGCAACACTGACAATTGTTTTATATATTAAATCATACTTTTTATCCATTTATTGTTACTTTTAACGTTGTTGTGCCCTTCCATGCAGTTCAAGTCCTGTCTCCTAAAGACTCACCCATGGTGGAAAATGTACAGACTGTTACCAAGTGACGGGAAATACACCTCTCTTTACAGAAACCTTCCCCAAATTAACAATTACATACGTTTTTAATCTCTTCTGCGAAACATCCCCGTGTAAGTTTACAAGAATAACATATTACAAGCAAGTGGGTTAATAACCTGTGATTTGCCTAGTAGCTGGTACTACTGTTTTAGCTGCTGTTCAACACCTTCTGACCAATAAGAACTGAGAATTCAACAGTGCTGTGGTGTAAAAACATCTAGTATATACTGTAATATTATAACCATAAAAATCACAGCTATGACTAAATGGAAAATTTCCTCAACCCCTTTATAAGCCAGTTCAGCTACAGTCGTGCCCATGTGCACAAGCAGAAATGTGTGAACAAAGGCTGTCATACAAGAAACTGTCAAGTGTTTCACAAACTAGTGGATGATCTTACTTGCAGAAGCTATCTTAGTGAGTGCAGTGTAATGGGTGAGTGCACACCATCTGTGTTGACCAACAGATGTGGATAAACCACACCATCTTGGTGCAGTAATTATATTCACCTTATAGGATTTGCTAAAGTACCAAGATGGCCTTCTTAGGATTTGGCCAGGAGAACAGGTTAAGGGGTCAGGTCATGGGGGTTGCAAGCTGTGTCTTTAAGCTTTCCAGGGTGAGCAAGTTTGCCTGTTGTGGGGGAGGGAGGGAGGGAGGGGGTGATTTGGGGGGTTGGAGGGTGGTCAGTGGGATCAGTAAGATAGGGTAGCTATGCAATTTAGCATACAGCCCCTGGAGCACAAGAGACACTAGCACCACAAAGCTTAGGCTGTATCATCTTTAGCTGGAAATATCTGAATAGCTGCAGAACAAGCTAAATATGCTAGAGCAACAGTTTGGGGGCTCACAAAAGATGCCCATAGATGTTTCTTGGTGTAATCAATAGCCAAGCTGTTTCCCTTGGGGTTAGTAAAGTGGATTGAAAAGCGGGTGGGGTGTTTCCCGCTACCATCTAAAAATCTCTGCTCCATGCTCAATTAATCCTGAATTGGCAAGGAGGGGCTTCTGCCAAACATGTCTCTGTTGCACAAAAGGGGGCCACTGGGTTAATGAAGAGGGTAAGAAGAGCTCTGGAATGGGGGAAACTGCCCCTCGATCTTTGGGAAAAACTCTCAGAGAGGGCATGTGGCCTGACCAGAGCCTGCCTGGCTTATTTCCATTTGTCGGTCTCTTATGTCCAGTCGAGTAGCATTTAGAATCATTTTATGTAGCATCCGGCCAATTTCCTGAACATATATGCTATAATCAGTGATCATTACATCGTGATTGCATCATATGGTAACCATGACATTAGTTCAACATACCTCAAACATGTTGCCAACAAGTATTAGTAATAGTGCATGTCTCAAAGTAATTAAGTCACTATTTTGGGATGCAAGATGAATAGTTGTGAACTTCCCTACAGTCCAACCAATTTGAACAATAGATACTATTCTATGGTATTGGGCATGGTGTTTTAGGGAAAGGCTTCCTAATTACACACTCCCAACTCATTACACGCATGAGTGAGTACTAGGCTGTGTGGGCTCGTTCAATCTCTCTTTATTGCAGATTTTTTTGAGGGGAGTGTTTGTGGGGTGATGGGTATCCCGCGGTGCAAATTAGCATATGTAATTTTGAGTGGTGAGGAGATCACAAACCATTGTGAGAAGACAGAGTGGAGAAAGCCTCCAGAATGAGATCATGAATAGGCTGCTTTGGAATTCCCAGCACCTCGTGAGGTTGGCCGAGATACAGTTATCATCGGTCAAACAGGCAAAGCAAACGCGCATGCACACCTCCCTCTATTTGGATCCTTCCATTCCAAGCCAACATCAGGAAATGCGGAGATACAGGCCAAATATTGTGTAACCCAGCAACAACGTTGTGAAATACGCCTAACACATAGCAGACCCACCGGGAGTGTGTGAATGTGCTCCCATAAGGCCACGGGTGAAAAGGGCCTATTGTGATGAGTTGCTGCTCAGCCTGAGGCTCAGAAAACGGAGCCATCCTCCAGGACCACCGCCTGGGCCCGTGACAACCCAGTTCCTCTGACCCCTCCGTGGCTTCGTTTGCCAGACTGCAGGAAAGCCACTAGCTGCTTTGTTCAAAGCCACTGGCCTTCCAGCTCACAAATTTACAGGAAATTGGTCTGTGGGAACATCTTCTCGAACGTCATGCATGCAACGTTTTGCAACAGTTTGTCTATCACTCATGCCATCTCTCCATTCATTTCTATAGAACTACAAAGCACTGTTTGAGCTCATAATTTCTTCCCTTTACTCGGGACTATGGCAACTGAGAGAATAATGTGATCCTGTGGGTCTAAATCCTTAAGCTTACCACAGTAACCGGATTTGAGGGCGCTTCAAGTTAAGGTTCTGACCTGCAGGTTAAAGAGTCAGTCACAGGTTTCTTCACAATCACTCAGTTAAGGTTTTTAAGAACGTCACAATCTGACTGAATCCTGGATAGTTTTTTTTAAAGCTTCCACAAGGCACGGCTTACGTTTTCTTGCTGTACTTGTAGTGGTAGTGGGATTTTTCAGTATTTTCAACTGACAAAGCACAAATCATAAAGCTGTCTTTATCAATTTGGTTTGCCTATCCATTTCCGAGTTAGGGGAAATGATAAAATGACATTTTGCCAAACAAACAGTATTGGGGAATAAATTAAGATTTGAGAAATAACAAAATGATGCTCTTTATGAAAAGTCAACATCATCCAGTGTTGTTAAAGTGTCAACTTTGATGCCTTCATGTGCCAGTCACTAGACAGTGTCTCCAAAGTTGGCTGTATCTACCATTGACAATAGTTTTTGTAAGCACAGGGAGAAAAGACAGTGATCCACATGTATGTATACCTCAAAACTCAAAACGTGCTCACAGATGCATCTGAAATTAAGGTTTCATTTACTAAAGCCTGTGATTATCTGCCCTTTGTTTTGCAGGAGCAAAACAAGTGGGTTCTGCTACCATGCTCGTCAAAAAGCCAACAATAGGAACACACTGACAGCTACAAATATGGTACTGGCAGTAAAAAAAACAATCTAATAGACAGAACAAAAATATCCTTATTACATCAAGCTCACTGAGGAATGTTTTTGTTTTCTCGAACATAGTAATTTGCTTTAATTGCAGGTCTATCATTAGAGGATCTTCATCATATAGTCTGACATGAGTTCGCATGTTATTGCACGGTCTGTTATAGAATTCAGCCAAGGTTTTAATTGGGATCATCTCGAACATTGTGACGAGTGATAATATTAAGTATTAAAATGCATAGTTTCCTTAAATAGTGCTTTCACCAAGGTCCTAAAATGGTTTCGCATTATCTCACATTCAGTCACAGATTAAAAAAAAAAAAAAAGCCTATCTGTGAGTATTTTAAAAATATACAGTATATAAAAATATAAAGCTTTGTGCAACACGCGTTGTGCTAATTTACAACTAGTTTTGGGAGGTGGACAAAATCACAAGCAATTGGTGACCGCTAATTAAAGCTTAATGTGTAATCAAACCCAAACTGAATGTCTAATTAGTTGCACCCTTTTTAATGCTAACTTCCCACTTTTTTTGCGCAATTCTAAGCCCTCTGAAGCAGTGTTTGCATAAAGTCAAATTGCCCTTTTAAGAAATTCCAAGATTTTCGCAACACTTTATCGTCTTAAAGAAACTAGAATTGAAGTCAGAGCTGCCGAGCATGGACATGACATCAGATTAAATGGAAATGTGTATCCAGAATGAGTATGGACGTGCAGACAGCGCAGTGGAATGCAGAACCGAGAAGTGGCTCTGATTAACCGAGAGATTAAGGCCAGAGCGATGAAAGGGCCGCGGTGCTGAGGGCTGCAGCGAAGACCACGGGGGAGATGTCCGGATCAGGAAGCCTTGGAATTAAGACGAGAAACACAAGGACAAGCGGCAAGTCATCTCCAGCATAGCTGAATTATTTAACAACAGTGAAATGCTTTTCTTCGCTCACTGCATATAACAGTGTTTATGCAAATGTAGTTTTAGGCCTCACGTCGTCGTAGTAAGTATTTTAGTGGAGTTTGAAACACCTTGACAGAATTTCTTTTTTAGGAATTCATTTTGAAATTAAAATGTCTGTTTTTTTTTTGTTTTTTTCGACAAACACGAGCATCTTTCTCCCCCAGTGGGAGACAGAGATGGGAGATAAAAGCGAAGAAATGCCGCCACAACTTGACATGACAATCACCGTGATCTGAGGGAATGTGACAGACAGATTCTATCCAGTGAAACGTAAAACAGCTTAGGGGGGCCATTCCCTTTAAACCTCGTAACCTCTATTCTCTACCATGACAGCAACACACACACGAGCAGACGTTTCCCTGTGGAGCCCGCCCAATCCCTTATCAGACGCTGAGGAATTCCAGCAGGGAATGCAGCTGTTAACTCGGCTCTTTTTCCACACACACTGTACCGCACCATTCCAGGACCAAGTAAATAAAACCCTTAGCTACTTACTAAGTTCTCGTATGGCCGAGATGATGATTGTCCTTCGTTTAAGGAATAAAACACTTAGAGGTGTGCTGTAATGGGAAAATAAACAATGACAAGGTAATATGACGTGGCCTGACATGAAGTGGGTTTCCATTACTGCCCTGAAGCTGATTATTTCTTTTTATTTCTTAAAGAACGACATTAACATAAATGCATAAACCGTATAATGTTGTGGAAGGTCTGCGAAACAAGTTATAACTTGCATCATAGCAGCTATACACAGTCGTTCCCTCACCAAACTCTTTTTACATCTTTCTTGAAGTTAATAAGACCAAACAAAATGCATCTGGTCGTGTTACTGAGAAACCACGAAGCTGGAAATCTTTCCTGTAGCGGAAAACTTACTGTTACAAAACGCTGACACACAAACGTGTGCTTACAGGAAATGTCGCTGTGTCAACGATGATGAATTTTTCTTTGTTAAAAAATATCACGTGTTTTATTATGTGGAGCGTCTGCTATACAAGTCCCTGTGTAAGTTGCAGTTGCGGTCATGAGTTCACATGCGCCTTGCAGAATCTGCAAAATGTTAGTCCACAAGACAAAATAATAACACGATTTACACAAATGAACCAGTTCAAAAGTTTACACACGCTTTATTCTTAATACTGTGTGTTGCTACCTGGATGATCAACGACTGTTTTTATGTTTTGTGATAGGTGTTCATGAGTCCCTAGTTTGTCCTGAGCAGTTGTTCAGAAAAATTCTCCAGGTCCTGCACATTCTTTGCTTTTCCAGCATCTTCTGGGACTCGTACACAACTATTACAAAAGGTGCAAACATTCACTGATGCTCAAGAAGGAAACACGATACATTAAGAGCCTGGGGGGGGGTAAACTTTTGAACAGGATGATCGGGGTGTAAATTGTTATTATTTTGCTTAAAGACCTTTTTTTTCCCATTTAGTACTGCCCTTCAGAAGTTACACTGACTGATACTGTGGCATTTACATTGACTAGCCTGCAATGAGTGGACATATTTACATATCTCATAAAAACTCTGCGAGTTTATATTAGCGTTGTTGTTTGTGGGAACACTGAAGATATAATGTTTAACAATTACAACATCGAGGATGTAGTTTGTTTTTTTTGTTTTTTTAATGTAGATTTCAGGCGAGGTTTGTTTAGGCAAAATAAATGAGCCATGCTAGCTAATGAACAAGCTAAGCCTGTTAAACTGTTAGTTAGCAAGCCAACTGCACTGATATGATAGCTATAGCTACTTAGCTGAGATGAAATGGGCGCTGCATAGAAAAGCCAATTGGCACGAAAGTGTGAGAACATTTTAACAAGCTAAGCAACCTCTTTTGACAGGATGTGTATCTGTTCTGAGTGTGTGTGTGTGTGTGTGTTTGTGTGTGTGTGCACATCATGTATTGCCAGTCCCCAACAAATCTGGATAATGTAATAGCTATCTATTGATCTGCTAGAGTCAGCAGTGTGTTTGAGGAGAATTGATCTGATGGCAATCCTTTGGACATTTTTTTTTTCCCAAAGGAGGTGGGCTAATTAGCACCGAGAGCAAGAGATTCAGTGTGTGTGTGAGTGTGTGTGTGTGTACTGTTTAAAACGCTCCAGCAAACTCTGAAGCAGTATGGTGAGGATCTGCTGCTGACGACCATCCTCTTCCACGGGACAATATTAACATGCAAATTATTCGCAAGTGCGATGCAGCCAGGCATGCTGCGTTCAAAATCTCCCCGCATTCTCTATTTTCATGCTAAATTTGCGCCGCCGTGTATACATCTGTTTTAGTCGTGTCTGAGGGGGGAGGAGAGGAGACGAGCGAGAAGTCACAATATTTTGGGCTTATTTGTATTCGCGGCGAGACCACACAAGGGAGGGAAATATTTGAAAAGGGGCAAATAATTAAACGAATGCAGAGAGAGAGAGAGAGAGCGAGAGAGAGAGAAAGGTGCTAAAAGCATCGAATGAATGCAATTTGAATGTGAAATGATCTGCCACGTACAGTACACTTCTTGAGCATAAACCCTGCTCAAGTCGGAGATGCTGTGCCCCATATAACCCTGTCTCCCTCAAGAACGTCTGCTCGCTCGACTGCTCCAAAGGCATTTCGGTGTGACATATTTGGAACAGACGAGAAGGAACGGTGATGCGTGTAGCGCTCCTATTAAAAAATAATAACAATCCATATGAATAAATGAATAGATAAATAAATAAATAGGTAGTTGGAGAATACTGCTGGATGATATGGCAGTATATCATATTATATTGATAGTGTGGTTAATAGTATATCATAATACTTTTTATTAGATATTTTTATTGACTGCTATTTTGAAGAAATTCTAAAATAATATATATATGTATTTATTGTATGTATATATATAATCGCTATATTTTTATTTTTATTTATTATCTAGTATCTCATTATTTTGCTTAAATATCAATGCGACTAATTTACTGAATATTTGCTGTATGTAATTCTTATTCATATACAGTACATGTTTAAAAAAAAAATACAAAAACAAATAACAATATTAAGTAAAAAATAATGACATAGCACTTCGGGGCTTCACGTATTAAATTATATTTGTAGACTTTTAATAAAATGTAGAATAAAACTGTAGAGAGCTTTTTTAAAAATTCATAACTACAGTATCATGATTTATGTCAGGTTTTGTAGAAATGCCTTTAAGTATCATCTTTGTCATGTCGCCCAGCCCTAACGGAGAATGGACATCAGACGAGGAGAGGTTTCTTTCCACAAAGCAGACCTGCAAAGTGCCACTGTAGTTGACTGAAAATGGATGGAGACATAGTGAGCCCTTTCATGAAGTAAGAATTGTTCTTTATGGCTTGGTTAAGGTGCGTTAGGATCTGAGTGAGTGAGCGAAAAACGCGGACCTGGTGACTCTACGGAGTTATGTGGGACGTGTCCTCATTTGTAAGTCATTCCGCCGACGCAGATTAGGTACAAACAGAGACAGAAATAAAGAAGAAATTCATTTAAAATGCAAGATCTGAAAACTTTTAGATCAGTCCAGACAAGACTGGAGATGAGAGTAGGCACCAGGGAGAGTCGTGTAAGTGAAGCTGTCGTGACAAGCGAGGTACACATCACTTCATTCCTCTTAAGAGCCTGTGCTCTCTGTGTTCTCGTTCTCTGTTCCAGTCAAGTGCTCTACCCCCGAATGTCCCAAGACAAAGGCTCTCTCTCAGAGCATCGGAAGAGAATGCGAGTTTGTTGCTCTGGGTTTCTTCTCTTCGTGGCTTTGAAATCCAAAAACGGCTTTAGGATACACTCTATGGTTAAGGCTTTGGGTTACTGATCGGAAGGTTGGAGGTTCAAGCCCCAGAACTACCAAGCTGCCACTGTTGAGCCCTTGAGCAAGGCCCTTAAGCATATCTGCTCCAGGGGTGCTGTATCATGGCTGATCCTGTGCTCAGCTTCCTAACAAGCTGGGATATGCGAAGAAAAGAATTTCACTGTGCTGTAATGTATATGTGACAAATAAAGACTTCTACAAAAACAATTTAAAAAAAACAAAAACCTGTAGACTGATGAAATGAAAAACATCTGCTGTTGAATGCTCTATTCTGATTGGATCGTGTGTTTACATACAGGGTTTTATGGTAACCACGTTGCGCTTGGAGGGTTAGTATGTACACACCCGCTTTCTTTTCTTGGTATGTACCATGACAGCTTGACTGTGCTGTTTGAATATATCTGTGTTGGACAGCAAACCATATTTTCCACTCATTTTCTAAATAGCATTACCATTAGCATTGACATTTCATTGGAGGTCTCTTTGATCTAAACAATTCCTTCAATTTTGTGGTGAAAAATAAAAATAAAAATGCAGTTTTAACCCATTTTTCAGTGGCATCCCTAATAAATATAGTTAATTGATGTTAAATGTATGCACGTCAAACATACATTGATTTTATTTCGCATTAATGACCTCTAAACAGTCTCTATTCGCCTTGAAAGCAAGGGAAGGGAGGGAAGAGGGCGGAGCCTCCTGGGGAGTCGGTTAATATCATAGAGTTCGCGAGTCCACCTGCGCAACTGTCAATCATTCCAGATTTATATGTCCATTGGGTCATCTGCTTTTATTATTATTATTATTGTTATTATTATTATTATTATTATTATTATTAGAGAACAAAAAATGAAGACTTAGCGTATTTCTGAATGCTAACTTGAATATACTAGCATGCTCCGACACAAAATTCGTAAAGGCTGTCAGGACCAGCACTGGCATATCTCAGCTTAAACTTTTCTTTTTTTTCCCGTCAGGTAGTTTTCAGAACTTTTCTGCATGACTCACTCACTCATTTACTGTTATACTTGTACTGTTATGCGTCACCAAGTAAGGGTGTCACCTCAGAAACAAGCTTTTCGAAACATGTCATGGATCCATGCTGTCACCTAATGTTCAATTTACTAAGCAATCAAAATTGTGGAGGTGTTTTTTTTTTTGTTTTATTCCCCCCCCCCCCCCCCCCTTGGTTTCCAGGAAAGCAGCAAGAGTCAAATTGAACGATAATGAAAGCTTGCTGCTTCACCATGACAAAAACAGCAACCGGTGCTGCAGAAGAGGAGGTCGTAATTTATTCATTTTCACCCATTTTAGATGCAAGGGTGGAAAAAAAAAAAACACTTTTCCTTTGCAATTTCAAGCAAATGATAGAAAAGGAGACCGTGGCCCATATGTGTACAGAATGAAAAAGCAGGTGTTCTTAATTCCTTGCGTGATCTCATGGCAGATGGCAAGCAAAGGCAAACTTTACCCATATCAAACGTTAGACCGTGTACCAGCTGAGGAAATATGTTCGTAACATAAGATACAGGGATTGTCTGGAGACACTTTCAAAGATGGGTATAACAGTTTAGCATGCCCGTGTAAATATTGAGGCGCTGGATTTTTAACACTCGACAGGACTGTGTATTCGCCGCTATTCGTTTTCTTCTCTCAGCAGTTTATTTATCAAAAGAACAGGTGACAGGTTAACCGCTCAACACGTACTGCACCCTGAGACGAGAACCACAGCCGAGGAAGGAGCGGTGCAAGTCCTATTCTGAGAGAATGAACCAATAAATAATAAAAAAAAAAATTTAATAAGCGTGCAAGGTTGTCAAGGTCTCGAGTTCCGTTCATTCCCCTCGCTTCAGAAATCCGGAGATTGTGGGAAATGCGGGCTCTCTCTTCAAGAATGCGTATACGTTTTAGACAAAAGAGGAGACTATCAGAATGGACAATAGCTCGAGTGTCTGTTTGCTGCATGGCGCCAGTTGATACACATAAAGCCGCACACACATACAGCAAAGGCTGACCTTTCACCTCTTGTCTCAAACCAGGCGACAGTTCAGAGCTTCGGTTACGCAGATCAAAGTGACACAGCTTTCACAGCGGACGGATTTTAATGAACTAACAATCCACCATATTCAGTAACCTTCATAACCATCCGCTCATTACATTGCATTTAGATGATAACGCTTCTATCTAGTGGGTTCTTTTCAGCAGATCCGATGCTGCGGACCGTCCATAAATCCAAACATAAGTACAAATTATAAACAATTCTATAAACACTCCTAAATACAGGGTGTCCGAAAAGTCAGGAACCAACGGGAACACGTCGAGCGAATGTGTCGAGCCGAATATGTTACGCAGAAGCATGATACAGCGGCTCAGAGAATGCGTAGAGCGTGAGGGTGATCAAGTAGAGCATATGTTGTAAATAATAAATACGAAATTAAGTTTACTCTCATTGGTTCTTGACTTTTCGGACACTCTGTAGTTCTAATACGTTATCGGTTCTATCGTAACAACTTACAGTGGGAACTATATTGTTGATATAGTGAAGTTTTCTATAAGGAGATGTTTATTTAAACATTTACGCAACAGTCCCTCCAGGATTTTGCATGGAGGTGAGGTGTGTGACATTTGCTGTGTGAGGAAATCACATTTAGCTAGCAAGGCTACAGACATATTTGGACAAGCTTGTTACTCAGCATCTTTGCAAGAAGCTTGGGCGATATTGAAAGAGTAAATATCAACATTTCCATGTCATATTTATGGTTTCTTATCGTTAAATTGGGCAGGGTTTAAGAATTACATCATGATAAAACCCCAAAACCCTGTTTTAGCTATTTTTCAAATCTAGTATAAAGTTTAAGAATATCATCATGCTAAACCCCTGTTTTAGCTAGCTATTTTTTCAGTTTGTAAAAACTGGTAAAAGTTTAAGAATACCATAAAACCCAGTTTTAGGTTGCTTGTTTGTTTTGCTAGTACAAGGTTTAAGAATAACAAACCATATTTTAGCGATTTTTAGCTAGTATTAATTGCACAGGTTCTAAGAATACCATCATGCTAAAGCCCTATTTTAGCTAGATTTTAACAATACTATCAAGCTAAAACAGCTCTAGCTTCTTTTTTTTTATCTTGCTAGTACGTGTATGCTAGTAAGGTTTAAAAAATACCATCAAGCTAAAACACTGTTTTAGCTTTTTATTTTTTAGCTAGTAAAAATTGCCAAAGGTTTAAGAATAACATCAAGCTAATACCATATTTTAAGTATTTTTTAGCTAGTACAAATTGTACAGGGTTTAAGAATACCATCATGATAAAGCCCTGTTTTAGCTAGCTTTTTTTTTTTTTTTTATAGCTAGTACAATGTTTAATAACACCATAATGCTAAACCCTTGTTTATAAATGTTTAAGAATACAAGCTAAGAATCAAGCTAAAACAGTTCTAGCTTCTTTTTTTCCCTCTTGCTAGTACAAGGTTTAAAAATACCACCAAGCTAAAACACTGTTTTAGCTTTTTTTTTCCTTTTCTTTTTTTTTAGCTAGTACAAATTGCTAAAGGTTTAAGAATACTATCAGCTAGTTTTCTTTATATCTACTTCCACAGTGTTCCTCAGAGATTCTTGGCCATTCCTCTTGCAAGTTTGTGAAGCTTCTTTTACTTATAGCAAATATACATATATACTATATACTGTACATATAGTAGTTTCACTCACATGCACAAGTGAAGGAAAAACAACACTTAAAAAAACCCAGCATGAAAGATGGGGTCATGTTTTGATGCTTGTTGGTTAAAATAGGAGCGTATATATTCTGAGACACACTAAAAAGTGAGACAAACCACTAAAGAAAACACTCATTTGGTGTAACATGACCCTTAGAGACCGCTACACGTCTTTGCAAATGCCGCTTGCACAGCTTTGTGTTCGGAGTTGTTGAAAATCAAACAATGCTTAAAAAAAAGCAAGCTGTCCCCAAACTATTGATGGGCGATCTCAATGCTTCTTTTTTTTAATCTAGCTATATCACACTCGTACACTGCTTTTGTTTTTTAATTGAGCCCTTGCTGATGACTGTTATATAACTTATGGATCTGTTCCAAGGGCGTTAGTGAGTAACGATCAATCAAGAATTTCACTTCCAGTGAACTTCCTACTAATGAGAAGCTCTCTCCCTCCCTCGCTCTCTCCCCAAGCTAAACGGCAGAAGTTGGGTCCTGCTGTGAGATGAACTGTTCAAACAGCGCAGGCGATGGAGGTCGTTTAATAAAACTCCCAGTGGGCAGCCGATATCATCTCACCACCTGCACCAATCAACTGAACTCACTCGAAATGCTGCAGTGGAACAGAAGTTTCATTTACAAACGCAAAATGGAGTCATAAACACAGTTGTTATAATTGTCAAAAAGGTCGTAAACCTATCTTCCTAGAACTTCCTGTTTTCACTTACAGTATATCATCTATAAACAAATATTAACGAGAACTTCCTCATCAGCCGCTCTGTTTTTTCTGTCTCTTGAAGTTAATAAGACGAAAAAAAATGTAGCATTTCATGTTACTGAGAAACCAGAACGCAAATGTCCTGTAAATTTACTGCACTGACACTGGAGACTGCTTCCATAAACCTCCTTACAGAAAACTTGTTTATCTTTATTAAATAAAGACATATTTTTATCTGTTTACTATTAGTCTATTATTAGTCTTAGATTACATGAAGCATCCACCATTCACATGCCTGTATAAGTTGTTACTATAGAAACTTATGTTTATATTTTGCAATGCGCCTTTGTTTTCATTCTAGTCCTGTCTCTAACATCCGACTGTGTTCACCTGTTCCTTGTTTAGCCATTGATTAGTCTTTGTATACCCTGCTGCTTCTGTGTTTTTTTTTTTACAAAGTCTTATCATGCATTACTTTCGTAAGTGTAACCTGTGATTCCCTAATGCCTTGTTTTCTAGTTTCATGTTCCCTGGCTTTGAGCCTCACTTGTTATTCTGCCTGATTAAGGATTATCCAAATTTGTTGCTTCCTGCTTGTGTATTGACCCACGGTATAGACAACAATGATGATTATTCGATTGCCCAGCCCAGCCTGGTGTCCAGCCTCATCAATCTGCATGGTACAGAACGTGAACAGTGAAATTAGAGAACTCAACAGTACTGTGGTATAACGTGTGATTGAACACACGTGACATGGTTACCATGAAATTCAAAATATTGTCAATACAGAAGCAGTTGCCAGGAAGGTTGTATTTTTCAACACAATATGGCAATAAACTGTGATAAACTGGTTACACCTCCAGTCAATCATTTTGATCAATTTTCCACCCCTACCAACGGCGATGTTTGGTTCGTTCCATCAGCAGTCAGCATGCCAAGGCCTAGGCCTGACAGAAAGAGGGATTTACAAAAAAAATTCTGCCAACCACAAAGACAGAGCAGATTTATCTAAGCCTAGTTTCACTTCTTTTGTGTGAATCAGAGAATCTGTCCATCCCTTCGGAGGGTAGAGGACAAACACCAGAGGGAAAACAAGCCTGTCCTCGGACACATACACATACACATACACACATCTCCTTCGAGAAGGAATGGTAATTTATTACCGTTTACTCTGCTGATACAAATCAGTGCAAAAAGGATTCACTGACACTTAAATGAGGGGCCTCGGGGGGAAAGAGAAGAAACCTGTGGCTCTATTTCAATTACTGCTCAGAGATCAGAGAAGGGTTTATGGGTATGTTTAAAAGGGGGGCTAAGAGGCACTGTCAATATCTAGACCAGGAACACACACACTGCCGTTTTTCCAGACATAATACAATATAAGTAAATACATTTTCCAGACTATGTTTGTCAACCAACCCAAACATGTTGCAGCTATGAAAGAGAGCGAAGTGCCAACACTGCTAACAATAAAATTCTAGCAGGCAGAAAAAAAAAAAAAAAAAAAATCTACAAAACTCCTAGCATATGCTTACATACAAAATGGTTTTTTTTTTCTATTATTCAAGATGTGCGGCAAGAAACAGTGAGAAAGTAGTGATGCAAAAGTTTGAGCAGTGAGATGCGACCAATGAGTTCACACTCCTACCATCTTGTTTTCTATTGGCTCGCAAGACCATTTCTTGTGAATTAGCAAATCACCAAGATAAACTTGATGTGAAGAGTAAGTAACCTCTACAAATGCAACAAATGCACATCTTTTTTTACGTCCCAGGTCCCTTTCCCCTTCAGTGAGCTGCCAAGCTTTATTTGTTTAAGCTGAAAAAGGTGTCTACGGTTTAGCCATAGCGACAGGACAAAATATGCCATGGCTAAGCCGTATATGTCAGAACCTCAGGTTAGACATCTGGAGAGACATTTGGAAAAATAATTTGGGATACTTTGGGATAACATAGGTTTGTCTCTTAATTAGAATCTGTATACTTATCCATACATTCAAGTAAACCTTCACCTAAAACATAATTAATGGCTTGGTTAAATGACCACAAATGGTGAATTGGAAAAATATAATAATAATAATAATAATAATAATAATAATAATAATAATAATAATAGGTATCAATCTTTATCAATCTTTGCCAGTTGATTGCTGATATTCTTACAAGTATTTTTGTAGTGGAACTTATTAAAAAATGTACCTTTATTTATGCAAATATGGCTTCGTCGGATTAAGTATGCATACCTTTACATAACAAAAGGAAAAAAATCTAGTCTGTTCATGTTGTTAGAATTAAAATGTTTATTTTGTGGTGAAGACATTTACAGAACAGTTTTGCTGAAAAACCATTTCGTTATTGTTTAATCAAGATCAATCAAAATTTAAAATGTACTTCAAGTGTGAAGGAAGCTATTGGAGAAAAACAGACCTTGAACCTGTTTGGATCAATTCCAAAGTCTATCCAGTTCATCTGCTGGTTACGATGATAACTCCATATAGATCCTACAAACACTCAACCTCACGTTCTTGAAATATCATACTAACAAGAATCTCGGATGGACAGATGAATGGAACAACTGAAAACATTAAAAAACAAAAAAACAACAAAAAAACAATGTATGCCATTTTTCAGTATAAAATCTAACATGAATCCAACAAATATCGACACTTTGGGAAATTTTTTCTGTAATATCCTTTTAATTAAGGATGCGAATTCTAGAAAGTTCTGATTATAGAAAAATACAGATTTTGAGTATGGTTTTAAAAATACATTGTAGCTTAAAGTAGGCGGAGCTTACTCCAGTGTCAGATAATCCAGTGTAGCAAAAGGGAAGACGTGAACTGAAACTGTTGTTTCTTCCTGTAGTGATTTGCCCTTAAAACTTAAAATCACCACAGAAGCTGTAGCTAATAGTGCAAAGTTAATTATAATAATAAGTTAACAGGGGATTTAGGATTGAAGCATGAATGTCCAAACCCCACACACGCGGATAAACTCCATTAACAGCTGTAAACAAATTATACCAAAGCCGTGCCTCTGCAACACGCTGAATTAGACGTTACAACACCAGCATCATCAATAAAAGGGAGCAGACGCCTAATTTGCGGCTTCTTAATTAGCAGAATTAGGTTGTATGAAATGCAATCTGCAATGGCCAATGAGTCTGCACGATTCGAAATATTGTGAAGTAAACAGAATAGAGATGAGATTTACTGAAAGCCATGTGAGGGTTTGGTTTGCCTCAAATCTGTGCTTGTGTACTGCGACCCACTGTGGAGCGGTTGATTTGTGAGGACTTGACAGCCACAGCCTCATTTCACGCAAAAGATCACCCAATTCCTTTTATAACTCGGGACACGTAAGCCTCCTGACATTCTGTTCATGCACTGCACACACACACACACACACACACACACACACACACACACATACACATACACGGTATACATCAAAATCCAGCTTCACACACTCTGAATGTGGCACCTGGATAGCCATCGTCCCTTCATCCTTTCATCTTTTCTCATTTCCTGTGTGCCTGTAAGCTCCGGGATGGATAAGCACGTACTGAGCATATACATTATGGAATCATCATCCTGTGACTTCCTCTAGGCTACATCTGCCAGGAAGCTATTCCACGGCCCGTGTGCTTATTTTAAAGCCATAGCTTTTCTTTTTTTTTTTTTAACTCTTCTTTGTGGCAGTTGCAGGATGAGATAAATCAAGAGAAACCTAAGAAACTTTAACCAGGCAAAGGTGTGAATGAGGGAAAGAAAAAATGGTAAATGGGTGCAGTTCTGCATTTTATTTGCTCGTTTGACGTTCTCTTTGGTTACGTAAAAATGTCTAAGCATTAAGAAATCATGAAATCGTCCCAAATCATTTTCAGACTTCTCCATTTACGGCTTAGATCACGTCTGACCGATGCAGTCACGGCAGAGGGGACGCTTTGATTTTTTTCGTTTCTTGAGAACATGTACATGTCTGTGTGTGTGTGTGTGTGTGTGTGTGTGTGTGTGTGTGTGTGTGTTAGGCAGCTGCGAGAGTCCTTCATGTACCATTACGCCTGCCGCACCCTCGCTCTCGTAACAGCCTCATAACGTTCTGGAATAGCACTTCATATCCCCTAATATAGATTTGCTTCCAGCTTTACTGCCATCCAAAATGGCCCCTGTGCTGCAATGCACAATGAAACCTGAATAATACATGAGGCTGTAAACAAAAGCATGCAAGATCGCAAAAGCCTGCTGCAATATATCCACCTACACACACGTGCAAGAGTAATTACACAAGCGCATACGCATGGTTCATATAGCAACTCAGCGTTTCATGAATACAGAGAGGCTGGGAAATCTATGAGTAGCACGCATTGCTGCATGAATACACACCGAGCCATGAAAACCATACATACAAACACACACACACAGACACACACACACACACACAGCATTGTTTTATTATGCTGTGTGTGTCTATCTAGAGCTAGCAGAGTGTCCTGAAGGCTAAACCCAGTGCATATCTAGCTACTTGCAGCACTGTCTACTGGGTCCTCTCCTACGCTTTTTCTTTTTTTTTCACCCTTCCTCCTTCTCATTCTTTCAGTCTCTATTGCGTAGTGCAGAGAAAACCAATGCAACCATGATTAAATGGACTGTGTGTTTATCAGAACACAACCAGATACCAGGATTGGGGTGTCACTTGTGTCCCACTGATGCCACGTTTACAAATATGCGCATAAAGTAAAGGTAAAACACATTTTAAACATTGGTAAAGTGTCCTTCCCAACAGCCTTTGTCCAAAATTCCTGAAGATCATGGGAAGAAGAAAAGTTCTCTTGTTCATTTTTATATATTTTCAATGATATTGAGGACACCCAATGTACAACCCTGTTACCCAAATTATAGATTGAAAGGAAATTAATTTATATATATATATATATATATATATATATATATATATATATATATATATATATATATATATATATATATTATTTAAAAGTCATTTTATATAAAACATTAGAATGCCCTTATTGTCCTCATGCCACCAGAATTAACCACCTTTTTTGTAAATTTGCTTCCCTTAGAGAGTAACTCTAGGTCCACTCTCACTAATATACCACACAGATACCAATTCTTTCTCAACAACCAATTCCAAGAAAGGCAAATACACAACAAGTTACAGCTTTCAAAGGACCCAAATTTACCCAGAGGTCTTTGAAGCAAATAGGGATGTTCCTCAAGGTTCTACCAGTTGTTTAACAGAGAGAGGAAGAGGGCACTTTCAGGGAAGCTGCAGATCCCTGTGGACCTTGCTTCGAGAAACAATCTGACCTAAAGGTCACAAAGTCCAGCAAACAACAACAATGACATTTTGCATCCATTCCCCTGTGAGGAATCCTCAAGGAACCATGGAAACTAAACAATAAGCAACCGAAAATGTCTTTCGAAAGAAAGCTTCTCTGGAAAGGAAAAAAAAACCCTTCTTCTACCAGTTCTCCGAGCTCAATATAGCGAAGGGCATTTGTAGGTGTTCACGTCATGGCAAGTGAAGTGCATTTATTAGCTTAGCTGTCTTGAAGGCTTCCTTAGAGGATGGGCCTTGATTAATCTTTAATGAAGGAGCTGGCACGGCTGCCAATGTAGCCACATCTCAGAGGGCTCCTGGTAACTGACGTCATGTTGAGCCTCCTCCAACTGGAAAATGTAAAACGTTCGCTCATCCAGTCAGGAGACGGGCGCTAATCAACTGTCCACTGTATGTCACTGAGATTTGGGTTTGATCTAGTAGCTGGGAGCGGTTTACTTTAGATTTAGGTGTGATCACATCTCACTGGAGGATCATCACCTAATAGCAGTCTCTGGAAACTCGTTTCTTGACCTTTAAATCTATACTTATACTCATAATGAACGAACAATCAACAATCAACCTTTTGCCTCCAAATTCTGCTTTGATTATATCTGCCTTATTATACTGAAGCATGGTGGTAATAGCATCCTGTTTACTATTATCCATGGTCTATTAGTTGCTTCTCTGACTAATCTCCTCTTTACCTTTTTAAGTCACTAACTTTTGGTGGAGGATTTACTCTAGGCAGAGAGTCGCCATATTCTTGTGCCATATTCTTTCCATTTTTTAAAATAATGGATGTAATGGTACATCGTGGGATGTTAAAAGGTAGGTAGGGGCGGGGTTTTTTTTTGTTTGTTGGTTTGTTTGTTTTTATAACCAAACCCTGATTGATACATATCCAGAACTTTATCCCAGCCTTGTTTTGATAGTTTCTTGGTCTTCAAGATGCTGTTCAGGTCTTCATGGGGCCTTCCAGGAATAGGTGTATTTATATTGCGATCACGTGGCACTTTAATTACCCACGGATTCCTCTAATTATGTTACTTCTGAGGCAACTGGTTGCACCAGAACTCATTTTTAGCTTTCCCCTCATTTCAGTATTACAGACTGTTTTGTATAGATTCATATATAATCCCAATGAAATTCCATTTCAGTTCCAGCTTATAACACTACAAAATGTGGACAGGTTCTAAACAGGCAAAATAAAGGCAGTTATGTGCAGATGTGTTTCTTTCGATGGTTAAATCTAGCTATCTGAATTCATTACGTAACTAAACAAAAACAGGCACATTTCCAGATGTATATTTATAATGAGGTGAACAAGCAGAATCTACAATCAAAGCTAATATTTAACAGGAAGGTAATTAGCCATTCCTTACTGCTATTCTTTCAGACGTTCATTAGGGGGTCACGATTAGGTAAGCAGACTCTAGACTCATTTTAGGCTTTGCTAATCTGAATTCGTAATGACACGTCAAACAAAACACTACAGACTAAAGGAGGCCGACTCCATAAAGCAAAGTGCTTGAGCACATGTTAGCAAACAACTGGCACTGGGATTCCTGTGATGATTGGTAATGATTAACTCGGTTTAACTTTTGAAAAGGTCTCTGTGGTCATTTGGGGTTAAGTTGTTGTGTTTGAAATTCAGCAGATTGCAGTTTATAGGCAACTGATATATATATAAGATTTAGGAATACTAGGGTCTTTAGATAAACCTAAAACCCAAACAAATAAGCTATCCTTGTAAGACTAGCCTAGGCTACTCTTACTAGTATAGCTAAAAAGGAAATAGTACTTTTTTCCTTTCACCTGGTAAACAATTGTTTCCCAAATTCAGGTGGACAAACAGTGTCTCCCTGTGTAGCAATTTCTGTTTCTTCCCTCCTACACTCAATACAGCACACGCACACACACGCACACTATATTTCAGTCCCTGCAAGTGGACAACCCTGTCTACAAAGACAGAGGAAGGAGGCATCTGTCAAATTAGCGGGTTTCGTTCCATCAGCGTTCATCACTATTTCATACTGTGCTGAATTTTTCATGGAAGGCCGGAGGCGACGGGAGCATTAAGTATTAACGTCGCTCAGGGGGCGAGAGGCGGCTGTTATGAGGCACATTGCTCTTCAAGTGCATGACTTAGCCCCTTTCCAAGACAACTGATGCTTAAAGGAGGTGGCGAGGCTAATGTGACTTTTTTCCCCCCAGTGGTAGGTATGAGTAAAAAAAATGAAATAAATACAATTATAAAAGGACTGTAAAATGTCTATTTTCTTGATGGTTTCCAGTTCACTTGTAATTATAATTAAACAAATCAAATTAATTCAAAAATTATTACAAAAAAATTATTTAAACCAAAAGTTAAGCAATATCAAAACATTTTATGTTTTAATATTTGTTCATATTGTATTTACTTGCGATTCCAGGTGATTTGGTAGGTATGATTTTAAAAAATGTAATAAAAATTATTTAATTAATTTTCGATATCTTTTAACAAAAAAAGTGGAGCAATATCAAAATATGTTTTCTTACTTAAACTAAAGTGAACAAAGTGAATAAAGTAAATGAGCTAAAAATATATATATATTAATGAAAATATATTACAAAGTTAATAATTCTTCTTACTTAATGTGCTGGGTTTCCAGTTTATTCCACTGGTAGATATGATTTTTATTTTTATTTTTCTTTTAAAGAAAGAAAATGTTATTTTATAATTCGTACTTTTTTCATATTACATAACAGAGAGTTTGTTCTTTCTGAGAGCAATAAGGTGAAATAAGTGACTAAATAGGCTCGTCTTTGTGAATATAATGCAAAAAAAAGGCGATTTGTGGCCATCCTACTCACTTCATCTCTGATCCTAAAGCGTGGAGAGTGTGTGTGGGTGTTTAATTCAGTAAATATTGTTTATATTAGTATGACTTGATATAAAAAGAGATTATTATTGGCTTTTACCGGTATAACAGCTGCTGCAAAGTAGTGAACAGAACATGAAGGTTAAACACACCAACATGTGATCTGTCAACAGATGCAAAGTATTAATGGGCTCGCCTCTTGTCTTCTTTGTTTACCTTTGTGTGTAGGGGATGGGGGGGTGAGTACGGCATATCAGTGGTGTCTGTTGTCTATTACTTAGCCGTAGCCCTTGATTGGACTTGTTCACTCTCGCCCGAGTTCGGAGGTCAAAGGTGACAGAGTGCACACGTGTTTGCCTGAACCTCATCGCTCACTCCAAACTTCCTCATCAATCACCATTCATTCGGACCATAATCTAATCTGAACACCATGTCGCTCTATGTACCCAAAACTAAACTACCATCTGCTTTCTTCTCACTCGCGCTCTCGCTCACATTTACATCCCAGGTTAGAAAAAAAAAAAGATGATTGATGGAAAAGTAAATACTTTCCTGTGATCATCCGTGGATGTATGAGGATGTACAAGGAGATAAAACTTTATATGGAAATTCACGCATTTCATTACCAGTCGTAGTTTTAAGCTTGAAAAAGACACAAAGTGAACGGTACAAGATCTGTGTACTTTCTTTAAACTAAAAAAAAAATTCACATATGCAATTTGAAAATAAAAAACAACATGGTGCTGTGATGCAGAGTTACTTTTACCACTCCGAAGTTGATTATTTTCCTAAAACAGTACCACATTTTTATTTTCTTATACTGTACCACAGCAAACTGCCAACAATTACAATTTTTAACTTAAAGAATGACACGTACTTTTTATCAATTTATAGTTGCATTTAATGTTGTGGAATGTCTGCGAAACAAGTTCCTGCTATCACTTCTAACTGTTGTAATCAGTCGTTCCCTAACCAGCCCCTCTTTTTCATGTCCTTAGACTTTCCTGTGTCTTAAAACTTCAAATTTACGGCTTTACCTCACCTCGTTACTATGGAGCGAGCGCATTACTATAAATTTGTGATTTGTCCTGCTGGAACTATTGCTGTTATAGAAAATTAAATCAACACCTTTAGACCAATCAGATTTGAGAATTCAACAGCGCTGTTGTATAACGCTGCCTAACACACAACAAACTCAGACATAAGTTCAAATGGACCTCAATATAGCGTGCATCTTTCAGCTGATCCGAGTTCATGAGCTCTATTCCCATTCTGCGCACGCGTACACACAAGCTAATAAAGCAACGTGACCATGCATATCAAAAGCTTAAGGTGGAACGGTCCACACCTTCAAACCTGACTTACACAAAAACTCAGACACTCGATGTCTAATCCCTTCCCACATTTTTATCAAAGTTGCACAACTTGCACAAATTTGGAGCATGTTCCCTAATAACCCTGGTGAAGTGATCACACAAGACACCTGAGAGAATAAGTATGTCCGTCAGCACACAGCCTTGCAAGGTCTCTCGTAACACATCGCTGGAAGGTTTAATGCAAGGTCAATGATCTTGCTTTCTGAATATTAAATACAAACATTTTAGTAATGTACAATCTGAAGTATAATCGTCTCAGTGTAGCAGCTCAAAAATGTATCAAAAATGAAAGCCTCTATTTTTATTCAGGCGAAGGCGTAATTTGCTTCTATAACCAATAACAATGTACTGCTAAATTTCCACCATAAAGTTTAGCAATACACTGCACAATTCTAAGTGTATTACCATCATTTTTCAAAGATGAAGGCCTCTACTTTTATTCGGGCGAAGGCGTAATTTGCTTCTATAACGGATATCAATGTACTGCTAAATTTCCACCATAAAATTTAGCGATACAATGCACATTTCTAAGTGTACTACCATCATTTTTCAAAGATTAAGGCCACATTTTTTATTCAGGTAAAGGTGACATTTGCTTCTACAACCAATATCAATGTATTGCTCAATTTCCACCATAAACTTTCGCAATACAGTGCAAAAGTCTGAGTGTACAACCACCATTTATCAAACATTAAAGCCTCTGTTTTAAATCAGGTAAAGGTGGAACTTGCTTCTATAACCAATATTAATGTATTGCTACGTTTCAACCATAAAATATTGAGACAAAATCCATAAGTAAAATGTAATCATAAATTATCATGAAAATGTCACACTCATGCACTGCGTTCATTCAGTTCTGAAAGATAAATGAGAAGAATGAGAAGAGCTGAGCTGATTGGATATCGCAGGAGCACGAGTAACCATACCTCTTGATAATATACAATGGCACTGAGTTACAAAAATTATTTATAAAATATTCCTCACTAATTTACCATGAATAACCAGAGGATAACTTATTAGATTGGGACATAAGCTATAAACACGTTGTATATATATATAAACTAACTTTGCCAGTTAATTAGGTATACTAATTTAATAGCGCTGAACGATATGGGGGAAAAAATGGCACCATGATAAATATTTTAGCAACTTTGATACCTATGTGACAATTCATTGAAAAAAAATGAACTGAAACATACTTAACTGACCACAATCATTCCCACCTCTAGGCTTTCTCTCATTGGCTGCATTTAAGAGAGCAATACACCGGCAGTGAAACTATGAATATAGCAATCACACTGATAAATAAAATGTAGTCTCCCATATTTGGATATAACAGCTACATGATCTATTAACTACTAACTATTAAAGTGGCAAATTACTGCAAGTCTCTACATTGTGTTTAGAAAAGGAGGCAATTGGTGTGTGGCAGTTCCCAACCAAAGTGATATTTCAAGGTGTTGTTTATTTCAAAATGGGTCTTCGTCTGCGCGGGTGAGATAAGCGAGGTTGAAGGGGGGGGGGGGGGGATGGGGGGGGAACGGAGGAAACAAAATAAGAAAAAAGAAAAAAGCTTGTGAGACAGCTAGTGAGGGAACGCTGATAGGCAGAAACATGGGAGGAAGAGCGATACCAGCACTATCACCAAAATACTGCGACAATGCAATGATGCAATGCTTGTGAGGACACACACACAGACCACAGACACACACACACACACACACACACACCCACCCGTTGGAGTAATAGTAGAAGATACATTCTCTCAGGTTTGTTTTCTCTTCCTCTCAGACTCCTTTTCCTCTTTCCTTTTCTGTCTTTTTCTCATGTATCCTCCTCTTTTCTTCCCCTCTTCCTTTGTATTCACGTCTTCCTCACCCATTCCTCTCCCTTTCCCATTTTCTTCCATTTTCACCCCCCCCCCCCCCCCCCCCACACACAGCGCTTACTTCAACACCAGCTCTTACACAATCACGCACAGGCCCTGGTGTTTCTTATCCAGCCGTATCAGGCAGACGGCGGAGGATGACTCACGGTCTTATCCTCCTTTTCTTTTGGCGAGAATGACAGATCAAAGGCGGCGCTAATGAAACCCACTAACAGTAACAGCACACAGTAAGCTCGACAATTTAAACACACCATCAAACGGCATAAAGCCTCCGAACCTGGCGAGCTATTTGACATCCGATTTACTTATTAGCGGTGTGCTCTTGGCCTTCTTTGAAACTCGGGAATGGAAAAGGAGAACGCTGGGAGACTGACAGCGAAGGCAATGGAAGTGTCCGATTTAATCGTATCCGCTGCTATTAAGAGGACGATGTTAGTCCAACTCACTATAATTAAACCAAACATTTCTTTTTGGTTTTTAGAAAACAAAAAATATTTGAGGATTCTATGACTGGCGAGCCATTTGTGCCCCACTGATATTACATTTACAAATATGCATGTAAAGTAATCGTAAAAGACATTTTAGAACATTAAAAAAAAAAAAAAAACTTCTACCGCACTTAAAAAAACAAACAAAAAAAACAGCATTTTTGCCGGAACTACAACTTCACTACACTATGAAATATAATCATTAAGATACTAAGGCAAATCATTACTTCTGCATTAATTAACATCTCATGCTTGAAAATCCTTTTCCATGAAATCACTCCATTATAAGTCATGAAAAATGTCTAGTTTAGCCTCACAACATTCACCGCTATGAAATATTTGAATTATTCCACAACAAGAAGCTGTATCACCAAATTTCCTGAAGATCAATGGGAAGAAGAAAAGTTCTTTCATTCTTTTTTCTTTATTTTCAATGATATTGTGATTACTGACCGATGTGTGTGTGTTACGTATGAAACCTGATAGAAGGAACACTTGAGTGTAAACCCAATACTTCATCAATCATTCTCAGGGATTTGGAATCTAGGACTAATAATAAACACAGCCAATTGATTTTACCGTACCAAGACAGCTCAAAGTACATTTGTTGCTCCCTGACTTTTTCATTTAAATCTTGGCCGTTGGTCTGCCCGCTTGTTTAACTTTCAGTCTCTGAAAAGACTTTTCTAAAATCAGGTCAGCATTAGCAGTGTCTGCCATTTGGTGCTGAAAAGCGGCTAAGCTGCTAGCTGGAGAAGGAAGTGGCAGCTAGCTAGACTTTAATGCAAATAATCAAACAGAACTGTACAGCTTATTTACAATATTTACACATTACACCTACCGTGGATATGTTTAGGTTTGACATGTCATTCATGTTCTTGCCCTTTGAGAGGTCTACCAATCGTCATAAGGCGAAGCCCAGTGTCCAGGTGAATTCACTGCCAGTGAATTTGTGCGAAATTGTGTTGTCCGTGTGCCTTTCTTACTGTATTACCCCTCCCAACAGAGTTTTCAGACTGATGGTATTCTCAGTCCGTGGCCTAGTGAACAAGTATCAGGATGCATTTATTGATAGAGACTTCAAAGCGCTTCTGTAAGTCGCTCTGGATAAGAGCGTCTGCCAAATGCCGTAAATGTAAACGGGCTGGACTCAAAATGATGCTTTCAAAGCCTGTTGTTCAATGAGCGTTAATCTTTCATCCCATTACAACAGCGACCACACGAACACCTAACACACACTGACAGGTGCATGGGCTTCAATAGCTGTCTATTAGCTCCTAAATCAGGAGATTTTCACGCAGGCTGCGCTGTTCACCGGAAAGAGTTTGGGTTAAATGAACGAACAGCTCGAGCTATTTGATCGTTTGATTCGCTAAAATATTGAATTCCACCAAAACTAACGAATAACATAGACATCAACAAAATAGCACAGCGATCACGGGGTCGCTCTATTCTGACCAAAAACATTGCTAGGGAGGAATATTTGGGACAGGCACAGATAAAGATGAAAACTGCTATACTTGTGATGAAGGAAACAGTGAAGAAATAACTATCCTTTACCTTTTTTTGTCCTCGTAAATCTTTTCTTTAATGACACACACACTTCCTTTTAAGGCTTAGGATGTGCAGCTACCACCATTAACATGCTGCCGGAGCAAAACATGTCGACACACAGACGCGCACAAAAGCAACGACACTTCAAACATCTCCTGATAAAAGGGCGTAGGCAAAATGTTCATACTTCAAAGCAATCTCTTTAAGACTCCCTGCCCTCGTTCGTCAGATGGAATTTCATTTTTTTTTTTTCAAAACAGGATGAAAAGACTAATTATACCACAGAGTTTTGAAGTTTCAAAAATATCTATCACTATAAACTCAATTTGCTAACAGCAACCAACCCTAGACGAATTTATTGACCAAAATATTCCGCCATTTTGTAGTGATGTATTCTCTAATGTAGTATTACACTGTCCATTATACTGACCAGGCTTTAATTATTTACAGGCTTTTAGTCTCATACACCTGAGCAAGTTAATCAAACTTATGAGCTTCTGAATGGATCAGAAGAAAGAAGATGGTAGGCAGAAAACGAAGGAAGGAAGGAAGGAAGGAAGGAACAGAGAGAGAGAAAAGATGGAAGGAACAGTACTGTGCAAAAGTTTTAGGCAGCCTATTTTTTTTAGTACAAACTTTGTTATAGATTTTTTATTTTATGACTTCTACATTATCAAGTCAGTACAAAAAAAAACATTTTACATTCCCAAACATTAGTTTTCTAGCACAAAATGAAATCTTACAGAAAAATGTTTGTATGTCATTAAAGAAAGCAGCATATTACATAAGAGACACTTTTCAGACAAAAAACACAATGAAGGCTGCTGGGTTTTGCTGGAAAAATAAGAAGCGAGTGCAAAAGTCAAAGTCTCCAGAAGAACTGTGTCTGGTTCTGCAAGATGCTCAATAAAACTTACCAGTTCATTTCCTTATAAAACTGCACACATTGTACCGGAGACTACTATTTTTATTTAAATTTGTATTTTTTTGTCACACCAAATATTGCCTTTGTTTCATTTACTATTGTTTACTGTATTTTTTTTTAAATGTAGAAACATATAATTTCATTATTTTGAAGGCATATTTGCTCTACAGTGTTTCTTTGCATGTGCCTAAAACTTTTGCACAGTACTGTAGGTAGGTAAGAAGGAAGGAAGAAAGGAAGAAAGAACAGAAGGAAGGAAGGAGGGAGGGAGGGAGGGAGGGAGGAAGGAAGGAAGAACGGAAGGAAGTGAGAAAAGAGGGAAGGAAGGAAGGAAGGCAAAAGGGAAGGAATGAAGGTGGGAAGGAAGAAAAGATGGTAGGCAGAAAGGAAGGAAGGAAGGAACAGAGAGAGAAAAGATGGAAGGAAGGAAGGAAGGAATGAAGGAAGGAAGGAAGGAAGGAAAAAGAAACAAGGGAAGAAAGGAAGGAAGAGAGAGAAAAGAAGGAAGGAAGGAAGACAGGAAGGAAGAGAGAAAAGATGGAAGATAGGTAGGTAAGAAGGAAGGAAGGAAGAAAGGAAGAAATAACAGAAGGCAGGAGGGAAGGAAGGAGGGAAGGAAAAAACTAAAAATAGCAAGATGGACAGAAAGGAAGGAAGGTATAATGGAAGGAATGAAGGAAGGAAAAAGAAACAAAGGAAGAAAGGAAGGAAGAGAGAAAAGAAGGAAGGAAGGAGGATAGGAAGAAAGAAAGAAAGGAAGAAAGAAAGAAAGAAAGAAAAGATGGAAGGTAGGTAGGTAAGAAGGAAGGAAGAAAGGAAGGAAGAAAAAAATAGCAAGGCAGACAGAAAGGAAGGAAGGTAGAAAGGAAGGAAGGAGGGAAGAAGGAATGTATAAACATAGCAAGGCAGAAAGGCAGAAAGAAAGAAAGCAAGAAAGAAAGAGAGTAAGTAAGAAAGAAAGAATAAAAGGAAGGAAGGAAGAAAAGTTGGAAGGCAGAAAGGAAGGAATATAAACGTATATAAACGGGTCTTACCTGTGAGCATGAACAGGAATCAGGATCATGTGATATTCAGCAGCAGATATAGAAAGAGAGAGAGAAGAGAGAATTAGATTGAGGTGTGACTGCATATTACCTACATACATAGGCGTGTAACGCAATGACACTGTGTCTGGTTCCAAATATTCGCAGCTGTACCTGTGTCTTAATTCGGAATTCAAAAGAGGTTTTGTTGTTGTTGATGCGTTTTAAATTTATTGAAAAATGACAGTGAGATCTTTGTGTTGCTCACTTTTCCTGTTCCTTTCAGCTGTCCACGTTTTCGGGTTCAAACCCACACACTATGTTGAGCTGAGCTATCTGACTACCGATATCAAATATCAGCCCAGACACACGCCCTGTCACCACCTCAAAAATACACCACAACCGCCTCTTTCCACTCCATGATTACCACCATAACCTTGTCTCTTGACTCTGTGCATCCAATCAACCATGGCGAATTAGCATTCGCCTCCATCTCGGCCCAGAATTCAGGCCGCACACTCGACTGCCAATAATGCTGAAAGGTTTTTGTAGGAACAATCGAAACTTTGAAGATCAATTCGGCAGAGGCGGCTGTTTGCTGTCTGCTTTAAACCCTTGCAGATCAAGCGTTATCCTGCAGGCAAGTCAATATGGCACTGTCCACGTATAATCTAGACAAGCTCAAAGAAAAAAAAAGAAAAAAAAAGATTCCAATTCAGCAATTAAGTATTTTCTGATTCCCAATCCGGTACCTGGGGTCGAATGGAACTACAGATGTCAGTGTCGATGACTTTTAGTGTACGAAAAGCACAAAAATGTGTAGATCACAGTATTACACCACCATTAATATAGAATAGAAATGGTTTGCGATGGAAAACCCCAGGAGACAATGTCACACTTCTGAGATATAAAGGATAGAAATAAAGGAGCCCCATCTGGAGCACCATATAAGATAGTTATTGGCCATGTTTTAACCCAATGTTCCATATAACCTTCTCAGTGACATTAAATCTGTATTATGTCCAACTCTTCATGGCTAAAGTTCTCTTTAACACCTATGTTATCCGCCATTTTCTGTTCAGAGTTTTCCCATATGTTGTTCCCATGGCTACCAGAACATTTTGTGACATTATAGCGGGAAGTACTTTCATTATTTCGTCCCCAAGTACTATTACTTAAGTATAATTTTAGAGTAGATTTACTGTACTTTATCTGAGTACTTAGCTCGA